>CM061355.1:69679153-70879153 GCA_030867105.1 Liasis olivaceus
AATGTGTAGGTGGGGTTTTTTGTGTCAACGGGTAACGCCTTACATGTGTTTATGTTGAACTATATTCACCATTTTGAAGCCAGTTCATCCATTTTGAAGTGATTCTTTTAGACCTCTTTACAATCCTTTTTTTTAATTTTGCCCCTCTGAACAATTTGGTATTACAGTATCAGCAGACCTGGTCACTTCACTCCTCAGTCCTAAATCCTTTGGCCCAGTAGAATCTGTTGCCTGAGGCTCATATCTGGCTTCATATTCTGTAGTATTACATAGATTGTTTCCGATTATAGCACGAGTTTAAGCATGCTTACTGAGGTGCATGTTCTGCAGAAATCAGTGGGACTCACTTCCTATTCGGGCAAAGCCACATATAACATTATACTAGTAACACAAGAGGTTCCTCGTGTGCAATGTGATCCAGATTTTGCCAGTTTCCATGCAGAAATACTTGTTAGCAGATCAAATGCTGGTTCAACCATCCTGCCATCCCCTTAGTTAAAATATTTCACCAAACCAAAAATGTATTTTTAAAAGCTACAGATCTGCTTCAGGAATTAGAAACATTAGGGGAGGTAATGTAACAGGTGTTAGCTGATAGTTAACTATCCTACCATCCAAACTGAGCCATACAGAAAAATGTTAAATGTAATTCTTCAGGGTTGGTCCTGGATTTTAATTATGTCTTTTTGTATTGAATTTACGAAATTTACAGTTTAGGAGATTCAGTGAAGAGCTAATTAAAATTAAAATTCTCCTAAACTGTTACAACTGCTGTCATTAAAATTCATTAAAATTCATTAAAATTCTCCTAAGCTGTTGCAACTGCTGTTATTTGTAAATGGGATTACATTCAGTTGGATGGAAAGTAGATTTTAAATTCAATCACTGGAGATGATGTGAGGAACAGCCAGCAAACATCTCAAGGGTTGGAGGTTGGAATATCCAACTTACCAACCAACAAAAGAAACCAAGAGGAAACATTGCCCCCCCCCCCCCCCCCGCAATTGTGAAAACATGTGTGGCCATTATAAGATATTCTTCTCTATTCGTTTCACCTTATGGAATGGAATGGAATGGAATGGAATGGAATAGAATAGAATAGAATAGAATAGAATAGAATAGAATAGAATAGAATAGAATAGAATAGAATAGAATAGAATAGAATAGAATTATTACTATGAGGCTGATCTCCATAACCCTCCCTACTTTGTAAAGAAAGCTGCCACAGATTGGAGGCCCACGGCAACTGTACCCAAATTGTAGCCCATGGCTTCTGTATTCATCATGAAACAGTACTTCTAGACCACCCCAATTGCAAGATTTATTTAGGAGTCATTTAGCCAGCTTCTTTCTTTGTAGACCAACTACATTTCCATATTCTTTTCTTTATATAATGAATTCTTGTTTTGTGTGTGTGTGTATGTAAGCTAATAAAAATGTGTGTGTGCGTGCATGTATAATGATTATCAGCTTGAATCAATCCACTACAGGATAAAGGCCTCTTCCTCTAAGGTTGTGGACTCTGTTCTACTTCATCATTCCAGGATAGGTTGTAGATAGGTGTTTTTGACTTCCCAATCTAGGGCTGAGAGAGAGTGAGTAAGTAGCCTAAAGTCACCCAGACAGCTTCCATGCCTAAGAGAGAACTAGAATCTGGTCTCCTTGCTCTTAGTACAGCACCTTGACTATTCTACTACATTAGCTCTGGTATGTATGTATGTATGTGTGTATGTATGTATGTGGATGTGTGCATGTGCCTCTTCGTGTGCAGGTGAGGAAGAGAGACTGATTTTTGATGATGTCTTAAATCCAGTTTGGATATTCTTTAATGGCAACAGTGAGAGAGGAAACGTGCTTTTTGTTCAAAAGAAACAGCATCTTTCTTTTATAGGCTGAAGCAAGTTACTGCAGCCTACCCGGTCACCAAATGCATTGTAGATAAATTCTGACTGTTCTAGTAAAATGTAAGGATTCCATTCATGCAGCTGCGATATCATCAATAAAGCAAGAAGAAGCAAAATGGATCTTGTTTTTCTCCTTTCTTTGCTGAAGTTCTAATGAAACAAAATCCTAGTAGCAACTGCATTTTTCGGATTTTGGTTTTGCATCTCCTTCCTTTAGTCATGATTCTGACCAGAAGAAAATCTTCTTGATCATCCTGTTTCTCTTTCATTCCCCCTCCATTCCTGCCTCTCTCCAAACCCTACTTATTAAAGTGTGTGCATGTTGGGGGTGAGGGAGAACGTTTGCTTTCCTTTTCTGACCACTGTGATGTACTTTCCCTGATGAACTCCTCAATGGAATTGGAAATGCAATATGGAAATTTAATGTGACAAAGCTGCGCATGGGTGTGTGTGCGTGCCTGTATGTGTGTGCGTGCAGGAATTGGTTTGGACTATACATCAGAGCATTTGTTGAATGTTATCGGTCATGGCACAATTCATTATTTTATGGCGGCCCTCTGGAAGTTGCTAATCCAACTCCATGCTTTTATATCAAGGGAGAAGTGACAGCACTCATCCAATCACTACTACTGTTGAATATCAAAGTGCTGTAATTATTTGTATACTGGCCCCTCTTTTCCCTGTCATCTAAGGCTTCTCCATACATGCGGTAATTTGTTTTCCTATTTTTATTTTGGGTGCTCTGGGCAAATAAAAACAGAGGCGGCGGAGGAGAATGGCACGTCTGCAAACTGCCTGCGCTGCACTTTGCTTATATTCTCTGCTATTGTGCTTGCAGCGCTCGGTCAGGATAAGAGGGTGGAGGCCAGAGCAGAAGACTAGTCTTCCGCTCATGGAATCGAGGGTTAACCAAGTAGCATGAGGAGGAGGCAAAAAAGGCCTAGGACACATGAACCCCTCGGCTATCTATTTAATCCCAGCCTGGAATGTGGTATAAATGCACATCTTCTGGGTACCCAGAGTTATGGGGTTTAAACAGTCTACTTTGTGGGAACTGTTGCAGGTCAGCTTCTTGGCTGGCCAACCTGAATATATTCAGAGCTTCAGTGCTTCTGTATCTGCAACTGGAACTGGAACTGCAACTGCATCTTTCTCTGTCTCTCTCTCTGTCTCTCTACCTCTACCTCTACCTTTCTATCATTTCTATCTCTATCATTTCTATCTCTGTCTCTGTCTCCATCTCCATCCCTACATACTTTCTAAAATAATAATTGCATATGCTTTTTTTTAATAAAATAACCAATATTCTGAATAAGAAAATATCCTCTAATGAACAAAAGACACCTACTCATTTAACTATTTGAATACATGCAAATACGGAGGAAAAGAGGTATGGATAACAAAGAGGTGGATATGAAGCAAAGGCTTAAATATATTTGCTATGACCTTTGATCTGTTGTTGACAAAGAGAAGTTAAGTTTAAATTAATATAATGTTGCATCTGTAGGAACTAACAGATACATCTGTGTCTGGAGGTTCATATTTCCATATTGGAGAATCTAGATTATGCAAGAAAGAAAGAAAAATGTAGATATATTGTCTTTGTAATTAAGATTAAGCAATATCTTTTGCTTAGATGTTTTATCCAAGTTAAGTATTTCCTACCAGAGCCAATTTGGTGTAGTGGTTAAAGGCACCAGGCTACAAACCAGGAGGCTGTGAGATCTAGTCCTGCCTTAGGCATGAAGCCAGCTGGGGGACCTTGGGCCAGTCATTCTCTTGCAGCCCTAGGAAGAAGAAGGCAAGGGCAAACCACTTCTGAAAAACCTTGCTAAAAAAAGCCAAAAAACCCCTGCATGGATTTGTCTACGTGGTCATCAGGAATTTAAGGCACCCTCCCCCCCTCAAAAAAAGTATGTCCCATACTTTTTGACAATAAAGAGGAATACTTTCCTAACTATGCCAAAAGAGAGGATATGGGATATAGCCTCATATCTGATCATGGGGATTCTCTTAGCATTCAGAATTCCCAGCAAAATATACCTGGAATACAGAAGGTGAGAGATGGATAAATTCTAGGGCTGTGGTCCTGAATGTAGTGTCTCCAGATGTATTGAGTTACAGTTTCCATCAGCTCCATTTGGTATGACGATTGGGAAAATGAAGTTGCTCTCATTGGACTGCATGAACCTAATGCACACTATAAATCACAGTCTGTTCTTCCCCATAACTGTGAAGTGGAAAGTTGACATTGATAGACAAAGTGCCTTTCATGGAGATTGCCTGTCTCTGATGATCTTCCCATCAGGGGACATATGATACACTTTTCAAATAAACCTCAGGAAATACTTTGAAAAACCAGCAGTGTTTTAGAGGAATCCTAAGACATGAAGCCAATGTAGGTTTGCCAATCAATGCACTCCCTTGCTTGAACTCAGCAGATGACACCCTGGCATTTGACATAGAATGGCTAGATAAGCAGACATTTTGTACAGTAGAATAAAGTCATTTTAAGCAGTTGAACGTCCTCTGTGAACACATAGGTGACATCCCGTCTTATACCACTGAGCTTTCAGTCCAGCTTTTCTTTTTCTTGCCTTTTCCATGGCTTTGTAGACACCTTGCTTTGTATTTCTCAGGCCTGGTCCTTATGGCAGTTGATTGTTGACATAATTGGATTTCCTGCTTTGGGAATCTCTTAATTCTCACAATTTTTGGCAGGATTCCTGTGCTTTTTGCCCACAGAGAAACAGTAAGTGAAAATTTTGCCAAGATGTAATGATAGTGCTGATCATCTTGATGGGTTCGATGTCTTCCTCAGTGTTTTCAGTCGAGAAAAGGTTGGCCAGCAAAAATACGGGAAGACAACACTTCTAGTTTCCTTAACTTGACTCCCTCCATCTGGATATTATTATTATCAGCCCAATCCAGAATAGTCAATGATCTGCAATCATGGGAGTTGCAGGTTAAAACATATGAAGGGACTAAGTTTGGGGGTAAGCTTTCATGGCAATAATAATAGTATAAGTTACAGCTTCAACTCTTGTAGCTACTCTGCCATTTGTTTAATTCTTATTGTGAAGAAACGTGAACATTTACTAGATGAGAAATTCTGGAGTTGTGGTATAGCTGGAGAGGATTATTTGCCAGGTTTTGAGCAAAACAGCTCACTTCCACTCTACAATTTATTTAATTAATGTTCTTTATCCCATTAGTAGTCATCTATCTCAGCCATCTCCCATTATAAAGTAAATTGCTTTAATGAATTCTGCATTACTCTCAAAAGTCCCAATCAGATGAGAGGTCCTGCTAATGTAATAAGTCAAGGAAGTGCTGCTTTGGAAATTCATTAAATTTTATTTCTCCTGCATTGTCTCTTGAAACACTAAAGAAATCACTGTTCTGAACAAGACCATTATGATTACCTATTAACTGCAGATAATCCTCAGCTGCAAAGTTCCCTGTGCATCTCAGCTTTCAAGAAAGTTAATATACTTTCACCTTATCTCTAATGTTTTGTAGACAGACAATGGTCATCATAACATCACTGAGTATTAAAAATGGAAAAGTCTATATGTGGGTGTGCTCAACCCAGAATAACAACTTTGCATTTAGTTACCACATTTGACCAATTCTGCATCCACAAAAGATTCAGAAACAACATGAACTCTTTTCCTCAAATGTGTAGACTGAAAACACAAGCTTTACATAGAAGAAATCCAAGGAGATCATAAAGGAAATAAAAAGAGCAATGGCAGGCTTATGACCAACCATAGCAACAGCCATGGAAAGGAAGAATATGGAGGCCCAGAAATACAGCCCATAAAATTTTTCACAGAAAGGTATGATATGAAACTTTCTGAATACTGTATGCATGAGGCCTGGAATATGGGTAGACACTCAGACAGAGTTCTGGCCTTTGGCCTGGTTTAGCCTGGATTTTCTGGGGTTTAGTAGTGACTGTCAAACTTAGTATCATTATGGAGCAGCTTCTGTTCTGACCTGTGGCAGGATCATAAGAAGTTGCTTTACATCAGGATATATAATATTACCATCTAAGCTAATATTGTCAACTCAACTATGATTCACGTAAGCTTTCTAGGACAGAGAAGTTATAACTTTTCTATACCATCTGCTGCACCAGAGATGGATAACCCATGGCCCCGTCCTCATTTCACAGCCCTAGGACACACAAAAGTCAACAAAGAAACAGCAAAATGCTTTTACAGTGATGCAATTTGTATTATTATTATTATTATTATTATTATTATTATTATTATTTTAGGAGAAAAGAAAACAAAAAAGAGTTGAAATGGTTCCCTTAAGGTTTTGGAAGGCCAAAGTTAAATTTCCATCCCAACTCTCCCACAAACTCTCCATATTTTTGGCCTGACATTCCCAGGGCTGTCATTGTGAACCAGATGTGCCTCATATAGCCCATCCAGAGATCAATACAATAAATAAATATAAAATAAAACAGAGGATAGCTCCTGGCTGTAAAAAGAGCTGCCCATCATTGCTTTGCACATTCCTTTTAAACGGAAGTGCCAGAGGAACACAATGCATGTCCTCTTTTTCTGTGCAAGGGGCCCCTCGTGAAGTCCGTCCATGGCAGCAACTTCTTCAGCAACGATGAAGGCATCATTTTGCATCTTCTCCCATCTCCCAAATCTAGTGTAGATCAGGACATTCTGGACAGAAGTGATGGCTGGTGCTAAAAAAGCAAAAAGCAAACAAAAACAGTGGAAAATATTGTATGAACATTCAGCAGAATTACCTTCATCTTCTAAAGGGCTGAGAAGAAAGAAACATCTCAGGGGAAAAAACGGTCTTCTGAGAAATTCCATTTCTGCTTTGGTTTCATCTGTCTTTACTTGTGCTAAGATGTTTATAAGTCTAGCGATGGCTCTCCCATTCCCACCACCCACCCTGCTTTCAATGTCCTATTTGAAGCTTCTCATTTTTGGGGGGCGGTAGAATGATGTTCCCAAGTCATAGCATAATTTCCTTTCAGCAGCAGGAGACTCCCTGCTGTATATTATGCCCTTCAGCTAAAAGAAAAATTGATTCTGTCATGTATACATTTATATCTCATCTATTTTTTTAAAAGCATTTTTAACACTTCTTACAAGGCCTGGTCAGGAAATAATAAACTCCTGTCTCCCTCTATCTCTCCCTCTCTTTTTCTCCGTTTCCCCAATTTTACCATCCAGAATAGATCATTCATCTTGGAGAATAACCAAAGATGAAACTGTAGTTAACATCTAGGTTTTGTTTCTCTTTTATGAAACATTTTCCTCTCCATACGCCTCCATAGACGAAGGCAACATATATGACAGTTCAGAGAGAACTGTACTGCAAATCTGCTCCCCCCTTGCTGTATAGCTTTTTAAGTTTTCAGATGCTGACTCTGATATTTAAGCTTGGAATATCTCTGCTACACACACTCTGACTTTTACTGTATTCAGATTTGATTGGGCTAGCTACCCAGATTATCATATTAATTGTAAATCAGTTTTGGAAATCTCAGTTGGGGTTTGGTGTGTGTGTGTGTGTGTGTGTATGCATACACGCAGAAGTGCATACAAACAAAAAACTAAAGACCTAAACCAGGCTTCCCACCCTGGATGCTCTTCAGTTACATGGACTTCATGCTCACAGTTTTCCCATCACTAATGTCTTTGCTGAGAAATTGGTCCACATATCTGGAGAATACCCAGGTTGGGGACAGTTGCCCTAGACACATGGTCCCCACACCTATTTGCACACAGGCAGGATCAAGGCTAATTTCTTCTTACAAAATATTCTGCTGGTTTGGCTGTAGAAAAACTGATGGCAGCTATAACTGGAACAAAACACTCCCTGATAACCCCCCTTTTTCTGTCAGTGAACCCTGTTGGCTTTACTGGATTGGAATGGGTATGCCCCAAACAAAACTAGGAAAGTCAGTCTAGTCATCCCTTTCATTTCCCACTATGTCCCATGTGACACAATATCAAAAATACTATAGGAAATAAAAGGGTGTCTAGGTGCTTGGCAGAGCTGGATCACTCAAAAAAGTAAGAGGGAGGTTTAAGGCATCTGAAGTGCTGGCAATTGCCCAAGAATGCTGGGAATTGGTGGCTGCCCTAAATGTAAAAAAGGAAAAAGAAAACAAAAAAAGTGAGGCCCAAGCCTGAAACTCATTCATTCATTCATTCATTCATTCATTCATAATTAATTTCATCTCCAGCGGAACTTCTGAAGGACCTTCACATTTAACTTATCCCCTTCAGATCAACAATGACCTTGTGAAGTAACTTGGGCTGAAAGAGAGTGAAAGATTCAAAGTCATAGAACTTCTATGGTAAAGGGTGGACTTGAACCCCATAGATTATCGATGTCACTAATCCCTGCTGGGATATCAGCTGTAGTACCACCTTCCGGTCAAGTTGTCAGAAAGTTGGGCAGCTCTCAAAAGCCCCAGAATAACATTCTGTTGGGCAGCAGTTTAAAGCCCCAGAAAAATATCTGTGGAAGGACTGTCCATTTTCATCAGCTCCTCAAAAAATATGGCAAGAAGCACCATTAACATCATTAATATCATGGTCCCTTAGCAGAAGCAAAAACATTCCCATTGCGCCTCCTTGGCATTCATGGTTGGTCCTAACTAATCTCATTGCTGATGTTATGAAGCAGCTGTATCTACACCAAACTCTTCCTGGATGACTGCTTGTTCTCCCAGTTTTATTGGCTGCACCAATGCCCTCTCTTTCAGCTGGGCATCAGACCTTCATGTCACATTTACGTACGATTGCCTTTACTAGGGTAAGCAAGGAAAACCAACCAGCTTCTTGTAGTACTGTAAACAACTTGATAATGCACATAAAGCTAGACTTGGGGGTGTGAATAATGCTATAAAGCAGGTATAGGCGCTACACAACCAGCTTTAGTTGGGTCACACACAAGTAATTTCTTCAGATTTAAAGGTATTTCACCCTAGAGAATATAATTCCTTGGGTGTTTCATAATTTCCTCTTTATGCTCTCTTAAAAAGTTTAGCTGAATGGCAGATTTAATTCAGCTGTACTATGACTGCTCACTTGGATCACTACAAACTTTGATCACTGTAGGGGATAGCCCTACAATGAGTTCTTTGTAGGGCTATCCTTGAAGATAGTCTGAAGATAGT
Organism: Liasis olivaceus; assembly: GCA_030867105.1. Lineage (NCBI taxonomy): Eukaryota > Metazoa > Chordata > Lepidosauria > Squamata > Pythonidae > Liasis > Liasis olivaceus. The sequence continues at coordinate 69,688,229 of CM061355.1, forward strand.
CTGGCTGATTGGAGGGGCCACATGGAGCCCCAGGTTCTCAGATTCTATGTTTTTTTAAAAATAATTTTATTGAAGTTTTTAGTAAACATAGTAAAAACTAATACAAACTAAACTAGAAGGAAAAAGAAAAGCAAAACAAAAGTTCAGAAAGTGGAGGGACAGGAAAATAGAAGAGAAGAGAAGAGAAAACAGAAACCATAATGAAGTGGCTTCAAACCTTCAGTGCACTGAGCATAAGCTAATATAACAACTTTTCATCCTCTTTTAAAGTTACATGTTCTCACATTCTATGTTGTCGTAGGCTCCACCTCAGACAACAGACTTGCACATTTGTAACCTGTGAGGCAAATCACCTAATCTTAACTGGAAAAATATGATGTGCTAAAAGGATTAATTCACAGTTCTGATCATAATCACATGAATCCGTATTCTGCACACACATAGTTATTGTTAATACTTAAAAAACCCTGAAGAACATCCCTTTCAGAGATTTGCTACTACACGGCTAGGTTCTCACACCATTCTAGACTAAGCTGAAGTGGGTTTGGTAGTTCATCATTCAGTCTGTTGTGAAAACCCAGTTTCCAAGCAGGCTGTCAGGCTAAACCATAACATGGTTTATGAATACAGGAATTGTATTTTGTTCACCTGAGTTAAGTATTTAGCATGATGTGTGAACCCAACTCTACGTAGTTTGACTATTAGTTGTAGCAGCCAAATGCCCGGCTGAGCTACTGCAGTTGATGTCCATCTGTAAGACTGCTTATGTTTTTTCTGGAACTCAGGTTTGGGCAGCAATATTGCTGAAATGTAAAAAACTGAACAAATAAACAAAAAACACTTTTCAAAATTAATTTATTGCAATTCCCCAGGGGCAGGAACCACATGTCACAAGTAACCAAATTAGAAGTCCATAGGTTATAAGATCACAGAGCCCCTGGAGAAATATTCAGCTGTATGTTTACTTAATATCTAACACCATGTGAAGTTTATTTATTAATATGCCTGCAGGTTTCTTTCTAATCCCACTGCTCAGAAATGCCCTCACATGTATATAGAAAAGCTAGAAGGAGGTAAGATGCCCTGGTAGAAGTTTTGAGTGGAATAATATCTCTCTTTTCTCTCCCCCCGCTGCCCAAATAAAACTGGAAATTTAACTATGTGCAAAACTTCAAGTGATGGCTTATATTACCCAAGAATATAAGCATGGGTGTCCACAGGTGAGAAGAAGGAGAACAAGTGATAAAACATGCACTGTGGCATTGTGACGCTGTAATGGTATGTGGAAATGACCTTGGGAGACAGGGGGAAGAGCTGCAGACTGGGCAATGGTTGGATAAGAGGCAGCTGAGCCCACAGCAGGAATGTGGGTGGGGCAAATGTCTCAGAAGGGACCCTCCCTAGTTTCTTGGGCTGTAAAGGCGGTGGGGGGGAAATGTACTGTACTTTCAGATTTGCACGTTTTTGTTAATGTAACCTTGCAATAAAGTAAAAACAGTTCCCCTGTGTGTGCTTCAGGTTTGGACTACCTCACAAGGCTGACAGACACAAATACCTTGACAGTGATAGTTGAATCAGCTGTCAGGATGCAAATACATAAGGGCAGGCTTGTGACATGGCATCATTGCACATGTATTATCATTTATCGTGGCTCACTGTAGATGCTGCTAAATATAAGTGACGGAATATCAGAGAGGTAGCGGCGGGACAATTCAAAAAGCACAGCAGAGCTCCGAGAAATCAAGCGACATGTCTGCAAACTGGGGCGAAGTGGCTTGTTCATTTATTTATTTAATGATTTTAAAAATGGCAGCCATGGTGAATGAAGAGGAATGGGACTGCAATCAGCGAATAGGAGAAGCCACAGGCCAATACCTAGACGGTACAGGAAGAACCAAGAAAGGACAGTAGCTGGAGTTAGTTCTGAAAGAAGGTTCTGTTAAGAAAAAACAGACTAAAGACTCTATACATTTATATATTTTAGATACTGTAAAAAAACCTGAGAGTTGTTCTTGTTTAATTGAAAAGGTTATTTTATAAAGAATAGGGGGGAAAAAACAATGGGCATGACTACCCATAAGATTGTTTTTCTAGAATGTAAACTGGTGAAGTTGCTCCTTGCCATCCCAGAATGTTCCTTCCATCGCTGGTCCTGGGACAGTTGTAAGTGCCAGTCACCACTGCTCCTGGCCACTGCACTATGAACCTAATCTACTGGAGAGATCCCAAGTAGGGGACTCTCCAGGGGATCTTGATATGTAGCAGATGGTTTTGGGGAACAGATCTTTTAAATCCTTGAGTCCTAAAGCAGTTAGGGTTTTATAACTGAATGTCAGCATCTTAAATTGGGCCTGGTAGAATAAAGGGAGCCAATGCAACTCTTTAAAGAGATGTATGATGGCATTGCAGTTAGTTGTCCCACTTAGAAATCAGCCAGACTATCTTCAGACTATCTTCAAGGATAGCCCTACAAAGAACTCATTGTAGGGCTATCCCCTACAGTGATCAAAGTTTGTAGTGATCAAAGTTTGAGATTTTTAGAGCATAGATCACTCAGACCAGGCTATCTGGGTCTGGTAGAGTTGTAGTTAGTATACCAAGCAGAGCTGGTCATATCTCATGCCAATGGGATTACAGATCTGTCTTGTGATAAATAAGAATCAAAGAGCCCCTGTGCCTCTTCTTTTGGAAGGTGTCTTACCTAATCCAGAACAGGCCACTTTCTTGTTTCTCAGGGCTGAGAATGACCTTTCCAAGGTCATTCTCTTTCTGATATGGATTCTGCTTCAATTTGTTGGCCTAATTCCACCTATCACTAGGCAGCATCTCTTGATTTAGTTGGAAAGCAGAAATGGAATTTAATGTCTTCTGCATATTGAGGATACCACCCACCAAATCTCTGGGTGAGGTTCTTCAGTAGCTTCATGTAGATATTAAACAGCCAAGGAGAAAGAACACAACTTGTAGAATGCCCCTAAGACAGGTGCTATGGGGCCAACCAGAAATCTCCCACTGCCTCTTTCTTATGATGTCCTGCAGATAGGAACTGAATCATTGTGACATAGTACCTTGAATTCCTAACCCACTGAGCTACCCCAGTAGTATCCCATGGTCAATGGTGTCAAAAGCTATTGGGAAAACTGAGAGAATCAGCACAATATTCTACTTTTGTGTAAAGGTCATCAATCAGGGCAACCTAGGCTGTATCAGTCGTATATTTCAGACTAAAACTGCGCTGAAATAGAGTAGATTAGAAGCTCTACTAAATTGAAAGAAGAATTAATCTTCTTCATGCCCAGCACTTGTCCAAAACTAGCCAGCAAACAAATTGTTTTTATCTCATGAGATAACATGTTCTGTGATCAAACACAAGGACTTGTCCCATCAGAAAGGGATATACCCCCCTGTTACAAGAACACTTTGCCATTATTGTTTTCCCCAAGATCTGGCATGGCCTCTGACAGTAGGGCCCTCAGGTTTTGAGGGTCCTGTGGAAAAGGGGACCCCTCAAGATACAAAACAACATCAGTCACTTAAAATAACAATTCAACCTTGTACATGAAGCTGCGATGAAAGTATAGATAAATGTATTACAATACAATTATGGTTGATTTTTAATGTAACCGGTGAGGAAAATAGTACGTTATATTATTACTACACTGTCACTACATGAATGCAAGTCATAAACAAAAATGGCACGCTGTTATTAATACAGTTAAAGCTAATAAATAGAAATTGACAAAAATATTTTTAAAATATTTGTATAATATCATATCTTGGTGGCCAGTTCACCAGTAAATATTGATTAAACCCATGAGTCAACGGGGATGGCTTGTAAATCTCAGTAGCATTTTAGTAATATTAAATCATTAAGGCAACATGCTTTTAGGTAGTGTTACAAATGTTTTGTTCAACATAAAGTACTTCATTTACTGGTGTTTGGAGGTTATTTTTATCTACCAGGAGGCTGGAAAGAAAATTCCTTGTTGCTTCTTAATACTAAATGTTTGCCCATTTAGGATACTGTGACTTCCAAACAAATCCAGAGAATAACAGGTTATTAGCATAAATGGCCTGATCTCTGATAAAAAGCAAAACAAAAAAAGACAACTGCTGAGGTTCAAATGGATTCAATTTGGGATAAGTTGTATTCTCATATAGGCTCCTTGTAAAACATCTGCTATCTCAATATTTCTCTAGGATGACAATATGTTTGTTTGGTTGATCTATCAGTCATGGTACACTGCATCCAAAGGTCACAATAATGGCAATTTTGCAAAATTTTCAGCATTTTTCTCTTAACATCTAACAATGTCATGGATGCAGGAAAAAAATCATTATCTACAATTGTCATTGTTGGGAGAATTTCTGTGATTAAGAAGAATGCTTTACCTAGAATGTATTTTTGTTCCAGACAATACCTGTTTTGACAACTGATGCACCATTTAAACAATGGTAGAAGGATACATCTAAATTTGTGCGGCAAGGAAAAAAAAAACATGAGTTAAGTATAAGGTGTTACAAGATGTAAAAGAAGGAGGAGGACTGAGTTTATCTGATTTGAAATTATATTTTGCAGCTTGCTGTTTGGTTTGGATGAAAGGGTGGATGTTGCTGGGAAATAGAAGGCTTTTGGAGTTAGAAGGATGTGACTTGAGATTTGGGTGGCATGGATATTTACGGTATGACAGAGCTAAGGTTAAAGTAGATTTTAACAATCATTTTGTCAAACATGCTATATGCAGAATATGGAATAGATATAAACCCAGGTTGTGCCTGAAGACATCTTTGTGGCTCTCAACACAAGAAGCATTCTATAGGCAAGAAATAAGTAAGCACAAATGGCTGACTTATTGCGAGATATTAGAATTTTGTCAAGGGGAATGTAAAATAAGATCAAGAGAAGATCTGTTGGCAGAGGGACATACTTGTCAATGGTTCTCTTATATACAATTATTGAAAGATTTAAGGTAGAAAAAATAATTTTTGGTTTTGAACAAGGCTGAGTGTGAAATAGAACTGTTTACGTATGACAAACATGCTATTGATAAAATGTATAAACTTTTATTGAAATTTGAAACTGAAGAACAAGTGAAAGAATGTATGATAAAGTAGGCTAAAAATTTGGTTACAATATACAAATGGAATAGTGGGAGAATATGTGGTTGAAAGGACTGAAATTTGCATTGTTATGACCTTAAAGAGAATTTTTTATAAAATGATGTATCATTGGTATATATCACCCGAGAAATTGTCTAGAATGTATAAAGGTACTTCAAATTTATGCTGGAAATGTGAACAAGAAGGGACATTTTATCATGCTTGGTGGACATGTAAAACAGCCAGAAAGTATTGGATTCAAATACATACACTAATTCAGAAGATTTTAAAGATTAATATACAATTGAAACCAGAGGCTTTTCTTTTGGCACTGATGGATAAACAATTGGAAAAAAGTCATGGAACTTTGTTTTATGCATGATAACTGCAGTGGGGTTATTATGTGCACAGAGGTGGAAAGAGTCAATGCTACCCACAATGGAGGAATGGATAGTGAAGATGATGGAATTTGTTGAGATGGCCAAATTGACTTCTTTGATCAGAGAAAAGATATTATTTACCTTTATTGCTGACTGGAAACCCCTTGAGGGCTTTTTGCATGAAACAGAAAAAAATGAACTTATGATTTATGATTTTGACGATTAGGAAAAAAATAGATGATAGAAAAAAATGAGAGTCATGCTGTAACCATAGAGTAAGAGGTACATTTATACTTATAACTGCTGTGAAGAAAATCAGAAGATACTTCTTTATATTTTCTCTCTTTTCTTTTTTCTCCACTTTTTTCTTGTCTTGTCTTTTCTTTTTTCTTTCTTTTCTTTATTCTACATTCATTTTTGTTAGTTTTTATCTTTCTTTTTTAAGATTTTAATAAAATTATTTTTTTTTTTAAAAAAAGAAAAAAATCATTATCACTTGTGGGTGTTTGCAATGGTGATGGGGAAATAGCATGTTAATGTGTACGTACATCATGCAGGTTACATACTTGCATCAGACATCATCCTTCACTATCATTGATCCATTTGTATGATGACATCATTAAGCACGTGTCATCATTTTGATGCCATCGTGGCTTGTTACGGATACTGCAGTTATTGTGTGTTCTCTTTACTCTCTTTCTCTCCCTCCCAAGAATGCCATGGTAGTGAACTTCAGAAGAAGATAGCAGGAGCTGTTGATGCCTTATCCTGGTGCCTGGAGGCTGTGAGGGTCTGGATGGGGAACAACAGGCTTCAACTGAACACTAGCAAGACAGTGGCTGTGCATTTTTGGGCCTACTGGTCCTGAGGCTATACCATCTTTGGTAGTGGCTGGGGTTGCATTGCCTTAGACAGACCTGGTGTGCAACTTGGGGGTCCTCCTAGACTTGCAACTTCTGCTCAAAGAACAAGTGGCAGTTGTGGCTAGGAGGGCCTTTGCACAGCTTCGTGTTGTGTGCCAGTTGCACCCATTTTTTGATCGGGAGGCTCTGCTCATTGTCACTCATGCCCTGGTCACCTCTCAGGTGGACTATTGTAGTGCGCTCTACATGGGGCTGCACTTGAAGAGTATCCAGAAGCTTCAGCTGGTGCAGAATGCAATGAGATGGGCAGTGATGTGTGCCCCTAGAATGGCACATGTTACATCTCTGCTCCGTGAGATGCATTGGCTGCCAGTTTGCTTCCGGGTCCAATTCAAAGTGTTGTTTTTCACCTTTAAAGCCTTTCATGTATGGGGATGGGTTATTTGAGGGACCGCTTCTTCCTAATTACATCTGCCAATCTCATCAGATCTGGCAGAAGAGGCATGCTGCGGGTCCTGTCTACTAAGGAGTTACATCTGGCGGGACCCAGGACATGGGCCTTTTCTGCCACGGCATCCATCCTGTGGAACATCATCCTCCCTGAGGTGAGATTGGCCCCTTCCCTGTCATACTTCTGGAAATCCCTCAAAACCTGGCGGTGTCAACAGGCCTAGGGGTCTCAAGGAAACTGTGACCTACTGTCAGCCTCCCTGGTAGACCAGACAGGAGACACAATCAGATGAGCTAGTTCTACTTTATTGTAAGGCTACATTAACAGAATCTCACAAGTCTGAAAGTGCAAATCTCCTCTGCCTGTTTTACAGCCTGCTAAGTTAGGGAGGTTCCTTTCTCAGTTTGTTTTTCTGCCCGTTATGCAGCTACGGGCTATGCCCCTTCTTATCTGATCATTCCCTAGGCAGCATCTCTGCCCCCCCCCCCCCCAATCTCCCAAGGTCATTCCCACACACCATACACCTGCTGAGGCGGCTTTACTGTTCATAATATCCAATGTTCTCGCCTAGCCTTTTTGAAAATAATAACATCAATATTTGTAATGGCATTCTGTTTTAATATTGTTATTTTATAGGTTTATTGTATGCTGCCCAGAATCATGTCTTGTGAGATGAGCGGCTGTGTAAATAAGATTTATAAATGACAAAATCAGCTTTCAACTTTTTCCAGTTAGGGAAAAGGTACAGTGGAGCAGCCTATCTCCCGGAGTTGTGGGTGCTCCATCCCTGGAGGTTTTCAAGAAAAGATTGGGCAGCCATTTGTCCAGGATGGTTTGAGAATTCCTGCCCTGTGCAGGAAGTTGGACTAGGAGACCTCCAAGGTCCTTCTATCTCTGGGATTCTATGATTCTATGGCTCCCTGATTCTTCCTGTAAGACAAAATGAATAAGGTAAGGGCTTGGGAATCAAATGAAGTGATGCACTCCATGAATCCTTACTGTTAATGTCACATGTCTTGGCAAGATAATGAGGGACTACTGATTCTTGTATGAGATAACATTCCTATCTCCTTCCCTTCTTCTCACTACTGTTTGCCTCAATTCTTCAGACTCCCTCCTTGAAAATAGCAATTCAGAGAAACACTTTTCCACCCTATGCCTTCTCCAGGGAAAACAAACACAAAGACTTCATCCAGCTTCTCTGTGAAAGTAGAAATAATTGGTAAGTAGTAATAGAATATAGATCATTGTAACAAGAAGCCTACGCCCAAGTGTCCTATGAGGCTGTTCAATTTCCTAACTTAGTACACCATTTCTAGAACTTGTTCTGTTTGGTTCTTAAAACTGATACAGATGCTAGCTTGCGGATTGCCCATCCCTCCTGACCGACACTCCCATGGATCTGTTCCAGCACAGTCTCAATCTCACAGAGATGCACATTTTTGCTTTCCTTGTACATAGTTCCCTACAGCCCAGTGCTGACAGGCATTGCATAATAAGACATAGAACAAAAGATCCAAAACGTTAGACTTTTGACTGCAGAATAGCCGTCCACAATTTTTCAATACTGTGACAGTCAGCTTTATTCCATTATGCTACAGTGCACAATCTCTTCTTGAGGAAATTTACAATTTGCACTATTCATCAAGACAGTTCCAATTCATTTCTTAGGTTTCTGGAAATTTGGCTCCTTTTTACCTCTGCTGACCAGTACAGAATCATGCTCACTAATGTTTATAAAACACCCCATTAATGTTCAGTCCTGAATTCAGAAGTATGCACTGCAGCATTTAACAGATAGGTTTCTGATGGAATTTGTCTTGTGGCTGCTATAGTCCAGTTTATATTGCTGGTTATTCCCAGCAACTGCTACACTGAGAATATCTTTTCCTTCCTTCCTAAACTCTTCTGATTTGATTTACAACCAGATCTACCCCTTTCTGTAAATTAGAGAATTCATTCTAGAAGCATTCATAAAGGTGAATGCAAATGATTTCTTCCTTTGCTATAGTATACTAGAGTAATATCGTATTTTCATACATTTTTGTAGACCTCAAAATAAAATAGTTCACATCCCAGATTTCAGTAGCAACTAAATTTTTGTCAGAGTAATTTTTCTCACTTTCACTGGATCTTGGAGAACCCACAAGCAAGACACAATGGTAAGAATACTTTCCAGCTGATATAGCAGAGCGATGGATATCGCAAATATGCTGTTTCTAATACCAGATATGATAGCTATCTTGCCCAATGGGCAATGATAACTACTGTGATTAATTTAAGATGGAAGTAGACTCCAATTCCTTTTGCAAGTTGTCCCAGAGCAGATGGAGAAAAGGATTGTTCTTCTTAACGCCAAGTTATAGTTTAGTGTAAGTTTGAACCAGATCAAGAAGACAGGTGTACGCAAGATGAAGTCTTGACAACAATAAAGAAGTGGGTTTGCCATTGTCTTCTTCTGGGAGTTGTAATAACAACAACGATATTAAAGACATTTTCCATGGGACTGTGTCTGTGCCTTTAATACAGGCTTGTGTAACTTGTGACCCCCAACAGTGAAGACAAGCAATAATTTTAGTAGACACCTGATCTTGCTTAGCTTCTGAGTCCAGCCAAGGTCACTCAAGTACTGAAGTTTTAAAAATCTGACCGGCAGCAGAAAAATGTTACAAGAAGGCAAAACAGATTGAAAAGACACACATCATTTGTCAAGAGCAGTCTAATAGCCCTTGAGACAGCCACTATACATTTTTAGAGTGGCATTATGATACTTAATGCTTTCTTTCAAATCAAGTCTCCTTATAATTCCTGCCATTATTAAGTGGTGATCATCCACTTCTAAGTCTAATACTCTATGTTTGGTTCCCCAGCATGTCGCCTTGGGGAGACGATCTGCCCACCATCATGTTCTTTGGTTCCCACCAAGCTCTCTGCCTTATTTCATTTTAGTTTCTTAGATTCTTTTAATTTACAGAATGAGTGAAAAGCTAGCATGCTGCAAAGGAAACAGTCTCGACCATAACCTGTATTTTCAGCCAGGCTTCAGACCCTAAAGGGATCTCAGAGGTATTTTTAGGAAATAAAAATGTTGCAAGGCTGTAATCCAGTGCTTTGTTCTCCTTCTGCTGTTTGGGGATGGGAGGGTGTTTGGCCACACTCACAGTAGCAGCCATTTTGTGTGAGTCTCCAATAATGTAACAAGCTCTCAAAATTCTAAACATGTCACACCGGCCGCCAAATGTTTGGAGAACCTTTCTCTATCTTCATCCCTAACCTGGTACTCGTATAACAGAGATGCCTTGTATTGATACCCATCACCAAGGAAGGCAGAAAGGAAGAGATTGTGCTTCATAAAATGTGCTTATTTATATCTGGCAGGATGGACATGTTCCATGACCCCTCAGTAAAGCAATGTCACTTGGTGGGACTCAAGAAACAGGTTTTCTCTGTTGGTGCACCTGCCCTATGGAATCTGCCCCCCAAGATTCAGATGGCCCCCAACTCATTGGCTTTTCAGAAGGCCCTGAAGACTTTCCTCAGGCATTGGGGCCAAGCTGTTGGTGGAGCCTGATATCTGTGTTTTGCCTTTATGCTTTAGGGAAATGTTTAAGGCTATGCTTTTAAGTGGTGTTTTTTATCTTTTTATGCTGGGTTGACTACCGTTTGTTTGGTTAGCTGCCCAGAGTTATTTGCCATAACTAAATGTAGATGGATGGCCATATATCTTTGTTAAATAGATAAATAAATAAGAACACATTTATCAATAATTACTATAATTTAAATATAAATATATAAGCAAGTAGCTGATCAGTACTAACTACAAATGGGCAATTTGGACAACTGTACTCTCCAGTCTTATGGTTCTTTATCTTTAAATCAGATTTAGATGACACTCTTTCATACTGAGGGGCCTTCTCAGTGAAGCAGGACCTACAGAACTTTTATCTATGAATCCTCTAAACACAAACAGAACCCTGGTGCTTTTAGGCATATCTGCCTCCATTAAGGAGCCCCAAGTAAAATTCTATTTTTAAAATGTTTAATCTCACCAAATCATCACCTCCACCACTACCACCATCATCATCAACAACAGAGCAGATGAGGAGGATGGTCCAAGGAAAAAAATAGGAGACTGAGAGTACAAAGGCTTAGTTTGAAATGAGAAAACTACTGCATAGGTTTGTCCTTCTTCCATACAATCTTTAACCAAGAAGAATGAGTCAAAGGGTAGAAGATCAATTCTGGCCTAGTGATGTATGAACTCTCCTTGTTTTTGTTTCCATTGCTAGTTTGTCTCCCTTGGGTCCCATATGTTCAAGCTTGTCTCAGCAAAGAGAACAAAGGGAGGGCAAATGAGTGTGCAAACATGGAATTCACTCTGTCCTCCAGTTAATGTGATTATGGTGGCGTGATTATGGATAAATTAGGTAGAATGATTGGTCTTCTGGCTGTGGGCAGTGACAGATGTGCTAGAACTTGCCTTTATTGGAAATGGCAAGCTTCCTTATAATTCAGAAGTATTGCCACATCTTGAGCGTGTTGGGATATCACAATTATTACACATTTCCCTCTGATGTACTGGATGTCTCATAAGCATTTCAGCTCCTGAGTTCTTCTGAAAGAAGAATCAGGGAATTGCTAATTCAGGAATAACGGATCCTTTAAGTCAGGGATAGGCAACATGTATTCATCACCAACATGCAGCTGTTCCTTTCTGGTCCCTTTTACTGTAGCAACACTCCTGGAAGAGTGGGGAACCCTTATTGCTTCAGCCTCCATCCCAGTGATCCTGCCTTATCTGAGGCCATTTAATATGTGGAACTTTTCCTATTAGTTTATCTTCCTCCCAGGTATAGTTTCACTAGCTTTATTTCTGGATCAGAATCAGCAAGTCCCTCCCTGCAACCCCAAGGAATAATGCATCCTCAAACAAGAGGAAGGAACAAGACATGATTGGTCATTGAATTTATAGCCCCTGGTCTATGCAAAATCTATTGAGTTTCTACTCAGTCTGCTGCTATTTGGACGCAAATCCCCTTCAAACTAAAGTAGGTTAATCAATGACTCCCTATCAAAGTATCTTTGGACTTCAGTCATTTTAATAACTGTTATCCTATTTCTCTTCACGTGGGACTGAACATGATCCAGAAATTACAATTAAAGCAAAATGCAGTAGGCACAGACAACTGTCAAGGAGCACATAAGGCCAATCTTAGAAAAACTGCACTAGTGGTCTATTCATTTCTTTCCAAACCACATTCAAGATTCTGGTGTTGATCTGCAAAGCTGTGGATGGCTTGCAAGTACTGCCAGGTTGCAAATTCGAACTGCCTCAAATTAGAAAGCTTCCCATCTTGAAATAGAACTTTTGCACAGGCCTGCTTGGAACCCAGATACCTGAAGGAAATTCCTGAAATTTGAAAGTTCATATTATAACCCATATTAAAAAAAATAGCAACATTGGGACGCGGTGGTGTAGGGGCTTAACGACGCTGGAGTTTGCCGGGCAGAAATGGTCGACACTCCAGCGGTTCAAGCCCAGCTCTGCGTGGCGGGGTGAGCTCCCATCACTCGTCCCTAGCTCCTGCCCACCTAGCAGTTTGAAAGCATATCATCTGTGAGTAGATAAATAGGTACTCCCATTTCGGTGGGAGGAAACGCTGGCAGTGCTTTGCGCGGGGAAGCTGGAACCGGTGCTGGACTCGATTGGCAGAAAAATGCCGGATGCTGGACACGACTGATGCGATGGGCGGAAAAAGATCATTGGGGGAAGAAAGCCCGGATGAGCTAACTCCCTTGTGACCACTGCTGGCCACAATAGAGTAGGGCTGTAATTGTAATTGTAATAGACTAGAGTTGTAATTGTAACTGTAATTGTTAGATGTTGTACTATTTGAGCCACCCAGGGGAGATGGGTGGAGATAAATCCAATGTAATAATAATAATAATAATAATAATAATAACATGCAATGGTGTTTTCTTTGTAGTGGTCCTAAGCTGTGGAATGCCTTTTAGCTACTTTATTGATCTGTGAGAACTTGGCCATGTGGATCTAACAACTTGTGAATCTGTTGTTAGTAGCCCTCTTATGTTAATTTTTAGGAAACACCAAACTATTTCAGAGTGTTCTCTTAATTTCATGTACTGTGCTACCTGATACCTCCTCCACCTCCTCCTCGCTTTATTTTAGTTGGTTTTATTGTGTATTTGGGGGATTTTATGATGGTTAGTTAAATTATTACTTTAACCTCACTGTGGATGCTTTAAATTTTTCTTCTATACTTCATGTAAGTCCTGAGAGTCGTTACATTGTGGCAGGAGATAAGTGCAATAAACGAACAAACAAATACAGGTAGTCCCCAGGTTAAGAATGCCTGGTTTACAGATGACCCATAGTTAAGAACAGAGCCTATGGTAGCAAAATTTGAGTTATGTACACAACGATTCAAGTTAAATACACAATGGTTTGAGTTCATTACACAATACTACTTATACAGTATCATATAATAATGTTGCGGTGTGATGGAATGTATCTATGAAGAGGATGATGATGTGGGGGATAGCAACAGACAGCAAGGCTATCAGGAAGGAGGGGGTGCATTCCAGGAAGGGAAAGGAGACGAAAGACAACACAGTCCACAGGGGGAGCATGAGAAGCATAAGAGGTTCAGGATAGCCACTCCCTAGCATCTCCAGGGTATATCCATTCGTTGCAGTAGTATAGATTTAGTCTGGCAAGATTCTGTCTATATGGTATAAGCAAATAAAGGAACTGAACTCAACTGGACAGTTTCACTGTTGTTCTTGGGCTGGGCCTCGCATCTGGCTTACATACAAATTCAACTTAAGGACAGACCTTGGGAATGGAACTCGTTCTTAAACTGGGGACTATCTCTAACCATTTGTTCTTTATGAATTTTTACTGTAAGATTTTATTGCTATTTATTTTTCAGGTAGTTCTTATCTGTCCTGGGATTTCTTTTTAGTGGAAAGATAGGCTATCAATAGAATTTAATAAATAAACAAATATTTTACCAAATTCAAACAACTCTTTTTTTCAGACTGGACTTGGAGAGGTCTGACCTTCAAATAGAGAATTGTCTTTCTAAGGAGGATTCTATAGGTTGTATCTGAATGCAAATACATATATTTGAATGTATTATATTTCACCTGTCAAGCTGTTATTTGGCTCCAGAATATTTAAGAAGTATAAATCCCTGTCTTAGTTATTACTTTGATCCAGCTGATGTTATTTTTTCCCCCATTTTACATGCTATGCATTTGGTCTGCCCTGTTTTTCCTGCATCACCTTTAGCCCTGCTTGATCTCTTATAATGCATTGATTCCCAGTCTTTTAAACTGACCCACTGTTGATATGATCACACAAAGAAGTAAGATGTTTATATCTCTCTATGAATAGCAGATAAACGAAATAATAAAGGCTGTCAAAGGCTGAGAAATAAAGTATGTCAGGTTCTTGTTTACTCTCAAAATATATGGCAGCAGGGATAAGTTGCTAGGATCTTTCCAAGTGGAAAGCAAATGGCTTGGAAGCATTCGCTAACTAATTAGTTGAATTAATAAATGCATCCGTTCATTAAACCCATAATGGGTTTAAAAAATATCAATCCAGTCTGAAATGGAGTTGTCCCTTGTGAAAGTATTTATGTACATCTCCTGATTCAGGCAAATTAAGAAGAAGATCCAAGCAAAATATTCATCTCTGATGTAGTGGGGAAAATAGCCAAGGCTGGTTTTAGCATAAAGCAATAAGAAGTGGTTGCTTTACAGGGCAGATTCCAAAATGGGAAGCTCTTTATTGAAATCCAATCCTCCACAGTAATGCAGTTGTGGCCTGGAGTATTTAGAAAAGAAAGAAACAAGCATTCCTGTCGATTTTTTTTTTCCAGAAAAGAGGAGATGGTACCATTTCCTGTTCTTTCAATTCTGAGACAAGCTTACTTAATAATAAATCCTATTTATGCTTTTTTCCTAAAAAAATAACTAAATTATATTAATTAACTCACAGAACTGATTTTTAGGGGTAGATGAGAAAGTTGGTGTTCACCAAAAGTTGAGCCTACCAATGTTCTGGGCAATAATGGTATTTTCCTTGCCTATGTATAAATTCTATTTTGTCCCAGGTCTGAGTTGAGTCCAAGCTGATCTTAATATTAAGTCTGTTCACCTCCTAGGCCATTCTGTCCTCAAAAACGAACAATGTGTGTGGTGTCAAAGGTGAAGCTGAATTCCTTTGCAGCTGTGATGGCATTTGAGAGACCCAGATGTGGCACACCCTCTACTAGTTTGTTAAAAGAAGAAAACAGGAGCGCTACTGCACTGTTAAACCACAGAAGGCCAATTGCAGTATTACTGAGCAGGGGAAGAGAATAGTGCCTCTTTGGTGTTAGCTGGGTAGTGACAGACTTTTTTTTTTAATGGATGTTCTGAGATACCACCAGAATGGAAGCTTCCTGGCAATACAGAAGGCCAATACTTTCTCAAAAATTTCTATGATACTTGAGAACAATTGGATGCCATGAAAAAGGGGACACACAGAAAATAGTCTTCCAGACAACAGCCTGGACAGATATAATACACTGACCTTCATGGATGAAGATAGAAATAACATTAATGCCTTACTGCAGAAACCTGAGTACTATTGTGTGCCACAAAACAATGAAATACATGAAAGATTTGTTTTTAGACCCTGACTACAGAAGGAATCTGAGATCATTGAAGAGTTTGCAACAGGTGTGAAACTTAACAGTAGTTTCTATGACTTTTACTCATTGATTGAGCAAACACACCAATGTATGTTTAATATGCCATACAGACAATATGGCTTTAGATGCATGCCGTTTGGATTCTGTTCTGCTCCTGAAATATTTCCTTCCATCATGCAACAACTGGTGGAAGGCAGCCTAGGAAAGATAGTATACATGGATAGGCACCATAGAAAAATGTGACCGCCAATTTAAACTGATACAGAAAATATTCAGTTGAACAAAACCAAATGCTGTTTTTAAGTTCAACAAGTATTGAGAATGGAGAAATATTAACGAGCAATGGTTTTAATGTAGTCATGGTATAAAACAGAGCCAACACATTGCAGTTGCAACAAATTGCAATGGTCAGTAAAGCATGATGGAAGGAAAGATAAACTTCTGTGGACAGTAAGGAAGATGACCATGGCAGAGATAGACCAGATTTGTTACCAAAGTGATGAAAAGAAAAACATAGCTTAAGTCCAAAATAAGCAGAAAATATGCAGAAGTGGCTCAGATAGACACCTCCCTAATTCAGATTGGTATAAGAAAGGGAGGAGGTACAGGACAATGAAACCTGCAAGATTTTGTTATTAGAGCCAATCTCAGAAAAAGTAGTCTTAGCCTTCCTGTGGAATTGATTCCTGGTCTGGTCAACTTGGTGGAGCTGACAACTTCTTAAGGAAGTTCATTAAGTAATTTGAGGACATGTACATGCACACTTTTGGTCTCTCTTGTCTAACCTTTTGGAATATAAAGGCAAGCTTTTCTGAGTTTATTGTATTCATTGTACTTCACTCATTATGACCCACACTTTTAGCCCATGTACATGAAAATCATCCAGGGACTGAGAAATCTAAAAGACATGGTAGTGACGCTTTGGTACTAGCTTACCATAAGCTCTAACAGTGAAGCATGGATTTCTAAGGTTTTTCAGACATATCATCTGAGTTTGCCAGCAGAGGTTTTCAGAAATGAATATTTTCTTTTGGCCCTATGGGAAAGGTAGGCTTTGCCTTCTTCACTCTACATGATAAAAATTATGTTGGGATAATGGATTGCTTTTAAAATTATCCAGAAGTAGATCAACTGAGGGATGTGTTAATGCAAAAAATATTAAATATACCAAAACCATACTAGAAATTGTGATATGAGATAATGGATCACAATTTGCAGAGGTTAAATTTTAAAATTTTGCCACAGCATACGGATTTGAACATGAGACAATACCCACAATTAAATAGACTTGCAGAAGCTGATGTAAGCATTATCAAGGCTTGCCTGAAAAAGGCTAGGGATGTGGAAGAAGATCCTCATCTTCTTATGAACTAAGGCCCACTTGACCTCACTTTCTAGGATGTCTGGCTCAAGGTCAGTGGCCACACCAGTATGGACATCAGGGATATTAAGATCTTTCTTGTATAGTTCTTCTGTGTATTCTTGCCACCTCTTCTTAATCTCTTCTGCTTCTGTTAAGTCCCTGCCTTTTTTGTCCTTTATCATGCCCATCTTTGCACTAAACGTTCCTTTGATATCTCCAATTTTCTTGAAGAGATCTCTAGTCTTCCCCATCCTATTGAACTTCTTATTCTTATGAACTATAGGGCATCTTTTTATGAACTGTAGGGCATCTCCTTTGAAAGGTGAGAAGTCCCTCACCAAGCTATGTTTGGGAGAAGGATAGTGATCCATTTTCACATTATAGATTTGTGGAAACCATGTAAGGACTCTACAGAATTGAACAAAAGACTCAAAGAAAAACACACACACAATTCTTGCCTCAGTGACAGAGCTGGGTCCCTTCATCTACTCTTACTACCGTGTTTCCCCGATAATAAGACCTTATCACTTTATAAGCCCTACCCTAAATTCCCTTCCTACGGCTAAAATAAGCCCTATCCCGAAATTAAGCCCTATCACGAGCGCCATTTTCTCTGCGCCGGCCCCGGAACGGCCCAAGAGGCGCGGCGAAGACGGCGACCCCGCCGTCGTTGGCCGGCCCGCGGATCCCCCGTCTCCCGGGCGGGGCTCGGCGGGTGCCTCCGCCGCGACGCTCTGCGCTGCCCGCTCCGGGGTCCTCCCGCCGCCTCCGCCCAGCGACCGAGCGCGTCGCCCCTCCCGCTTCGTCTCCGCCTCGCTTTCTTTCCGTCCCGAGAGCGGGCCCGACGGACGGGCCCGGCTCCCGCCCTCTCCCCCGTGGGTCCGTCGGACCCATCGGAGGGAAACTTCCGCAGGCCCGACGGGGGAAGGCGTTTACGTTCTTGAAACCGAAAAAGCACACAGGCACACAAGCCGTTTTGAATAAAGGTAGATTTTTTTTGTTCACATTTAGCTTTACCTTTGTTTAATTGAAATTGCTGTCAGTGTTAATTAAAATAAGCCCTACCCTGAAAATAAGCCCTATGGTGTTTTTTTGACAAAAAAAAAAAAAAAATAAGACAGTGTCTTATTATCGGGGAAACACGGTAGATGAAAGTGTCAGAGCAAAAGTTCCAAAATACTGGGGGTCTCCAGCCAAAGTGATATTGCAAAACTCACCATAATTATATTGGATCAAAACAGAACTGTAATTGAAGATACCCTTCTAGTTCCATCTGAAAATAAGATCCAGAACTACCTAAAGCATTATCAGCGCCGAATGAAGGTGGCAAAGGATATCCTAATATTATTATTTCAGGTAGATAAACATGTAGTCAAGAATCTGAACAGACTAATTGAACTGTGTGGAATGTTCCATGAATAAGTTATTTTATTTGGAAAGAGAGGGATGTGAGGAAATTGGTATTTATCAAAAGTTGTACCCACTCATGTCATGAGGAGTCATGTTTGTTCCTTGGTCTAGTTCCCCTTTGTTCCAGATTTAGCTGAATCCAAGATGATCTTAATAAACACAGTCAGTTCACCTCTTGTGCTGTTGCCTTTTCATAAATGAACAATACTGGAGTCAGGGAAGATTGTGATTTGTCAACAACCATCATCAGGGTCTTTTCAAATCTTCCAATTTCATACATCCCCATTTACCTTGAATTAAAATACTTTATAGACAATGAAATATGACGTGCTAACTATATACCCATATGTCTGCATATATTCTACTTCCTGCATAGACAATACATTAAGGTTGACACTTAATTTAAATCAGCACCGTTTTGCATTATTCAGTAGATGGTTGTGAGCTGCTTTTCTTTTGTACTTTCCGATTAATTTCATTGTTGGGAGATTTTTATGTTTTTAAAAATGCTTGGCTCAGTATTCACACACAAGATCCAAGAAAAGAACTAGCAGCATTAGGCTTTCATTGGCCTCCATCCTAACTAGGCAGAAAACAAGAGAATACAATATTTTCAGGGAGCAGCTTCTAGGTCAATTGTACTCCAGCCCTAAAGCTAGAAAAAGATTATATAGCATACCAGTAGCGCTCAATAGAGCGATTGACTGCAGTGCTGGACTTCATGGGCCGCTGTTTGTAGAGGAGGAGAAATTGTCACTAAGACTATATGGTCTCTCCAGCTGTGCAATCCTAGAGAATATAGTAGGGAAGAGTAGAGATCATGGAGTTCCTGCATTAAGCAATAGCATTTCATTCAACCACCAGAGCAATCTAATATGTGCCCACTTTTAAAAAGAATTTATTGCACCCTGTTCAGTCTCTTAAATCTCTTTAGGCTCAGAATCAAGAAAAAATATGAAACATCAGCTTTGTGTAGGTTAGCCTATTTGAAGGGTTAAAAAAATGTTACTGCTTTGTTCTTAAAAATGCAATGTGAATTTTATGGGCCCTAAGGGAGTCCTCTGAATATGGCTTTATTGAGGTCTTTTCCTGCTAACTTTCACAACTACATTACTTCTTGGGAAGCCTTCTGCAGGCCATGTATAACAAGGGCAGACAGAGCAAGAGTTAAAATGGGCCTGCTCAGATCTGTCATATACTCTGTCGTTCTCACATGAACATTCACCAAAGAGTGGTAAATTATCTTTGTACTATAGAGGAGAATCTTTTTCAGAGAATCTAGCCAAAAATGTTGGGATTACAAATATGCATTTTTATTCATAATAGAGGATTTTGGATTTTTCTTTTTTTTCTGAGCAGATATTCTATTTCCTTCCTAAGCAATTTTGGTCAGAAGACAAATGCAAAGACTATAAACAAGAGAACTCTGTCAACTTGCCGAAAAACATTTAAAAGCATTTTAAAAAGGCAATTTTAGAAGCAAAATCTAGAGAGGTTTAATCAAGGGGATTCAGCTAAAATTCATCCTTTATTTGTCCAAAGTCAACCCCCAATCTCCCCCTTTCTTTTTTGTTTTGTAAAGCATTAAGTCCCTCCCTTAATTAAGCCTACTGGGGTTTAATTGTGTTGATCTCATTTTAAACCAAGCTCAGCACAATTAGACACAATGAGAAGATAGGGAGATAATCAGTTCAGACACGCACACACCCCCTTCACCCAACTAAAATCCATTTTAGATCATAAATTGTTTCATCCTGCATGGACCTCAAATTACTATTTTGATCTCCCTCCTTTTTTTTTTGTATAGGTTTGCAAGAGGAAAAAAAGAATGACCAAGAAAAGAAGAAAAAAATTGATTATCTCTGGCTTGCCATACATCTCGTTTGTAGAGGGTCAGGGCATTCCCATTCAAAATTACCACTAGTTAATCTTATCTGAGGGAAAAATTCAATTACATTTATCAAGGTTATTCCATACAGTCTAGTTTTTGCTTCAGAAAATCAGATTGTTGACATTGTCCATGTATTGTGTCTACACGTATGTGTTTTAGGAGAGCGATGGGCAGAGAGAACGTCCCTCTGTCTTCAATACACATATGTGCATACAAATAAACCAGTCATTAAGCCTTGCATCAATAATATGATTTTGAATATATAGGCGTGATAATGTAATATTTGACAGATTTGTAAGAGATCATTAATACAGAGATTATGGAAAATTTTAGGAGGGAGACTCATACAACTGTTAATGGACTTCAATTCTCAGCCTACGTTGACATTTAAGGGGGGAAAATCTAGTTACAAATTTGATAACAGATTACTAGTCAGGCTGGAAGCCAGCCACCTGATTAAGGCAATTTAAATGCTTGCAAAGTGGCAAGATTAAAATCAAATAAGTGCAGATTTTTCCCCTCCCTTTGCCTCACTTATCTTTCCCTGGATTCATTCCTTAACTACCAGGTGGCAGAGGAGTCTGGCTAATTCCCTTCCATGCCAATTACCCCAGGATGGTTTTTAGGGTGAAGCAGAATAATTACTGCACTATCTGTCCAAAATGGGCTGCTTAATGTGTTTAAGAGAGATTTTGAGCCTTAGCAGGGGAGGCTGCGCCTCGAGCATGGTGTGTGTTTGGTACCAAACCCAGCCAAAGAGGCTGGACTTATGGAGTTAACTCTTAGGCAAGAAGGATGCAAATGCCCAAGGTGAACAAAAAGCAAAAGGAAAAAACTCCTGGGAAGATATGAGAAAGTTAATGAGCTAATTCCACATCCAGGCTGTGTAGCAGGTGGTTGACAAAAATAGGCAGGTTATGAAAATCCTATTTATCACCTACCTGCCAAGAGAGCCTTTATCACAACCTTCCTTCAAGGCTTAAGTCCATGGCAGATGAAGAAAAACAAGCCCAAAGATATCTTTAAAAGGATAACAAATGCTTAAGTGCCATCATCATCGTCGTCGTCATCATCATCATCATCATCATCAAAAACATCATGTCTCCTTCAAGTTGAACTCAATTCCTGGTGACTTCATGGATATTTCCATGTCATTTTGTTGGCTCACCCTGCCCTCTTCTGGGATATGTTTTTGACCTCCCAGTCTAGCTCTCAAAACCCTAGTGATCTCTCATCCAAGTACTAGCCAAGTCCAATCCTGCTTTTCTGAGATCACTCAAGGTCAGTCAAGTGCTACCAGCTGCTTTGATAAGAATGGCAGTAACAGCAACATACAGGATGGATAAAGTGGCCCTTTTTTCAATGGATCTGCTGCTTTAAAACAGGCTTACATACTTATGTACATGACCCCAAAGCCAAAGGCAGACAAAAACTTCAGTGGAGAAATATGTTTAGTGAAATGAGCCACTGCGTATCAACTGAGGAATGTGGGGGACTGCATAACAGCTCTACTTTAGTGATTTGTAAGATCACAGCTAACCAAATATTGTCTTCCCTCATGGGCAGAAGCTTTCCAAGGCAGGGTCCTCTAGGCAGTAGAAAAAGTAGATATTTGCTCCAGAGATAGACAATGACAGTGGCAGCATGGTTTCTGTCAGGATCTTCAGATGATCCATAACCCAGTTCTCCATCCTCTAAATACTCAGTCAATGAAATTCTCAGGTTGTCACCTTCCCTTGTAGCAGTGTTTCTCAACTTCAGCAACTTGAAGGTATGTGGACTTCAATTCCCAGAATTCCCCACCCAGCCAGGGAATTCTTGGAGTTGAAGTCCACACATCTTCAAGTTGCCAAGGCTGAGAAACACTGCCTTATGGACACATCAATATAAGGATGTTTAAAGAGGCTTCTTTCTTCTCATAACGATCGACCAGAAATCTCTGGAAGTCCATCTCTTTGGAGATGCCACTAGACTGAAGGACCTCCCAGCTAGGCTTCTGGAATGAAGGGCAGAGGTTGGATCCTGCTTCCAGAAATGCTGCCAGATTTGAAAGTGCTTTCTGGGTGGCTGGCTGCCAATGTGTATAAGAACTCATGAGTCTTTTTACCCAAAGTGCTGCCACGTTGCCTCCTATAATATATTGCTATATAGAAGTAGAAGTAGCAGGAAGAGAGGCAACTTCTCTTCACCAGTCAGTATGTATTATAAAAAAAATGCAGTCCCAAGCAGTCCACTGCAACAATTGCATTTTTTTTCAACTAAAAAAAAATAGTATGAGTAGCAAGCATTTGTTTGAAGACACCCCACAAGTGAAGGCAGAATAGTAGTGAGGTAGGGCTAATGATAAAGCAATCCTATATAGTAATCCTGTAGGGACAATAGGATTACTTGTCCTGGGTAGTATAAATGCAGTTTATATGCTACAAAGTTTTTTTGGAGAGAAGAGAGGAGAAGTGAAGCCTTGCTGAAAATCTGAAACTACTTATTACTTAATACCCTGCTGTAACAACTATGAGTGAAGCATTATCTTCCATCTGGTGACTCTGTACTCGATTTCTTTAATTATGATTATCTGAATGTAAATTATGAACTTCAGCCAAGAATTCTGGAAGGTTGTCCTTATAAAGAGAGAAAGATGATTTAAAATCATTATAGTTGGATAGGGGATGCTGGCAGTGCCTGCTTTTACAAACTGCAAACAAGTTTTTTTTTTTTCCTCTTTCATCATCTCTTTGCCTTCTTGATTTTCTGATTATTTAATGGAATATTGATTTATGATTGTACATAGCAGATGGTTTGTGATAATGCTAGTTAAAATCAGGTTCTTCAAAGGAAAATCTGTCTTAAGAAGTGGTTTCTCCAGCCTTGTAATGTGCTTGGCACTCTTGTAGCCTACCTAGATCCTCTGGGGATTTGGGGCAGTCACTGACCTATATCTTCCCTGTGTTTTATGTGATGTTGCTGTATTCAGCACACTTTCCCTCTCTGATTCTCTGAATCTTTGCTGGCAGCAAATGCTGAATGCAATAATATTATGTTTTGATTTTTTTTTTTTTGGTCTAAAAAAATCAGACTGTGCCAAGGTGATGCCCAAAACTGGAAGCCCCATCTGTAATATTTCTTAGTCAAATTTAGTGAGTTGGCTCTGGTTCTGTGCTAGATAATGCTCTTCAGTATTGTTGTAAGGAACACAACTGTATGGAGGAAATTACATATGTTTATGTATGTAAAATATGCATTTACAGGCCATATCTGCTGATGAAAGTTTGTGTATGAGATATAACTGGAAAATGTATCATCGTACACTGAATTGGGACTCTCTCAGGTTGGTTGCACCAATTATATTTTTTGCTTTATGTACTCGCTTTCATAGGTGATTTTCTGGCATCTGAAATGGCCCTTTGATCAGGCAAGAACATACATTATGTTGCACTTCTTGGTTGCTGCAATAATAGTTAACCACAAGGAATAAGCAAAAATGGGAGTTCAGAAGGACTTCTTGATGTTTATGATGTTCATGTGAAAGCACACTGCAGGCAAAAGGTATTCCCCCCATGCATTCTGAAATGATCTATGTCTCCAGATTCCTGATATTCAAACCATGATAAGCTTCTGATGTAAGCTTCTTCACAAACTCAGATAGCTGCACCTTTGGTAATACTTTTTGTATGGAAGATAGCCTGTCATCCTTGTAAGTGTGACAGCTCATCAGATTTGATCACCTCTCATGGGTTGTCTTATGGAATTTGTCCTCTGCCTTACTCACTTTACTAGGTCAAGTAGACTGAGTATAAAATTAGATGATCATTCATTCATTCATTCATTCATTTATACATCACATTTATATAGCTGCCCATCTCACACAAAGTGACTCTGGGCAGCATACAATAATTAAAATAAAATAACAAGTGAATAAAAACAGGCCTACAAAAAGATAAAAAGTTATTACTAAAATAAAAACATTATCACAATATTTTTTAAAAAAATGGTTTTAAAATATACAAACCCCATGGAGAGAGCAGAATACCATTAGTGGAGCCATCTAAGAATGTCTCTGGTTCCCAAAGACCCCCAGGCCTGCTGACACAACCAGGTCTTGAGGGACTTCCTAAACAACAGCAGGGAAGGGGTGAGCCTCACTTCAGTGGGGAGAATGTTCCACAAGGAGGGAGCCATGGCAGAGAAGGCCCACCTCCTGGGACCCACCAAATGCAAGTCCCTGGCCGATGGAACATGTAGCGTGCCTTCCCTGCTGGATCTAAAGGGATGGGCTGATGTGATCGGGGAGAGGCGGTCCTTCAGATAACCCAGCACCATGCCATGAAGGGCTTTCAAGGTCAAAAACAGCACCTTGAAGCAAACTGGCAGCCAATGCTACTTGTGAAGCAGAGGTGTAATATGTGCTCTTCTAGGAGCACACTCAACTGCCTGCACTGCCACATTCTAGATATTATTCAACGGCAGCCCCATGTAGAATGCATTACAGTAGTCCAATCTGGAGGTGGCTAGGGCATGAGTGACTGTGAGCAGAGCCGCCCGATCCAGGAAAGGGCACAATTGATGTACAACATGGAGTTGTGCAAAGGCCCTCCTAGCCACGACTCTTCAAGCAGGAGAGTCAAATTGTGCACTGGGTCTGTCTGGGGCAGCACCAGCACCAAAGATGGTATAGTCGGCAGGACCCTGAACCCAAAGCCACTCAGTCTTGCCAGGGTTCAGTTGAAGCCTGTTGTTCCCCATCCAGACCCTCACAGCCTCCAGAGACCAGGAAAAGGCATCCACGGCATCACTTACAGAGATTTATAGTTGGGTATCATCAAGTAGGCAAGGATGGATGAACAACCTCCATTCCACCCACACTAGAGATCATCCAGAAGTGCAACAATGCTGTTTCTGTCCCATACCCAGGACTGAATCTGGACTGAAAAGGATCCAGATAATCCACTTCATCCAAGGCCCTCTGAAGTTGTTGCACAACCACCTTCTCAACCACCTTACCCAAAAAAGGGAGGTTCGATACTGGACAAAAGTTGTCCAGTATGGTGGGAACTAGCGATGGGTTCTTGAGAAGGGGGAGCCTCTTTAAGAGGCAATGGAACAACCCCTTCCCTCAAAGAAGAATTAACCACCACTACAGCCCACTCACACGACACCCCCCAGGCTACTTTCACAAGTCAGGAGGGGCATGGCTCTAGGGAGAAGATGGCTGAGCTCACAGCTCGAAGGACCCTGTCCACTTCCTCAGGTCCAACAGGTTCAAACCATTCCCAGATAACAGGGCAAGACTCCTCCCTAGGCATCTCCACCAGACCTGCAACAAAGCCAGCATCCAACTGCAAATGAATCTGAGTGATTCATCCAACACATGCTGAACAAATTCCTCTGCATGCCCCTGCAAAAGGTGCTCCTTTACCCAAGAGGGCTCATGTCACCCAAAACAGGGCTGCAGGGCAGTAATCTATGGATGTTATAAGGGCGGATAACTACTATTGCTTTGCCGCCCTTACTGCCATAAGGTAGGCCTTAATAGCGGCTCTAACCCATGTCTGGTTGAGCTCATCCTTGGCTGAGCACCAGCAATGCTCTAGATGTCTCCTCTCTTGTTTCATCTCCCTCAACTCCTCTGTAAACCATGGGGAGTGACGGAATCCATGGGAAGGGAGAAGTCACATGGGTGCAATCCGATTCAAGGCCTCAGCCACTCTTATTCCAAGTGGCAACCAAGGCTTCAGATGGACCATGTCGCAGACCAGCAGAAGGAACCCCCAGCTCCCTCTGGGTCCATCAATCACCAGGGGTGGACCAATCTAATAGGTGCAGCCTCCCTGCAGTGGGTAGTAGCACTAGAGAATCATGGAAATCAGGGCATGATCTGACCATGACACCAAAAGCTCCCCCAAATTCAGATCACATAGCCACTGCTCCAACAGGAACACCAAATCCATAGTGTGACCACTACCCCATGTCAGGCTCTGGATGACCTGGGATAGGCCCATGACTGTCATGGGGGAGCCATGAACTCCCGAGCCACCTCTGACCCCACTCCAAGAGAAGGCAGATTGAAGTCTCCCAGAACCATAAGTCTGGGGAACTCCATTGCCAACCCCAAGATGGAGTCAAGGAGCTCAGGCAGGGAGGTTGCTACGCAGCAGGGAGGCTGGTACAACAGCGACAATCCCAACTGATCCCTAGAGCCCAACCTAAGGAATAGACTCTCATATCTGGTTACCTGTGAGGCAGTGCTCCTGAAAGCCATAAGGGATTACCAGATGACAATTGCCACACCCCCGCCCCTGCCCCGGAATCTCAGCTTATGCCATACCCAAAGCCCCACTGGGCATAGCTCAGAGAGGGCTACCCCCTCTTTCGGACCCAGCCAGGTTTCAGTAATGCATGCCAGGTTGGCGCTTTCATCTTTTAGATGAGCCGTTCCTACTTTGACACTCTCCAGAATTCCCAAGTCAGCAAGGGAAGGCTGTTTTACACTACTACAAAAGAGGTTCAGGCCAGTACAAAATTTGTTTGAAAGCTTTGACAGAAAGTTGGAGGTTGTAAGATCCTGCAGAGCCATCATCTAAAAAAGCAGATTTATCAATGCAGCCATTTGTAGCTACCTTACAATAG
Organism: Liasis olivaceus; assembly: GCA_030867105.1. Lineage (NCBI taxonomy): Eukaryota > Metazoa > Chordata > Lepidosauria > Squamata > Pythonidae > Liasis > Liasis olivaceus. Next base: position 69,715,037 of record CM061355.1, read on the forward strand.
CTAATAAGTTTCATCTAGAAGGAGAAAGCATGAAATAGAAAGAAAATATGATAAATAAGAATTAGGAGGGAGGTCATCAGAGCTGACTTTGGTTGTGTTGCTTTCCACTGTGTTGCGTTGCTGACCAGATCTATAGTGCCCTGACTTTGATAGCATTAAATGCCACCAGTGTTATGCCGAGTATGTATCTTCTAAAGGCTTGCAGGCACACAATAATTCTCCAGCAAACTCAATTTCAGGAACAGTTTTGCACGGAGCTGTATTTACTACGGGGGTCTGTAATAATTACACCTTCACTTGGAGGATAAAAATAAAAACCCCTAGGATTTTGGCTCTTGCATAGCAGAGTTCTACTCAAACATTTTCAGTCGATGTGCAACATTTGTGAAGTACTCTTTAGTGGCAAGACAATTATCTGATTCTGCTAATAAATGAATGCACTAGTAGTCATTTTTAATTGAACAATTATAGGATATTGCACTGTCAGTTGATTATGGAAGTCATTTCATAAATGTCAAAAATCTCTTTAAATGAATTATAGAGCTCCAAAATAACTCCGGCAATCAGCCAGCAATAACACAATAATCTGTTTACCCTGTTGTCAGGCATGCTATCAACGGCTTTCTTCTGCTTTTAAGGGGGGACTGCGTCTTAAGGATTATACTCCAACTCTGACTACAGCAACCACCTCTGCTCTGATTAATAAAGATTTTGAGTGCTGTCAAGAGCTCTGTCGTGTATCAGATAGTAAGAGGAAATACAAGGAGTATTAAAAAAAAGACTTAGTGATACACAGTCTCCCTCTGTGTGTGTGTGTGTGTGTGTGTGTGTGTGTGTGTGTGTAAAGGAGCAGTCTGATCTGATGTTTCAGTCCTCCGTTTAAGATATTAAGGGTCGCTATGAACATCAACCACAAGTGTATGGAGCTTAATTCCTGAAATTCTGGATGGCATATAGTAAATTAAAGTCTCCTTTGTGTCAAGCTCATTTCCAGGTGACTTCATGAACATGCCCATATAGTTTTCTTGGCAAGAAGAGGGAAGGGGTTCGTGCTGCCTTTTAGGGGATGTCTAACCTACAGTTCACTATTAAGGATGACTAACCCTGCTTAGCTTTTTCAGATCAGCTGTGGTTACCTTGAGAACCAGTTTGGTCTAGTGGCGAAAGTGCTAGATTAGGATCAGGGAAATCTGAATTTTAGTCCCACTTTAGACACAGAAAGTAGCTACTCTCTCTAACCCAGTGTTTCTCAATCTTGGCAACTTGAAGACGTGTGGACTTCAACTCCCAGAATTCCCCATCTAGCATGGCTAGATGAGGAATTCTGGGAGTTGAAGTCCACACGTCTTCAAGTTGCCAAGGTTGAGAAACACTGCTGTAAACCCTAGGAAAAAGGGAATGGTAAACCGCTTCTGAAAATGTTGTCAAGAAAATTGCTTGGGCTTGACCATGTAGTTGTCAGGAGTCAACATTGCCTTGAAAGCACCTACCTCCCCCCTCCCCCCACCCATGGTTAACTAGATGCTACATCGAACCATTAACATATGAGTTCCCGTTTACAACATTGCAGGATTTGTTGTCATCTGCATCCAAGACAAAGCGCAACTTTCTGAGGAAGTTACTGAGAATTTCCTGTTGCAGATGACACTGCCCTAGTTTTTGCAGCCACCGTTTTAGTTGGTATGCTGTAGCTATATTGCTTTGGTGCATTATGGGTAATTACAGCATCCACCATTGGGAAATCAACAGAAAATGATAGCTGTCCCTCCTCTCCCCCAGTACCTACCATTTCTCTTGTCTGGTTCAAATAAACTGAAGGAAGAAGGTGAAATCGGAGGCACTCCTAATGGTTGCATTAAAAGCATCACATGCCATTATTGCAAGTGCCCATATTTCTGAATAATAACATATTGCAGAAGCTAAGGCCTCCTCAGGTGCCCAATGTTCAGTTCCCCCATCATGAAGTCTGAAAGAGCATCTTCTTCCTAAGTAGCCTTTCTGTAATGGTCTGTGGGAATATCCTTGAGAGACAGGAGGAGGAAGAACCGCAGCCAGGATAATGGTCAGATAAGAGACTTCTCAGCCCATGGAAGGAATGGGGATGTGGAAAGTGTCTCAGAAGGGACCCTCCCTAGAAATTAAAGGCAAGCAGGGAGAGAAGTACTTTCAGACTTGTAAGATTTGATTACTGTAACCTTACAATAGTGTTAGTACTCATGGTTTTGATTTCTTCTCTGGACTACTTGAAGGGCTGACACTGTCCAAACATTGAATCTTCAGAACATTTCTTGTGGATACCATTGCTGTTGCCATGAAACTGAGCCATTCTTGTTGGTAACTAGGGATGGATGAAATCACCAAGTTCAATATTACTTAGTTTCTCAAGTTACTTAGCCTATAAGGGCCAAATGCAGATCTCTAAGTATTTGACTAGGACCACCAGAACTGGGCTGCTGTAATGGTATGTGAAAAAGACCTTGGGAGATGGGGCAAAGAGATGCTGCCTAGGGAATGATCAGATAAGAGATAGCATAGCCTGCAGCTGGAGAGTGGATGGGGCAAGAGGCTCAGAAGGGACCCTCCCTAGTTTCTTGGGCTGTAAAGGAGACAGAGGGGAGGACTGTACTTTCAGACTTGCAAGATTCTGTCAATGTAGCTTTACAATAAGGTAGAATTAGCTCATCTGGTTGTGATTCCTATCTGGTTTACCCTGTGAGGCCTACATTGATCTTGCAACTCTTATACTCTCTTCCAAAAAGAGGAATTTCACGAATGGCCTCCGATCCTCAAGGAACTCCACTACTTGCCAAGCATCTGGCAGTAGCATTGTTGCAACACCAGCAGCAGGTGGATGCACAGATGACCAATTTACAGAACACCATAATACAACTAACATAACAGCTGGTGTAGAATTTGCCCTGCCCATTATCCAGCTCCAGGCTATGCTGTCTCTTATCTGTCCATTCGCTTGGCAGCATCTCTTTGCCCAGTCTCCCAAAGTCTTTTCCACATACCATTACATCTGCAAACATTGAGAAAAGTACTAGATGGCAGCAAAGAGATAAAGAAAACTCTTTGCTGCCATCCAGCTGTTTTTAACATCTGGTCCTGCTGCTTTTATTAATTGCGGCTTAATGTTATGAGCTATGTCAGAAAGAGTGGGGAATGGGGCACTGCCTGGAAATAAATGCTGATGTGGTCAATAGCAGGGGGTGATATGGTGGAAGGCTACAACCTGGCAGGTTATAGGTTGACCTTCCTTCCCTTTGGGTTGCAGTCTAATCAGATGAGAGCAAGTGCCCCCTCCTACCTAAAAATCCTGCTCTTAATAATAGATCAACAACTAGTAAGACATTAGTTATCCAGGATTTAATCCTGGATGAAAGTGCTGAACTAGCATGCATTGCAGAGATCTGGCTGAGAGGGAAGGGGCGAATTAAGCTCCTATGGTTTTGTTTACCAGAGTACTCTATCTTGCAGCAAGTTAGGTCTGAAAGATGAGGAGGTAGTATGGCTTTAGTATATCAGAACTCTGCCTCACTGATCATAAACTGTAATGGTATGTGGGCATCCCCTTGGGAGACAGGACGAAGAGCCACAGACTAGACAACAGTCAGATAATAGGATGTGCTTCTTGTCTGGACTATGTTGCAAGGTTGACATAAGCTCAATATGATTGTCTGCAATTCTGAGTGTTTGCTACTGTATATGAGTAGCTAGGACAGTGCAGAGAGACCCTTAGTCCATCCTGCTGCACAACAGCATCTCTTTCTGAGATGATCTCTGGCATGGCACAGGGCTATCCTAGACTACTTGTTTTGGGAGACCGCTCAGATAGGACTGGCTCAGGATTTTGTGTCCACCATCATGACCATGGACCTATCTCAAATGGTACCTGCAGCTGGTCATATGCTAGATTTGGCATCTGCTTGGTTTGTACTAGTGATCTGACAGTGAGGAAATTCATGAACTCTGTTGTCATGAACAGATTGCTCTCTAATCAGTTTTAGACTGGCAGCTCCTATAAACCTCTGCATTGGAAGAGGACTGGTTGAAATGGTCCAGTGCAGGTATCTGAGGGATCCAGATTTCTGGATATGGTTGGGGAATTTCCTGCCCCAACTTTCAGCAATTCTGTTGAATCCCTGGCTGATTTCAGCAGCGCTGAGATGGATTGGACAGTTGATGCTATAGTTCCCTGTTCTCCCTAGCAAAACTAAATGGACACCTTGGGTTACCAGGGAGCAGGGAGTAATGAAATGGATAGGTAGAAGACTGGACTGTAAATGAAGGACTTCTTGGAATAGATTGGAACAAACTGAGTTGGACTTTTCAAAAATCCTTTTCTGTGTCAAAGGATGCAATAAAGAGAGCTTGTTTCTTTGCTTCTGTTGCATATGCACAGAAGAAACCAGCAAGAAGTCATACCAGAACAACCCCAGTTATAAGACCTTTGTTGAAAAAGGCTTCCCTTGTGGAGTCCTTGGGGTTCTCTGAGCTTGGTTGTTTTCTTGCAAACATTTCATTACCCGGCTAGGTAACATCTTCAGTGATAAGATGTTACCTAGCTGGATAATGAAGCATTTGCAGGAAAACAACCAAGTTCAGAGAACCCCAAGGACTCCACTGTTCAACCCTGAGCTACGCATATTCACTTCTATAGGCTTCCCTTGGCTTGAAAACTCTCTGTACCTGTAGGTCAGCCTCAAATATTTCATTCCTAGATAAGGTGATCAGGAAGATGCTTATCTTGTAGCCCAGATACATGTGGATGAAATTGGTTTTCTGGACCTATTCCGGTTGGGTTTTAATTTGTGATATACTGAGGCTGCTTTGATCACCTGTATGAATGAGCTATATTGGAAACTAGATTGAGGAGTGTGACCCTGCTAGTTTTCCTGGACTGCAGACAGCTTTCAATATCATAGATAGGTTTTGGGGCATCTGGCAGGTTTGGACCTTGGACAAGTCATTTTGCAGTGCTTCCAGTCCTTCCTGTCAAGATACGTCCAGAAATGATTTTGGAGAACAACTGTTCAAGATCTAGTCTGTAAATCCATAGTCTGTATGGTGTTCCACAGGGCTCTGTCTTGTCTCCTATGCTATTTAAAATCTACATGGAACCCGTGTGAGAGGTCATTGGGAGCTTTGGAGTGGGTTACCATCGGTCATGATCCCCAGTTTCACTACTCTTTACCATCTAACTCCAAGCAAGCAATTAATATCTATGAATGTTGCCTAATCTCAGTAATTGGCTAGAGGGGAACAAGTTGAAATCTAGGCAAGACAGAGGTGCTGTTGAGAAAAGGACAACTGGCCCCTTAGTCTGACCAGAAATCTGTTTTGGATTGGATTTCCCTTTCCTTCAAAGAACAGGTTCATAGTTTGGACATGTATGTTGACCCTTACTTGCCTCTGGACATGCAAATGTTGGCTATGGCAAGAAGTACATTGGCACAACTGTGCTGGTGTGCCAATGGGGGAACCCACGGGCTGGTCATATTTGGTGATAGATATCTATTGTCACACACTATATGCAGGTTTACCCTTGAAAAGGGTCTGGAAATTGCAATTAGTACATGATGTAAAGGCTAGTACAAATTACAATGAAAGATCTGCACTGGCTACCAGTTGCCTACTGGGTATAATTTACAGTGTTTGTGTTGACCTTCAAAGCCCTAAGTGCCTTCAAGTTATTTATCTGAGGGACTCCCTCTCCAGTAATGAACTCTTACAGTTACTCAGAGATTCTCTAGAAGAGGTCCTCACTGACAGTATGTGTTGGGTCTTGTTGAGTAAGGAAGGCCCAGATGGTGGGGCCCAGAAGGCATGTCATTTCTGCTGTAGTGCTTGTCCTATGCAATATTCTCCCTCTGGAGATCGGGGTGGCCCCGACCCTGCTGGCCTTTCATAAGGCTCTAAAGACCTGGTTCTGAGCCTGGGCCCGGGCCTGGGCCCCAAGTGTGTGCAGACATTTGCTTCTTGGTTGCGTTAGCAATTGTCGACTGTGTTATTTTCCTCCACTGCTATGCATTTTAATTTATGTATTTGTGGTTGTAATTGTTTTTAATTTTATTTTAATATTGTTCACCACCCAGAGTCACTTGTTGAGATGGGTGACTATAGAAATTGATTACACAAACAAACAAATTTACTTCCACAAAGTAAATGTGGACGAGAGCTTTTACCTAGGAAAGTGTATTTAGCTTCCATTCTCCCAATATTTAGAAAAATGGCAAGAACACATCACCACTGCAAAAACTGATTTTAACAGTCATGATTTTAATTATTAAAATTATATGTATTACTTATCTTGATTTCAATTGCACTGACTTTCTTGTTCCTTTTTTATATTTTGTCCCTTGTTTTATTGCATTAAGCCACCCTGGGTGATTGTGCAAGCAAGAAGATGGGTTATAAATTTAATAAAGACACATCAAAGAATTCCTCTGCAACCTTAGAATCCCAGGTCATTGCAAAAGAGGATGTTATACATAACATTTTGGAGAAGAAAGGAGGATTTTCCTATTACCTTTGGATTGCTATTTATCATTTATCAATGATAAAGTTGTCATTTTACAGAATTACTGAGGATGCACACACACGGGCGCACACACATGCTCAATTGAGGTAAACATGCTTATGATTATTAGCTTGGAAATACCTGATAATTGTCAAAAGCCTAGGGCAAAACAAGTCAGGTCTCTGGTAGTCACTGTAGATCTTGTCTTAAGTTGTCTTCGTTAGTGCATGTGAAAAGGTTAATGCTGTTCTCTTCTGTCAACACGGAATGAGGCAAGATAAATCTAAACTAACCCTCTTTGTAACGGATGTGAGCACTGGAAGAACTATATTATTTGCAAGCTTAGCACAGGAATATGACTACCAATTAAGCACGCACTGGTATCTTATATAGTAAAGTTAGGGTGGAGGAAAAACAGAAGGTTTGTAGCCTGCTTAACATAGGGTAAGTTTATCTTCTGTCTGCAAACAGTAGATTGAGATAGCTCCATCCCAGACTAGTCACGTTGGCATTATTTTTGCTGGTTAAAATGAATCTTGGGAGGCAAGACTCAATAAGGACAGCCTGGCTGCTGTTCATTCAGTTCCGTTAAAGTAAAAGAATCAGATCACTTTGGTGTTTGGAGTAAACTCTGAGAAGCGGCATATTGCTCTGACTAAGGCCTGATTAAAGCAGAGACGTCACCTTGCCGACAAAGATCCGCATAGTCAAAGCTATGGTTTTTCCAGTAGTAATGTATGGCTGTGGGAGCTGGACCATAAAGAAGGCTGAACGCTGAAGAATTGATGCCTTTGAACTGTGGTGCTGGAGAAGACTCTTAAGAGTCCCCTGGACTGCTAGGAGGTCAAACTAGTCAATCTTTAAGGAAATCAACCCTGATTGCTCATTGGAGGGGTTGATAATGAAGCTCAAGCTCAGATACTTTGGTCACCTAATGCGAAGAGAGGACTCTTTGGAAAAGACCCTGATGCTGGGAAAGATTGAAGGCAAAAGGAGAAGAGGGCGGCAGAGGATGAGATGGTTAGACAGCATCACTGAAACAATGAGCATGAAACTGAGCAAACTCAGGGATGCAGTGAAAGACAGGAAGGCCTGGCGCGATATGGTTCATGGGGTCACAAAGAGTCGGACACGACTTAACGACTGAACAACAAAAAGCCCTGATTCACATAAAAGTCAACCAATGTACAGGAGTTTGCCATAATGAGAAGCCTCTGGCCAATTGTAACAGACATTGTTCCATCAGTTGCCACGACCAACTGCAGACAATCCTTCCAACCTTGTATTAGCAGGACCACCATGAATGTTGCCCACTCACTCCCTGTAGGAGTATCAGCTTCTACTTGGATGCCAAGAAGGAAAGAGAAATAAGGGAATTGTGGCAAGAAACCTGATGGAGATTGTTACATCAGTCAAAAAACTGGTAGCTCTAGCTATATGGAGACTTTACTCATGATATGGCTCAGGCCATATCGTATTGCCATAATAATATAAATATATTCATTCAGTAGCTACATCAGATCTTAGACATGGACATGTACCTGGAAGGAGAGATGGTGAAAGCTACTGGGGTGTGGTGGTTAAGGTATTGGACTAAGAGTAGGGAGACATAGGTTCAAGTTCTTCCTTAGCCATAGAAGCTTAGTTGTGATTTCAGGGCCAATGCTATTTCACATCCCAATCTGTATCACAGAGTAGTTGCCACTGGGGGAAAAATGAAAGAGAAAGTGGTAAGTATGCTGCTTTGAGTCCCTAGAGCAGGGGTTCTCAACCTTGGGAACTTTAAGATGTGTGGACTTCAACTCCCAGAATTCCCCAGCCAGCATGGCTGGCTGGGGAATTCTGGGAGTTGAAGTCCACACATCTTAAAGTTCCCAAGGTTGAGAACCCCTGTCCTAGAGGATGGAGGGATATGCATCAAATGAATGAATAAACAATTCAACATTGCATGTTTCTTAAAAACAAAACAAAGGATTTCATATATTGTAAATTTCTCATGTGGTCTACTTGAAATACCGTATGCATGTCTTCTATAGCATTTCTGGACTATTCGTAGTAAATACCTAAATGGGGGTGTGTGGGCAGGCTATGGTACTGTTTTATGTATTTTGAGCTCATCTCTTAATGGAATTTAGCAGCAGGAGATAAACAGCAAAGGTAGAACTGTAAGCTCAGACAGACCAGAATGTCAGACTCTGAAGCTCGTTCCATTGTGAGCACTTAAGTAACAATTAATGAAATGACTAACGATTGAGGGAGAAATTTGTTTGATTCACATTTTATAACTGACATTTTCTGTTACTGAACTAATATCTGAGCCAGAACATGATTATTTTTATGTTTACCATTCTTTGGAAAGCTCTCTATTTTTTTTAAAGTCCATCTATTAGTGGACATTGATTACAAAACTATCTGTATGAATAGCAAAAGGAGGAAATAAATATAGAAGGAATATATAGATATATATGAAAGAGATGAACAAAAATATGTCTGATTTTTGTGTCCTGAAAATGTCCAAGAAATGTTAGTGAATTTTCACATAGATTTTTCATGTTGAATGTTCATATAGGCAGGAAAGGACAGCTTGCTTTTTTTAACAAAAAAATTATTTATTTATTTATTTATTTATTTATTTATTTATTTATTTATTTATTTGATTTGTCCCCGCCGATCTCCCCTAAAATGCCAAATGGATAGAATTATCTGTTCCTAGAAATGACTATAATGTTTTCTTTAGATTCCTTCTAAAAAAAATGAAAGTATACTTTCCAGAATGTGTAAAATGAACAACTCTAAAAATACTATTAATAATGTACATGAAGAAAATTGCTTATACAGAAGTTAACAAGATTATTGTCATGAGTGAATTAAGAGTGAATTTAGGCATAGCTAATTTAGGTAGCAATTGTTGACCACCAACTATCATTATAGCCCCTTTTTTCAACCTTGAAGGAGGAATATGTTGACATCATGCCAAACCAGCTACAAGTCAGTATCCTGGTTTTATAAACTGTTTGCTCTTGGGTGGCACCCTTTTGTCTTTGCTATTTTATTTTATTTTATTTTATTTTATTTTATTTTATTTTATTTTATTTATTTATTTATTTATTTATTTATTTTTATTTATTTATTATTTTATTGTCTTTGCTATTTTATGAACCAGGTGAGCATACCCAAAAGTCTACTACAACCAAAACCCCTTCTTCCCTGATGGAGCAAGCAGTAAGAGAAATCAAGCCCAGCCTTGTAGTTCAGCTTGCTTCAAAAATGTCCATGCATGACTCTGACCAGTAGTACATTAACACTAGAAGTGTAGCCTGCAACATTTGCTTCAATAAGCTGGTTTGAGTCCTAGCAGTGAATGAAAAACTATGAGACACTGAAGGACAGAGCTTTGGGGTCTCTCCTTTCCTACTGCTCTCAAGTAGAAGGGACAATGTTGTCCCATTGCATGTCCTGGAAATGGAGGAGAGGAGAAGCCATCTTGCATTTTAGCCTCAAGAAGCTATATAGCTCAACTGGCAGTGCTGGGTCTAAAAAACTAGTGAAAGGGTCATCAGAGCTAAGCATTCTACTTGGCTAAAAAGACTGAATCTCTCAACCTTTTTGTGTTGACATCTATGGTTGATGGCAGCAACTAAGTGACCTGGCGGATTAGGTTGATATTTAAAGCTAAGGAGGATTGGATTTGGTTGTACTTGGATGGAAATCACCAGGAAAGACCTGCAAACTAGATGAATAACAACAGCAACAACCAATGGCGTGACAAAGTAGCAACAATGGTGCATTGAAATATTTGCAAGAAATACCATTTGCCTGCAAGCAAGAACTGGTGGGATCACAAAACAGACAAAGTAATAGAAAAGGAAGAAGCTAAAGTGCTCTGGGACTTTAGAATTCAAGCAGAGAAGCACCTGCCACCCCCCGCCCCCCAGACTGAACAATTGTTGATAAGAAAGACAAAAAAAGTCTGGCTAGTGGACATTGCAATACCTGGAGACAGCAGAAGGGAAGAGAAAGAACTGGAGAAAATCACAAAATACAAAGACCTACAAATGGAACGACTATGGCAAAAGAAAGCAAAGATAGTACCAATATCTACTGGTACTAGTAGTAGTAGTAATAGGCGCCTTGGGTGCAATCCCAAAACATCTGGAGCACCACTTGAAGACCGTTGGCATTGACAAAATCACCATCAGTCAGTTGCAAACTTGAAACAGCTTATATCCTGCAACGACACTTTTAACACCATCAGACAACAACATCTGCCTATCCCAGGTCCTTGGGAAGGACTTAATAGGTGGATAAAAATGCCAAATCCAATCTAAACATCTGGCTGACTGTGCAACCAACAATAGTAGTAATAATAATAATAATAATGACAGCAGTGGCAACCATTTCCATAGTGCTTCCAAGAACCCTCCGTGGACGTGTCCCTATAGTCACCAGGTGTTCAGCACGACTTCTCGGAGTCTTTATTTTTTCTCTCTGTACATGCCATGCCTGCAGCTAATACAGACTGACATTGCAATTTCTAGTCTAGCAGGTTATGCAAGGAGCCCAACAGAAGCTCTGTAAAGTTCTCTAAGCAAGATGGTTCTGGGCCAAATCACACAAATTAAAATAATAATAATTGTACCCTGATTGTGTGCCAATACGTTGCATCTGCCTCCTCGTTTGTGGGATGAAAGCAACAACATATATTGCATCAGAATAGCGTGAGCATGCTTGGGACCCAACTGGTCTTTGGTTGATCTTGTGGCTAATTGGCCAAAATGTGCCAAAATGGTTCTATTTTTACTGTTAGCTGTTGCATGTAGCACAGGCATGAGTAAGGCTGATAACCTTGTCTATAACTCCTCTATTTTTCTAAAAAGCTTTATCTGAAAGCCTTAATTGACCAAAGCTACAATGGGTGGCAGAGGTCAATATTTGTAGGACTATCTGATTATTTAGATTTAGCTATTTTCCCTTCCCTCCCCTTTTTAATCTTATACCTTCTCCTACACCTTTTTCATTCTACATCTTAATTTCTTTGGCTTACTTCTTACTTTCTTCTGCAGTTTAAAGCTGTTTACCCCGAAAGGAACAGCATGATGAGAACAGATGTACGTATGGATGAATGTTAAAAATAATTTTTAAAAAATGGTTAGTAGAAGGAGATCTCCGCAACATTTTGCAAATATTGAGATGTATTCATTTACTACTCTCTGAGCCTTGACTGATTGCCTATATGTGTTCTATAATATATTCTAAATGGTTTGTGAGCTTCCTTACGTTGCTGAAATTTTTCCCAATCATGCTACTGGCAGAGAAAAAACATCAGGGACCTTCTCTATGAAAAATATAAACAACACCCTCCAGCTACTCTGATTTGGAAGAACAATTATATTTTGGGGGGAAATACACACACACCTGCACATACATGTTTGTCTTCCCCTTATTATTACTATTATTTTTATGGGTTTAGCTGCCCCAGGCCAAAAAAAAAGTGGGGGAGTTCATTCTCAATGGCTCACTGTATCAATACTGACAAGGATGCCTGCTTGGAGGCCTGTGTTACCCATGACAGTTGATAACTCCAGATTTAACAGGCCAATGTATGGAAGCTGAGAGATGCTTAAAGATTGGCCTGTTACGATGGTCTCTTTCCTGTCTCTTTTGCTGCATCAAGGTGTGTTGCAGCCAAGAGTCAAGTTCCCAGCAATTCTGCAAAACTCTTCCAAATGCTTGGTGAGGGAAGGGAAGAAGGGATTACAGAACTTAGCAAATAGCCAAAAGTATTCAAGTTCTACTCAAGCTTGCATAACCTACAAACTCTGTGCTTTGCTGACTGCTAAAGTTAAGGCCGATGAAATGCAGGCTTGGGTATATATCTAAACCTCTGTTGTGGAAAATCATCAACTCATGGCATAAAATCATAGCCTCCGATGAAGCAAATGCCCTTTCTTCTGTCAGGGAGGAACAGTAGAATCAAAACCATTCTTTCTGGGCACACATCTTGGCATGCTGCATAGTTTCCAGGGCTCTGACATACCAGGAAGCAGTGTCTGAGAATTTACATATACAGATAAAGCTATGTTTCTTGCAGAAAGAAAGAAATGGACTTTTACGAGGCAGGACCTCACTCTTGAGATAATGACCAAGTGATTGAATGCAAAGGATTCATGTTATTCTGACTTCTGGGCATACTGATACATGTACAGAGAAACCTAGAAGAGAGAGATGCATCTTTTGGGGGGGTCAACTCTACAAAAGTCCTCTATAGGAATAATGCTGGTTTTAACCTTTAAAGCCCTTCATGGTGTGGGACCGGGTTATCTGAGAGACTGCCTCTCCTGATTGCATCAGCCCATCCTATTAGATCTGACAGAGAGGGCAAGCTTCAGGTATCCTCTGAGAGGAACTTACATTTGATGGGTCTCAGGAGGCAGGCCTTCTCTAATGTGGCGCCCACCTTATGGAACATTCTCCCCCCTGAAGTTAGGTTAGCTCCATCCCTATTAATATTCCAGAAGTCCCTGAAGACCAGGTTATGTCACCAGGCTTGGGAGTCCCAGGGAACCGATGACATTCTAAGATGGCTCCCCTATTGTGGTTGATATATTTACTCTCTCCATGCTTTGTGGTTTGTATATTCTAACTTCTAATTATTTAATTATTTGTTTATATTTCAAAGTTGTCACTGCCCATCTCACTGCAGAGTGTGACTCTGGGCAGTTTACAGTAAAAAGAATAAATATTAATTAAAATAGAATAACTATTAATTAAAAACATTACAACAAGACTTCCTATACAAATAATAAATATCTTCCAAGAAACTGATGTTAACTAGGAGTTATTAGACTCGGGGAGCGTCTTCAAGGTGCCAGCCACCCCCAGGGTTGGTTATATCCCTTCTTGCCCCACGTGAGTTCGCAGAGCCTTTCTGGAAGGCTGGGAGAGTGAGAGCCCACCTCACCTCTGGGGGAAGTGTGTTCCATAGGGACATTCTTCCATAATAATTTTAATTTTTAATACTGATTGTTCATATTTTTATAATGATTGTTTTTTATATATTTGTTGTTTTATTTGATTGTTTTGTGCCACCCAGAGTCAATTCTTATGAGATGGGTGGCTATATACATTTGATAAATAAATAAATAATAAAATAAAATAAAATAAAATAAAATCCCATGGGTTCTGAAATGGGGAAGGCTAGATGATTTCACCTATCTTTCTTCTCTATACAGTTACCCAGGCCTTCCCAAGAATTACACCAATGGTACAGTCAACTTGGCTGAAGGCCATGTTTATTACTCAAAGATTTTCTGGTTTAGTTGCTGTCTGGCATGCTATATACGCCAGCATTTTCCTCCCCTTGCAGAATCGTGGATGCATTGTGATATAATTGATAAATGTTTGTAATAGAAACTTGAGTTCCTTCTGTGGAAGGAGAGCGCAGATCAAACAACAGATATATCCTAGATGTTATCTGCTGTATGCTTCTTCTTGCTACAGTGGTGATAAGACTTCTTCAGACTCACAAGGATTTGTCAGGTTGCTTTACCTAATGAGAATTTCATTTTTAATATATCTTTTATTGAGCTTTGAAAACAGGACAATTAGCTTTTATTTAAAATATTACTTATAAATATACCACATGATATACAACTTATATCAGTGTCTATATTACTATTACTTAAAAGATTATATACTTTAAAAGGAAAACCTAACCTATAATACAATAAAGTATATAGTGAAGAAAATAAAAACTTATGCCAAGGTACCCAATATTGGAGAAGACTCCTGAGAGTACCATGGACAGCCAAAAAAACAAACTGATGGATCATCAAACAAATCAAACCAGAATTCTCACTCGAGGCACAAATGACCAGGCTCAAATGATCCTACTTCAGATACATTATGCAAAGACCCAGCTCTCTAGGAAAGGCTGTAATGCTGGGAAAGGTAGAAGGAAAGAGAAGAGGACAACCAGCAAGATGGATGAACTCAGTTATGACAATGGATGTGCTGCTGGAAGACTTGAAAGACCAGGTTAGGGACAGATTGGCATGCAGAAAATCTACCTATGTGGTTGTTAGAAGTCAAAAATGACTTGATGGGACATAATCAGTCAAAACCTACCCAAGGGTAGGAAAAAGAAGAAAAGGGAGGAAAAAGTGGGGGGGGGGGGGGGGGAAGCAAAAAAAAAAAGAAAAGAAAAGAAAGAAAGAATAAGCCAAAATTTGAAAAAATAACAACTAAACAAATCTATCTATCTATGAAAGAAAAAATAACATTTAGGGAAAAATATTATTATTCAATTTTATTGTTATAATTCAGTTTTTAAACAATGAATTAAACCTTGACCATCTGGAATCATATTGTACAATCTTGCTTCTTCTTTGATGCAAAGCTAATTCAAAAGCTAAGAGTTAACAAATTTCACTAAGACAACACTTAGAATCTTGGGCCACAAACGTTCTTCTAGGAGTACATAATGCCCCCCCCCCCCCCATTTTGTTGTTGTTGTTGCAAAAGTCCATGTTCAATATATGAAAGTTTGTCATAGATTGAGAAATTCCAGATTTTGGGGATATAGTTTAATGAAACACTGACATCCTTAGCCCTTAACTGTCTTCCAAGAAATTGGTTCACCAGAGTAATAATATCTAACCAATAAGGAATTAGAGTGGATACACCCATAATATTTGAACTTCCTTCAAATTTATTACATTTCATGGTTAGAATTTCAACACTGATTTCTTTTGAGTACAATCCAAATCTAACTAAAAAGATGGCTTTTTCATGATTCTTGGGGGCTTTCTTTTTAACTCAGTGGCTGCGGTGCCAAACAGGAATACACTGAGGGGTGGTCCACTGACTTTCCATTTCTCGCGTCTTCATAATGCATGTTGAAATCAAGTCCAATTGCTTTTATGTTATATTACACTTTATGTCTTTACTTTTTCAGATGCAAGCTGATATTCACATGATACCATCACTATTATTATAGTCATAATTATATTTCTATTTTTGCATGTCCAGAACTTGCAAAGATCATCAACCAGTATTCAGCGTTGGTGCCTCCTAGTCATCAAAGAACTGAGTGTTCAGTTTTCTGAGCTTCCACAGATTGTGAATTAACAATAATGATGCCCTTTCTCCCCCTCCCCCCCTCCTCCTCCAAAATAAAATAATGGAACTTGGCTAATGTCCCTCCTGTTTCCACAGACATGATCCTTGTATTTGTTTAGAAATATTTGTGTACATTGCCAATGATTTGCAAAAATGAAACAAATGGAAAACAAACAACAACAAAATCCCTCCCAAAGGCTGTTGTTGGGGAGGTAAAATGGATTGTTGAAAATATATATCAGCAAATAAATTCAAACACTTCAGAAAACTTTGCTGAAATGTTGTAGTTGGCCTGGGGGAAGTCCTGCATTCACAAGCCTCAAAACCACAAGTGGCTGTGTGGGCAGGAAGCCAGAAAATGTTTCAGATGCTTGTCACCATGGAGGCAAACTAACAAACTGTGAGAGTGGAGTTTTAAACAATGCAACTACAAATACCACGAAATTGATTGTAGCTCCTGTACTACTACTTTGGTTCACATCGAAATAGAATGGTTAAACTGAGTACAGGTCGTTCTTGCTTAGCAACCACAGCTGGGACCAGCAACTCCATTGCTAAGCAAAACATCACATGACTGTGATAGATTTATGACCTCACTTCTGCCACGGTCATTAAGTGAATCACCGTGGATGTTAAGCGAGACATCACGTGACCACAACTTGTGATTTTCTATTAATTCTGCTTGTTGGAAGCCAGTTGTGAAGCACACAAATGGTGATCACATGACCATGGGATGCTGGGATGGTCGTAAAAGTGAGGATTGGTCACAAAGCTGTTTTTTTTAACCATTGTAACTTCAGTCACTAAACGAGGCAATCAGTAAGTGAGGAGCACCTGTACTCACAGGAGGTGGGGATGCGGAAAGCATCTGGTAGAAGCTACAGAGATATCACATGCATCATGGTATCATTGTGTGAATGATACAAATTATTTAATTTGCAACAGTTGTGTCATGTGGCAGATGGAAATTGCAGTTTGCCCGGGGATGCCATGACTCATGTGATATCACTTACCCCCTTATCCCTCTATCCCTAGATGGGCATGGATGAGATTCCTCTTGGCGCATCAGATTAGCAATGAAACGGCTTCTGCAGTGCGAATATCATCAGTAGGTAGAGCTTTCTGTCAGAAGCTGGAGCTGCCATTTGAATTTCCCACTGTGCGATGATGCTACGTAGAGGCACTGTGAAAACTGTAAGCAACAGTGAAGTCTTTCTCTGTATAATGTTCTTGGCTTCTTTGTTCTTCATTTCCATTGCAGATGAATTAATTCAGTCATCTGTCTGGCTGAAATTGTGAGATATCAACCCTCGAAAATAAAGAAATAATATAGAAACATTGTTTTTTCTTTCTTTTCCCATGGAAAAGAAAATATGGCCAAGCCTCCTGGTCCTCTCCAGGGTAGTTTTATGAATTGAAGTTAGGTTATTGCCAATGCGGATTAGGCTTTTTATTCCTCTAAGAACCTTTGCAGAACTGTTACATGACAGTATTTAAAAATACAACGAGCCATTGTGGGTGATCAGTGATGCATCACAAGGAAGCCCATTTGTTTCCATTTAACAGAGAAAAGGTTAGGGTTATACATCATCTGGCTGCTTCCATTCTGCATATTTTAGAAGCTCTCTGCTTAACCCGAGTCATCAAGAAAGGGATTTGTATTTATAGCAAAATGGTCTTAACACTCACCTTAGAAAAAGAGGAGGTAATGGAACTGCTAATGCCACCCTTCTTTACCCAGAGATACCAAAATAAATACAAAAAGAACACTTGGGGACATGTTCCCTACCAATCCTTGATCATACAACCAAACTACATGACTGAAGCATCCCCAAAGGGGGAAGGGGCGTCAAACAGGTTGGTCTGATAGAAGCAGCATTGCACTGTCGCATCATAAGCCCCACCCTTTTTCGTAGGTGCATTGTGATGTCACAGAGACATCCAAATGGGGGTGGAGCTTGCAGCCAAGCATGGCTTTTATCCTTTTGATAAAAGCATCAGGAGCCTGTGGATGCTCGTGACCACATTTAAGGTGCTTTGAATGAGGCAGCAGTGGGCATGGACATCTGTAGGCTCGGGAGACTCCGTCTAGGTAGGGAAGTTAATTTGCCTGTGACTTGCTAAAAATAATGGAAGAAGTCACAAGTAAGTCCTACTGCTTTCTGTAAAACCCAAGCTGCAATCTTATGCCCACTTATATAGGAATAAGGCTCATTGCGATGGAGAAAATAAATAAATAAATAAGTAAATAAATAAATAAGCAAATAAATAAATAAATAAAAATACAAGCGCTGAATGAGTCAGCCACTTTAGAGATAGTGGGCCTAGTATGGAATAAAAATACTAAATAATAATAATAATAGATTATTATAATAGAGTGTTCACTTTTACCAGGGTGCAGTATAAAAGAAAGCAAAATGAAAATACACGACAATGCAGTAATTACAAATCAATTTAGTAAAATTAGCTCAGAACCTATTAAATAAATGTTAATGCTAAAACAACCAAGGCAAGACAAATATATTTCAAACAATGCCCTGGGATAGGAATGAATGAATGAATGAATGAATGAATACACACACACACACACACACCCACACCCACACACACCCATAATAATTTAAAACAAGCTTTAACCTAGAACTGCCAGCTAAATAAGAGTTCGGTGGAACAACTAGACCTTACAGTAACCTACTAATCAAATAAAAAGATCTTTAAACCTTTTAAAAGACCATCGGACTTCCACAGAGGTGAAGGGAGGAAATCTATAGACATGATAGACAATGATTTATGAGATGTGAAGGGGATATAGCAGAGTTCTTGTTTCCTTTTAATTAATTTCTTTTAATGCACTGCCATAATCTTCTTTGAAATTTCTCAACAGCGACTTTTTCCTGCAAAAGCATCTTCAGTTTTCCACGCTTATTCTCAAGGTTCTGAGAATTTCTCTCAAAATTTGACTGCCTTTTTTTAGCATGTTTTATGAACAGAGGAGGTGGGAAGTATTATTGCTGATATTAGTTTCTTTTATTCTTCATTTTAATGCTTCCCTAAGCTGCCTACACAATTTGGAGAAGTGGGAGATGTTTCCTCTTGAGGTCTTCCCTTGACATTTCATTAAAATCTAGAAAGCCACAAGGAGGCTGAAGACCACTGGAGCAATGATTGTTTCATAAAAGCCCAAGGGCATTTAGATAAACCTGTGGTGTGGTAAGTGCATTGATTTGTTTTAGCCCAATGGACAGTGATGGTTCAGAAGGTCTTCTGAAAGATGCAGATCCTTTTAAGAGAAGATGATAATGGGATCAATAGGCTTACTATTTTTATTTGTGTGTTTGTTAGAGTTATATTTTATTCCAGGAAAGTATACCCTCCTCCAATTTTTTTTCTCCACAACAGCAATTTTGTATGGTTGGCTGGGCCAAGAGACAGTGATTGGCCCAAAATCATACTAGAGCTTCTGTGAGTAAAGGTGAATTTGAACCTAGGTCTCCCAAGTTATTTAACAACTATGTCACATGACACCACTGGGCCTCTATTATCAGGCTCAAGACACTGAAGGTGGCATCACAGAGAGATAGGTGTACTTATTTCATGAAGGAGGTTAGATAATCCCCATACCGTTACTATGCATAAGGGGTTATAGAGCCAGTTGACTTAGCCTATGCCAACAGGGAAACTGGGCCATGAACAGTGTCTATAGATGGTGATCTACTCCACCACTGTCTGCAAAATACAGTTGTCTTGCCTTTTGTATCTGGGAGAAAAGCAGAGATGGGTTTTCAGCAGATGATTGATAAACATAGAGGCATCCATGGGAGGTTGTGGCACAGGGAGTGATGGTATAAAAAATGTCAAGATGGCAGTTGCAACCATGGGACTGAACTCCACTCCCTTTTAAGGCCACTATCTTGACTTTATTGACTCTCTCTAGACATCCCTGGAGAGAGAGAGGGATACTAACTCTTGAACCTCATTTAAATTAGGTAAGCTAACACTCTTCCACACCACTCTGAAAGTTCTTGGAATTCCTCCAGCCCTCCAAGAGTAGTTTCTTTGATTCACTGAATTTCTTCTCCCCCTCCCCATAAAAATTGGGTCAAAAGATCAGACTATCTTTACTGGAGACAAAGTTGCATTGGTTCACTTCCATAAATTGGGTCAGTATTACTGCCTTTAGTTGCTAGACTAAATATCTCTTTTCTAAACCCTACCGCTTTTGATTAATCTCACTAGCCATCAAATGAAGCAACATTTTGAACATTGATCTGAGCCTTTAGCTAAGTGCTTAATGTTATATGTTTATTCTGTATATCTCAAAGAACATAAACCCTGGACAGGGTTATTACTGTTGCTTTAAGAAGTTCCAGGAATAAACAGCGATCCTTTTCAAATGCCAGCTCCAATGATATGGTCTTGGGTGTTTTCATCATCACGTGGTTTACTCCACAACAAACCTGCATTTATCACATGATTGCTTTCCCAATTATAATACAAAATAAAAGGCACCATCAAATAGTTTAATGGGAGTCGAAGAAAATAGAAGCTTTGTTCATCAAATGATGCAGAAAATAAAATGACAATGGAAAGATGATGCTATTGGAGAGACATAAACATTCTTTCTGTTGGATTGTCTGTCCTGGAAGAAACAAATTCCTGCACCGCCTTCTATACACACAGAATCAAGATGTCTTTATGCACTAGTCCTTGTAAATATGAAGGGAGGAACTGCTCATATTAGTAGAATCTGGGAAATCTTGGTTACAGATACTGTGAAGGCCACATTAACGAGGTTGAAGACCAGTAGTTTAATAAAAAAGACATTTGATTTTGTGCCCCATGAAGGCTGTTTTTTCTGCCTTTCCTATTCAGAGAGAGGAAGAAAGAATTGTTCAACTTCAAATGATGCTTAGATGATGGTCACCTTAGGAACAGTTGAGGGACAGATTGTTTTCCTCTCATTCCCATCAAATTACAAGCCATATGTGGGAATACTGTATCATGTAGTGTTTGCTTGTTAGAAATATATATTTACATAAAAAGAGGATCTCTGCACCTAGATAACTAGTATGTCAAGAATAACAATTATTACACACCATCTTGTCGATGGCCAGGCCAAATCAAGTACTTTGAAGCTGCATTCACACAAAATTCTTAACTACATCAGCCAAAGACCCCATGGCAGTATCTACACAGCATGCCACACAGCATACTAAGCTTGCTAAGCATGGATCTTGGTTAGTTTTGTGCAAGGGCAAACTCAGCCAATTTGATTACTCTATGATTCAGCGAATTGTACAGAAATTAACCCAGAGAATGGGTTTAATTCAGTAATCAAGTTGAGCTTGTTGTGCAAATGCACCCATTAAATATGATTGTATAGCCTCCTCTGCGTTTACTTATACTCTGTCCTCATTTAAGCAGCTTGCTAACCAAAATATCACTGGGGATGGGGGAGGAAACTGAGAAAGAGATTTGTCTGGCAGGATTTATTCTTGACAAATCCAAGCTGGCTCCTACTGTTCCCTGAATTGCCATCAATCTGCTTGCAAACTGGCTCCTTTATAATCTTTTTTGGCATCATCCCTGGGATCAAAGTCAGGTTGATCTCTCAGTAGTTTCCAGATTTTGTCTGTGGGCATGGCACTTTCCTACTTATCTACATAAGATTGCCATTTGCAATTTGCAGGAGTTTATCGTATTTCACCTGTGAAGTAAGCCACATTTATTTCCCATTTCCATATGCTGAATTTAGGCAGAAGACCAAAGATGATCCTATTATAGTTTGGGCCTTATTAACTCCAACAAACTTTCTAAACAGATGGTGACACTGCTGTAGCCTTTAAGGACCTAAGTGTATTTCATCAACAAGATATGGTCTTATGCAGGACTGAGAAACCCAGATCAGTCCAGATATTTCCTCCTGAAGAAGAAGTTATCTATGCACAATGTACACATACATGGAACTTTCTTATTCACAAAGCATGTTGGGTGGTTTGCGGGAAGGAAGGCATAAGCAGAAGATGCATTCGTGTTTGTTGACAGGGATGCCCATGTGACTCAGGCTGCCTACACATGTACTTAAGCATAGGACTCCATGTTCCTCAACATATTGCTATCTGTTATATCCTGGCAAGTGATATGAGCCCCAGATACCCAGTGCATGTCCACTGTGTTCTTCTTTTCACTGCAAAGAACTTACATGATGCTGTTGTGTCCTTGTGTACTGCATATAAGAACTGGCCATGCACCTTCAGAGTCTTCTAGCATACCAAGAGAACTTGTGCATAATTATCTAATTTATTTTAAGATTACCTTAAGATAAATTGGAATAATCCTGTCAAATGAAGAGGGTGTTTTGATCATGTCTACAGTTCTTCATTCTCTTTTGCATGAGAACATAAAAATAGCCTTGGTAGGTCAGGTCAAAGCCCATCTTACCCACCATTTCATTCCTGGAGTACTTGCAAACAGGAGATGAAGGCACATCCCTCCATTGCCACAATCCCTTTGCAAGTAGTGTTTAGAAGTGTGTTGCCTGCAACCTGGTGGTAATGTCATCATTAATTTTCAAGACTAATAAACCATGGTAGATCTGTCCTCCATCTATGAATTCATCCAGCCCCTGTTAAAACCATTCTAGTTACTGCCCATCATCATACGTTGTGACAATGAATTTCACAGGTTAATTATACACTACTATGCAAAAAAGTACCTTCTTTTGTCTGTTCTGTCTCCTTCCAGTCAGCTTCACTGGATGACTAGGGTCCTAGTGATATGAGACAGGGAGTGCTTCCGGTCATGTCAACCAGAAGCAGCATGAATCTGGGTATATCCCACAGAAAAATGCAAGATTTCTTGATACAAGAAACAGAACATTGCCCTTGCTTTTTCAGCAAGGATCTTCTGTTAGTTCAGGTCTCTAGATTTTTATTTTGGGGTCAGAACACACAATTCGCTTATGTGAATTTAGCAACAAATTGGAGTTTCTCTCCTGTCTGACACCCAGGGATGGATTAGGTTGTGCACCTCCTAAGACCCATTTTCCAGTAAGGGCCTATCCACAGAGCTTCTGGGTCTCCTATTCCTGTCTGTTGACCTGCCATGAGGGTGTAAGCAGCATGAAGAACAAGGAGAAAAAACAATCTTCTACTTGCCTGCCTTCTTTGTCTCTTTCTGACTAGACATTAGTGGAGTTGAAAAGAGACAATAGAAGGAGACAAAGGAATGAAGTGTTGTTACCTTGGCAAGAAGAATGAAGTAGACTTACTCAGTGGAGTACTGACAGGATCTTGCCCATTTTTCTTCTTCAAACCAAGGGTCCTGTCTCAATTAGTCTATGAGTGACAGTAGCAATGGTAAGAAACAACAACCGGGAAATCCTATAGCTACTATTTTTAAATTTCTTAATGACTTGGAGTGATGCTCTACCATCTCCAGAAACCTCATTGGGGTGCCATTTTAGTTTCCCACATTGGCCTGGAGTGGTATCCTAATGACTGGGGGCATTTTGAGTTCCCCCTGCAACACTGAGGGTCTAAGAAGAGCTGGATGAAGTTTTCTGCAGACACTAGGCCTAAGCCCCATATTTCAGGTAGACCAGACCAGAAATCAACTCCACAGAAAGGCTAAAACTACTTCTATTGAGCTGGACTGTAATAACAGAATCTTGCAAGTTGGATTGTGTTGCCCCTCCATTTCCTTCTGGAGGTGGTGTCTACCTGAGATGCTTCTCAATGTTATCTTGTTGTTTTGGAGTTAAAAAATCATTTCAGCCCCTTTTGCCTAGATAACGGTTCTTGAATATTTCCATTAAGGTCATCTTCCCTTGTCTCTACAGGTAGGCCTTTAAGCTGAAACCGTTTGGTGATTTCAGGCTCAGTCTAGAGACTTTTTGAGTGAGCCATCAGTTTCTTAGCTCCTTGGGTAGCCTATTGTAAATGCTACAAGTGTATCTAATCTATTTACCTAATGATCTTCAGATATCTCGGAAGACTTCTCTAGCACAAAGAGGCCTTTTGATCAGCCTTGGCATTATGCTCTGACTCTCTTTCAGTCTCTCACAGATTCTTTCCTCCATATCCACCTCCACCTCCACCCCACCAGTGTGTCAACAGACAGAGAGCAAGTCTTGCTCTAATTAGCTGTCCTTAAGGCTGGGCTAAGTGGGCACAGTGGGGGAAAAGTCTTTCTCGGCCCCTCCAAGCTTCTTGTAGGCCCTGGCAGACAGGGAGGTGAACGGCCTCCAAGAGGCACTGCAACTCACTGACATTATGTCCACGGGTTATAATTATCCTCTTTTTTTTAAAAGGAAACCTGATCGATCGCTCTCAACCACAATGATGCTTCGGGGCATCTCTAACACTGCTGGGGAGTGATTGACCATTGGGTATCATTAAAGAAGAAAAGAGGAGAGAGAGGAGGGTTGGAGGGAGGCAGGAGGAGTGCAAGGGAGGCGTCACAGCCCAAACACAGACCCCAGCCTTCCTCATGTATTTCTTCCCTCCTCCTCTTCCTCCTCCTCCTCCTCCTAATGCCGACTCCACTGACCTTTCACTCAGGAGCCGGGTGAAGCTGGGAGAGTTTTAATTGAAGAGATTCCTCTGATGGACCTGGGGCTTGGGCAGTGATGGAGGAGGAGGAGGAGGCGGCGGCTGTGCCATGTTGAAAAGAAAGCAATGACTTAGAGAAACGAGGGAGGAGAGCTAGGAAGAAGGGGGAAAAGGGAGGGGGAGAGAAGAGAAGAGAAGAGAAGAGAAGACCCCACCACTAGTTCAAAGGCTAATTGCTCAGTTCTTCTAAGGCCTTTGTTGGTGTGCCTGGCAAAGTCAAAGCATTCCCTTACAGACCTACAACTACCCTTTTCCCCATTGACCCCCCTCTTCTTGCTCCTCCCTCCAAAGAGGCCAGGAGGGATACCTCCCTAGCTGCCCTTGCACTGTAATGGAGAGATGTGGAGCCTGTTTTTTTCTCTCTCTTCCTCCCCTTTGCACACATGCATGGATGCATGCACACACACACATGCACACTCATAGGTCCCTTAGCAGAGTTGCCTTAAGAAGCCAGGTTCATGCTTAATTTCCCAAATCTCCCTCAATAATCTTAACAAGGGAAAAAGGAAGGAGAAACACACACACACACACACATACACACACAGAAGGAAAAAAGCAAGGGGTGTGTGTATGTGTGTGTGAGAGAGAGAATATATATCTATATCTATAAACTGAAATAATAAATAAATAATAAAATTAATCTCAGGCCTAGAGCAAAGGTATTTGAGTTGAATTGGGAAGGAGGATCAATAGTCTAATACAACAAGTTGGGGAGCAATCTCATCACATATCTGGGAATGCTAAGAAACATTCAGGCTAAGAGAATTAAGCAAAAGAGACAGGGTGGAAGGGATAGGGAACGTATCTTATGAAATGAAGGCAGGAATACCAGTTTCAAAAGCTGGGGATCCGGATAATGGATGTAAATTTCCTAGCACTTGCTGGGGACCCAAATGAAGGATGTGAACCCTTACCAGGAATTGTTACGATGAACACTAATCAGGATCTTCCTGCTCCTTTAAATCTTAAGGAAAATGGAATGTGGTTAAAATGAATGGCATTTGTTTTAAAACTCCAAATCTCCATTAGCTGGTAAGAGTAAAAATACATCAACCTCCACACCATGGTCCTTAGCATTTTTGTGTTACTCTTTGCTGAAATTGATACTCTTCTTTGTTTGTCCACAATTTCTTTACCAGCTTTTTGAGCATATTTAATCCCCACCTTTTTAATTATTCCCTTTCTTCCCCTTATAATTCTGTCTTCATTTCTCTTCTCCCTCTGCCCTTAAGTCTTTTTTTTTTTTAATAAAAAAAATAAGTAAAACGCAGTGAATGAATCTCGGCTGACTTAAATGGGTAACAAGGGAGAACAGAAGAAGGAAATTCATCCCTTCTTGTCTTTGAGAGTGATTTAATTAGGCTCAGGCCCTCTCAGAGTACATAAGGGAAGGACAAGAATTTTTTTTTTCCATGAGCTTTCTCTAAAGGTAAGTGTGGCCTTGGACACACATGCAGAGGAAAAGGATTCGTAAAGATCATGTCAAAAGATCAACAGATCAGCAGCTAATTTTATGTACTTAAGTAACAAATGAATGAAAGGTCTCTCTCTGGAATAGCCCAAGTGGTTGGAAGAAGGACGAAAAGAGAGACCAAAAAGAATTGCAAGAAAAAGCCATCAGTGACTTTGATAATTAGAACTGATGGCCAAAATTAAAGATTTATGTAGCTTGATAAGATACATTGGCTGTACATGTATATATCTATATCTATGTACATATATAGACATATTGATTTTTCCTGCTTTACACAGCTGAGTTATTTCAAGAATTTTCATCAGGGAAAAGCCATTTTTAAACTAATTGGAGTCTGTGGAGAGGAAACCTCATTTTGGGTTCAAATGAATTTTCCTGAAAATGTCATTTGATTCAAGGAAATATGACGGATCTGCCTGATTTCTTGATAAAGAATGAAATGAGCCGTTGTCCTCCAGGACATTGTACGTTGGAAATGGGGGATTTTATAGCTAATGCCATCATATGGGGGCATCCTCCTCAGGATAGAGAGGTCCATCAGCCTCAGCTGATGTCAGAATGATGTCTCTGACTCAACAGCTCACACAGCTAAAGTCAGTGTTTAGCACTGAAAGTTCCTTTTCTCTCTCAGGCAATAATTACTATAGTAAATTAAACAACAACATGCTAAAAAGAGCCTGTTCAAACAGCATCTCTGCCTTAGCATTTTAACACAAATGATTTGTTTTTCATACGACGGTCCAGAAAAGATCATTTATTATTGATGGTAGACCATCCACAGGAAGGCAGGAGACGTGAAGCTGACAGTAGCATGATAGATGTGGTTCCATTGGGCAGAAACTATGTATCTATGGCCAGAAAACTGCACCTTGACAAAATTCCATGGTGGGCTTTGAAACCACAGTAATTATAAGTATCATCACAACATCACTGTAGGGACACAACCGGGAGCTTGCTCGTTAACCTACATCTGGGAACGTTTTAGGAAGGGCAAGGGAGGAAACTGCACTAGGACATTGGGGGACATACAAAATATAGTTCAGATATGTATTTCTCAATCACAATAGTAAATTAATTCATTAAAATGTAATCCTAAGAATTGTTTCAAAATTTGTTTTTCCCACACATTCCTGTTTCCTGTCTCATTTATTTCCCAGATTTCCACCAGCTCCTCAAGAAGTGTGCAGAGCACTCCCTTCCCCCACTTTTTTCCTCAATAGTCCAGTGGGCTAAAGATGGTGACTGACCCGACACCACCCATTGGGCTGTTGTGGATGAAGGTGGAGTTGAACTGGGACTCCCTAATCCTAGTCCAGCAGCTTACAACATATTGGTAGTCAAGGGTAAACTTGCTGAAAGGATTTTTCTTATCTTACTAGGGGTATATGATGCTTCAATTCTCTTTGCATTTAATCTTCAAAATGATTGATGCATTGAATCAAATCAGGTGCCGTAGAAATGATTCAAAGATTTCATGGACTTTTGCACATATGTACATACATTTGTATCCAGCTGAATCTTGGAACTTAATAGAATCAGTGATTTGACTTGAATCAAACTGACTTGATTCAGCCCCTCAAACTGAATTGCAGATTTGAATGGAAGCAAATTGATTCCTCAAATCAGATTGCAAATTTAAATTTGATCATGACTGTTTTTCACAACCCTACTAATTACCTCCAGCTTTAATATGGGAAATGACATATTCCCAGATTTCACTGTCTTTGGGAATTGGAATGTGATTTCCTCTGCCTCCATGCTTTCCTTGATCATGGGTAAAGTTGCAGAAATATCAAGGATCCTACTGGGGATATCTTAGAACATCACATATGACATATTTATCTGTATGTTTTTCTATCAAGTAAACCAAGGTGTTTTAAACATGGATTTTATTTTCATTTTCTAATCCATTCGAAATACCCAGAATTTATTAACACTCCATAATACTACTCTGTTAGCAGAATTTGTAAAAGTAGATGGTCACAAAATGTGGTCCTCCTAAACTACATCTCCCCATATCCCTCACTCCTGCTGGCTGGATCTGCTAGTTGTTGTGGTACAGCAACACATGAAGCACTCCATGTTCACTTTACATCTAGGAGTGATTGTGGATGAACAGGTACAACATCTGGCTTTAGAACTGACAATGAATATACTGAAGTGGTTGATTGCTTCTGCCTCTTTGGATCAACAGTAAAGGAACAAGCAGTCAAGAAATATACTGCAGACTAGCGCTTGGTACAGTAGCAGTGAAGGCCTTAGAAAAGATATTCAGATATTGATATATGTTATACCTACAAAGATCAGAATTGTGCAGGCAATAGTTTCCCCTGTGACAATCTATGAAAACAAAAGTTGGACTTTAAAGAAGCAGGATAGGAAGAGTATTGATACTTTTGAAATTTGGTGTTGGAGAACTCCTGAGAATACCATGGATAGCTAAGAAAACAAATGAATCATCAGACAAATCATCCTAGAGTTCTTGCTCAAGGCACAAATGATGAGGCTCAAATTATCATACTTCATACACAATATATGAAGAGCAAGCTCTCTGGAGAAGTCTATAATGCTGGGAAAGATGGAAGGAAAACTAAAGAAGATGACCAATAGCAAGTGAATAGGCTCTATCACAGTAGTGATGGGTACACTGTTGGAGGACCTGAGGAACCAGTTTGGGAACAGATCCTCCTGGAGAAAGTCTATGTGGTCACTAGGGGTCAACACCGACTTGATGGCACATAATCAATCAACATTTTCATCTACACTGAAGGAGATAATATGTTGCAGTCTCTGAAAGAGCTGAGTAAAGGGTCCTGTTCATCAGCAGACAAGGCAGAGTGAATTTGTTGGCATATATTTGGGTGAACGGTACTGACTGACCTATTCACTTATTTTGTAGGATGGTTCCATGAACAACAAGTTAACTATCATCACACAAGGTTTTGAAATCATAAGATTTTTTAAAACCATTTCCCCTTGTCTTTGAACAAAAAGGACACATCCCTATCTGCAAATTAAACAATAACTAGGGAGAGAGAGGGGATAAAAAGAACCTTGACCATTATTTTCAGATTTCCTGTCCAGCATGGCACTCAAGATATGGCATTTGTAGTATGTGTTTCATGAAGCTATGCTACCTGCTAGCCTTGCAACAATAAATAAATTCAGATGGTAGTATCTCTCATTACAGTCTCTTTATAGGTTGTTACTGCTTTGTATTTCTGTTGCACCAGGCTGAAAAGTGGATTTGGGAGACTAACATCTAAAGCACATTTATCTTTCTTATTTATTCATACCTCCTGTTTTATCCCACGTTATCTTGAAGCCCTTCAGGGCTATCCAACATGCTGGTTGTTTCCCCAAAGAAAAGCAAATGGGGAAAATGT
This sequence comes from Liasis olivaceus, assembly GCA_030867105.1. NCBI lineage: Eukaryota > Metazoa > Chordata > Lepidosauria > Squamata > Pythonidae > Liasis > Liasis olivaceus. The sequence goes on from CM061355.1 coordinate 69,744,152, forward strand.
GCTAAAGAAACTCTTTGAATCCATTTTGGGTTACCAACTGTGCCAGGATAAATGAGTTAACCTTAGCATCAGAACAGTAAGGAATGTCTCAATGTTTCCTGTGTCTCAAAAGCAGCAAATTATCTACCAAAATATGAAATTGAACACTCAAGGGAAAGCACATTTTCTATCCTAAAGCAGATGTCTTGAGCATTCAAAGTTGTTTTAATGTTCAGTGTATGTCTCTTGTACATGATGGGAAAGCCAATTTTGCCAGAAAAGAAATTAGGATGGGGTTTAGCACAGTCTCTTTGCAGCAATGAGAGGCATTAGCTTCATTGGATCTGCAGGCATCACAACTGAAAAAAACTTCGCCTTCTTAGAAATCATATCCTAATGCCAGGCAGGTATTGAGTCTCTGCACTGTCATTTTAGGATTGCCCACTGACTGACCAGAAAAGCTTAGCCATTCCCAAATAACAAAATAAGACAGCTGATATATACTGCAGTGTATTTATTTGTATATAAAGTGTGGAGGACCACCTTAAGCTCCATGGTCACAGGTGGCCCCTGAGAACTCTTTTTGCTACTCTTGGAGCCCTATGCAGTTTGCATCCCCATTAACCAAAATTGGCAGCATAGTTTTCCACCATTATGGGGTTTAGGATATGTCGACCCCCCACCCCGCATAGTCTTAATATAATTTTAAAAACAAGAAATCTTCCCAAAATTGCAAGAAAAGAAGATTTTGCATCACTGCAATGTCAACTGTAGCTCTCAGCCACCAAAAGCTTATCTGCCCCAGCCTGATATATTAATTTTGCTTCCTTCTCCTTCTCCATCTTCTTCTCCTTACCCAGCACCAGTAGTTATCAACAAGACCAAAGGCATGGTTTCTTCCAGGGTTCCGCTGTCGGTAAGGAATGGAAAGCAGCTGATGGACCTCAGGAGGATGAGGTTCAGAGAATGGAATAGGACAGAGAGAGCTGAGGAGCCCCTCTGTCCATTTGTGGAGTGTCCTTGCCAAAGGATCAGAACTAGTGAAGGCTGGAAGAATTATTTGGCTTCCTCTTGAACACAGAAGCCTTAATCCACATAGGGGTTACAATACTCTAAAGCAAGGATCCTTGAGACATTTTTTTTGCATCTTCCATGATTACATTTCCAAAACATAAGTTTGTTTTAAAGTTTTTTTTTTAATTAAAAATGGGGAAAAAAGCCAATTTCTCCCTCTGATAAAAAAAAGGATTAAAAAAATCTTGGCTCTATGTAACATGGCCCTGCCCATTTTTAAGATAGCTCCACCCACATTCCACTCAGCCTCTGGGTATCAAAATTTCATGAAGCTGCATAGTATTTAACAGACTGGGTTTTGACCTTTCTGAGGAACAATAATTGAATTTCTTGGTCTATTATTTGTAAACAATGTGGAACAATATTAAAATTCATATGGATCTGCGTAAGCATTTGTCCTGTTATGTAAAAATACGCATAACAGGACAAATGCTTACGCATTTACTTGTCTTAAGCAGACTGAAAGGAAAATGGTGGTGGTGGTGGTGGGAAAATATGCTACTTTTCTTTTGGGTCTGCATTTGTATGTATGTATGTATGTATGTATGTATGTATGTATTTAACCCTAATGCATATGTTTCTGTGTAAATGCTGTGAGTTGGGAATTGTTCACAACAGCCTGCACACTTTTGCCAAGTGCTTGCATTTTAAGTACAGCAGCAGTTGTGCTAAGTCCAAACAAGTTTTGTACTTATACATTTTACTGCTATGGTAAGCACTGAGGAAGATCGTGGAGATCCTCTAGTTTTGGATGGGTCAATGCTCCCCCTCACAAGTTGGGAGTCCTCAAAGGTTGGCTTATATGTTGGGAGTCCTCCTGGACTCACAGTTCCTGTTTGATGAGCAGATTGCAGCTGTGGCCAAAAGGCCCTTTGCATAGCTCCACCTCATGCACCAATTCTGACCCCTCCTGGAACAAGCGCTTTACTTGTAGTCACTCATATCTTGGTCACCTCTCAACTGGATTATTGCAACATGCTCTACTTGGGGCTGCCCTTGAAGAGCAATGGGACACTCCAAGTGATCCAGAATATGGTGGTTCATGATGGGTATGCCTCATAAAACCAGCATAATCCCTCTGCTTTGAGAGTTGCACTGACTTCCATTTGGCTTCTGAGTCAAACTCGAGGTGCTGGATGTCACCTTTAAAGTCCTTCATGGTTCAGAGCCTGGATGATTTTCTCCCAATAGTGTCTGTCTCTGTTTCCGTCTAAGATAAAATAGGGCGGGCTTGCTCCAGGTGACTTCTTTCAGGGACTACTATCTGCAGAGACCACCGAGGTGTGCTGTCTCAGTTGCACTTCTCTCCTGTGGAACAGTGTGACTCCAGCTAGTGTCTTCTTCCCTCCTGACTTGTAGAAACTGTTGAAACATAGTTGTTTCATCAGACTATAGGGACCAAGAATGTTATGATTGCTCCCTCTGGTGAGGAATGGTATTTAATTTCTGTCCCAATGAGTGTGGTCTCCTTTGCCCTTTTCTTTTTTAAAGTTGTTCTCTCTTTTTCCCTATCGATTTGGCCTATGGTTATTATTTACATTGTTGGGTTCAATTTTGTTTTTAGTCTACATTTACAAAGACAGAGAATTGTTTCCCCACTCCGAGTCAGCTTTGATTGGAATGGCTTATAAGCCTTGCAAATAAGAGAGTAAATAAATCTTCTATCCAGAGCAGTCTGTGCCCAGGTTCTAGGCAGTGAGTTTTCCTTGCTTTTCTTACCTGAGATCACCTTTAAAGTTATCTCCAAATTTGAATTTAGAAAACCATGCTACATTATATTTGAGCACCGAACAGTGTGTTCCAGTTTGCTCAATCTGTCTGAGCACAGAAAATAAAAGAAAAAGCAGTGATAGGCACAGGGGAGAAGATAGTTGAAAAAGGGAGCATTTCCAAGCTGAATTTGACTCATGGTAACTATATGCACACAGCCATTTAGTTTTCCTAGCAACAGTTTGGAAACCATTTGCCTTTTTTAAAACCTAGCCAATCATCCTGCAATTCTGAGGTGGTTCCCCCATCTAAGTACTGACCAGGGTTGACCCTGCTTAGCTTCTAAGATAAGTAAATGCTGGTTGAATGCTGGCATCTAGCTGAATGGAAAAGATAATACAGAAAGTACTGTATTTTAATTGCTTCAGTTTCAAATTTAATGTGGCCTAATTTTTTGAATCCACATGCAAGCCAAAACACTCTTCACTCTTCTTCAGGGTGTTCACTCTTCTTCAGGGTGGATAGTGCAGTTCTCCAGTCAAAAATGTATACAAAGAAGTTGGAAGCAAAGTTTGTAAAAATTGCTTTCAGACGTGGACGTTCAGCACAGCGGCACAGAGATTGCATATGATGGAAGCAATGAGAATAAAGATGCATATGATACTTCATGCTAAGTTTTTCTTTAAAAAACCATTCAGATTGAAGCAGAAACAGAGCAAAAATCCCCTCTTTGTAATGTATTAAATTAGTATATTAAAACTGAGGAACTAGAAGTGAACTTCATGGATTATATAAGCTGGTTATGCCTCATGTCCTGTAGATGCAGCTGTGGGGGTGACCTTTGCCAATATGACACCTGCTCATGTGTCATTAATTAAAAGAAGAAATGCCAAATTCTACTATTTGAGTGGTAAGATCAAGAAATACACACAATCTGTCAGTTTGATTTTGGAGGATCAAAGGATTCTCCCAGTTTAAACTTTCTCTACACTGAGCTAGAGTCTACTTATTTATTTGTCTCCTTTGCTTCTGCCTTTTCCTTTTTTTTTTTCCTTCCAGGGCAATTGATCAACTCTCTATCCTATACTGAGGTCCATCAAGAGGAGCGGAGAGCAGCTTTCTGACAATACATACACCTATCAGATGTATGTTTTGGCATGTTTGCAAGACAAGATGAAAAGCTAACAGTGATCGTTCGCAGTAAACACAAGCTGATGCACAACTGTATCTCATGAGGGTTAATATGATCACAGGCTACCCTAAAGGGTCTTTAATAGAATATATTTTAATTGCACTGCAATGGAACTGAAAAGACATTTTTAGGATATTGACTAGGTGCCCGCTTCAGGTTAAATACACATCACAAGAGAGGGAAATATGTAGAATACTGTTGAATTACACTGAAATGACTATATCTGTTTCATGTTTCCTAGAACAGCCGAATACCTCCAGCTAGATGCAACTGTCATTCAGTAGCTTACTGCCTCTAACTCAGAAATGACCACCTATATTTGATCAGCAGTCATGGATGCAGACCTATTCCTGTATGAGTTTCTCTAATCACCTTTCTCCAATCTAACAACTGGAGCTAGTATATTATGGCATAGAAAACTGTAACAGAGAGAAATGGGAAAAAAATAAATTCAATGCTAATTTTAATTCAGTCTTCTCAAGTTAACTCTTTCTGAATCTGCATTCAAACCAAAATCCAGCAACAGGCGGGCATCTCTATTCTTTTCTGCGTTTGGCCATGCAGTCCACTGCTTTAAAATGTGCATTTTATATTAGGGAATGTAAAGCACCCCCAAATGCAGTACATTAGTAGAAATCACTTGCAAAAAAAGGGCATCTTTTGAAACATTGTGCATGCGCAAAATGCATCACTTAGGAAAAATACTTTTTAAAAATGAGCAACCATTTTCATGCAGACTTCTTTTTTAGTTGGGAAATGGATGGGGCAAACTTCAGATTGGAAAAAATAAGAAAATGAGTGAAAAATCATTTGTCTGTGCTAGCAATAATTAGAAAATTCTGAAAAAAATCAGGTACTGGAATAATGATTTCTAATGCACGTACATGTGGTTATGGAGTCCTTGGTACTCTCAGAGCTTGCAGACGTGTCACTAAGTTTAATCATTAATCAGATAATGAAACGTCTGCAAGCAAACAACGAAGCTCAGAGAGCACCAAGGACTCCACAGCTGAACCCTGAGCTACAGATATTGTCTTCTATTGGAACATGTGATTATGCCTATATATTTAAATAAATCCAGATTTTTCCAGACTAAATAGCCCCATTCACTAAAGCCCCACTCATCCATTCAGTATCCAGAAGGCTGGGCATTGTAAATACTCCCAGCAGCTGCCAGTAGCATTCTTGGAACATCAGTGTGATTCTTGTGGTGCAGATATCAACAAGTTGAGGGTGGACATCTGGAGAAAGAAAGCCTACATACAGTTTTAGTGAATGTTCTTTGTTGACCCCCACTTGAATGGAACTTATACAGTACAGAGGATTGCAGATAGCAAACTCTAATCTTCTCAAGAATTCAGTCTTTGTGAGGGCTCTGCTCCTAGTCTGCCCCCAAGAAGCAAGTGTAGCCTCTACTCTCATGATTTTTTGGAAGATTATTACATATATCTCACTATTTCAAAGAGCCTTTGGGGATTGAAGATGGAAAAGTGCACTGTCTCCTTCTGTGTGAGAAGTAACACCATAGTTGTTGGAGTTCTTTGATTTGTTATTGTGTTTATTACTATTTTGTTGCTGATTGTATTGCTTGACCTTTGTAAGTGACTTACAGTCACCCTGGCTGATAATTACTTAATTATTTATGTGCTTCTGAAGCCCCTTCCTCCCATGACCAATCCACCACCTCAGCTGTTTGAAGGCAACTGAGCATGGCTACACATTGCCGGGCTGCACGGCATGTTCCATTTGCTTTTTCTTCTAATGTCCAGACCAACAGGTTCTGCATCTTTAGGGTGTCCAGGAAGTACCCCAAAGCCACAATCTTATTTGGAATGAGAGGCTTTCTTTTCAGGTATGGGTTTTAGGAGTGTATTTAGCAAAGTTCATCTGTGTCAGTGATCAGGTGTTGTGGGAAAAATGTCCACTTAACTAAGGAACCAAAGCGTTTGGAGATAGATGCAACAAAGTGTCTTTCATTGGCATAGAGAACTATAGTTTTGAATGCAAAAGACCCCCAAACTAAGCAAGGTTGTGGGTTGTATTCCCCCTGAATGGTTACATAAGAATGATAAAGTAAGCAATGAAAATCATACTGTGACCTTTACAGTTGGAATACAGCATCTCATAATACTATGGGATGAACTTACTATGGCTATCCCAGCACCTCTGCATTCTTCTCTACTAACGGAACTTTAATCTGCCCTAACTACAGGTATTAACACCATGCACCATAAACAATGGCATTTATTGTGCCCATAGATTGCTTCCATTCATGCCAAAGAAAAGACTACAATCTGGTTTCTATTATCTGTCTCCTGTCTTTCCAAGATCATCAGCTAGTTTTTTTTAAAGACACAATTCTTGAATAAATACTTGTTTTTCTGTACCATTGTCCCAGCCGTATTCTAGCTTTTGGGATGACTCCCTCCCCTCAAATATATCAATTTTTGTGCAATTATTTGATTGCTGCCCCTATATTTTATGATAGAGGTATTTGGAGCAAATCATGTCATCTTACTCCCACAGAAATCTTTCACAGACTTCTTTTTTTCATCCCTAGTGCAGAGGCAACACAATACAGATCAATAATAAATATAATCATTCAAACTTCACTGAGATGATGATTTTAAGGACTCCAAAATTACCATCATTAGTTGACAGTTGTAATTTAAAGAAGGACAATTAAAATATGTAGAAGTAGGATGAACACCGAGCAAGGTTGCGATTACAGTCCACAAATCTTTGCCAATATAGCCTGTTCTTATTTTTGTTTCGGTTTCTAATTACCGGAGGCTTAAACATTCACTCTTATTAAAATAGATGGAATTGCTTAACTTTGGCTAGATCATATTCTCAGTTTCCCAGGGTCTTGCCAAGATGAGGAGAGTGAAAGACTTGTACGCTGCCAGGATCTAGTTACAATCCATATGTCCCTTCCCCTCCCCCCTCCCCCCCAAATATCATCACGTATGTCATGCCTCTTCTGAATCATTTGGTATGATAATCGCATTATTACTTGTGCTGCTACTGCCGTGCAGGCTGATGCAAATCAAAATTCATGAATTCCAATGGCTACAAAAAGCTTTTAATGATTGCCTTCAGCAGATGAAATATATCGGTTTTCAAAAAGGTATGCGAAAATATGGATATGAGGCCTAATAGTCAATGGGAGGAGGAGCAGGAAAGATCAACAAGCTGGACAAGTTCAGAAACCTTTAGTGATTGTGCAGGGATCTGTAATGAAAATTCAAGTGCCTTGCTTTTAATGATCCATTTATCTCTCTGACTGATTTTCTATCATTCTAACTGGCATGGTTCCTGCTACTTGGGGAATATGCTTTGAATATGTTTTGTCGAACAAGCTGTTAGTAGGATGTAGGTGACTCTGCATCCTCATGATTACCTCCAAGCAATGGGGTTCAATGGGGGCGGGGGGGGGGGCAAGGTATAATAAAACTTTCAGTAAAGGAAAAAAAAATGTCTTCAGGAGTTTGGATTCTTCAACAAAGTCCATAGCAGTTTTTCCCTATTGACAGTGGCATAAATGGTCACTCACACTCTAGTCATCTCATGATTTGAATGTGCTCTAGATGGAGCTGTCCTTGAAGCCCATCTGGAAGCTACACATGTCCAAAATGCAGTGGCATGGGTAGTAATGGGCGCTCTTCCTTATGCCTGTCCCCAAATAAATGTATAAAATATTTATTTATTTGATTTGTAGTCTGCCTTTCCTCCAGGAGTTCAAAGGGGCATATGTGGTAGTCCTTACTCCCATTTTTCTTCACATCCACCCTTCATATCAAGGCATGTTGGCTGGAGAAAAAGTAATTGGCCAAAAGTCATTGAGTGAGCTTCCATGGCTGAGGACAGACTTGAATCTGGGTCTTCTGGCCTAATCCAACATCTAAACTGGTTGCCAGTTTGCTTCTGGGTGCAATTCAAGGTGTTGGTCTCTACCTATAAAGCCCTACATGGCATAGGGCCTGGTTACTTGAGGGACCACCTGTCTCCTATAGTATCTGCCCAGCCAGTTCAATCTGGAAGGACTGGCACGTTCTGGGTTCCATCAATTAAACAATACCACCTGTCAGGACCCCGGAAATGTACCTTCTTCATAGCAGCACCTGCCCTGTGGAATGAAGTTCCCCTGAAATACCCTATCGGTATTTTGAAGGGCCTTAAAGACCTGGCTTTTTGCCCAGTCCTTTGCCAAGGGTGACTGAAGCCCCGTTTTTCCTTTTTGTTCTCCTCTGGGTTTGTTTTCTTTGCCATTGTTATTCTTTTGTCTTGTGATGTTTTGTGTTTCTGTATTCTTTGTTTTTAAATGTTTTTATCAATTGTAAACTGCCCAGAATTGCTGGGAGTGGGGTGGTATAATAATAATAATAACAACAACCAACCAACCAACCATAACAACTATAATATAATTTAACACCATCAAACAACATCATCTGCCTATCCCGGGTCCTTGGGAAGGACTCGCTAGGTGGATAAAAATGCCAAATCCAGTCTAAACATCTGGCTGATTGTGCAACCAACCATTCTTTCAGTTGTAGAGTTCTTGGAATTAAACTCTTTCAGTTGAAATAAGTATGCTTACTATGAAACCATACTATATAGATAATTCTTACCTTGGTAATAACACAGATGTTGATGACTGTGTGTATGAGTATTTTTTGCTGTAATGCTAAGAATAGATGTATGTACACACTAAGAGAGCAACTATGCATGTATCCCAGAAGCTATAAGGATGTCAGAATTCTCTGCAAGATTGGAGGAAGTCTTTCAGCATTGGATGGAGAAATCTATCATTGGATTCCCTTTCCTTCCAGTCTCTAAAAGCAGCAGTTCTTGTAAATCTCAAAAGGGTTCAAGTAAAGAAACTTGCAATTACAAAAAAAAAAGATATCGAAGATTACAAAAACTCCCCAAAAGGACAGTGAACACTGGTCTTTTCTCACTGGGGTAGTTTGATGATAATGATCTGGGTTTAATTTCCATTCTTCTGTTCCTAGTGATGTGGAGAGAGCCCATGATGGAGGTTCACCCAGCTACAGTAAATGGCTTGAAAGCTATGGGATGTTAATGTAACATTCTGAGTCAATATCCTAGTATATATTAATATTGAGTTGATATATTCTGCATTTTTCCTTCCGGATCTTGTTTGACAAAAAAGTAATTTGCTTTAGAAATTCACTCCAGGAAGAAGAGAATTTCAGTGAAACTTTCACGGGTGGTGGATGAAAAGGCATGTGATTGTGTATCTTGTTGTCTTGTTTGAATACCATCATCTTCCTGTAACTCTGAGCCAGTAAGGTATAGTGGTTTCAAGTGTCCATTCAATCCTGGAGCTCACTAGATGACTTTGGGTTGGATATTTCATCCTAATCTGCCTCACGGTTTACTGTGGGGAAAATATAAGGAGAGGACCCCCCCCCCCCAGCCCCCACTATTTTGAGTTATTTTCAATTCCCAGGGAAAGGTAGAAAGTACATAGTTAAAATATGTGGAACGGGATGGGGAAACTATGACCCTCCAAACTATTGAACTACAATTCCCAGCAGCCCTTGTGAGCAAGGCAGATACTGAATGATGCTTACTATAATCCAGAAACATCTATAGGGCCACAGATTCCTTACTCTCTGATGTACATTTGTTGGGTCCAGCCAATCGACCCTAATTACCAGGTTCGGGACTTGGTGTGAGGTGAACAAAACACCAAGATGAAAATCAGACTTTTTATCCACTTTATTTCAGAGCTCTAAATAAATTGGAGACTCCCAGCGAAAGGAGGGAGTCCTGATTACAGATTTAACATAGCTTATATACGTTTTGTTCACAGGATCTACGTGACAGTTTAAACAAAGAAACCGGTTAACTTCTTACAAACATCAGGTCACTGTGACTTCAACCAAAGATGGACATCCTTCCAGCTATACATTAATTATTACTCATTATCCATCTTAAACTTATCTTAACCCCATCTCTCCTCCCCTTACCCTATCAGGATAATAATATTACAAGCATATAGATCTTGCATGTCCTGTCAGCTGGCCCAGCCCTGGCCCCTTATCAGACTGACCACAACTGGTCTCTCCCATCTCTGCTATAGGGTCAAGGAAATCACAAATCATACAACCATTCTTATCTTCAAGGATACAATGAAAGCATTAAAATAGTATAGCTATATTTAAAGCTAAAAGACTACAAACACAAGCAAGGGGTTACAAGGAAGTAACTATCTTTAGAAATTGCATGGGCATGTCATTGGGAAGAAATATATCACCCTTGACAAGAACACTGAACACAGTTTCTATCACAGATGCACACATTCTCATATGCTAGCCCCCCACCCATGTCTTCGTATGCAGGTACAACTTCCACATACTCAGGTCCACTATCAAATTCAGTCCCCATCACATTCAGTTATGGAACCTAAATACAATGACTGTCTAGAAAGATGAAAATCTACAGCAGTATTTCTCAGCCTCAGGGACTTTAAGACGGGTGGACTCCAACTCCCAGAATTCTCCAGCCAGCATGGCTGGCTGGGGAATTCTGGGAGTTGGAGTCCACCCGTCTTAAAGTCCCTGAGGCTGAGAAACACTGATCTACAGGATAGAATTCTGCAGCATGGCTGCATTATCTTGTACATAGAAAACCCATGTTCCAGTGATTGTACAGCCCACAGCTTTCTATTGGAATGAACTTTTGACCTGAAAATTCACTTTTCTTCTCCTCCCCTTTGTTTCCTCGCTGCATAGGATGCCAAGGCCACCCCGAAACCCCTTAGTTTGCAGGAGAGCTGAGCCAAATGTGAATGTGTTGAGTTAAATTACTAAATAACTGAAAGTGCTTAAAAACAACCATGTTCACACATTTTTAATTTAAAGCCTGCTAAATCCTTTTAAAATTCATTTGTATTTGCAATTACTTAAACTGTGAGCTCTGCACTGGAGGGAGCGAAGTGATAGATTTTAAATGTGCAGCTGGAGGAAATATATAAAATTCAATTGATGAGTCTGGCAGAGAATTGATGCCACAATATGTACCCAGTGGCATTTTCTCTTTCTTACCTGCCTGGCTTCAGAACATTATCAGAAAGTCGATACGGTGAGCCAATATAGTGATACACTTGGGGTCATAATGCCCTCATTCTGATTAAACCTGAGGTGCTCGCATGGTGGATTAGAATGGACAGACAGCCTGACTCCATTGCTCCCCGTGAATGGCTCACAAAGTACTTGACTCAATTTAGCTCAAGGTCTCCCGTATTGTTATCAATGACCCCAACAGCTAGCCAATAATACAGGATGTCTGTCTCCACAAGGCTAAAACTGGAGGGGGATACAGCATGTCACCAGCATCCTTCCCACCAACTCTCTCCCTCTGGGGATCCTGTCACTGAGATCATGTTTCCTTTATAATTCTGCCTTCTCTTGGATCCTTGCCTCTTCTCTCTCTTTCTCTCCTCCCCCATCCCAATTTATTAGTGCTTTCAACTTTCTCAACATTAGCATTATGCTTCCTCCATTCCCAGAAAAATCAGACTCATCAGGAGCAACTTAAATAAATTTACTTTCTAGAAAAAAAAAGTGATCACTTAGCAGGACAAAACTGTCTTTAGTCAATTCAATTATGGCTACATCTAGAAGTTCTGCTTGTTTGCTTATTTGTGTAGAAGATGTAGAATTCTAGATAATGAGTGGTTCTCTGAACAAAATATTGGGAATGATAGAGAAAGTTCAAAAACAGGTGGATTAAGCATTCTCTCATTTTCACTCTCCATTGTTCTCTCTCTCGGTCTTTTGATGGTGTTTCAAAATGGTGTTTTGAAATTCTCCAGTAAATTTTTGGACAGAGAAACAGGGTGGCCAGTTTCTCCAAATCTCTTTAAGGAAAGGAGAGATTATCCTGTATTACCTTAGCAATGTCAGAAGCAAGTGAGAGCCGTCTATAGTTTCTTCAGAATTCATTTGAGATTGACTAAGGAGATCACATTACAATGGAAGACAGGAGATTAACATACCGTTTTGAAATACCATCCTCCATCCATGAAAAGAGTTAGGAAAAAATGCAGGAGAATTTCTTTCCCAGTCATAATATATATCTATGATCCAGTTAAGAATGCCTTTCCCTGATACAGGTAGATGTGATCAAAGCCATATCATCCAGTATTTTAAGAGTTTCAGCCAGATACTTCCAGTGGCTTACTGTCTCCAGAAGCAGTTTTTATTATTAAGAGAAGGGAGAGCAGAAGGCAAGTAGAAAAGCACACTTTTCTGGATTTCATTTTTAAAAAATAAATACAACTTAAAAGATTCAAAGGACGGGAGTAGGCCGCACTGAACATGGTGATCTTGCTTCTAATATGCATAGCTATAATTATACCAAAAAAGAAAAAAAGCAAGTACCAGAACTTGGAACTGGGTTTTAAAGTAAACAAACAGCCAGTGAAAATTTATAAAATTGGTGTAAGGTGCAAAGACTAGCTGCTTCTGAACGCAGACAGTCTATTTTTGTTGTTTTAGTTTTTCGTTTTTGTGAGCCTCCCAGATTCATTGGAAGTTGGGTGGCATGCAAATTTGATAGATAGATAGATAGATAGATAGATAGATAGATAGATAGATAGATAGATGTGGCTTCTTTTGCTAATAAGTACTTATAGACCAATGTTTATTAACAATTTTCAGTAATGGCCATGCAGGCTGGGAAATTCTAGGAGATTTAGTACACACATCTAGAAGTTGTCAAGGTTGGGAAACACTGTTAGACCTTTTTACCAAGATTTTGACTAGTTAAAAACTATTACATCTGATAATAGCCATCATTACTGTATATCTTATGATGGTGAAGTCTATTGGTGGTAAGAGTACAGTGACCCTTCTTGTCTGGGACATCGCTGTCCATGGTTTCATGTATCCACAATTCCTAAAAAGATATCAGATTTCAGTCTACGTAGTAAAGATTTTCATGTATCAACAGTTTTGGCCACTTTTTTTGTTACGAGAACTGCTTTTTTACTGAATCTGCTGCAGATTGTGTTCCATAACCTGCTATCTAACTATATTAGGGATGGAGAATTTTGTAAAGCAATATCATATGCTCTCTATTTGTTCATGACAGTTTCAAAACTAAGTCAACTTGAGAGCTGTGTGATAGCATATATATATATGTATATGTATGTATGTATGTCTTGGATGAATATCTAAGCCTTGATTACTAATTAATTTCTTGTTTGTCAACTAGCTCTAAAAGTTTACTACCTCTGTTTGACATCATTTTTGTGAGTGCAGTTAGAACTGGGTGACCCAACACAGGCTTCTTCTTTTGGAATGTCCCCAGTGCTCAAGTGTACTTGTGAACATCAATACAGTTCTGCAGAAGAACACAATTCAGATAGTCACGAACAAATTCTTTTTTGGTATAATTATAGCTATGCATATTAGAAGCAAGATCACCATGTTCAGTGTGGCCTACTCCCATCCATTGGATCTTTGAAGTTGTATTTATTTTTAAAAAATGAAATCCAGAAAAGTGTGCTTTTCTACTTGCCTTCTGCTCTCCCTTCTCTTAATAATAAAAACTGCTTCTGGAGACAGTAAGCCACTGGAAGTATCTGGCTGAAACTCTTAAAATACTATGATGTAGTCGGAGAAGAAATTAAAAGAATGGGTGCATTATAGAAACTGAGTCTTAGAGACGATGTAGCCCTTTTTCTCCACATAAGAATCTTGAGTGACCCTGCTGTGGAAAAGCAGGATATGAATCCTAGAAGTAAAATAAATAAAGTGGATATTGGATCTAGTGGATATTGGATCTAGAACAAATAAAGTAGATATTGGATCTAGAACATGCAAGGCAGATGGCCTATCTTTAAATGCTTCCACTGAAGAAAGATAGCCTGTTCCAATGTTGAACAGCTCTTATCATTAAGCAGTCCAGTGTCAATCAACAGCTGAAGGGTCAGTTGTCATAAACTGCAAGAAAAAATAAACATACTGAAAAAGCATAAGCACATATATCAGCCATTACCAGTTTCTCTGGGAATTTTAGAGGAGATATGCCTGCAGGGTCAGGTTGTTAATCTTCCTTTATTAGTCAATACTTCTAATGTTTTTTTTTTCCCTGTGCTCTGCTGTAATCCATCCCGTTTGTCAATGTGTGAGTAATAACTAGTAGATGCCGAGGACCAGCACGTGACAGGTATATTAACCTTTTTTAGCTGTGACATAGGGCAAATGATTGGGACCCAAGAAACGAGGAGTTATCCGCACACTTATATTGAAACACCTACATAAAACAATAGCAAGCATAAGTGATGGGTGAATAAGGGACATATGAAGTAAACCATCTGGAAACTGCTCAATGGGGAGAGGAGCAGAAATTCCTATTTTATTCTTTTTCCCTGCTCCAACTTTATTTGGCTGACTTGTTGCTTCATCCCAGAAGTACAGAATTCCAACTTATGTGGCTCCTATTACAGAGAGTAAGGAAGATGACCTTGACGGAAATACGCAGGCACCATTACTTTGGCAAAATGGGCTGAAACTTTATTTAAAGGCCAGAACAGCCAGAAAACATTCAGAAGCAACTCAGGCAGACCCCTCCCTAATACACAGGAGTATAAGAAGGGGAGGAGATCCAGCACTATTAGACTATTGCACTATTGCAAGATTCTGTTATTATAGCCCATCTCAATAAAAGTAGTTATTAGCTTTCCATTGCTACCTTGTATATTGCATTTCTATGTTTTCCTCTTCGCCATTTCTTCCTTTGCTGATCAGCCCACATGCTAAACACTGGTAATCAGAGGTGAACCAGTGAACCCTCATCATTTTAGCTTCCCCAATTGTTACATTTCCCATAATGCCACATGCAGCCTGTGGCATTGTGGGAAAATAAAATTGGTGGGAGACTTCCTGAATTGATGCTGTGTCCTGATAAATATACAATTAGGAGTAAAAGATAGATGGGCTTAGCATCAGGACCAGTTTGGCTGGGATGCTTGAATCTCAGAAATGACTCTTGGATGACGTAATGGTAATCCTGGATCTTCTCGCTAGATTTCCATGCTGGTTGAAGGCTTCTCCTACAGTCTCATCCATCTTTATTTATAAAGAGTAAGAAAAATGCCCTTGATAGAGATAGAATAAGAAAGAGGAGGAGGAGGCACAGCACAATGAGACTTGCCAGATTATAGCCAATCTCAGTAAAAAGTAGTTTGAGCCTACCTGTGGAGTTGATTTCTTGATCTGGTCTACCTAGCAGGGCTGAACTACTACAGTTGGCTGTTCAGAAGCTTTCCTGGCAAATCTTCATTGGTGCTTCCAGGTGTTTGTTCTTGATTATGGATACCTGCTAGTAGAAAGGTGATTTAATGGAACTTTACACTAAAATCATTTGGGGGCAATAAGGGGGATTACTTTTGAATGGTTTGTTTGTTATCCTTATTACAATCTATTTGTTTTCCCATGACAAAGCTTGCCTTACGCTGAGTTGGATCATCAAACTAAATATTTTTCACTTTACTCTCTTGCTGGCTTTCTACAGTCTCAGGCACAATAATTTTTAGCATCGAAGGGTTAACCTACTGCATACAGATTAAATAGTTCTCTACTGCTACTATGACTTCTGACCCTTCCCCTCCCCAATAGTTATCTCCTTTTATCTTCTGCTTCATTTTAGTAGATAACAACACTTAACTGATATTGGCTGACCACGATATTGCTAAAGAGGGTCAGTTCTGGATGGCTAGTGTTGGATGGGAGACTACCAAAAAGGCCCAGGTCTGTAGGCTAAATGAAAAGTAAACACCAACATGCGGTATGGATGAAGCAGCCACAATAACTCACAAAGCCGCTAAAATTAATATGTTGTGTAAGCACCGTGTCTATTTCACCTGAAAAGAAGTTGAAGTGGAAAAGGAAGGAAAAACAGCATCACAGCAATGAATCTGGGTGTGTGTCTGGATGTAGCTTTGGAGCTGTTTCTTTGTGTGCACATAGCTAGAACTGGTTGATGAGGAGAAATTTTCATTACCTGAGAAATTGAATATCTTTTAATGGAAACATCATATTCACTCAGCGGGAAGATCCCAAATGTTTCAATGAGTCAATACACAGAAACATCTGGCTTCATCTCTGCAGATGTAGATGACATTTGTAATCTTTAATTTTTCTTCAAATATTAATGCTGCTTAATTGAAAATTTTCAGGGAAAATGATGAAATTTGCTGAAGCTATTACAGACGCGTCTTTCACAGCACTGGCTTTAATTCACGTCCTTATTTCTAAAAGGACAAGTATTCCATATTGTCATGAGCATAATAGTTTAGCCCCCCTCCCCAACTTATATAAACTGTATTTATTACCAGTTAAACAATACATGACAATCCAAATTTAACCAGACTTCATTCTGCTCTGCAACAAAAGAAGCATTGTTATTGTTGCGTAGAATAACATCTATACGGAAAATCTCCTTTCTGTAATGCAATAGTCCAGGGTTTCTCAGCCTTAGCAACTTTAAGATATATGGACTTCAGTTCCTAGAATTCTGGGAGCTGAAGTTCACATATCTTGAAATTGCCAACGTTGAGAAACACTGCATAGTCAAACATGGAGGCACTTATTGAAGCAGAAAATAAGGCAGAGTCCATCAGCTTTGGGAGAATAATAGCTAGTAGACCAAAGTCATCTCAGGTAGGACGTAGTCTCAGGTGCAGGGAAGCCCAATTGGTAGACCAACGTCACCTTGGACAGAGCATTGTGGAAGATGCTGGCTGGAGTTGTTGCCTCAGGAAGGCATAAAACTCCATTCCGTTATTCCTGCCTTCTAAGCAGTAGAGTCTAAGTAGTCTTGAAAAGTCAATTTTTGTAGCAGGAATCTTTAAAATTATTATTCAGAATGATCAAGCAGGGTTTATAAAAACTAGGCAGATAATATTAGACTAGTTGTAGATCTAATAGGCCTAAAAAAAACCAAAAAACAAAGTTCAATTTGTAATTTTATCATTAGATGCTGAAAAAGCCTTTGACAAAATATGTAAACAGTATATGTTTGCTGTATTAAACAGGTCTGGATTTCCTCTGGAATTCATATAATGGATTAAGATACTATATGAGTCACCGACATCTAAAGTAAAGGTTAATGGCATGTTTCCGCTACTTTCCCACTATTTAGAAAACTAGACAAGGCTTCCCACTTTCACCCTTGCTTTTTAATATTTGCATGGAACCCTTGGCTTGTGTTATTAGACAACACAGGGAGATTTACGGAATAGTACATAATTCAGTTGAATATAAATTGGTTTTATTTGCAGGTGATATTCTTTTGTTCATTCTAAACCTCATACTATTATTCCAGTGTTGATGGAAATGATAGTTGCATTTAGTAAAATACCAGGATATTCTATTAAGTGGTCCAATTCAGAATTGATGCTAATAGGTGAAAATTTGGTTACTCATCCATTTAAGGAATATCAATTCCATCTTTGTACCGAATCTACTAAATACCAAAAGATATAACTCAGTTAGCAACATGTAATACAGATAAAATATATAGGGAGGTTTCTTCAGATATTGATAGATGGGAGTCATTAAACCTCACCCTTTAGGGAAAGGTGAATGCTCTCAAAATGAACATTATTCCCAGATTAATTTATATTCTGAGTCTCAGTTCATATGTCTGGAAAATATTTTCAGAAAATAAATTCTTTGTTTAGAAAATCTCTATGGGGTTCTTTGATTCTGAGAATATCTTTACAGAAAATGCAATTACCAATTAATGAGGGAGGATTCAGTTTTCCCAATCTGCAACTGTATCAGTATGCTTACCTATTGTCAAGTATTAAATATTGGAAACCAACAATTGGTGTTAATTTTCAGATTTGGGTAACTTTGGAATATACATATATAGCACCTTTGGTTAGATGGACAGTATTAGGATAGAAATATACTAGAACTTTAGTATCTCTAGAAACAGTTGTGTCAGAAAGTTATGGAATGTGATGTGCAATAAAAGATTTGACCCCTTTTCTCATGCTAAATTGACTTTATGGGAAAACCCAACTCTAAAAATTGGGAAAAAGATGATGATATGGGAAAATTGGATGGAGGCGGGGATATTGACTTTGCACCAACTGATAGATGATAAAGATGAATTTTTAACATATGCTGTGTTAAGAGATAAATATCAACTATCAGATGTAGCCCAATGGCAATATTTACAACTACAACATTTGTTAACAATTTTGTTTGAATCAGCAGCATTTTCAGCTTTGGAGACACCCAAGATACTAGAACAACTTGTTAAACCTTTAAAACTAAAAAAAAACTAGTTTTTATAGATATTTGTTATCAATAAATCAATTTGATATGCAGGTGCTAAGAAATGAGTGGAATAAAGAATTGTTGTTGTTGTTCAGTCGTTAAGTCGTGTCCGACTCTTCGTGACCCCAAGAACCATATCGCGCCAGGCCTTCCTGTCCTTCACTGCCTCCCTGAGTTTGCTCAATTTCATGCTCATTGCTTCAGTGATGCTATCTAACCATCTCATCCTCTGCCGCCCTCTTCTCCTTCTGCCTTCAATCTTTCCCAGCATCAGGGTCTTTTCCAAAGAGTCCTCTCTCTGCATTAGGTGACCAAAGTATCTGAGCTTGAGCTTCATTATCAATCCTTCCAATGAGCAGTCAGGGTTGATTTCCTTTAAGATTGACTGGTAATAAAGAGTTAGAGGTTCCTATATCGCCTAGAAAATGGGAAAGTGTTTTAACTTCTATACCAAGTGTCAATGGAGCTTAAACTAAGATTTATACAACAAAAAATAATATTTAGGATTTATTGCACACTATTACATTTGAATAGAAAAAGTCTAAGACTGGATTTTGTTGGAGATGTAAAAAGGATAATGCTTCTTTAACACATGTTTTTACAATGTCCTATACTTACTAATTTCTGGGAGAAAGTACTGGATTATATAAATATGACAGTGCAACAAAAACTAAAACTTTTGGGAGATAATATTCTTTTGAATTACATACCTATTACATGGGTATTGACAACTGGAAATGTAAATGGATTCTCTGTGCCCTTACTATGGCCAAAAGACTGATATTGCAACATTGGAAAGATAAACGTATGGCCCCATTCACTCAATGGATCAAAGACCTGATTGCATTTGCCACCTATGAGCAGATTGCCTATAGACATAGACTTTGTATGGACAAATATAATTAAATATGGAACTCATTTATACAACATATAGTAGGTTAAAGATGAATGATAGTTATATACATGTTTCAGAAATAAATATTTATGTACTTGAATTATATTTACACTAGATAAGTATATATAGAATTGTAACAGCTGTAATGATATACTGTTTCTTTTCTTTCTCAATCTTTTTTTAAAGCACTTTTAATGTGTTGTTTCTTTTTTGAGAATGTATGTATTTGCATTATAATTATTTTTGTTTTTGTTTTATTTTCCTTGTTTGTTATTGTTTTAAAATTAAAAAAAATTGGGGGGTAGGAATGTCATGGAGCAGGAAGATGACAACCCCCTGTTTGTGTCTTCTCCTACACTTGAAGCTGCAGAATGTGGTAGGAATAATTCAAAGAAAGAAAAGAAAAGTCAAAAATCAAAACAAAATATTTTATTAAATGTATCATGGATAACATATAAAGTATCAAAATTGTGGCCTAATTACAATACAACATTATGGCCCATTGATACATTTAAATAACAATAATGATGAGAACTAGTTATTAATATTTCAGAAATATGTAGACCTGTATTGCTGCATCATGTATATTGTCTATGGCCTTCAGTAGCCTATCGTTGTTCTTCAGCTCTAAGATTTTAAGATGGCTTTGGCAATTAAAGACAAATACTTGAATTGACCATATTTACTCTAATTCAGGTTCTCTGTAGAGTTGTATAGTTCCCTACCCAGCATTATCCTTTGCTTAGCTCTAGTGAATCAATTCCATGGTGATATTAGGGATTTTTTAAAAATCAAATATACTTTTTAATGATGCTTGGATCATTATCCAAAGAGAACGAATTGGGTCAAGTGTTAACAGCATGTGCATTAAAGAAAGATGGGGGAGAAAAAGCCAAGAATCTGCCATCTGTTCCAGAAACTGTCTTGGGGGAACAACACAGACTCAACAATGAAGAAATAGAACAAAGTTCCCGACCTGTTTTTCATTAATTTTTATAAGAATTGCTTTTTCTACCAAATGTATAAAGTAGCTATAATAATTAAGTCTTAGATGGTATACATTGCAGAACTGGGGCAGGTGTGTTAAGAACTAGCCTATCTCTGATGGCATGGTAAATCTATACATGTACTGTATTCACTTTTATTTTACTGGAGTTGAAAACTTCCTCCTCAATTTCACCTCTCATTGATAGCAGGTTGTCAGTTCTGATCTGAAAAGAATGGAGAGAGAAAAGCTGACAGTAGCTTTAGTGTAGTAACATTCTTGAGTTTCTCCAGAGATAGCAATTTTTTTCCCAGCAGACCCTAAAATCAGAGTAACATTGATTGGCTTCAGCACAATTTTGCAAGATGTCACCATTGTGTAGCATCTTCTGAGAAAACCAGTCACAACCAGAGCAAAGCTTCTAATGGTGTGGTCAATAAGACCTCAAAATAAATGATGACATCAAAGAAGCAAGTGGATATAAGGTTTCAGGGGGTGCTTTCCCCATCTCCAAACCCCTAGTAGACAAACCAAAAGTTGCCTTGAGAATTTTTAGACTAATCTTAGTAAAAGAGCTTGCCATCTTATATTATGAATTCTTAAAAAGCAATGTAAAGAAGAAAGCCACAGATACTGAAGAACATTTCAAAGCATTAAAAATAATAAACATTTCAAGACAGAACCACAGACAAGCCACCCACTTCAGTCAATGCAAATGCCATCTAGCAAATATATTAAAAGAAAACATATTGGATATTGAAATGTCAATCCTTAACAAAATTTTTACAACAAAAGGTCCAATGTTATAACAAAGCATCATCCTTAGAAATATGTGCATCAAGATAAATTATTGTCAAAGGTTTTCAAATATATTTCTTATTTATTTATTTATTCATTCATTCTGCAAATTTATATAGCTTAATCAAATAATTCTGGAAGGTTAAAAAGGCATAAGGAAACAGAATAAAACAAAAAAACCCAATACTCCTGAGCAGAATCAGGTTTGAGAAGATCCATAGATAATTAAGACTTCATGTACTTCTGATTTGGGATCCATGGAGAAAAATAATATCTAAACTAGGTGACAATTTGGTCACTTCCATCCAATGCAACCATTTACAAGTAAATGGGGAACAAATGCTTTAGGTAAGCAAGATGTAAAATTACTGACCTTGTTGTGTGAATATTAAAAATAGCTTTTATGAACCACCTAGAACATTCTGTAGATGGACAGTCTTGTTCCTACATCAATATTACCTTGATCTTCATCAACAAGAGCTCAGCATGAGTGGTTGCTATTTCTAAGTTGCGTTGCTTATGATCAGTTTAAAAATGAAGTCAAACTTTTTTGTAATTTAAACTCTTGGATCTGAATGTTGAATATCTGTTAGCGTGCCAGTGTACATAAGCTACTTCTAAACAGGGGGACAGAAAGAAATAAGAAAACAAGTTGCATTTCTGCTTTATACCATGAAAGGTCTTTGCAAACTTTTTCTTCTTTTTATAATAACTTTATTAAAGATTATAATTACAATAGTAAAAAAAAACTAATACAAACTAAAAGCAAGATAGAAGAATAAAAAGAAAGAAGGTGCAGAAAAGAAAAAAAAAGGAAAAAGAGAAATAGAAAAGAAAATAACAATATAGTAAAGAAAAAGAAAAATATATAAAGAAGTAACTCCCCCCTTCATCACAAGTATAAACAATTTTAGTATCACCTTCTCTTAAAGTACAACCAATGATCTCTTCTTCCCATATCCCATCTCTTACCTATAAACAAATCCTTAAAGCCTAATCATTTCAGTCCTGATGTCAGCAAGAGTCCATTAAGGGTTACCAGAGATAAAAACGTATCTGTTTTAACCTTGATCAAATAAACCAACATTATATTCCTTCCTTTACTAACAATCTTGACCTTTAGTCCCTTCAAATAATGTCCTAGAACTTGATTTTTTTTTTCATTTTTTCTTTATCCCTTCTCACAAAATTCTTCAAAGCTTTAACAAGCCTCTTTTGTAATCCAATGTAAGAAAATTATCCACTTCACTCTCTTGGGTTATTGTTTGAATATCCCTTTTAATTATTAAAACAGCTGGTTTCTTTTGTATGTCCAGTGTAACAACTTTTTCCATGTCATTCTTGTAGCCTCTCATTTGTAAATCCACTTTCAACTCAGTCTTGATCTTGTCAGGTAAAAATTGTTGCTCTTCCATAACATCTTTTAGAAACAGTCTCTCAATAGAGGCAGATGTCTCTGTTGACACTATTAATATTACCTTCTGCATCCATTTTTCAAAAATATCCTTCAGTATGTCCAGTTAGAATATTTTGCTTTATTCTGTAATTGTAAGTCAAGTTTATATGTTGTTCTCCTGTAATTGTAATCTTTAGTGTCCAATTTTAAAAATCTTATCTTATTATTTTTTTAAAGAAATTCAAAACAAAAGCATTTTTCCATGGGAAGGATTCTTTATAATTAATTCCAAAATCTTATTTCAAATTTATCTAACTTTCTAAAATCAAAGTTTTAATCACCCTTTTGCTGTTTATTCCAAAAAAACTTTTTTAAAATTCTTAAATTTGTAGTTGAAACTTTCTTTTCCTAAGGATTGAAGGAAACTCACCCAGTGCTGTCAAACGTGCTAATCCAAAGGTTCCTAATAGCTGAAAAACAGTTAACAAGATATTTCCAAAAGTGATTAGAAAAGGAAGTATGTGAACTTAGTGTCCTTTCAAAGGTGCTGACTGTGGTTTGAGCAAGATGGCCATTCCCTTATGTCCCAGAACTCTAGTCCAGCTGGAGACTGCTATCTTGTGGGCTCCTCATGAGGAGCAGCTGTCTGGAGCACTTGTGGGCAATCTCAATTCCTCTCCTTGTCCAGAGAGGTTTCCAAGAACTGGTCTACTTCATTCCATCATGGTCGTCAGCTCCGCTTTTTGTGGAGTTGTCTTCAGTCCGCCATTTCTTTCTTCAGAAGTCTGCAAACTTTTACTTTTAAATATACATTTCTCTAACCAGTGTGTGCCCATTTACATGCATATAGAGGAGATCACTAAGAAAATGATCACAAAAAGGAGTTTGGCAACCCAGGAGAGGGAAGAGGCAAAAGAGAGACAAGGAAGAAGAGAAAGGAAGGGCCAAGGAGGTGGAGATACTGTCAGTATTCCCTTTTTATCCTGTCCATTAGCCTAATTCCACACACTGGGTATCATAATTAATTTGGCCCAAGTGGCTCCCACATAATCTTTGTTGTGTTCACTTTCCATTTGTTCTGCCATGAGATAAATCTGTCTTCTAATACTTTCTTCATACAAGACTCATACTCTCATCTTTCCTACTTTCATTCTTATTTCTCTCATTTCCTCCCTCTTTCTCCATATCATTTTTTTCTAAGATCCACCCTTGACATTACTACATAATGGTCTTTTCCACATTCAGAACCTCTTGTCAACCTTACATTGCTCAGGAATTCTCCCAATCCTTCAGCATAAACAATCAAATCAGTCACACGTCAGACCCATTCCTTTGAAATGTATACACATTATCAGACTTTGCTGGAACCACATGTTTTGAATCAGGTTATTTTCTAAAAAGATTTTCATCAAATGAAAAGCCAGTGTAATGTAGTGGTAGTGAGGTACTGGATAGGAATAGGAATGGAAGCCAGCTGGGTGACCTTGGGCCACTCACTCTCTCTCAGCCCTAAATTGGGAAGTTGAAAAACATTTATCTGTCTACCCACACTGGACCAGCATGGTAGGTTACGGCCCATAACCTCCAAAGAAGAGGCCTTCATCCTGCAGTGGTTTGATTCAGGATGACATTAATAACTCACCGAATAATCATTATTCTAATACATTTTTGAGTCATCAACCAGCCTCACAAAAATGTTTCTTTACTTTCTCATTTCAGTCCTACTGATCCATTCATGTCATCTAACTTTTTTTTACCAAATTGTGTTCATTATAATGTAACCCAGATTTTTCTTAAAATCATCCATTTTTCTTTCATTATCACTATTCACAGCAATCTAGATGATGTCAATTCATACTTTCTGAAATACATTTTAGCTCTTTCAATTCATAATAAAATCTACACTTCCACTTTCATACATGTATTCATCAACACCACTCTACAAAATCAAACCACCTTTATTCTAATTTGTTGTATCTCTCCCTTCTAGTTTCAGAAACACAACGTGCATATTTTTCTTTGTTCATTTTGATAGGTTAATTCATGCTATTTACTATATATTTCTCTTACATTCCAAGTTTCAGTCTTCTGCACGCGATGGCCATCAACAAATCAGCCCATGACTATTGACTTCCACTACACATAATAGCTTTGGTCAGCCAAAGCTTTCATGTAATGCTGTTTACTAGGATAAAGAATGAGTGGACTAAGTTACCAACTTTAATTCTAACCATGCCATGTACAGCTAATGGTGAGGATGACACTAGTTAGTTTTCACACATTTTGGCCAATATACCACAAGCACAACCGAACCCCAGTTTTACCTAACACATGTACTCTGTTCTATGCAAAGTCAGATCTCTAGTTTAGAAACCATTCTGCATGCCAACATAATATTACCCACATTCCATCAACTTGGAGGTACATGCAGTGGCTGATACACATTTAGGATAAGATGATCTATGTGTTTTAAAACTTCATTTTCTAAAAAAGCCTGCCCATATAATTTTGTGAGTCAAATATATGCTTACAAAGTTGCTAGACTGGATACCATATTGTGAATGCTGGTACTTTGCCAACGGTCATGATGTGCCACTTGGATCAAGCAAGTGATTTGTTAGCTATAATATCGATGCATAGCAGCAGCTAGTACACAAACTGAGAAAACAAATTCTATAGTTACTAGACAGGTACAGTTGGGAAGTTCTGGTGAAAGCCCAAGTTCAATTTGCAGTTGGTAAATATGCTAATGATTTCTTTTAGCTGCAATAGGTCTTTGTGAAAGTACCGTGAGACTTTTTAAATCCACTGCTTGCTTTTGATCAATTGCTTAATTATTTTAGCTTGACAATAAAATTAAACAGTTAAGGGCTGGTCTTGTGGCAACAGGAAATTCAATTTCCCATGTTGCTTTCAGAAGCAAATCGCAAATGCAGCTTCCTGAATAATGTTTTGTCCTCCTTCCATCTTTTGGAACATCTCCTGAGCAGATAATCAATCTGGCACATGGTGGTACCAATCAGATCATGGAGCTTCAGGTAACAGCAGAGAACCTTATGGTGAATGTTATAAAGATGACTTAAAATTGTGTACATAAAGTATTTTTGAATACTAAAAGATACCCTACAACTCCTAATGTAATGCTGATTTTTTGGAGAGACGATCCATGGGTGAATGCTATCACAACTGTGTAGCAAGACTCAATGATACAGTTAGATCTGAGATGTTCCAATATGTGCATGAACTTACATCTTAGGATATGATTCATGATAATTCCCTCTGGACTGCACATTTAAAACAAAATTAAAATCATGTTTTTTTTCTTCTGTGCTCTGCAGGGACCTGTCCAGACAGTTGCCAGGAGTCAACAGTGACTTGAAGGCACTATATAACACTATATATAGCACAGAAAAAAACAATATTTATAGCTCATATGAGTGTGTACACACACACACACACACACACACACACACAATAAATTTGGGATAAAAATTCCTCACAATCTGTTTTTTGTGATTCTGGATGGGAATTTTTGGATGTTAACTACCATTGCCCAAATAGGATTATATGAAATCAGATTATGCCCCATCCTATGCAGTAGTTGTGGGGTTATTGACTTTTTTCAGACCGGAGCTCTTCCTAGTCCTACAGGGTAAAGATTCAAACCAGGATCTTGCTCAGGTTAAGCATGCATTTTGCTACTAAGCTGTTACTCCTCCCAAGGAGGCAGACAAACTGGAGGAAGAAGAGATGATGAAGAGAATGGGAGACGTGATGAAGCATGAACAGAACATCAAACCAAACATGGAGTCTTTGGATACCTGTAGCAGATTTCTGCAACTGTCAAGCCCCTATTGATTCCTCTTACTGGACAAAATAATCCATTGTCTAAAAGATATGTCCCACTGGTAAGACCTTTGTTTCGCCCTAAAAAAAACAACAACCCACAAGGCATGTATCTGAGATTAGTGGGGGAATCTTAACTCCCTTGTTACCTTTGGTTAGTGGAAACCCTCACATTTCAGAGGCTGGAGGGAAGAGAGGAAAGAAAGCTGAAAAGGCTAGACTGGAAACTAGACAGATAGTGTCAAAGTAAGTATATTCATCTGGTTTCTGGGTGGGCTTGCCCACTACCAGTGGCTAGCCTTGGATCTTAAGACAATGCTGTGTGATCAACCCCTGACACCTGGCTTGTGTTTGGATTTTGTTTAGGACAGTGATTCTCAGAAAACAAGCCTAGATCCCCTGGGAGTGAGGGGACAAGCACTTTTGAGAGAGGGTTGCACTTACTCTGCTTGGAGAAACCAGCTTTCAGTTTGTCCAGGCATTGTGCGAGAAGTGGAATAGTTATCCAGCTGTGTCTTTGCAAGCCAGGCTGATGTACCTAATGCTGGATTACTGTCAGAATCCAAGATGCCAAGGGTGGCTGCCACATTTATCCCCCCTGCCCTCCACCCTCCCTGCTCTGGAGATGCCTTTATCTCTTTTTCACCTGCCTGCTAGTCCTTTATTCTCTAGGAATGTGTGTATCTGTGTGTGTTGGAGAGATGGAGGGAAGCAGGGTGGCAAGACAAAACTTGCTTCTTTTAGAACTTCCTTGCTCCCTGTTACTCATTATTCATTTCCTGATTTGGAAAAGAATGTCAGAGGTTGGAAGCAAACTCTGGTGAATTTCGCCAGGAGGTGAGTACCTCTCCCAACCTGGAGAAAAGCTCACCCCATCATCCCTGCCTGAGCAAGAACATTCTCCAAATGTATCTTTACCACAGGGCCACGGGCCAGAAATTGTTACTTTCTCCACAAAGCTCTCCATTTAGGGCTTTTCCTTCCCCATTGCCCAAGAGCTATACCTGGATGGAGAGCCCCAAGTCACCCCTCCTCATATCCCAAAGAACTAGTCTTAGTTTCTGGTTCAGATTGGCTGCTCTCTTCTTTGTGAGATAGGTGATCTGGGTCATCACCCTTGGGATCCTTATAGCTGTGCTGAGATTTCATGCTGGTCCCCACCACTACCCTGCTGGGAAACCTGAGCAGGGCTGGAGAAGTCTGAAAGGCTCTAGGGAAGCCCACAGCAACCATTGCCATATCTGCCCATTACTGACCAGAAGTTCCCGGGGAGAGTTTGTTTGTTTGTTTGTTTGTTTGCTTATTTATTTATTTATTATTAAATTTATATGCCACCCATCTCCCCCAGAGGGTGACTCTGGGCAGCTTACAGTTATACACTTCTGCATCTTCTCTGCTGGTCCGCACAAGGTTCACCTTATCAAGTGAGACCCTAGGCCTGACTCTGAGGCTGCCCTTGGGCTGTCTGAGTAGGGTTAACTGCTTGACAGTAGCTGCTGTCCTGGTGGAGACTCTCCACAAACAGCTTCTGAGCACAGGAAGGTACCCAGAAAGCTAACTCCAGAAACAGGAAAAAGAGCCAACCCACCTTGGCTGCTCCAGGTAGATGAATAAATACATTTCTGTAATTTTCCCATACATAAACCTCTCAGACTGTGTTCTGACAGCAACTGGATAGTCCAGATAGAGCAGGATCCCAAGAAAATCTCCATTATTCTAATCCCTGCAGAGAAAGCCTCAAAATGCCTGAGGACATTTTCAGCAACTAATCCAACAGGGAAAAACCCATGAGGCTACAACCATGAGGCCTTCTCAGAGTCAGCCTCTTAAAGGGAAAAGCCTTACTTGTGGTGGGGTGTTCTGACCCTCACTAGTGGGAACTCACTGTGACATCAGTGTGGCTGAGATAGTCTTCTAACAACTCAAAGAATAAGCTTGGGGGGGGGGGGAGAGAAATAGAGCTTTGGCCATTGCTTGGAAAGGACTGGAAGAAGAGTTCTACTAAGACAGAACTCACTCACGCTTTATGTTTAACATGAAAGGTTGCTTCATTGGATCTTACAGGCTTATTTAAAAAATGTGATTAGGGCTCCCTTGTGTCCAGAGAATGTATAAAGGGATGAGTAAACCTCTCAGGTTAAATTTTATTCAAATCTCAGCACAGCTATAAGGTTCCCGAGGGTGTTGACCAGCTCAACTGTCTCACAGGGAAGAGGGCCGCCAATCTGAACCAAAAACTAAGACTAGTTCTTTGGGATATGAGGAGGGGTGACTTGGGGTTCTCCATCTTTGCATCTTATTCTTCCAATGTTACATGTGTTCCATCCAGTTTTTGCATTAGTTTATGATTTTTTTTTAAAGACTACTCCATAGACATTTCCACACCCACATCTTTTAATATGTACATTTTTGTATGTACTTTTGTTCCTACAAAAGATCTCAAGAGGTGGCAGGACTGGGTTGACCATGTTGGGCCTTGAACACAAAATAGGGCTGAGTAGTACAACTTTTAAAAAACTGGAGATCACAATATAGAAGTGATTTTTGGTTCCCTTATAGCTTTGGAGGTGTGAACTGGGTAAATTTGTATTAAAGTGCAAACTGCGTGAGTTCCTTGGAATCTTTTAGAAAGGCAGGACAAGAGAGTTAAATTGGCCTAAAAATAATCTAATTTAATGTGCAGATAAGCCCTCCCATTGTGAACAAAATTGCTTAACCAAGATTTGAGTTTTATAAACATCCAAAAATATTAGAGATTTGAGTTTGGCAACTTTAAAAGGTGAGAAATTTCCCTTTTAGCTTGTATTAAAATTACAGCATATTTGGTGGTGGTGGGAAGCATTTGATAGCTGAAGAAGACTCCTGATTTTATATATAAAGATTCTGTGCTTTGAACATACAGTTGTTTGGTTGCTCAAATGTCTCCTCTGAGAAATGCCTGGTGACCTTGTGTACTTTGTGAACTGAATCTCCTGCATTGGATTTATGTCCTCAAATTCTTCCTATTCTCCCACCTCTTTGCCAACATTGTAGCTGCTTTTACAGAAATAATGAAATCAATGCCATGCATTTTGAGTTTCTTAGTTCTGATAGTCTTGTTCTATGCAAATTATGCTGTTCCATGACTTGATTCTGATGAGATCCAAAGTGAAGTTTATTCTTTAAAAAGCAAGCAAACAACAGATATGACTCCCACACTAGAAATGCAAATATTATAGTAGGCAACTGTATAATTTCTAGGAGGTAATCAACAAATAGGGAAGGCAGTTGAAACATTTTGTACAACAGTATTTCTGCCCTATCACAACTCCTATGTGAAATGCAGGAGCATCTGGCTCAGTGTCTTAGTTGGGAAAAAAGAAGCATGAAAATTAAGAGATTGTGCCAATTATCAGAAACAAAGAAGAATAATGGGTAAGAATAAATATATATTTGGATATTGCACATCAGATTGGCCTATCTAAGGTTTTTAGTAGCTAACTACCAGGTCTTTCTAGTAACCACCAATGGGAACCTACACAGGAAAATTGTTCATGCTCGGTTTTCTAACTATAGCTGTGGCTACCGTATCTGGGCAATCAAATCCTGCATGACCACCAGCTGGCCACAAAGGGGAATCTACTTTGCTACCATCTAATGATCATCTGGGTTTCTTCAGATCAGATACAATAATCCTAGTATAGTTTGTATACTATTTTAAAATAATAAATAATATTTTTTCTTTATAAGAAATATAAAGATGTCTCTTGTGTTTTTATTTAGACATTCATCTGTATGTTTGGGATTGCAATTTTAGACAAAGCAGAGAAGAGACTTCATCTTCTGCAAAAGGCTAAAAACTAACATCATATGATGTATTAACAATTAGGGTGAAACACCTATTGCAGCTCAATAGAATATAAATAAAATAAGTCTTCCTGAGCTGACAGAAATGGAAAGAAGGAGGGAGTTGTGATCAAAATCCTACTGAGTGGTAAATATATGGTTAAACTGGAATACATGCTTTTCTGAGCTTGTTACTTTATAATAGTATATTTTAGTTACTTTTGTTTCTTTTTAGCTAATTTTTCGTTAAAATAAGTATATTAGGTTATAGTTGACTTATTAGATTTCTATTAGACTTATTAGAACTTTTTAAATTTAATTATAACTTCTTTGGGCAGAACGAACATGGAGGCAAAAGGCACAGGCAAAAGATTCTGAGTAGGATTAAAGTGATCTTAAAACCAACCTTCCTTCCTTCCTTCCTTCCTTCCTTCCTTCCTTCCTTCCTTCCTTCCTTCCTTCCTTCCTTCCTTCCTTCCTTCCTTTTCTCTCTCTCTCTCTCCCCCCTCTCTTTCTCTTTTTCATTCTTGCTCTTTCCTCTCTCCCTCCCTCCCTTCCTTAGATGATAATAATGATAATAATTTTTCATTTTTTTCTTAGAAAGGAATTTATTATGTATTTATTTACCACATTTACACCTCATTTTTCAGAGAGTTAAATTTATCCCCAAACCAAACCTGTAAGGTAGGTTGAATTGAAAGGGAGTGAGTGACTAAGCTAAAGTTACTCCATTAATTTTTATAACTAAGGATGGACTTGAACCCAAGTCTTCCCTATCTTAGTTCAGTTCCTTCATCACAATGCCACACATGCTCTTTAAAGCACACTTCTATATGAGTATGGTTCTTTTTCTAAAATAGCAGTGGAAAACTTTTGTTGTGGGGTGGGGGGTATTGGATTAACAACCACAGTAGGTGAGCCAATGATGCAGTGGGCATACTTCACATGGCCAAGATTTTCCATTATTTCCTTGCATCGGGGGTGGGGGGGGAGCAGTTTTCCTTCCTTCCTTCCTTCCTTCCTTCCTCCCTCCCTTCCTTCCTTCCTTCCTCCCTCCCTCCCTCCCTCCCTCCCTCCCTCCCTCCCTCCCTCCCTTCCATTATTCCTATCATAGAGTTTACTTTGTGGTATATTTCCCACCTGAAAATGGAAGGAAATTTTGCCATCAAATTTCAACAATCATAGTCCCTGGGGTTTTTGGAAATGCAAAAATAGCTCTCAGGGGTCACAAATGCCGTGGAAGTAACCCACCCATTCTAAAATAGTTGTGTCTGAAGGTTTGACAGATGCTTCTCTTTTCTCATTAAATTTACTGAAAATTTGGCTTTGTTGTAGCAGAGAAGGTCATGTAAAGATTCAGTGATTATGTTTGAAGGTGATTTAATCAAATCATCCCTTTGAATCAAATCCTTGAACATAATTGCCAAATCAAATTGTTGTGTCACCTTGAACAGGGGGACCTTCAAATCCATTTGGTGATTTGATTTTTTCCCCTTTTTTGCTCATCCTTTTGCACACGTTTTATCAAATGGAACTGGCAATTTGAATCAATGCTGAATCAAACTGAATCATTCTCCATCAAACCCAGATGGATTGGATCAACCAACACTGGATCAGTTTGATCCTTTATATCAAATACACAATTTGAATCAAATCAAACATTCCACTAGCCTTGCACAGTAACATGGAAGCTTAAAGGATTTTATTTTTCCCCTGTTTCATTTGCCAAAATCCAAGGGTTTTCTAGTAAGTGGCACGTTCCTGAAACAGAATTAGATTGGTGACTTTGGAGGAAAAAATATCACATTATTGCTTGAAGTTATAATTGTGAGGGAAAATAAGATGGTGGTGTTCAAATGAAGTCTGCATTGCAGGGAACAGCCATCTGTGCTGTGGCAGCTCTGTTTGTGTTTTAATGTTTAAACATACCGCAAAGATAATTAAGAATAACTATAATTAAAAATGATTACAACAAATTACTTTTCCCTCAACAGTAATGCGTGCCTAAAACATATAACTTTTAAAAAAGGGTTACTATATCGAGTCAAAGATGAAAGCATCAAAATGTTTAGTGGAGGCCCTGTATATAACATACACATGCACGTACACACATTCACAAGTGCTGAAATTTCAGCCAGGAAGTCTAAATTTTGTGCCAATAAAAATGAAATTATATAACAGATGCAAATGAGACAAAGGGTGCAGAATCTGAGTATCTCTGTGCCAAAGAAGTTCTTTGCATTAATCGTAGTGCAGTGACCAAAAACAAACCAACAAACAAAAATCTGTACTTTTTTCCCCCCCATCCATCCTCACTCCATTTGGTAAAAGACAATTTGCTTTCAAAAATACCTTTGAAAGGTGAAGAGTGAAATAAGGTGTGGGTTTCTGGATCATATTTAGTGAGGAGATGGCTGAGAGATGGGCAGCTTCCGTTGTACCATTTTCGTTGCGGTGGCCTGTGGCTTTCTTGGCCTCCCGCGCTTAACCCCATGAGGGAACTTCTCACGTTAGGGGATGTGGGCAGCCACAGTGACTTCAGAATAGCTCTCTCCACCACTTCCAACAGGAAGAAGGCACAACTGGATCGAGAGAAATTGAAAAGGAACTCTCAACCTCCCCTCTTTGCAGACGAAGGGAAAAAAAAACACTGAAAAATTGCAAGGCAAGTTTCAGGACAACATGAACAATATATATATATTACATCCCCTCATTTTACTATCCATTAAAACCTTGTTTGGGCATTCCACAGATGTTTGGACAGAACCACCATGAATCTGGGCCGCAAAAATCCAGATGACCACTAGATGTCAGCAACAAAGTACATAACACTGTAATGTCATCAGCAGAGTTAGAGTTTGGTGATTCTCTTTCTGTCATCTATTGATTGCCCAGGTTTCTCCACCCAAATAGCTCTAAGCCCATAAATATAAATGAAACTGTGGTTTGGGCCAGTGCTCAGTGACTCACCTCAGGGCGTCCAATGGGAGTTTTTAACAACTTTCTGACTGTACTTAGAACCAACCCCATGAAAATGCCAAAATAGTGGCTTTGCAAAGCTTCAGATCAGCAGCTTTCTCTCTCATGACCAAAAGTTGAACATACTAAAAATACAGAATATTAAAGCAGAGCTATATTGAATGCATAATTGTTTAATAAATTGCCTGCTGATCTATACATCAGCTACTTAAAAGATATGTTGGCAACATATATGAATATTGCTAGAAACTTGAAACAAGGAATTCTGAGATCCTGGAAGATGTCTGAGGTCCTATAAACTTAATAAACAAAAGCTAATAACCACTAGGAAAAGAACACCTCTTAAAAATGTTTTGTTTCATTTTCTGCTAGGATAATACACCAGAGTAGTTGTCAACAAACTACCTATGAACAAACCATCTATGCTTTTTTCCTCAATTTGATTACATTTAGGACAACTTGGGGATCAAATTGAGCATCACAGAGTAGAGAGATGGGATGTAAACTAAATGAATAGATTAGTAAATTAAGGATAGAAACTTTAATGATGTTAATACTAGAAGGCTAGAAGTATATCCATATCTATCAGGTTTCTTTGTCATTAATAAAGCACGCATTATTTTAAAGTGTTTGATCAGACAGAAAAAAGTCACTATGTCCCTTAATTAGATTAGTGATTTCCAATGATTCATCGATCAATCAGTGGAAACATTTCCATGTTGTTATTCAAAGGAAAACTTTTCTCAAGGTGCTTATCCTTTAAAAAGTTTTAAAACTAATATCCAAATACTGTAATCTTTAACCCGGAGTTCTCCAATGGTCTATCATGTAATTAAAGAGAAATTTCCATTTTTTCCCTGTACCAATGCTAACAAGAAATTGCATCCTTGCAATAAAAGTCCTCCTAGACCAGGCAGAGAATCCCTCTGCCTCACTATCCTGCATCTCATGGCTGCCAAAAAGATTCTTCTGGAAATCTTTCTAAGCGGGGTATTTTAAAGACAACACATTTCCCTTTGTTTCACTGCCACTAACTGATGTATAGAGGTACTCTTCTCAAGCAAAACAGAAGTTCTTATTTGGTGACGATGGTGATGTATACTCTGTGCATTTTGCATCATCTCCCTTTAAAGCTATTTATTCAGCTCCTTATTTGGCACTTAGCATTTCCATTATCAGTCCAATTCTACGTTGAATAAAATCCTCTTCAGCTCAGATCAACTTTCTCCCAGGTATATTTATGATCGAAGAGCAACATTACAGATCTTTCATGTTATTGGTTGACCTTCTTTCCTTCCCTCCAGCTTCCACTTAGGACAAGATGGGTTCCAGGGCTGGCATAGAATCATAAGATTGGAAAGGATTTTGAAGGACCTAGTTTGGCCCCCTGACCAGGGCAGGAATCCTCAAATCATACCAGAAAAATGGCTATCCAACCTTTGTTTGAAAACCTCCAGTGATGGAGTATTCATGACTCAGGAGGCAGGCTGTTCCATGGCTTAATAGCACTCAAGGTCAGGAAATTCCTCCTTACTTCAAGTTAGGATCTCCTTCTGTAAAGCTTCCACCTGTTGGTTCTTATCCTATCCTGGGAGCTACTGTATGAAGAATCCACACCCTCTTTCTTGAGACAGCCCTTCAAGTATTTGAATATCACTATCATGTTTCACCTTAGTTTTCTCATCTTTAGGTTAAATATCAAGCTCCTTTAACTTTTTCATAGGATTGAGCCTCCAGGCCCTTCTTCTGTTCCTCATCTTCTTTCTTATATTGTGGCAAGCAGAACTGAATTTTTGCTCCTTTTCAGGGCATGCTAGAGGAATAGAAGGGCATTAGTTTCATTTTTCCCTGATCTGCCCCTGATACACCTATTGCTGTCCCTATTAGATTACAAATCATGACAGCAGAGGGGCAATTACTGAAGAGCTTTCTGTCATTAAAATGAGGAGGCTGCCAATGATGGACTTTATCACCAATGGACCTCCATCTCAAGAGGTCTGAACCACCTATGGTCCTCTTATGAATTCTCTTAAAGAAGCAAAGAAACCATGTTGCAGAATTGTCCAGGAATATTTCTACCCAGAACAACATGAGACCTGAGGCCCTGGAAATAGCTGAATAATGGTCAGGCTTCCAATATAATCTGGCAAAACTAGCAACTAAACAAAACATACACTCGTCTCGTCTCGCGTCGGAAATGAAGGAACTGCGAAAAGGAAAATTATTAATCTAAATTTAAAAATTTAAAAACTTTAATAAAAGTATAGATTTATATAATTCTTGCCCAATGCCGGGCCACGTTGATGGCAAAAATATTTCTGGCCAGCAAGTCATTCTGTGTGCATGTCGGTCCCAAGGGACCCTGTAAAAGATGAATAGTTGTTTGAATAGTGCCACATTCGCAGTAAATATCATTGTCCTCAGGGAGAAGCCCCCATTTTTCCATATGGTCTTTAGTTCTAGCCAAACCAGTGCACAGTCTGTTTAAACATCTCCAAACCACCCACTCCTCCTCCGAACCTCCAGGCAACTCCTCAAATGGTTCCATTCAGTCATAAAGATATTTTGCTTGAGATTTCCATCTTTTTAATTGTTCTGTTTGAGGTGTGGTAACAATCTCCTCAGTGCAGTCTAAAAAGCTCCTTCTTGATTTCAATCTTTTTGTAGGAGGTACTTATACATACACTTATAGAAAGAAAATGTTGTTGTGGTTGTTGTTAACCAGGAGCTTTCTCCAGAAGCTGAAAGCAGCTTAAATGGGGCCCTAATTCATTTTATTTCTGCAGAGACTGAGATAAACTGTTCCAAAAAGTGGGTTTCCATGACATGAATCAAGGTCTTCCCCAACCTCTTAACCATTACATCACCTTGGTTCCTATGTAACTTCTGCTACTAGCAACTAGACATTCCCTTTGCCCTGCTCTACTGGAGAAGATCCTACCTTGCCTGTTTTTAATATGCAATATTTATTTTCAAATAATTAATATTTTAATCTTTGTTTTAATATATACAGAACAAAATCTCTAAGAAAGGTGAATTTGTATTAACTGCAGACTTTGGTCACATGGCGGTCACTCAATCTTATAAGCTGACAGGAAGTGCAAAACTGTTCTATGAATAAAACATTGCAATAAATATGGGAAGAATCAAAACCAATTTCCAAGTTAATATTTATTCACTGTTCCCAGGTAGTAAACTACTTGCCCAGCTCATGATGTTTGGTGCATTTTATGTTTTTCTTCCATTGCTTCATTGATCAAAATGATCTGGCACTCTAAGTGGTAAGTTCTTTCAAGATCTTTGACACTAAAAACAAAAGCTTTTCTTCTGATTCAAATATGATGTAATCAGGAAGACCTGTGGCGTGTTCAGGCACTTTCCAATATGCACTGAAACTGGGTAGAAGATGGGTCTGCTCACATTGTCCCCATTTATCCTGTTGTCACATCCTCCCACCCAGCTCTTTACTCTCTCAACCACCCCATACAGTTAGTCCTCACTTAATGACTGCCCTGTTTAGCAACTGTCCAACATTATGAGGGCACTGAAAAA
Source organism: Liasis olivaceus (assembly GCA_030867105.1). Classification (NCBI taxonomy): domain Eukaryota; kingdom Metazoa; phylum Chordata; class Lepidosauria; order Squamata; family Pythonidae; genus Liasis; species Liasis olivaceus. The sequence continues at coordinate 69,780,713 of CM061355.1, forward strand.
GTAAGTTTACAAACAGTCCTCACACTTACAACTGTTACAGGCTTCCCTCAGTCACATGATCGAGATTCAAGCACTGCAAGTAGCAGGCATTTACGTGATCGCTATTTGTGTGCTTCATAGCTGGCTTCCGACAAGCAGAGTCAATGGAGAAGCTGGCAGTAAAATCGCAAGTTGTAGTCATGTGATGTCTCGCTTAACAACCATGTTGCTTAGCGGTTGGTCCCAATTGTGGTTGTTAAGGGAGGACTACTTGTATTCTGTTAGAAGTTGTAAGAAGGTATTCTCTTGGACATAAGCACAACTCTTTGTATGCTTTAGAACCTTCTTTTTTTAAGGTTTCAGGTAGTGTTTTCACTTTCAGTCAAGAGTGATTACAAGTTTCCTACAGAGTTTTTGGTCAATGTGAGGGAGTTGATGAGATCATGGTGGAAATGAAAGGCATGACATGTGGAGTTAGGGGCTTGCAAACATGGCTTTGTCTACTGTCTACTTTGTCTACTGTCCAGTTTCAAATCCTCACACATTCAAGAGAATACCAGAACAGGGATTTAAAACATGATTTGTTCCAGTGGCTAATGTTTTTTTCTATTTGCAACAAAGGGTAGGAAAGAATGTAGAGGAATTCAGAGATACAGTTGATGAAGGGATGCAAGAATCATCAGCAGGAATGTTAAGATCGTAAATGATACATAGCCCTGGGAAAGGGAGGGGCATCAAAAGGAGACCACCTTGATTCTGAGAGGGCAGAAGAAATCCCTGGCAGACTTTCAAGATTCTGTTATTATACCTTACCACAATAAAGTAGAGTCCTAGTAGTTCTTATGGTGTCTGTTTCCTAACCTGGTTTATCTTGAAAGACTGAGAGGGCCATTGTGGACCTGCTCAGTTTGGAGGATACTTGAAGGTTTCTGGTTGGCTTTGTGGGAGAAGAGATGTTGTATTTAATGGACTTCTGAAGTGATTCAGCATAGCTCTTCTTAGTTTTTTATCTCATGAAAAAGAAGAAATCTTCAGTTGAGGCCTGATTGGATATATACAGTCTAAGCAAGGCTGAACCACAAGATTTATCCAGATATATAGAACAGCTGGGAGTGTTCCAGGAGCTGGTTAACAGTGGCATGTCAGACATCATGTATGTGATAGAAGAAGTTACAGGAGTTTTTCACCTTTCAAGTTTCATATTTTCACATCTATTATTGTATTTATTTATCTGGCACATTTCTCACCTACCTTTTTCTGTGGGAACTAAAGGCAGTAAACATGGAAGATACCAAACCCTTCACTTTATCTGTCAGTATAATTCTGTGAGGTAGATTGGGCTGAAAGAGAGTAACTGGCTTAAGTTCCAACAAACCTCCCTCACTCAGTGGGGATCTGAACTTCCCTCTCTCCCATCAAAATCCAACATCTTGAGTACAATACTACACTAACTCATTTCAGTTGACTTTCAGGGACCTCAGTGGAGACCACTTTCTTATTTATTGCCAATGAGTACAATCAGCTTAATTGGGACATTTAAAGATTAGCAGCTTCATTCATTCTACCTACATTTGATTAGAGGTCTCTCTGTGTGTGTCTTAGCATGTGTGAATCCAGCTCATGTGGTAAGTTTATGTTTTTGTGCATTATATGAATTCAGAAAATGGGCTCATTCAATAATCAGATGAAGTAGGTTGTCTGCACATAACCATTATATTTGAAGCCTTCAGTTTCTTGAGCAACTGCTCTGGCTTCGCTCTGGCTTGTCCGTGCAATACCTGATATTTCTTATGTGGATGACAAATTGCATTCATCACGTTTCTTGAGAGATGCGGACTATTTTCTGTCTTTGTTTCTTGCTATGAGAAAGTTAACCATTACAAAGTCCAAGGCGTTTACCTTTTCCCTTCAAGCTTTAAAAGAAGTCCTTCTCTCTTGACAAAACTTCCCAATGTACAAGAGCACAAGAGGGCAGCATTACATTAAAATAAATTGTTGCACAATATGCACATCTATATTGCTAAATAATCCAAAAGCTTCACCTTTCTAGAAGAGGTGGGAAGTGTGATTTTAAAGTTTTTCCATCAGATGCAGCTTGATCCATTTAGTGGAACCACTGACTTAAAACAACAAAACAGACATTTGAAAGAGAAGAGGATTGGCTATTCTGAGATGCAGCTAGTTGCAAACTTCTGCAGAAGTGTTCCAGATGTTAACAAGTCACCTCAGAACTAAATAAGCACAGGAATGGCCCACTGCACCAACATTCTCTTCCCCCTGGAGATAATTATTATTTTGAAAATAATTCCTCCTTCATCACATTGAACAGAAACCGATAGGGGAATAAAAGGAGGCAAAATGTTTGGCCTGGCAGTAATCTCCAGGTTCAGAATTAAAAGAAAGCACCTTCCTTGCACTGACCTATGCGGAACCATTCTACTGATGACACCAAACGTTTTATCTTGAAGATGAACAGAGACTTTTCACAGTTGATAATATAGCACATTTATTGAAGAGGGTTTTATGCATCTGTCTCATGGCTTTCCTAGCCCAGTGTTTCTCAAACTTGGCAACTTTAAGATATATGGACTTCAACTCCCAGAATTCTTCAGCTACCATGTTGGCTGGGGAATTCTGGGAGTTGAAGTCCATGCATCTTAAAGTTGCCATGTTTGAAAAACACTGACATAGCCCAAGCCCACTACAGAGTGTCTCTTAATGCAATAAAGTGAGAACAGTCTGGGAACAGGTTTAATTAGGCATTGTTGCAGCATAGCTTTATAATGCTGAAATAACAACCCACCTTAATAAGTTACCAAGGCCACTCAAGGTCCACAACATTATAATCCTTACAATCATTATAACATTACGTTTATCCACTGTCCAAATCAGCATGTCTTCTAAGATTGTCTTCTCCTGAAGTAGCCAGATGGAAGGGTGATGCCCCCTTGCTTTTCTGAAAGCTGTCCCAGGTTCTGAAGAAAAACAGGAAAACAAAAAAAGTACTATGTTTTATATCTGGTCAGCTGGCAATCCAAGAGAAGGTTGAAAAACAGTCAATTTCAAAATAAAATAAAATAATGTATTGTAATAGTACATTAAAAGTAATGTAACTGTAATATAATAGTACCATCTTTGGCCTGGATGCTTTTACTCCAGCTTCTATTTTTAATCCAGGTTGTTAAACTGGTGACACTGGTATTTTGCCTGTTCTATTTTTTAAATTATCAAAGCATGTTGGTTTCATTTACACTCTACTTTTCTTTTAGAAATCCGAGACAGCATGAATAATACCTCGTGCCAGGTTTCTCAGACTTGGGTAAGAGATAACGATTGGTTCAAAGTAACTATACATATATAATAAAATACAAAACAAACACCCCCCTTTGGCAACATCTCCACCAAAAAAATAATAAATAGTGATTATACTGCGAAGGGAAAAAAAAAAACAAACCCTAAATATATTATAGTAATTGAAATAAACTGAATATATCAAACAAAACCCCAATTAACAGGAAGTAAAATCCACTTAATAACTATAAATGAACTATGTAAAGTTAATTTACTCATTAAGCTTATCATTAAATCTAGACCAAACACACAGTAATATCCTATGTAATCTTCTCATTTTTAGAACACAGAGACCTTTCAAAAATAGATAACAAACTCATATCCCAGATCCATTTCTTCAAATCAGAAGAGTAACTTTCCAATTATGTAAAATTATCTTCTTTGCTTGTACCCTAGGCTCCATAGAACCATAGCATTTCACACAATGGCACATTCCATGTTTTAAGAATATAATTCAACATCAGATTGAGACCCTTAACTACAACATTTCTTTCCAAAATTATATCAATGCATGTAGTGATTTGAAGCCAAGCTATAACAGGACCAAATCATGGGAATTAAAGAACTTTCAAAATTCTTACATTACCAACATTAAAAAAAAAAATGCAATATCCATCACTTTGTAAACATTCTTTGAAGAGTCCAATAAACATGGAATCATATTTTTGAAGAATTTATTTTATTTTTAAAGCATAGGATGTATAATTCATTTTTTTTAAATGCCTGGAGCCATTGATTCTCCACAATTGTATATTCTAATTCTTCATTCCAGAGTCCGTATATATGTAACTAATACTGACTTTCATTTCACATTTTAATATTTTATAAAATTGAATGGTTGGTTTGCATTCACGTGTTGCATTTCTTAAAGAAGCTAAGATTTCATGTCCCTTAGAGACTGCTAAAGTTTAGTGCATGTATTGCCAAGCATATATTGGAGGTGAATCAAAACTCAAAACACAATCTCTCAAAATCCTGAGAATAACCCTTAAAAATCAACTGATTTAAAGTATTAATCTGTTGTTTAGAACAACAGAACATCTTCTCTGCAGTGTTCAAATGTTGGTTATCCCACAACGTCAATTTCATTTGTGATTCAGAATCAAAACAGAGCTCCTTACCTCTTAATAGCTAAATTTGTCTAGCAGCTTTCAAAGCAGGAAATTAAGATCCTGGTTTAGTATACCTGGGCCCTAAAACTTGCCAAGATTCCAAAGATGTTCCACATTTGCTCTCCAAGTGGGCCCAAAGAGGAAAGTAATTGTAATAAGTCTTATTCCTCCCTCCCTGCTAAAGTCAAACGCTAGATGGATGTGTGTCTCTGTGTGTGCATATGGAGAAGTAAGTGTATTTATCCAAAGAATATGTGTAGTTAATTTGCATCCTTCAGGAAAGAGTTATTACATTTTTCTGCTTATACGTTGTTTTTATTTAGATTCCCATCAATCTGACCAGGCTGAAATTTCAGCACAATTTTCAGCTCATTATCGTTGTTTGTACTGTTAAATGAAAACTATACCATTCTAAGGAGGAGGAGGAGGAGGAGGAGGAGGAGGAGGAGGAGGAGGAGGAGGAGGAGGAGGAGGAGGAGGAGGAAAAGAAGATAAATCTTTGCAGTCAAGGCTGCCAGCATCATGGTGTAACTCTGCACCATTAATTTCTTCCAGAGTGACATTCTGATATAAGCCGAACAGATGGAATTGCAGGATTGTTCTAGCAAATTTATCATAAAAAATGCATCCGACACCTGTGTAATTTGCCTAATCATTTTCCTAATAAGCTCCCACCATTAATTATGCACGATTTCCACAATGCAATCAAGATAAAAGTAAATCTGATGACTTAATACCCTTCAAAATAATTGGTTCACCCAACACAGGGCTGCCTTTCCTTTCCATTGCTGTGCCAGTTAATTGGGAAGAGGGATGGGAGGGGGGAAGGTTGCACCCTGGAGGAGTCAGCAGAATGGATGCTGATCTCATGGTGGGAGGTAGGCCTGCAGTTTTTTGGGGCAAGAGTCAAGGATATTAGCTCATGAAAGAGAAGAATTGTACGGCTGTCTCCCTCCCTAGCCCAATCTCTTGTGTTTCTAGTTTTATCCCTCCACCTCTGCTCCTCAACTCCTTTTTTTTTTACTCCGCCCAATGGCAAACAGATGCGATTAGTGTTTTTCAGCCATCATAAAAACTGACTGCAGGACTCCATTGGCCTAATGAGAATCAACTTTTCTGAGGTTGCTGTCTTGCAGAGCATCCCACCTGTCACATCATTAGGTGCCGTTTCTGCCTACAATCCACTTTGCTAAATGAGATTTACAGGCCCCGGCGAGAGCCGTCCAGCAGCATTCTGGCTTCAATTAGCTAAAGATTAATTGTCTGCAGAAGGAAATGAAAGTTTTACAGAAGAAGAAGAAGAAGAAGAAGAAGAAGAAGAAGAAGAAGAAGAAGAAGAAGAAGAAGAAGAAGAAGAAGAAGAAGAAGAAGAAGAAGAAGAAGAAGAAGAGGAGGAGGAGGAGGAGGAGGAGGAGGAGGAGGAGGAGGAGGAGGAGGAGGAGGAGGAGGAGGAGGAGGAGGAGGAGGAGGAGAGGTTGAGATGGGTGGCATTGGGGAGAAAGAGTGGAAGTATGATTCAGGTATTCCACATAGGCCTGAGGCACGGTGGAAAAACGTGATAATTTAAAGGTGCTGCAAATTTCCTACATCTCATCTGGATGAGCAAAATTAACTAGCACTAAAAGCTGTCAAATTAAAGGTTGACTTCTGGATATTAGCACCTTAAATGTCACTGAATTTTCCCTCTCCTGATCTGCTGTTGCCCTCCCTTTCCTGGTCTCCTCTCCCTCTCTCTTTCGTATTTTAAAACCCTTACCTTCTTCTCACCTCCTATAGCTCCGCTTTTGGCAAACCTACAACCGGCACACCTGCACATCCGCACAAGCTGCTGCTCTCCCTAACTGCTTGCACATGCCTAGACCGGAGCTATTCGGCGTGAATATCTGTTGTAACCATGGCTACGGAACAACTGGTAGTTACAAAATTTCCTCATATTTAATGCCAAGCTAATTATGTTTGACTATGTCATAATGGAAAGTTAGAGGACTGGGAAGGTAAAAATATTATCTGGAAGATAAGATGAAATGGATAAAAAACCTGCAAAAATGCTACAAGTCCTCCTCCTCCTCCTACCAAACTAAGCCCACTCTTTATCCACATCACTAAAAGTGGGTATGAACTACTACCAGAGGATGAAGTTGATATACCTCATTGATGAATGTGCATATTGGAGGCACTGTTTCTTTCCTTGTAAAACCACAGAAAAACACAGTTTTTCTTTGTACAGGTAGTTCTCTGTTTAAGGACGAGTTCTGTTCCCAAGGTCTGTCCTTAAGGTGAATTTCTATGTAAGCTGGAACAGTATTATTGTATAATACCGTATAAGTAGCATTGCATAATGAACTCAAACAATTGAGTATTTAATTCAAATTAAATAGGTTACAACAGGGTCTATCCTTAACTATGGGTCATCCATAAACTGGAGGTTCTTAACCTGGGGACTACCTGTATTGCTTTGAAAATAGCAACTTTGGGATATCAGTCGTCATGGCCATCCGTAGATTCATTCACAGTATCCATATTCCAACTGATGGTTTCCAGATATATTAGTTGGGAATTTTAGGAACTGAGATCTGCAGGGTCCCAAGTTGAAGAAGGTCACTTTAGAAGGTGAATTGAGATAGGGAGACCTCTTGCAGAAGTATCCTGGGGGATCAAGGGAGGGAAAATGACAAAAACAGTGCTTCACCATCATGACTCGAGCTCTGTCCCTTTTGCACATGTGTTGGGACATCACTTGTAAAAAAAGAAAAGGGGGGGGGGGACCAGGTTGCAATGTGACAGCTTTCATCAGATCTGGTGGACACCTCTGACCTTTTCCATTTCATTTAGCCAAAACCAACTCCCATGTGGTTCCTCCTCTCTTTGTTCTTTGGCATGTGGTGGGCATAGGACTAATATTTCTTTGTTTTCTTCATTCCTTCCTCTGTCCCTTTTCCTTTAATCATGCTTATGTGATTTTAAGCTGCAAAGGATTTTGACTACTTTGGCAAGAAGACAATGTAATTAACGGGACCAGCTCTGCCATTAGGCAAACTGAGATAAATAAACTTTATGGCAGAATGCCTTTGATGGGAGATGAACTAAAGGAAATATTTCCCTTAATTTCCTTGAATAAAGATTATCCGGGGCCCAGAGATTTAGAAGCAGAGAAGCAGTTGAAAGGTATGAAGACTAATCAAAAACTTGTATACTTTTTGCCTTTATCATCAACCCTATGTAGGCATTAAAAAAAACTTTACATGGAAGGTATATAGCCCTGTGTTCACAAAGATATCTTGCAACTGTAATTGCCTACAACCTAGACTGAATGAATGACCAAACAGTATGCAAAGCTGTGGAATGATTATAATTTTCTAGCAGATTTCCAGCACAGGAAAATCATGGCTAAAAGTGGGTAAGATCAGCATTTACAAGTGTGCCCCTACCTCCCTGGGGTATAGATCAAAAGCAATATCTACATAAGGCTAATGTATTTTAAATATATTGAAAGTCACCTTGAGAAAGAGTCCTTGGAGTTAGGCGGCCAATAAATTTAAATAAATAAATAAAATGTTGGTTATTAGATGGTCTATAAATAATACAGATGAACAAGCAAACATTAACTTTATTTAGTCATTCAGCTTTGCTGTTGTCTTTTCCTGTTCTACTGAACATGGACATCTATTTATGGTAGAACACAAGGAGGAAAGATTATGAGTTGATTCTCAGCAGCGGACAGAATCTCAATCTCACCTATGTCTGGATAGCACAAGCCTGCAGGTTAGAACAAAGTACCCCCAGATTCATTAACTGTTTCATCCAACCTGGGCTCTGAAACCCTTGTTATTTCATCCCAGCAGACATGTTTAGCTTAACTCTCAGCCCGTAGACACATCCAAACTCAAGAACCCAAGAAAAGATTGGACTGTATCAAGATGTTCTAGTCAGGTGCTATATGTCCACTCTCATGCATTCCTGAGGACCATTTGTAAACTGAATCTGCAGCACTGCACCCCCCCCCCCAAAAAAAAAAAAAACTTGGAGCTTTGATAAGAAGGATTTTGTGCAGGAGAAACTAATGGTGAAAAAAAGCCCAAGGAAGGTGAGTGTTCCTTAAAAGAAAGGAAGGGGGAGACACAAAAAGAATAATCACAAACAATTTCAAAAAGGAAAATAGCAGAATACGCCAATAGAATTGCAAGAAAGGGGGTTTAAAGAAGATCCTTAAATAGAAAACAATACACTTTGGAGGCACAGAAAGAGAGAAGTTACCAATGAAAAGTACATACAGGAAGACTGAAACCTTTGGGATGGTGTCAGAGAAGCTAATGAATGAATTGAGGCTACCAAAGCATGTTAGGAGGAACAACAACAGCAACAATGACAACAAAAACTTCCTTGAATATGTTCAGAATATAAAGAAGTGAAAAGAACAGAATTATGCAGAGCTTTTAAGTAGGACAAAGTAGCTTGATTATAGCACTGATTTGCAACTCTTTAAAGCAGCTGCGTTTTGTATCTCTATGTGCTTTCAAATCAAATCCAAAGCACTGCACAGCCATAAAGGAAACAGTATGTCAGCTCTTCTGTTAAGATGGTGAAAGAAAAGGCAGAACTACTCAACTCCAGTTTTGTCTCCAGTAAGAATGATGGGAAGTCAGGGTGGATTTGTCAAAAACATGTCATTAGATTAATCTAATTTCAAGTCTTTGATTGGGTTGCTTCATTAGTAGATTGTGGGAATGCCATATACATGAATCTTGACTTCAGCAAGCATTCAGAGAATTATCCCATGGCATTCTGATTAGAAAGCTAGTTAAGTATGGCATGTTGATTAGGAAAATTCACAGCTGGCTTGAAGAATGTACTTAAGTAGCACTCATCACTGGTTCCCTTCAAACTGGAGAGTCCAGCCCTTGGCCTACTACTCTTCAGTGTTTTCATTAATGAGGTGGATAAAAAGGTGGAGGGAATGCTTAACGAATTTGCAGATGGCACAAAATTGGGTGGGATTGCTAATATTTCTGGACAGAATAATGCAATTCTTGATACATGGGTGAAATTGACTGAAAATAACAGAATAAAATTTAATAGTGAAGACAGATTTGGGATAAGAATCCAAAATCAAATCCAAAGGAATAGAATGGGTAATGCTCTATAGCAGTGTTGTCCAAACTTGGCCACTTTAAGATGAATGGACTTCAACTCCCAGAATTCCCCAGCCAGCCATGCTGGCTGGGGAATTCTGGGAGTTGAAGTCCACTCATCTTAAAGTGGCCAAGTTTGGACAACACTGCTCTATAGGTTCAAGGGGATGCTGGATTGGCATCTGTCTGGGATGTTACAATTTAGATTCCTGCATATTCTAAAGAGGTCCAAGGGTTTTTCTTCCAAACTGGCCTCTTCAGGTCCATCTAAATTCTCAGAAGAAGGAGCTACACTGGTTTGTTTGCAGACTGATTATTTTCTTCTAAATCCATCTTCTGGTCAAAAATTCTCCATATCCTCCCCAAAGCCATTCTACGACTACTACCCACTTGGCAGAGTGGTGGGGGGTGAGGCAGCAATTTATAATATTCTGTTTCATTTCTTTGTGCGTTTGCTTCTTTGAAATAGAATTAAACGTATTTCTCTGTTAGTAAGAATGTGGTTCTCCAGTGGCTTGAAAGCTTAGAAAAGGATCTAAGCTGTAATTCTACTGACAGGTAATAGAGGTATTCCTTTTAACTGGAGTATTCAAGGTCTTTGCTTGGGGAGTCAAGGGTTTCAGAGTTTATTCACAGAGGCAGGGAAATGTCAAGGAACTAATGTTTGTGTGCATGCAGGCAGTCACAATCTTATTATTACTGTTCCGCATTTGTTAGGGCAATGGTGGGGAAGCATACTCGAGAAAGTAGGAATAGGGGTCCTTCTGACCACTGGATCCAAAGAAAATACAACAGATTTCAGCCCCAAAGTTAGTGTCAGGTCTGAGATTTAGGCAGTAATCTCAGGATGATGAGCTAGGAACCAGGATACTGTCTTCAGAGAGGGTCCTTTGTCTTACGCCAAGAGGTAAAACCAAAATCACACTTCAGATTCCTGTGTATAGTTGTCAAGAGCAGGCAGAGGTGTATGGCTGGGTCTCTGAGAACATCTGGCTTCCCATGATGCTAAGCTACAGCAGCTCTGATGGGAAAGTGGGTAGATACTGAGCTGACTTAGAAGGTTCCTTGTGTGAACCCCCCAAATTGCCCTCAGATAGCGACAATTAAGGTGACCAAAGTGGCAAATTATTAAATGCATGGGGAGTACAGTTATTTTAATGATATACAATTTATGTTGAATCTCAATTAAAGCATCCCCCGACAGATTTCAACTACTGTAATTTAAGTCCAACTTAAATTATTCAGATCTAGTTTCTCACTGGTCCCTTGCTATTTATTTATTTATTTGTTCAATTTACATGGCTGCCCATCTCAGACAAATGACTCTAAGGGCCTAACACCTGTGTGTGTGTGTGTGTGTGTGTGTGTGTGTGTGCGCGCGCATTGGCAAAAAACAATGAAAAATAGAAAATAGACAATCAGCAGCTAAGATTTTTTAGAATAAAACAGTACAAATACGATACAAATGCAAATATATTTCTTTGTGTATGTCTTGGCCCCATTGAGTGGGGCCTTAATGAGGGATTTGCTTCCCATAAGCAGTGCCACAGAATGGGGTCAAAACAGGTAAGATGGCAGATGGGACATTGCGTCCATGCCTTGCCCCTTTGTACATACAGTACATGCAGCACTGCAACATATGCAAAAAGGGCAGGGCATGGATCACAATGCCACACACCTCAACTTGCCTGTTTTGACCCCCTCCTGCAGACATGCCATCCACTATCATGATCCATGCTGCTTTCCCTGATCTAAATTTCTTCCCCCACCTTAGGTGATGGATTCAGAAGTGAGTCTTCTCCATTCCAATCTGTACCTGAAGAATTCTGTCTACCCTGAGATACAAAAGACCTCTACCCATCTTGCCTTCTGGAAGGTGGTTAAGATCCGGTTCATCCCTTGTGCACTGAGGCATAATAGGAGGTGAGCTCAGCATTGTGTGTGTGTGTTTTGAGAGAGTACTATTATGGTGCTGATGGTGTGTTAGAGTTTTAATCTTCTGCTTTTATTGTTGTATGTGTTTTTAGCCACCTAGGGTTGTTTATTTATTTGTCCAAAATTGTGAGAGTCAGAATGAGAGGGGTTAAGAACATACTCTCATCACCAGAACAACGAGGAAGAGATAAGAGGATGAGACTGGCCCCTCCCTAAAGAATGCAAGGGAGGTTGGGAGGGTGACCCTGGAAATTACTCTCACTGAGAAGATTTCTGTAACGGGACTGAAGCCAATGAACCTTGCTGGATTGAATCTGTACTGTCTCCTGGAGTTTCCTGGGCTAATCCTGACATCAATCTTCTCAGAGTGAGAGTAATTTCCAGGGTCACCCTCCCAACCTCCCTTGCATTCTTTAGGGAGGGGCCAGTCTCATCCTCTTATCTCTTCCTCGTTGTTCTGGTGATGAGAGTATGTTCTTAACCCCTCTCGTTCTGACTCTCACAAAAATAGATGATTTGTCCAAAATAGATGATTTCTATCCAAGAAACTCTGGGCAGTGAACAAACAAAAACACAAAATTACATTAAAAAAAAAAAAGAAATGCCTCAGTAAAATCACAAAACTGCTAGACACATACACCAATGCCAGAACTCCCATACTAACATCCAGACTCCGGGGACTTCCATGGAAGAAGTGGCATATTGATGATGGTGACTGTGGCAGAATGAAGAGCTGGCGAGTAGATCAGCTCTTTGTAATTCCTCTCTAGACAAGGAGAGGACTTGAGATCACCCACAAGTGCTCCAGACAGTTGCCAGTCTCCAGCAGGTTTAGAATTCTAGGAGATGAGGGAACAGCCATCTTGCTCAAACTGCAGTCGGCTCCATTAAAAGGACACTGGGTCCTCATACTTCCTTTTCTAATGACTTTCAGAAATTGTTTGTTAACTGTTTTTCATCTATTAGGAACCTCTAGATTGACAAGTTTTACAGCACCAGGTGAGTTTCCTTAAATCCCTTTTTCTGGATAAACAGCAAAAGGGTGATGAAAACTTTGATTTTAGAAAGTTACAGATAAGACTTTAAAAATTGAACAATAGAGAGAGCTAGAAGGAACTAAAGAGTACAATTAAAGGAGAAGAACACTCAAACTCAATTTACTAATACAGAATGAAACAAAATATTTTAACAATGGACATATTGAAGGATATTTTTGAACAATGGACCCAGAAGTTAATTCTAAGAATGTCTGCCTCTATAAATAGATGGTGTTTAAAAGAAGTTTTAATAACAAAACTTGTGTGCCAGTCAGAGAGATGCTCCTAAATTCTTTTCCCCAGTTTTCATTCAGGTTCATGAGAAAGGTATTTGCTTCTTACATTTCTATTAAAGGAGAGGAAAATTTCAGACAAATTCTTATATGTTCAGTGTGGTGTTTCTTGGACTTATTTAGGGCTGAGACAATTAAGAGATGTGGGTGAATGTCCTGTCTACCATCATCTCTCTAGCAGCCTGCAGTCACCCTGATTTTCCATGCTTAATTGAAGCCCAAGACAAGATATCAGTAGATGCCCACAGTTTAATGGAGAATTGTGAAGGGTTACTTATACCAAGCTCTGAATTTTCTGTTGTCCCAAGTATTTTTGCTCCATCAGAGGAGTAAGAGATTGCATTAAGTCTTCAACATGGTTTGTAAAACACATTTTCATTGTCAGCTTTTTAATCTGGATGAGAATTCTCAAAATACAGATTTTTTTCTTGAGTTCCCCAAGAAAACTCCTAACTAACATATCAATTCTCAGTGAAATTGAGAAGTTTTTACTTTTTCACTACATCAGAAGTGCTTCTTTCAATCTCAGTATGCCATGTTTGTGCATAATTGGTACTTGCTTGGGATCTAGGAATCCACTTAGGTGTGCATGTATAACTCTATCACCATGTTCCTCCTGTTAAATCTGACAATAAGCAACATTTTTATTCTTTGTTTCAAGTCTCTCTCTAAAGTCTTTTCTTTTGGACCGATGTCTTTTCTGAAATCAAGAAAATATGCAGGAGAGAGAAAACTCTGCCTTCTTCATTATGATCAGAACATTTAAATAAATTACAGCCAGTTGGAATCTAATACTCATCTGCAGAGTATTAGTATGAGAATCCAATACTCATCTTCTTGTAAGTTGGATCATAAGAAAATATAAATTAAGCTTTAATTCTCTGATATGGAGACCCTCAACTCCTTCAGTTAGAAGAGTTTCAGAAGCTCTTGTTCTGCCTACCATGTACAGCTTTGTCACTGAATGGCCTGATTATATAATTAGACTCTGCCTTTATTGCGTTAATGAACTTACTCCAGTCCACACTTAATTCTGAAGCATGATTAGAAGAAGCCACATCTATGTAAAACATAGATGATCATGATCACACTGGCTGCCTGCAGATCAAATGGGAAGTTTTATTGATTAAGTCTCCCTGCAGTAGAATTAAACAAAAGAAAAACTAGTGTGCATTTTTCAAAACTTGCTATCTATTTGAAAGGTATAGATCCTGGTTATTTGCTGAGGTAAGGGAATGTCTGCTTATCAAGTTCCTGACATAAAGCTTGACAGGAGGAGAGAGACACCTTTGAAGATTTACCTTCCTAGCTTGGGGAAAGCAGCGGCTCTCTGTTTTCAGAAGGAAAACTGTACCATCGAACATACTAAGGGAAATCCCAGAAGAATTTTACTCTCTGTCTAGGAGACATTGCCCACATTGCTTTTGATGATGCTTCCAGGTGTTGGGGACTATAATTCCCAGAAGCCCAGTGAATTCTGGTTGCATCTCTGACACATCTGGATGATGTGAGGTCAGAGAAGGCTGGCTTTCAGCACTTTGCCCAGACCTTAAGAGTGGTAATGGGAATTTAAAAATCTACACTGGAGAAACATTATGTGGCATCAGGTATTAGTTTCATAAGTTGGCCTATATCCATTTCATTTCTAAGGCTGAATTCACATTCATGGTGTATGACCCCAAGACAATGATTTAGGAGTTGCTAATTGCCAGTCAAAATATATCAGTTGCACATAACTGTATGGGATAATCCACCATGGACCTTGATGAGCAATAAGAACAATCCTTGGGGGAGCATATTGCTGAACTATACCTTCCAGCATCTCCATCTGGCATGACCAGTTGTGAGGAATATTGTACAGTAATATTGGGAGGACCCCAGATTTCATATACCCATCACAGAAGATGGGCAAAATTTAAAATTAACAGCTTCACACAGAGAGAAAATAAATGATTTAGAAACTCTTTGCCACAGTTTTATACTTCTAATAGTTAAGATTTTCACTTGTCAATTTGTTGACAATTTGGAGGCATTAGCTCTTGTATACACAGATTTCATTAACCTAAGTAGCTCTTCTTATTCTGTTCTATTAGCTTCTCTGACATATTTGCAGAAAGCTATCATAGTCTTATAATAAATACCATTGATTTGCGAAGGGCTGACATTACTTTGCAACAGTAATCATTAAAGAAAATAAATGCCTGAAGGATCAAGCTTAATATATTGTTTTTTTTTTCTTTTCCTAGATCAATGTAATCAACAAATACATAATATTTTGTTCAATGGATGTTAAGGGCATTTATGAAATGGCAGAGCAATGGAACGGATTGTTTTGTCAGCTGAGCAAAAATAAAGATCAAAAGGCTGGAATTTACAACTGATGTAAATAAAAAAAAGGCCACTCCCTATCACAACTGAAGAAAATCCTGTGCCTTGATTATATAACAATTTGTCTCCTTCAATAGAAACAAATTTCAACATTTGTCAATAAATCTTCTAAATTCTAGCCCTGCATTTTCTGATAATGATCAAGGTGATTTCAAGTACAGATAACTTAAATTGACAATATATGCATTATATTGCACCTAGCTTTAGCAGACTGGATTGCATCTACTTGGAATATTAGTAGGCCCATTGCAATTCCCAGTACTTCAGAAATTTCCTTAGTGGTTTGGTTATGATGATGACTTAATGCCAGATGTGTTTCCATTCAGGAGTAAACCCATTTTGTTCATAGTATACAGCATACCCCAGGTCAATGAGTATGGATTTGACGGTCTTGGCATGGTTACCAGTTTTGGATATGGTATAAGATTAGTATGAATGAATGAATGAATGAATGAATGAATGAATGAATGAATGAATGAATAAACAAACAAACAAACAAACAAACAAACAAGATGATAGAAGCGATACTGACAATTTGCACATTATCCAAAGATCAGTTATTATTACATCAAGAAAGATTATACTGCTGGTGAGCCAAAGAAGCTTGCTGATCTAATTCTGACTTATGCTAAACTTTCTAACGTTCTGTCCTTTGAAAATTATCCCATCAGTCTGGATGAGCAAGCAATGACCTCATTATTTTCTTGTTGGAGAGTGTTATGTGCTTTTCTTTGCTGACTTTCCATGTCTGTGGGTGTGTAGGAAGAACATCTTGTTAGAAGGCACTGGGCCATTCCAAAATTCAGATCTTGATCCAAAGTTCCCAAAATTAATGAACACATTTGTATTAATAATTTACTACCTTTGATTAATAATGAATAAAGATCTGGAGAAGGGCAACAATTTGCAAACTTGATGATGAGCTCCAGCTTGGATGTTCCCTTCGGAATCTCAGCCTCTCGGTCCTTAATGCTTCAATGTGTAAAGATCCTTTAAATATTTCCTAATCGCAGATGGTTTTCTTTCATTTGACCATTTACTTTCTACCCACCATTGATTGACTGATGTATTACTGCCAGCCAGCTCAATGCACCATTGAAATATTTTATGGTAATTAATTTACAGAGGCAATAGTCATTGATTGATAACCGAAGAGCAAAGGAAGATTTGGTAAAGTTTAAAAAAAAATTAGAATAAGGCCATGCTCTGTTTCATATACTGCTGTATATCTATTAGAATATCTGACAGTTTTCAGCAGGCTGTGCAATATTCAATCTATGCTTTCCAAAGTCAAATATAATTGCAGTATTTCCAAGCCAATTAAAATTAAATTAGATATGTTAGATCTATCATGAGGTCCACAATATGGTAATATGCAATGTGTTGGCAGGCTGGGAGAGTAGACTTGGAGGTGAGGCTGCAAATGTATTTCGTTTAACACTGTAGGGTTGCCCAGGTAAATGGAGCCAAGCTAGATTAATGATAATATCTGACTGACAAGGTATGGTACAACATAATATGCTATTTTTGAAATCTCGTGGACTGTTTTGGATCCTCTTTTAAGTGCCTCTCAGGAAGGATCTCTTTAAATGATCTGGTCTCAACAAGTTGTGTGTGTGTGAGGGGGATAAGGGAGAGTATTAGAAATGGAAAGGAATTTGATTACAAAGCATTGGTTATCTCTAATATTCTCAGAGCTTTCTGGAATCTTGTGTGTGCATTTGTGTGTGCACGTGCATGCGTGCCTTTGAGTCAGTGTTGGTTCCAGGCGACTCCTGTTTTTTTGGCAAGCTTTCAGAAGTGGTTTGCCATTGCCTCCTTCCTAGGGCTCAGAGAGAGTAACTGGCCCAAAGTCCCCCAGCTGGTTTTGTGCTTAAGGTGAGACTAGAACTCACAACCTCCCGGTTTCTAGCTTGATGCCTTAACTACTACACCAAACTGGCTCTCTCTATGGAATCTTGTATACCATAGAGTAATTCATCTAGAACTATAGCAGATTTAGAAATAAAGAATAAGCATTTCATTTTGCTGAACCATATGCACACCTCAAACCCCAGCATGCCACTGCTGTGCTTCTTGTTTCTTTTATGAAGTTTAGCATAATTCCTAACAGGCACAGAGCAGGCACTAACAGAGTAAGCAGCTATCCATGAGTAACAGAATTCAGACTCTACCCAGAAGATGGTAAGATAAAATAACCTAATTAGCACAGAAAATGGTAACTGTCTTCCTTAAAACTCTCTGGTAAACATCATAACGAAGGCCTGCAGCAGGATCAGAATAATGCCAGGCAAAGGTGGGCAAAACTTTAATGCCAGGTAGACTTGAAGATTGCTATGGCTGGGGCATGCTAAACAATGACTGAGTTATTCATGTAGGAAGGGCTGCAACACTCACATTTTCCTGTCAGGGTTCGGAGGTTCTTTTCTTCAATGCTCTTAAGCCTATCTTCAGAATTATGGTATAGTTTCTGTGCATTTCTCAATGCTACAGATTTTTGGCAGCTTTGATCAAAAAGAGGTCTGGGTTGATGGGCCCAGGAAAGGGACTCAGGGGCTATAATGTGTTTACTCCTGTAGGCAAAATGAAAAAAGAGAAGAGAAACCTGGAGATTATTTTGCGCTTAACAGACAAATCATGTTTAATGCACTTGTTTAATATTGCTTGTCTCATTTCCGTACTCTTAGAAAGAGGGAACTATCTGAGGCAATTTAAATAAACATTTTTGTAGTATGGAAATTAGGGGGCAATATTAGTAGCAGTGTGATCAATTTTATTTTTAAGAGGGAAAAAAAGAAGTTGTAGAAGGGACAAACCCGTGAATTAATCTCTGTGAATGTAGGGCCAGATGCTAACATGACCATGAAAAAAGCAGGCCTTTAAAGCTACATTTTATAAAAGGACCCCAGCAAAAAAATCAATAGAAAGCTTTAGTGGGCAGGATGTCTGTAACAAGTAGAAAGGTTAGTGGAGAAGTTAATAGTTCTATCAGGAATAAAGCAGAGTTAAAGTGTGGAAGAAATGCTACCACAAGTGGTTCATTAACCTTTCAGAGCTTTGGTGTATCTTCTGAGTAAAGATTACAAAGAACTTGAATCAGCTTTGACTAGTTCTTGTTAGCCCCTACCTTCCCAAACCAATTGTTTTCCAATGGATAGAACAAAACAGTCAGGCAGTGACTCCATAATCTGTTTTATATTAGAGAATGGTGTTAAGAACCTTGTGAATGGCTGGGTTTGACCCAAACTTTGAGGGAGCTTGGAAGTAAATGGCATGAAAAAAACCCAAACAATAGCATGTAGCAGTTGCCATGTGTGCATATGTGGGAGAGATCTATGGGTACCAGAAGAGAAAGAGGTGACAGATGAATGAGCGGAGGAAGAGAAAGGGAAGTGGGAAGACAAAGGGAGAGGCTGTGTTCACAACACCAAGTTCATAACCAGGTCAGGTAAGGACCTAGCAGGTGCAATTGCACAATATGAGAAACTTGGTTAGAGCTTCAAGAAAAAAGGGTCAGATGGTATCTTGGAGATCATTTAGTTCATTGCCCTGCAGGGATCTACTACACAGAATCACAGAATATAAGTGTTTGAAAGTACCACTGAGTCGTCTAGTCTAACCTCCATCCAGTGCAAGAATCCACTACATAGTTAATCTTGGAATTGTTTGTTTGTTTGTTTGGGGGCTTAGCAATGTTGAATGAACGTTAGTTCAGTCACTTGGTTAATTATGTTATGTCAACACAGCCAGAGAGAAACTGGGAGGAAAAAGGAGGAAGTGGTAGAAAGAAAAAGAGGGAGAAAAGGAAGGAACCCTGCAAATATTTTATTTATGATTCTTTCACAGTCTGGCTATGGAGAGACCTACCTGGATGCTTTCTTGATGTTCTGCTACTAATGCCGAAGACTATGGAAGGGAAGATCCCACTTTCCCCCCAGTTCTCCATTCAACTGCAGCCCTTGGCACTTCAATTTAATGTAATCTGGTACCTGTATGTATTATTTTAAAAAGAGATCAAGCTAATCTATGGATGATTTGCTTCTACTAAGAGCTATTTGTCATGATGACTCTATGCAGCATGTTTGCACCAGTTGCCAGGAAGGAACAGTTGGCCAAAGCCATCTCCTCCATGTGCTGCTGATGCCCTTCATGACAGCATTTTACTCGGTCACTACAGGAGGCAGGATGCTGAATTAGATAGATATTGGCCACATCCAAGAGGGCTTTTCTATCTTGTATTACACAGTTATTTAAAGCATCTCAGCTGGAAAGTCCCAATATGGCTCATACACAATCAATAAAACCAGAATAGTCATTCTCTGCAGGAAGATAACACAAAAAAGAAAAGGGACCTGGACAGTAGAGGAAAAAAGGCATCGAGTATTTAAATCTTCTTAACCATGAATCTGCCAGAAAGACTTCCAAGGTATTTTATCATCATGGTCGTAAGCAAATCATGCAGTTGTTAAATGAATCCAGCTTCCCCCATTAACTTTGCTTGTCGGAAGCCCCCTGGGAAGGTTGCAAATGGCAATTACATGTCCCTGGGACCCTACAATCATTGTAAATGGATGCTGGTTACCAAGCACCTGAATTTTGATCACGTGACCACAAAGGCGCTGCAACGGTCATAAGTGTGACAACCGGTCGTAAGTCACTTTTTTCAGCACTGTCATAAATTCAAATGGTCGTTAAATGAATGTTCAATGAAGTCAAAGACTGCGTGTACTGCTGATTTGTCAGAACAGGACAGTTTCTTCTGGATCACAGCAAGAAAGGGAAAAAAGATGGGACAGAAGAGAGAAAAAAAAGTAAATCTCCAATGGCAATTCTTAAATGTAAATAGTAGTTTTTATGAAGACTAGCTGGGAATAGTTAAGAGAGAATGATGAGCTGGTCTATTTCCTTTGCTATGGGCTAAGGGAATTATTATTTTCTGGATGGTTTCCAGAATCTCTGAGCTCCTCCTCCTCCCACTGTATTCACAGTTAATATAGCCATCCACGGTTAGGGGGTATAGTAATTTTTTTATTATTACTATAGTTTTTCATGCTATGGTTTTGGTCAGTTGAGGTTCTGGGCATTGCAGCAATGTGTTCCTAAAGCATAAAATGTGCCCAAAGCATTCCAATTGTATTGTGGATGTACAGAGATGCTGTTGCCCATATTTTGAGGAGTAAATGTAGACCTCCTCATGGTGCAGATACATGTCTGCAGCCATCTATACATGTAGTATGTGATCCAGTAAAAGGAATCCATGCTCGGAAGCCATTTTCTTGCAGATCTCTCTCTTGCTGGATTGGAGTGTATGCGTTCACTGGCACTAGAAGACATGTCATCTCTTTGTGGGGAGAATAAACTCTGTGGGTAGGAGCAATGAAGGACTGGTTGCATATTGAATTTATTTCACCTCCTGCAATTATGCTTAGAACCTGGAGACAGGGGCAAGCACAGCTAAACAGGGTGGATCTAGTTAGTATGTGGAGGGACAGCGCCGGAAAACCCCAGGCCTGTTGACTGGACTGGGAGTTGAAAAGACAACCCAGAAGAAAGCAACCACAAAGGACTTCCATATTGTTGCCAAGAAAACTACATGTTTATGTCCATGTAGTCACCAGAACTTGGTTTGAGGGAAACTACCTTTTCAAGCAAACATCCCATAGAAAAATGGACATGCTCAAATATCCCACTTTCAAAAGGTTTCCAACCCTCAACTGAACCACAAAGGACCCAACTTCATTTCTACCTAGCCTAGCTTATTATACAAATAGAAGCGATTTCTTTCAAGCCACCACAGGTAGTAGGTGAGTCCCCTGAGCATTGCCTGTGCTATAGGTTTGCTATAGTCCAAAGTCACTAGGAGTCGGGTGGCCTATAAATTCAATCTATGCTTATAATTATGTGTTCTCTCTCTGCATTCATGTCCCTGTTTCCCAGCTCTGGTATATGTTGCTATCTGTTGCAATGGCTCCAGCAAGTTTTAGAGGAAGATTTAAATAAACAGCTGGTGTAACTCTAAAGCCAATACTTACTGGCCAAGGCAGTCCACAGGAGGTACCCCTTCTGCAAGATGGCTGAATCCCTTTTGGAGATTGCTAGCAACCCTTTCGGGTCACCTTTGAGGTCACATCTCAGCCTTGCTTTCCCTTCCAATTTGTTAGACTGGTATTATTGCCGATTACTGCTGTCTTTCTCACTCTCTTTTCTCTCCAAAACAAACTTTTTCATATCGTGGGTGTGGGTACAGTTCACATCAAGTGAAAGAACTTCAGTTCATAATTAGGGGGGAGTTGTTTTTGGCCTCCATCCCCAACACAAAATCTGTCATAAATAGAGTCTGCCAAACTGTAGAACAAAGTGAGACTGTAAAATCTTTCCTTTGCCAGGTTGCGTGCGTGTTTGGACATTTTTCTACATAGTCCAACTTACTGGGTCATTTCACTGTCATTTTCTCATTGGAAAAAACTCATTCTGCATGTCACTGAAAAGAGGGGCTTGCGCTTAAGCGTCTCTGGTAGCATCAATGCCAGGAAACAAAACAAAAAAAAAAAGCAACATGATATAACCTACCTAGAGAAGAATGTTGAACAGGGGTTAGCAAACTTTCTAGGCACTGGGCATTACCAAACCATTTTGCACAATGGCATAGAAATCCAATAAACATAAAACATTTGACAATGCCCCAAATCTCAGGAGAATGTCAGGATCTCATGAGATTGTGGTGTTCTCATCTGAAAAAAAAAACAAACAAACAGGGCAAATAACCTTGCAAGATTTGGTGATCTGGTGAGGTTTTGGCCATTACAGTGTTGTGGGCTCTGTGTTACTGACCAACGTCCCTATCATCAATCTGGTCTTAGCAGTCCCCTTATTTCCCATCCCTAGATGAGAGCAGCAGGACGACTTGCAAAGGTGGATAATACCAGTTTTTCTCACTGTCACTATCTTTGGAACTCTGTAATAGAGAAAATATAAAACACTGTTGCAGATTATATTTATCTCTATCCATCCATCCATCCATCCATCCACCCATCTCTCTCTCTTAAGCACTTCTATTCTTCCCTAATTACATATCTCTAAGGAGATTATAAAAACCATAACCGTCATGGTAACTGTCATAAAATATCAACAATGTTTTATACCTACTCATCAGGTAGGAAGCAAAGAATGGATGTTAGTCTTCAAAAGCATGTTGGAAAAGCCATTTTCACCATTTTCCAGTAGGTGACTGAAGTGGGGGATTGTTGGACTTGAAGAGGAACATATTCCAGAGGGTCTGGACAGCCATAAAGAAACATTGCTTCTAGGTTCTTACCCCTTGTAACTCCTGTTGCATCCCTGCTTAAACAGAATGGGAAGGACTGAGTTTTCTTCATCCATTCTTAATGAACATTGTACTCAATTAGCATTCTTAAGAATACATCAGATTTAGTCCACTGAAATAATGTCATGACATGGGTCATAAAAGGGTCAATCTCTGGTGCCCTCGGGGTATATTGCACTTCATTTCCTACAGTTCTACAACATTACTGGGCATTCAAGCAGTTGAAGTTCAATCCATCTGGAGGGTATCAGCTTGGAAAAGCTGAGTTTTCTTTGATCAAATCAGTTCCCCAAATCTGGTGCCCTCCATCATGGTAGCCTCCATGATGGATTCAGCTACCATACCCTCAGTCTATCCATGCTTCTTAGTGATGACGGGACTTCTCATTCAGCATGTCTGGAGGATATCCATTTGTGGAAAAATGGAGTTTTCTAAACTCAGGGCTGAGAAAAGTATCTTCTGTGTGCCTCTGCTAGGCCAGAAAGAGCTTGATTGTCTGACTTTGTGTAAGGAAATATCACCTGCTCCACTGATTAAAAAAAATACAGTAGGCTACTAAGAACAAAAGCCAATCCCATCTAGATGCCTTTTCAGTTTCACAGATTTATTCAATCTAATAATGTCCTGTGTTGTGATGGCAGCCATATTAAATTATTAACTCTAGTTGTGAGGAAAGTTATGACAAAAATATTCCATTAGAAAAGAAATGAAGAATTCATATTACACATTTACTCATCATTTTTGGAAAGACAAAGCTGCCTGACTCTTCGCTGACAGTTAGTAGACACGGCTAAGCTTGTTCCATGTAGCTGTCCATTGTGGGGAATAGGCTGGAAACAGGCTTATTGAAATTGTCAGAACAATTTACCAGATTGGAAGTTGCTCTTACTTTCTGAACTTTATGAGGAAGTTAAGAAGTTTGTTTTAGTCAGACTTTTTCAACAGCTTTACATAGTGACATGGCGAGTCCCAGAAGCACCAGAAAAGAAATCTTTGCTCTTCAAAGAAACCAGATCTGCTAACATCCTTGTTATGTTAAGGAAAAGATAGGAGAAAAGCTCTTGGACAGCTTATAAAGGAGATGTGAGCACTTTTTTCCAGCTTAGGGAATATACTGTGACATTCTGCTCTTCCAGACAGCTTCAGAGGTTTAGCTTAAAGCACTCTCTTCACCCCTTAAATCCCCCACTCCCCAAAACAAAATGAAAGTCCAAAAATGTCAGTCTACCTGCTCTGAAAATCTCTGGGAGCTTCGAAGATTGTAAAGAGCATTGTCCAGCTCTGATGAACAATTTTGAAAGTCCAACCATGTCTCCTCCCACCATGGATTATTTCTCAGGCAAAGGATGAATAATAACTGGATTTCATTCCAGATAGTAGATCCATGATAGCTGTATGAAATATTCCAAGAGTGACTCAGTTGCTATAACATTGGGTTTTGCCAGGCTAAAATCTGGGCAAGACGTTCATGAATTTGAAAGCAATAAATACACAAATGAGATAAAAGCTGAAATTTTATTAAGCAAAACATAGCAAAAGAGTAACTTTAATGGCAAAGCATAATATAGGCAGGTAAGATCCATAGACAAGGCAATAAAAAAAGACTGGGCCGCATTCAATACAGAAGTGCAAATGCAGAACAAATTCTCACATCTCTTTGGTAGCTGGAAACCCTGATCTTTGTCAAAGGCATCTATGAATGTTCTCCAGATTATTCCAGCTAGCATATAACACTTTTCCAGGGTTCATCTATGCTGAGGCTTGTCTCTTGGGATGGTTTAGAGAATATATACCTTTTCTTCTTAATTAATCACTTCTATTGTTTTGACAAAACAACTTCCCACGTGCTGGCATATGCGCCAAAATCATTCCATCATACATGGATAGAGAAAGCAAACGTGCTTGACCTTGCCAGTCTAGCTCCCTATAGATGGTATGCTATGCTGGTATCCTGCCCCCAAAAACAAAGGCATAATAAATAAGATTAACCTGAATCCATCAACAACTAGTCTGCCACCTATGTGCATTGCGTAATCAAATAAATAAATAAATATCATAATTAAATATTGAAAAGGAAAAATCATGCACAGAGGAAAGGAATGCGCTCCATTAGCTCTTCACTTTTCTTTCATAATGAAAACCAGAATCACAGTTAAGAAATGTGATTGAGAAGGAGAAGAAAATGACAGGACATGTGGTTCAATTGTCACTGTTGGGAGATATTTGACAGGAAGCTGCTGGGTATTAACGAAATGAAGTTGGGAGAATGGGGTTCCTGTCAACTTTGTCATTGGCTGTAACCAAGCTGCAAGATGCTTCCTACCATTTATTTGACGTTCCTTCTCTGGTCATTATTTAGTGCTCAGGATGGCAACCTGTGATGTCCAGATTGTTTGGACTTCAACTTGATCGCCACTCAGCTGCCGTGCATTCTACCTGGGGCAGGCTCTGGGGGAGGACTTGGAAGATGCATCTGGTTCAGAAGAGGGCCAAACAAGCTGCCCACACAGCAAAACAACTATTGCAGAATAACACCCATTTTAAGGCTGGTGTGTTAGCTGCAGGGGGTTTCTGGAGTCAGTTCAAAGTGCTTGCCATTATCTATAAAGCCATATACTTTATAGCACCAGGTTACATCAGGAACTGCTCTGCCAAAATCAGCACTGCCTATCTGGTCTAAAAGAAGGGTCTGTAAGGTTCTCACTCCATGGAAAGGTGCCTGCAGTATAGGCTAGGCAGCAGGTCTTTTCATTACTTACCCTCACCCTTTGAAACACACTCTCCCCAGAGCAGAAGTGTCTTCAGAGGGCTCAAAACAGGTCAGATGGTGGTAACAGCATTACAATCAAATTGTTGTCCCTTTCGAATGGGTACCAGCATTGCACACATGTACAAAGGGCTGGAGCTTTCATTATAATGCCATGATGTGTCTTCCCTGCATTTTTTTTTCTTGATGCCCTTACTTTCCCAGATGTTGGTTGCTTGAAGGATATCAGTAACATAAGAATATTTTGATAGTAGAGGAAGAATCCTCCACAGATTTCATGTTGTAAAGCCTATGATGTCTTTAGCCAAGTGTCATTGAGTAATAAGGCAAAGAGACAGTTATAAAAGCTCTCCTTACACAAAGTCAATACATGTTTACATCTTACCAAAAGAATCCCTGACAGCTATATTGTAAAAGGAAGCTTTCTTGGACATTTTCTGTCAATATAAATACACCATGTTGACACCCATGTGCTTTGTCATGCTACCTTTTCATAATCACAGTCTCAAGAGTTTTAATTATCTTTTCCAGCCATCAGTATTTGCATTTGGATTGTCTCCTGGTCTTTCATTGCTAATTTGTCACGTGTCCCACTCTTCCCCGTGTGGGATGACAATTGGTCATTCTCTGTTTAGATGATGACAAGTCTTTTATTCATGCAGCACTCAAATAGTTGACTTTATAAAGTTGCATTTCAAGAGTTTAAAGTCTGTTTGCTTTTTCATGGATGGCCTGAACCATCAACATTCAACCAAAAATTGCTGCCAAATTGCATTATATTTTCTGGCACATAAGCGTGTTTTACACAGGTTACATTTTCCTGAAAACATGGCTATGTATGACCAGTTCAACCATAAGGAGGAAGAAAAGTGGAAGCAGGCTCAGTGGAGAATAAGTGGGTGGGGAAGGTGACAGAACAGGAGGTAAACAAAGGAAGAAAAGAAGAAGCAAGCTCTTATGATCTCCCCCGGGAATCAAGCCCTCCACAAGAGGGTCCCTTTGGATGGTTTGTACCTAAGCTTGAAAAGTTGACAGTTTTAGAGAACTGATTCTGGAGGCCCATGTGTTCTCAGATACAGAATACCTCTGGTGCAGGGTATTCTTCTGGACTATTGTTAGGGCTGTGCAAAATCCCCTGAGCTTGAAATGGCCATTTCAACTGTTCCACATTTTGAAAATAAAATAAGCACATATTTCATTCAAAATGGTATTATGCATTTTGTTCCTGGGAGCAATGGGAACTCAGAGTAAGCCCTCTTTTATAGCCTATGAAAAAAAGGGGCTGATGCTGAATGCTTCTTAACCCTGGGCCTGCAGAAAGATAGGTGGAGATATTTTTCTTTTAAAAAGCAAGCAATTGTTTTGCAACTTGCTGCCTGCTTGCTGTGAGATTTAATTTAAATGTCTTTTTAAAAAAAAAAAAATACTGTGGTCATTTTTTCTGTAGGTTGGGTTGTAGGTAGCAGACATAGATAATCTCTCCATTTACTTTTCTTGACCTAGGACAAAATGACCTAGCTTGTTTTGAATTTCAGTTGTTCCCTATGGTAGAACACTTGTTTTCCTCTGATGGAACAGGATCCTCTTGAGATATTGTAATAAAATGCTATGAGTGTTTCCCCCCACCCCCATTTCCTGCATATTTTGATCCCTTAATGTTATTTAAGTCTGGCACCTGGAGTAATCACCCCAGTATTAACAGCTTGCTCTTGTCTGGCTCCTTTTTCTCCTTGTAGAGATTCATCAAATAGTTAGAGGGTACTGGGACTGGGAAGTAAGGGAAGCAGGGCTTTGCTTGATACAGGCTAACACACAGAAGACACTAATGCAAGTAATGATTGTAATTACTTAGTAATGATGCACTAGGCTAGCATCTGTCTTTTGGTGTGTGGATAAAACATGGGATGGAGAAGAAACTCATTTGGTCCGAATCTGCAGACGAATTTATCTAATTCACAAATTTGTATGTGAGCAGGCATGCACGTTTTACATTTGTGTGCAGTAGTTTGTAATTTAAATCGATTAAGTTGAGGTATTAATAATAGACAGAGGGAATGTTTATCAGATCTGCAGATGCTACATAACTGAGTGGAATCGCTAAAGACAACAAAGCCAATCTGGGGGCTATTAAGTACAAGACTAATCGAGGAGATGTCTGGGGATGTCATGTTCACATTCTTCAAGTGCCTGAAAAGATGTCACCCAGAAGGGCACAGAATAATGGTCTTCAATTACAGAAAGACAGATTCAAATGGTTAAAAAAAACTTTCTAAAGGGAAGAACTCTTCAGCAGTTGAACTGGTGACCTTGCTGGGTGGTGGGTATGCCTTTATAGGATACATTCAAACAGAGGCTGGAGGGCTACCTGTCTGGTATGCTTCTCTTTGGGTTTCTGACCTGGTTAGGGAATAGGTCTTGGTCCCTTAAATACCCCCTTTCAACTCTATGGATTTATGAATAATTGCCCAGGTCTAATGGAAAATGAAAACAGCCAATCATACCTGTCTATGCCTGTGGGATTGCATCCTTAAGTCTGCGTCTTCCTTCTGATGACCTACTGTTGGCCTAAAAGTGTACCTCTCAACAAAGAAAGGTACCAACACCATAGTGAAAATGGCATCATCTTCAGCCACTGAGACCACTATGCAATTCAAGTCACTCATAAAACTTAACAAAGGCTTGAAACATTTACAACTTTCTGCAACTGTAACGGCACCTTTACCAAATACTTTTATTAAATTGCAAATTTTATGTGCCATAATGCCATGCACAATAAATTAGCAATGCCCTTATCAATCTCACGGTGAACATGAAGGCGATCTGGGAAGGGGGGACGAGGGGGAAAAAACACAACATGTTTAGTGTTAAGGATAAATAAAGTAAAAAACACACATACTTTATTGCATTGTGTCAGAGGATTATAAAATACGTTACAAGAATAATAGAGCACAAGCCACAATCTGTAGCAGCAAAGGGATTGTGTGATAATGGAAAAGACTAAAATTCAAAGTGGAGAAAAGAGATCATGTCTGGAAATATTATACAGTATTAAATCTTAAAATATTCCAAGGAGGTTGTCATAAAAGCTTTAAGGAAATAAAGCTTAAGCTCCAGAAGGCCTTTAGTTTTTGAAAGTCTGCTGATGATTTTCTTGGTGGAATTAACTGCGGGTCATAATGTTTACCCACAGTTTGCTGCTTTAATTTTCTATTAAATCCCACCTAGCATGTTGGAGCCATGGTTTATGCAGAGGCATCCAGATTGCGGTACCCATCAGTCAGCGAGAAGGTGCTGATGCCTGTGGAAAACCACTGCCAATGACTTGTGTGTTTTCCTCTGCCCATGTGCAGAAAGCTCTAGAGGCAACAAGCCTCTTCATCTTCCTACTTGTAGTAGTTGCTGAAAATCCATGAAACTGGATGGGGGTGGGGGTAACAACAGACACAGAAAATAAGATCCCCCACCCACCCACAAAATATCCCACTTGGGATGCAGTGGGTAGATCTACGATCTCCATCTTTCATTGCTCCATCCATTCTAGTAGTCAGACAGCCTTCCTGCCTTCCTTCCTTTCAGAAAGAAAGTAATAATAAACTACACCGGGCTGGATCCAGGCTTTCTCTAAACTCTTGTTCTTCACATTGATTGGGACTGAGATTCCAAAACCTCCAGTGAATGCTGGCTGGGGAATTGGAGTTTCAACAATGGAAAGCACCTGATTAGAGAAGTCTAGGGTTCATTTTTTGGCTGAGTCCAAACATTGTGATAAGCCAAAACCAAACCAATCACACTGCAGACTAGTGCAATGTATCGAGTCCAACTAATTGTGGTTGAGTCAGTAAATCACAGTTAAACAAATGTTTAAGACAAATGTCATTGATTGCAGGGGATCCATTCTAAGTAAGATTGAGTTGGGTCTAATCCAGAAGATTAGGAATAATGAATACTGGCCTGTTTCAGAAATTTATCAACTAGGTTCATATAACACACTAGAATAGGTGAAAATGGGGTTATGTCGAGAATGAGAAGGTGTACAAAAGGAGATAAACTATTAAGTTGGAAATGAATGAGCTTCTTTGATCCGAAGCATTATATGAATCATCAAAAATGTTTGCACTGAGACCATCAGGATCTTATACACTCATTAATATTTGAATCCATTATATTTTCACAAAGAAGAGGTCCATCAGAAGCCGTTCCTCAGGATTTTACCTCTTCTGCTTCAGGGCATTCTTCAAACATAACTGCAGTGTTCACATCGAACAAAAACAAGTTTTCAGAGATAGATAACGGGGCTGCCCTTGAAGGGCATTTGGAAGCTTCAACTGGTACAGAATGCAGCGGCGCAGGTAGTAAATGGTGTCAGATATTTGCCCCATGTAACACCACTACTGCATGAGCTGCATTGGTTGCCAGTGTGTTTTCGGGTGCAATTCAAGGTGCTGGTTGTCACCTTTAAAGCCCTTCATGGCTTGGGACCAGGTTATCCAAGGGACCATCTTCTCCCAGTTGTTTCTACCTGTCCAATTCAGTCTGGCAGGTTGGGGATGCTCCAGGTCTCATCAGCCAATGAATGTCAGCTGGTGGAGACTAGGAGGTGTGCCTTCTCTGCCATAGCCCCTGCCCGCTGGAACATTCTCCCTTCAAAGATTAGGATGGCCCCAACCTGTTGGCCTTTTGTAAGGTGTTGAAGACTTGGTTATATTGATATCTGTGGTTATAATTTTTCTTGGCTGCTATTTATTTTTGTATGGTGTTTGTACTTGGTTTTAACTGATTTTATGATTGGTCACTGCCCAGAGTCACTTGTGTGAGATGGGTGGCCATAGAAATTAAATAAATAGACATAAATAAATCCACCATACTTTGGTTACCCAGACACATTCCCCTGTTCTTTGGGGGTCTTCACCCATTCAGACAAATGGGTGGACAAGGCAAGAGACATCCAGCCCAATGGCTTCACAGCTAAAAAAACACCAGCGTTTCCAGGACAACTGAGAAATATGTCAGTGTCCCACCCAGGCTACTTCTGTGTCCCACAAAGTATTCATATTACTTCCTGAGAACCTCTGTTGTAGGTTGCCTGATCCAGATGATGCTTAATGTAGGAAGTCCAGAGGTAGACGTTAAATGAGGAACAGCCTGGCCCACCATTTTTCTAAATGGTTCTATCATTGAGTGACTTCTGCTATCCAAAACGTCTTGTTACATTCCTTCCCTCAACCCACTCCAGTTTGTCTCTGGGTTTGCCAGCTTTGTACAACATGCTAAAACATAAACCTAGATTAATAAAACACACAATTTCTATGTTCACATAACATGGGCAAAGAAAGAAATCATATGAAGGTCTAATGTGAAGGTCTGGTTCGCACAACATGGCAGACTTCCCGTAACATGCTGAATCATAAACTCCCCGACCCCATTTTAGTCCAGGTTAGCCTCTTGTATAAATCTATCTAATGTGTGGTACCCTACCAGGGGCTATGCCAGAGGAAAGGAGTCAGTCTACATTTGAAAGTTGCCAAGGACAGAAAAGGCAAAATCATGAGAGCAGGCTTTTGAAAGATCTTTCATTTTATCACCACCATAATTGTGGTTGAAAGAAGAAGGAAAAAGCAATCAAAAAAATAAACAGGATAATATATTATGCCTATCCACGTAAGACTATCATGCTTCTAGTGGACCTATACTGTAACTGCACCTTTGTTAGCACTTCTGGAAAACCACCTAAATGCTCTTTACATAACACTTCTTTAAAATGAGCTTGTTTATTATCAGAAGTTCTTGTTGCTAATTCTTTCCTCCAATGGTGCGTGTGGTGAAATTAAGTTTTGCAAGTGTGAGGCATGACAGATTTTCCTGACCTTGCTACATTTCTTGCTAGAAGGAGACTGTAAAAATAGTAAAAAAAATAAGATCAGATTTTCACACTTCCTATTCCTCATCACTTTTGCATACACTTATCATTAAGCCCACTCCATCCCATTTCTGCATTAATAACAGTATTTAAACCTGCATGTTGATGTGCACTTAAATAGGATTTTAAAAATTATTTTTAAATAATTGCACCCAGGAACACACATCTCTAAACAAAATTTCTCTCTGAGCATGCATTCCAGAAACATATATTGATCTTATACTGAGCACAGAATCTATGGAAAATGCAAACATCAGTGGATAAAAGCTAAGTTCTGCCTTGCATATACATCTGGGAGGTGTGAATCACATCAGTTTGCCATGGAATTTGCCAAGATCAAATCCTTCAAACATCTCTACATATTACAATTATAAGCCCCATATATCATAGGGTTTGATCTGCATGTACTTCACTGTCCAACGATAGTGCTGAACATGACTTGCTATAGACAAAGATATAATGATAGTAACTGAAAAGCCATCTGCCGCTACTTCACATCCCAGGCCTGCATTCAGCTTAATCTATGACGAGGAGAAACTTCAGTGTTTGCTTCCACATGTCTAACCAAAAAGTCTGGTCTATGCCCTTTGTGAACTGACTGTCATTTTCAGAAGGGGAGGCAGGCGAGCTATTGTCCGCACTGACGTTTCAGCTATGGGAAAGGTAATTTACCAGCCCTGAAATGTCACTTATGTGATCTGCATTGTGAATAGTGTGAAGGCTTCAAGACGTAGATGGAGCAAGGTAACATAACTGGGTGAAGCTCATCATCCTCTCCATGCACAATCTGAGAATCCACAGTAGATAGAAACTGTCTGGCTAAATATTTATCTGATGTTGCACCATCAAAAACATGGGGGGGGGGAGCCTAATGAGTGGGGGAATGCCTAATGAATACAACAAAGCTGCTTTCTGTCCTCGATGCCTCTGCCTGGATGCTAGTCACTATTTTCCCAGAATCCTTTTTTCTCCCATACCAAAGCTGCTAAAATAAGAAATGGAGTTGCTCCATTAATAAGTTTCTGTTCAACTCTTTGCAGCATCTGCATTTTGTAAAATTACAGCCTGCATATGCACTTTTTGGGGAGAGGGGGGAGAGGCTGCATAGATGGGCTGTTGCTGAATAAGGTGTTTTATCAAATCCATATCCCCTCAATCTAAAGAAAATGAACCATTCTTCTGATCTTGGTTGATCTCGGCAAAGTGTTAATTGAGAAAAGATTACTGCTCCGACGGAGAACACAATGCACTGACATTCCAAAGAAATTGATACTGCATTTGTAATCAAGACTCAAAGGCTACCGAAGGATTAGGTACAAAATCAAGGGGGAAAAAGTGCTATTATCGAAAGGGAGCCTACTAAAATCTGGGAGCTATAGAATCCCCTCACTTGTCAAATTAAACTGAGAAGTAGAAAACAAAAGGAGAGAAGCTATAATCAGAGTACTTGAAAGGGAAATCTTAATGAACTCTAAAACTGGGGAGTGGACAAGTGTTCATATAATTGCTTTATAAGGCTCTACAAGCCTTCAGATTCAATTTAAAAAATGGACTTTGAAGCAAGTAAGAGTTTTTGTGCAGTACTTCCAATTCAGTCCCCCACCAAATGCTTTAAGGCATGCAGGGGTGCTGATCTAGCACCTGTCCACAACTCTTGAAAGCAGCTGCATCTTTTACTGCTTCCTTTGGTAGCTGCCACGTGATCCTAGGAAAAGACACAGCTGCTTTCAAGAGTTGCAGACAGGTACTAGATCAGCACCCCTGCATGCCTTAAAGCATTTGGTGAGGGACTGAATTGGAAAGACTGCACAAAAAGTCTTTACAAATCCAGGAACTTCCAGAAAAAAAGAGCACTTTCTTAGGTTGGAAAGGGACAACTGATATGCAATCAAATTTTAAATATGGAGATGGGGGGATGGTAAATTAAGAATGATATGGTTGGTTAAGTAATTTTCAGGATTTCATTAGAAGCCATTTTCAAATCTCTCTTAGGACAGAAGTGAGAACTGTTCAAGTCCTCCTTGGAAGAGGCTGAGCCCACATAGAGCTATGGTGATGGAGAGTTCAACCAATCATCTGACTGAGAACAAGAATCATGACTGATGGAGGGAGCAGCCAGTACAATGTCAAAACAGTAGCTAAAGTTATGCTATGATTCCAGAATTTTGGGAAAAAAACCAGAAGGTTTACCAGAGACCATATCCATGAGTATTAGCTCTTTACCAAATCCACAGATGGAAAATACTAAGAAAAAAGTCAGAAGGAATGAAGGGCTTTTGAATTCTACAGAATTCTGCTTTAGCTTACAAGTTACGAGGGGCAGGAGATGGGGGAAAGAGGGCTAGAAAGGAACTTTTTTATTCTTTTAGGTTTCTTAATTTTTCCCAAGATCATCCTTCTCCAGGGTAGAACAGAA
This sequence comes from Liasis olivaceus, assembly GCA_030867105.1. Taxonomy (NCBI): domain Eukaryota; kingdom Metazoa; phylum Chordata; class Lepidosauria; order Squamata; family Pythonidae; genus Liasis; species Liasis olivaceus. The sequence continues at coordinate 69,814,361 of CM061355.1, forward strand.
GAGTGCATTTCATTAAAAATACAGAATTCAGACTTACATTTTTCTTTGTTTCCTTCCTAATAGATGCATTGCCTATGCAGTTATTGGGGAGCTAGAATCTGATTTGGTAGATACTCAGGGCAACTGGGCTGAGCAAGAATAGTGCCTGGAGATTTGCTTTAGAGATTTGGAATCTAGACCACTAATCTGATGCTTGAAAGCAAGTAGTAGATCTTATTCCTTGGTGGTGATGCAGTTCTCAGAGGTTTCCTGTCTAAGGCTGAGCTCTGAATGCTACTTGGAGACCAGAAGGACCAAACTAGAGTTTAGGACCACAAAGAGCAACTTCTTCAGCTGAGACAAAGCAAGCATCTCGACACTCAACTGGAGTTTTATAGCTTGGGATCAGCAACGAGAATTTTAAAAAGCTGCATGACCCAACTGGATTTTTTTTTAGAAAAAGCTTCCCCTGGGCTTTTTTTTTCCTGGATGACCTGGACATTCTTTAGATGCATGGAAGCAAATGAAATATTCTTGTTGGTAGAGACCTATCTCCAAATGTGTTGGAGGCCTCACGCTGATGCAGCAGTTTGCTTTGTTTTGCTTTATATAAGATGGGGTACAGAGTCAAGATTAGCCCTTACTATAACATCAAAAGTCATACTGGTGAGGAATTTTGGGAATTGCAGCCCCAACATTGCTGGTTGGGGAAGGCTGATCTTTCAAGGGGTACTTCAGAGCAGTTAACAACCTAGTGCAATTTTTGTATGATTGTTTGCTTCTTCTAGGCAGGTTTGAAATCCCACATCTGTCTTCTTTCCTGATCTTCTGGAGAATCCAAGCTCCAGTGATCAAAACCTAGCACCAAACGTACTACTCATGATTCAGAGGATGGGATTAAGACTCAGCTGCTGGTGTGTCTGCCCAAGAAGGATGGGAAACTACCAATTCCTTTGCTTCAGAGGTCCTCTTGCTGAAAGATTCTGCAAAGAGGCCATGACAACTTGCAGACTGAGGACCTTCTACAGCAATATAAAGCTAGTGCTTATGGGGTGAAGGTAGGAGCTGCCTGGTTTGCAGAATTAAGACAGGGTTATCAAGTGCCTCACACATGGGCATCTGCAGCAACTGGAAGTTTTTTTCAGTGACAAATTGTGTATCATGACACCACAACACATGCTGTGCTCCATATGAGCTTGCATTTGACATCACCATGTAAGGACAAAAAGGTAGCATTATGTCATTTGCCCCATTTACCCCACATGTTCCCCCCCCCACATGTCCATAGTTTCACAGCTCCCTTAATTTGTTGCCACTCCAGTTGTTACATATTAATACAATTACAGCCATCATGAAAACAATATATATGCTTTTCCTCTTCAGTTTGCATTGCAGGCACATTGTCAGTCCTATTAAAAAATAAACAGATACACAGGTTCCAAGAATGAACTGCATTGAATTTTGTGAAATTATGAATGCCTTTCTTTCTCCAATAATTTTTATGTGATCAACAGCAAATATTCATTTCTTTATTGGTAATTAAAACAGCATAGCAATGTGGGGAAAATTTCATGCTGAAACATGCTGATAACATCATGTTTAAGTCATCTACATAATTAAATAGCAATTGGTCTTAACCATTACTCATTACAGTGCAGCTTTTTGTCATTCTGTTTGATGCTAAAGGATGTTCAGCATCTTGTAATTGATGGAGAAGCCTAATCTGTAGGGCTTACAACATAATCAGCAAGGCAAAGCAACAGTTTTTGATCTGATTTTTAATGTTGTTTTTTTTTAATGTCTTTGGAAAATGTCTAATTTAAGAAAATCCCAGTCATTCTGAAATTGCAAAAGTTAAACCTTGAAATCTGGAGTTGGGGATGGAGGGAAATACATCTGAAGCCCAATGCAAGTTAGTGCAGACGATGGTAAGCTAGATGCAAAGCAACTTTCTATGCCTCATTGTTCAGGCTGAGATTGAGTGCAACTAGTTGACCCTGGGTGATTTCTGTGTTAAGCAGAGTCAGGCCTGGTTAGTACTCAGACAAGAGACTGCCTGGGAATTCCAGGGCTGTTGGCTAGACTGGGAAAGTCAAAAAATCTCCCAGAAGAAGGCAATGGCAGTCCACTTGTATAACAAGAAAAGTGCATTGATGGAGTCACCTTTATATATTTTGGGGCAGAGGTCATCTTGGAATGTAGAATACTTGGCTAGTTTCAATTGCAAGCATTTCCTGGTACGGCTAGCAAAGTCACTAACTTCAGACTTGGAGGTTCAAGTCAATGTAGACATCAAGCAAACTGTTTGCTACTGAAATCTGCATTCCCTCAGGAACAATTTGGGTGGGGCCAGAGAAAAAAGTAGGTGGAGCCCTATAGTCTATCTCCCAATTTCTTTTTTCTGGGCCTCCTTATCTCTCCCCCCCTCCCCCCGTCAACTTTCTGAGACTTTCTTCTCTTACCCCAAACCCTAGGCTCTCAGACCACTTCTACCACAGGTTAAAAGAATAGTTAATTTATATGAATGTGTTTGTGAATGTCTGTGGTTTAGCAAGCTTTTGGACAGCCTAAAGCATTTGCTCACCATTGTACATTTCATCATAGGTAGCAACTGTAGTTCACCTGCAAGAAAACTCAAATGAGTCACTGGGCACCAGAAGGAGATGATGATAATGATGATGATGATGAAGAATTCTTACACCACATCATTTATGACCACCTTACTTCCACTAGAACCTATCCAGCAATTAAGGCCTACCTCAGAGACATGTTTTCTAGGGTTGTTTTCAGATATCAGATGGGTAACAGGGCCTTTACAACTATGAGATGGTGAGCCTGGAATTATGCAGACCTTTTAGTGCATCTATCACATTTACCCTGCCTTTTATCTGTTTTACATCTATTCTTCTACCAGATCTGGGCTGCAATTGTCCACATGACTGCTAGGTGGCAGCAAAGAGGTAGATGTTACCATCTAGTGGTTGCCTGGATTTCTGCAACTCAGATCGGGTCGTGCTAATTGCTGTCCTCCACTCACAATTATTTGTTTTCTGTGACCCATGTTAACTCCCAAGAAAGATTTAGGTAAAAATACATAGGTGATACATAGTTTAAATGAACAAAAGTAATTGTTAGTAGAGCAGAAAATGAGGGAGAAACAGTCTTAGTCAACCCAAATATTAATCAATAAAATTCAGATGTCCATAGCTGCTTCCTAAAAATAAGTAGGGACAGTGTTCACTAAATGTTCAAGGGTTGCAAATTCCCAAAAGGAGGCACTATAGCTGAAAATATCCTATTTTCCTTGCTACTCACACAATTTCAAAAGCAAAAACTAATATATAACCCTGCCCATTCATACTTTTCTTGCGATATAAGAACCAAACTAAGTGGCATTCTCTTAAAATTGTGAATTTTCCATCCCCTCTGTCATTGCAGTATTATAGATTTATTATTATATTTATAAATGCAATATATGTACAACAAGGAGGTGCATTATATAGACAACTGTTAAGAGAACCAAGTTCAAGTACCTGGTCAACCATAGAGTTCAAGGTGGCTTTGGGGTAGTTTCACAGAAAAGGAAATCAACCCTGACTGTTCATGGGAAGGATTGATAATGAAACTCAAGCTCAGATACTTTGGTCACCTAATGTGAAGAGAGGACTCTTTGGAAAAGACCCTGATGCTGGGAAAGATGGAAGGCAAAAGGAGAAGAAGACGGCAGAGGATGAGATGGTTAGATAGCATCACTGAAGCAATGAGCATGAAACTGAGCAAACTCAGGGAGGCAGTGCAGGACAGGAAGGCCTGGTGCAATATGGTTCATGGGGTCACGAAGAGTCAGACACGACTTAACGACTGAACAACAACACAGGAAAGGAGTGATACATAAGAAAAAATCTATATGTATAATCATATGTAGGAGCATTATCCCATGGTGAATTTTCTTGACTTACAAAAACCCTTTAATGTACAAAGGCTGGTGTGGATCTTCCGGGTTGTGTGGCCGTGGTCTGGAAGTTCTGTTTCCTAACGTTTCGCCAGCATCTGTGACCGGCATCTTCAGAGTACAGGAGCACAGACAGGAGCAGTTCTCTCTGTGCCCAGGATGGTGTGACCCTTTTGTGGGTATTTATAGAGATGTGGAGGGGGGGGTATGGGGTGTTAATGAGTGGCTGCTTGCCCAGGTGTCAGGAGATCTGTGTATCTTCCTGTGGGCCAGGCAGGGTCCCTTCTTCTATTGAGTTGTTAACGAGTGGCTGTTGAGGGTGATTAGCATGTTCATTGTGTGAGTTGTTTGCATGTCCTGGTGGCTGAGCTGAGTTCGTTGACCTTTGCAGGCTGTATTTCTCAGGATTGGTAGCCAGGTTTTGCTCCTGTACTCTGAAGATGCCGGTCACAGATGCTGGCGAAACGTTAGGAAACAGAACTTCCAGACCACGGCCACACAACCCGGAAAATCCACACCAGCCTTCGTATGCCGGCCGTGAAAGCCTTCGACAATACCTTTAATGTACACTTTATATTTTTCCAGTCTCAAAATGATCATCAACCATAATCTTAGGGCACTCATAATTTGCAGCGATGTTTCTAGAATAAGAGTAACAACATGATTTTTTGAGTAGATTTGTTAAAACATTTTGCCCAAGATATTAGTTGTCCTGAAGACTTCTCTAAACATACTATCAGCCCATTAACTTCCTTTGACATTTCTACAGATATTTCATCAAATAAACATAAACCAAATGGAGATGTGTAAAATTTCCTGAAAATTGTGATTATTCATTATTAATATAACTGAATTCCATCTTATTTTGAAACATGAATGGTATCACATTAGTCACAATTTAATGGCCATTCTATCATAATACCAGCTGAGCAACTGGCTTTCAGAAATTTCACTAAAGGTGTTACAATCTATTCCAGTGTTTCTCAACCTTGGGAACTTTAAGATGTGTGGACTTCAGCTCCCTTAATTCCCCCAACCAGCAGAATTCTGGGAGTTGAAGTCCACACATCTTAAAATTCCCAAGGCTGAGAAACACTGATCTATTCTGTACTAGCTCAAATGTCAGTATAGCTTCAAGGGCAGCTCTAAAGAGGCATATTTCAGTAGTCTAGCCTTGAGATTACAAATACTTCCTGTGTTTTCAATTTTTTACATGCCCTAAATTCTAAATTAAGTACATGTTAAGCAACTTGGCAATCCAGCAGTGACAAGGCATGACCGTATGGATAAGTATTAACCCCCCCCCCCCATACCCCGCCCCAGTTTGCAAATCATGGATACAGATCCTCAGCAAACATTGTGAGCATTTGATGGCAATTGGTAAAACTGGGACAGGCAACCCATTGATGAGATATTTCATAATTAATTCACATATCGTTAGCTTTGAAAAGAAGCCCACATGAGAACTTTGAAAAAGGCTTTTATCTTCATTTTCAAAATGCTTGTCTAATACATTAATAATCATGGTTAGAAATGAAGCATAATTCACACTCTCTTTACTGTATGAGTAATTCAAGCAATATCTTAAGAGAAAAGATAGGAATCACTTATAAGAGGCAGGAGAAAAGCTAGCTGCAATAATTGACCTGGAACCAGAATGAAGTGAAGACAGATATGTTGAGCCCCATTTGGGGATAATACAGTTACTGAAGTGGGTCAAACAATTGTTTAGACTAGCAGCACTTCAGGGGACCACCTGTGGATTCAAATGTGTTTTGTTTATTTAATCTACACTATTATTACTTCTATATTGTTAAGCAGCAATCTAGGAAGTGCACAAAATGAATCAGCCAGACATCTTTAAAACATTGGGGGGAAAATACTTTAAAGAAAAATATTTTTGACAATAAAAGTCATTTAAAAGGCCAGGCTAAGTCACTGTCACAACGCCTTTTCTAAAAAAACAGAGCGTAGAAGTTTTTACTACAATGTGGGAGTGACTGTAGAGAATAAGGAAAATGACCTTGATGGAAATATGCAGGAACTGTTCCCTAGGCAAAAGGGGCTGAAACATTTTTCTTAAAGTCCAGAACAATAAGATAACATTCAGAAGTGGCTCAAGTAGACCCCCCCCCCCCACCATTCACTCAAGCATAAGAAGAAGGAGGAGGGACAACTCAATCAGACGTGCCACATTCTGTTATTATAGCCCATCTCAACAAAAGTAGTTTTAGCCTTCATATGGAGTTGATTTCCTGGTCAGGTCTACCTAGGGGGGCTGACATTGACTCAGAAGAAATATCTTTCTTGTGTTGGGGACAAACAAGACTTCCCTAAATAGCTATGTTTTCTTTCTTGCAGATCTTTATAACTGGGTTGATTGATTGCAAGATGAATAATCTCTTAGATAGTCAGCTTTTAACCCAATCGGACCAGCAATTGGAACTGAGGCCAGAAAATAGTTAGTAATCAAGGCTATTTAGTATTTCAATTAATGCAATGCGGCCTCTGAATTTTGCACCAGTTGAACCTTTGAGGCAGTCTTCAAGGGCAGTCATATGACATGAGTGCTGCAATTGTTTGAATTTGCCCTAAGAGAAAGTTCCTAAATGGGTGGGTCTTCTCTCAGTCTAAATTTCCTTGATGGTCTGGCTGTTCCAAGTCATCTTTTGTCAGAAGTAGTTGTAGACATAATGATTTCTTCCAGTGCCACAGATGACATGATGGTGAAACCCTCAAAATATGTAATGTCTTATCATTACTCCTAAAACTCTGCCCTTTAAAGAGATGTGGGACATATCTCTCAAATGGCATGGCATAACTGCTTACAGGAAATGTCTTGCACTGTTCCTAATTAAAGATGTTTGCTAATACAGGTAGTCCCTGGGTTAAGAATGCCCGGTTCACAGATGACCCATAGTTAAGAACGAAGACTATTGTAGCAAAATCTGAGTTAAATACACAATGATTCGAGTTAAATACACAGTGGTTCAAGTTCCTTACACAATACTACTCATACAGTATTATACAATAATACTGTTCTGGCTTACATACAAATTCGACTTAAGGACAGACCTTGGGAACAGAACTCGTCCTTAAACTGGGGACTACCTGTACACTCTCAGAATTTCCAGGAACTCTCAAAATTATTCCACTCTCTTTATGGGTAGATGAATGAAAGGAAACATCTCACTGAATTTGTTGTGAACATCTCACAAGGGCTGTGGGAGATATCCTCAATAATTTTGGGGGTCTTCAGTATCAATGGCAATTACACAGCCCATGTTTTCTCCAGCAGTCCCACGTGCATGAACATCCAGACAAGTTGTTTTGAGGAACATTCTTCAAAATGGTATTTTTCCAGGGACTCAGGTGAATAAAATTAAATCTCAAAAACTGTTTCGTAGAAATTTCAACTTGGTTCTAGTAATAATCTCCATCTTGGAGAACAATAATACTTGCTATAAAAAGCTTTAATCATAGGAAAATGTCCTGGTGTGTCATGGATTTCCAGGGTTGAGATTTATTGTTCTATGTATTTATATGAAAGGGATATCTCCCACAGTCATATTTTGTACAGTAGCAGATTTCAGTCAATCTGAAAAGATCAAATACTGTGGGGATTCATAAATAAGAACCATTCAATATGAATATCTAAAGGCTTGAGGCTTGTGGCTGCTGGTAGTTGAGACTATTGCACTTCCTCACCTCTTCCTTCTGCCTGCATTTTTAGAGGAAGCAATGAACTGAATCTTCCTAGCATGTCTGAAATAGAGCAAAGTTTATTAAAGTGACTCAAAAGAATGGGTGGTTCTTCCAAAGCTTCATTTTATTACAAGGATAGACCTCAGGAGGAACTTCCTGACTGGAAGAGCTATCAGCTGGTGGAACAGACTGCCCGGTGAAGTGGTAAGCTCTCCGTTGCTATAGGTCTTCAGACAGAAGTGGGATGTTTTAGTGCACGGTTTCCCAAACTGTGAGGTAACCTCCCTTGAGGAGATGCAGACAGAGTCCAGGGGAAGTGTGAAGAACCTTTTAGTACATTGTTGCAGTAAATCCACCTTTCCCAAATTTTCATTGTAATTGTTTTCATTGTTCATTTATGGAGGGGATACACAATGGATTTTGGATTTTGGGAGAGGGGTGTACATTAAGATTACACTAAAGGGAGCTGTGACGGCAAACAAATTAAGAACACCCATTCTAGTGGATCCTTCACTGAGCAGGAGGTTGGTGTAGATGACTTCTAAGATCCTTTCTGGCTCTGTGATTCAGTTAATGGGTCATTTTCTGCATCCAGTTTGGTGCTTTGTGTGATGCAGAATGACTGAGCATGGATCTGAAAATCTGTGAGGAAGTTCCATAAACCCTGCTGATAGGCATTATAAAGTTGATTGGTTGATCACTGTGGGAATTAAATTATTGGACTAGTTGAGTCTTTTGACTGATCCAATCATGCTTTCTATACAGAAGAGGAGAACACAAATATTTTGAAAGTACCAATAGAAGAGAATATGTGTAGCTCAGGGTTGAACTGTGGAGTCCTTGGAGTTCTCTGAGCTTGGCTGTGTTCCTGCAAACATTTCATTACCCGACTAGGTAACATCTTCAGTGCTAGAATGGAGTGGGGTTTGCTCTCTGTTTATATACAGTGGCATGCCCTACCAGTGTTGGTGTGGGTGTGGGTTTTGTTTTATTTTTTTCCTCTGATAGTTCTTTGATTAGAGTATTGTTTACTACCCTAGGGTTTGTGTGCTACGCAGATGCCATGTGGTGTAATAGTCTATTGGTAGTTTCTGAGATGTTTCTGCTGTATGGCAGTGCTATTCTTTTCATAGCTTGTGTTGGTTGTGTTGTAGTAGATTGAGTGGTCAGTGTGATGGAGGACTTGGATGAGGAGGTTCAAGGACAGAAGCATTTCCTCAGCCCACAGCCTAAGCCTGGGAAAGCAAAGAGGATGAGACTGGCACCACCTTAAGGAATTCGTAGTGTTTAGTTGCAGACTTTGGGGGTTAGAGTTAGTCTGGCGAGATTCTGTCTAGCAGGTGTAAGCTAATAAAGTAACTGAGCTCTTCCAGTACTGTCTCGTGGAGCTTCCTGGGCTGAACCTGACAGGCACTTTTTGATAAAGTTGCGTGGATATCCATTTTGTTGGAAGATGTTATATAGGTGGTCTGTTTCCTTTTTCTGCTGTTCTGGGTTGCTGCAGTGCGTTTGTGCTCATTTGAATAATGTTCTTACACAGTTCCTCTTGTGGGAGGTAGGGTTGTTACTTTGGTAATGGAGTACTTGATTAGTGTGGGTTGTCTTCTGATAGACTTGGGTTTCGAATTTGCTGTTGTTTCCTCTGCTGATGAGGATATCCAGGAAGGGTAGCGTGTTGTTGTTTTCTTCCTCTCTGGTGAATTTTATTCCTTTGAAGATGTTGTTGATGGTTTCATGTGTCTTCTCTAGTTGTTCCTTTTTTATTATTACAAAGGTGTCATCTACATACTGGATCCATACTTTGGGTTGTATGTGTGGAAGTGCTATAGTTTCTCGGTATTGCATTACAATCTTTGCTATGAGTCCTGACAGTGGTGATCCCATGGGTGTGCCTCTGATTTGTTGGTATAAAAGTCCTTGAAATTTTGAAAGTCCTGTTTTGAAAATTGATTCTCCCCCTGTCTCATCTCTCTGTAAGGCTAAAGTCCACCATAGGAACTGAACACGCTTTATCTATAAAAAGTCTTCATATACAACCATAGTCTTTAGTCTTCTGGAGAGAAGACAGATTATTGAGGAGAGAGGCTGACATTCAGACTCAGAGTTTCCAAAGTGACTGTCTGGTTTTCAGCCTGAGATCTTTTACTTTAGGCTGTGAGAAGCATTGTGATGGAGTGTTCCATAGAAATGACCTATTACAAAGCCACATTTGTGCCCCTTATCAGTTCTGTGAACTAAATCAGATGTTATAGCAATATTATACTTGACCTTAGGAGATAACTTAGCTTGTATAATTTCCTTTAGAAGGTCATAAAGAGCCTCTGGGAATTCAGCTAATCCAAGAGGGACCTCACAAAATACCCTGCATTCTCTTGATACAAAATCTATTTGAAATTAGTCAGACATCACGTGGTACTCAGGATAGATCGCTATATTATCACACTAAAGTACTATGAGTTGAGTTAGGCCATTGCATTTGACTCCTACTAGATAAGAATATTTAACCGAACTAAAAAAAAACCCTGCAGGCATCTATATAGCCACAAGAATGATTGTTCCATGTTCTGAGTCTTTACTTTTATCTTAATACTTAATAATACAAGGGCTAGTTTATGTGTTGTGCTTCTAGGTTAAACTCCATAGTTCCAAATATGCCATCTGTGTAGACATCATCAGGTTCCAGTTCTCCAGCTTTGCACAGGAGTACAGTAGAACCATCACGTAACACACTCCACAAGGCTGTCCTTGAGGAAATCTGGAAATTCAGTTGGGTCAAAGGACTGAGAATATGTGACACCCTTTGTTAGATCCGTGTTGAGCATTCGTACCTGTTCCCAGATCTGCTATGGGTAATTGCCTTTAGAGTAAAATTTTCTATAGATTATCTGAATCATTTTTGTGTAACATGTTTGCTGTTTTAGCTCTTACCATCATCTATATCTAACCAGTGATCCAGTTAGATAGTTTGGAGCCTTGATCTCAATTGTTTTAGAGGGCAATGAGTCACTTAATCTAAGATGAGGTAAACATTTGGAAGTCCTCTCCCTCTTGCCCTGTTACTGAATGGGGTCCTAGTTTCCTCTGCAAAGAATTGTCCTGATGGTACCATTGCCTCGGGCTCCTTCAAAAGTGTCTCTGTGTACTCTCTTCTTTGACCCAGATCTTATTTCCATGTACCATCTGCCACAAAATCCTGGTTGCTGCAATCTTGTATAACTTTGCTTGTTTAAGTGCCCTGAGCTTGCACAGCTGAAATAACCACATTGGGCTCCCTTGTTGACTCCTGCCCACTTCCTCCAATTTCTTCTGTTGTGCTGAATATATTATGACAAACTCCTTGGGGACAGGGATATGTCTTCCTGTCCTCTGTGCAATCATGATTATGATGATATATGCATCTGAGAATCAACAGGAAGGATTGTGCTAGGCCAATTCTGTTCACAGTTCATTGACTTCCAATTTGTTTTTGGGCTCAGGAGCTGACTTTCCATAAGAAGCTATCCTGGTTCTTCATTCCACTCAATCTGCAGTGTGAGGGCAAAGGCAACTAACTTTTCATTTCTGCATAATGTGCCACAATCTGTATTGCAATTTCTCCCAGATTTTGTTCCCTGAGAAAGAGGGTTTTGGTGCCTAAGAAGTTTTTTTGTGGACTAGAAACTAGGAGATCATGAGTGAGCCAGCTGGGTGACCTTGGGCCGGTCACTCTCTTTCAGCCCTAGGAAGAAGGCAATGGCAAACCACCTCTGAAAAATGATGCCAAGATGTTTTTTCAGCTTACTTTATTGTTAGAGATGACTGAAGATACAGTTGCTGGAGTGGTATTCTCTGCTAAGCATCTTTTCACCACTTCCTCTTTGAAGAATGAGAGTTCTTTCAAGAATTAATGATTTCTTGCAATTTAATGGAAGCCTGTGTAGCAAGCTCCTATGCTGGATCTAGAGCACCCCTACTAGATCAGATCCAAATACAGCCCACCTCTGATTCATAGACACCCTTTATATATATATAGTTATTGTCCTTGTTGTAGGACAGTTGGTAAATGAAATCAACCAGTCCTGTTTTATAAAAAAATGTTGCCACACATAGGAGAAATTTACTAGAAGTCTGTTCAACTTACTATTTCATTAATTTTATTTGTTTGGACTTGCCTTTTCCTAGAAATTGATTACAGGTTGAATGTTCCTGTAGAGGCTGCTGATTGATAACGTATCTGTCCAAAAGCTCTCTGGATAGGCCTTGGGGTTGGCTGCTTTGGTAAGATCTTCTGAATCTATGGAAGAATTAGTTACATTCCAGAGAGTGACAAATCAGGGCCAAGACAGCACCGACGCCAGAATTACAATTTTACTGTTGCGGGTGCCTGCAACAAAATCCAGCCGTACATATACCTCAAAATAAAATGTCAGTTAAACCTGCATGTTACCAATTATGTCCTTCCAGCTGTACTGGGGCAATTACTCTCTCAAATCTCAGCCAAGTGGGTAGAAACAGGCAGAACTAAGCTTTCCCAAACCAGTGCAAATCATGAACACGGTCTCCATCATGACACTCTCTGTGAAAGGATTATGCAAAGCTCATAATCTCCAGCTGCTTAATACAGAGGAACAGTAAATAACCCCAAGCTTCATCGACCAATCTGACAAACAGGAAAATTGCCTTTTTGACTTCAATTATTCAAAGTGCTTATTAAATCCATACAACGCCCAAAATCTGGTATCAATGTCTGATACTTCAAAGAAGAAGGATTAATCACCACCATCATGATCACCATCATGATCACCATTATGATGATGATGATGATGATGATGATGATGATCATCATCATCATCATGATCATCATCATCATCATCATCATGGCCCTGTAGAAAAACTTCCTCTTCCTGGCTCAGTTGTGCAATAAATGAAGCATCACATGTTCCCACTCCCTTAAAAACAAACGAAAATAGCTTAAAACTTTAAAATCAATGCACAGAGATCTCTGAGAAGGAACTTTATGGTCAAAGACTCCTTAGTAGACACTATTCTTGAACTTAGTGTGACTTTACCCTTAAGTCATATGATTCTGAATTAGGCTGTCTATGAAATATCATTTGAGATGGTTTAGCCAGAATCATTTCAAGATTGGTGGATCAAGGTCTTGAAAAATTGGCAAGATCAGATCGTTAAATCTCCTGCACTCTTGAATTTCCTTCTGATGGTCTTTGAAGCAGAGAACAGAAAGTTTGTGATTCAAATCAGAGGCATGCCTCATTAAAGTCAATGTGTATGCTGTTTGTATTAATGACACATGTGTTTGTCATTCCTAATGGGGAGCTGAAACAGGTGGATGCAATGCTGTATTACTCCCTGTGAGCCATCATAAACGAGAATTGAATATAGTGCCATGTCCTCCAAGGCTTCACAGCCAATTATTAGGACGTTATAAGTCAGTGGACAGACCACATTCCTTAGGACATCAAAATGCACAGAAATGTGCCTTGAAACAGTTTGTGAGTTTTCTCTGTGTTTATTCAGTCTTATTAACTTTTATGTAGGAATCTGTCCTTATTTCTAGCTTCCTGCATCCTGGTGTGAGATATTTGGAATTCTTATCCACTCTGCAGATGCAGTTTTACAATGCAAATCCAAATTTTGCATATCATTATCTGCAATTGGTTTAATTATGCATCATACCCTCCGTTCAAGAGTATGAACATTCATTAAGTAGCTAGAAAAGTGTCATATAGGCATGTATATCATTTAATATCTGATCACCGAGGCTTCTCACTTGATGAACTGAATTTGTCAACTGTACTACAGAACAGTATATCTTTTTGAGGTGACAGGAAAGTTCTAGCTGTATTGTTTGATCTGTGCTGGGTGTTTCACTGCATACTTATTTTGATTTATGGCATAATCTTATATGCCTAGTGGACTTATTCTGAGAGCATATCTGTGAGTGAAAACCATGAAATTTCCAAAGGCCCTGATCTTTGAATAGCCACCCATTTCTCTAAAACTAAATGGATCAATGACAGATTCTGATTGTACTGAAGTCAGCAAGAATACCCATATTTCCCCCCCCCAAATTACATGCAAAACCCTCAGTTTTAAATAGGCTAATCAGAAGCAAAAAAGAGCTAAATGGGACCTATTGATGGTGTGTTTCTGGTAAAATAAATTTATTGCTAGGATTACTGCTAAGACTGCAACTATAGTTGAATCAATTAGTTTTTTGATTGTTTGATCATATCAAGAAGTGATAAAAACAATACAAAGCGAAAAAAACACATATTCATAATATCTTGTTGCTCCTGCAGTCAGTCTCAATCTGTTCTAAGTGGTTTTTCCTCTTCTGGATGGTCTTTGATATGAAGGACATAGTCTTCCTCATAACATGCAGATATGTTCCCTGCAAAATGTATAACAACTTGTGCTGAGTATCCCAGTATTTCTTAGGTTTTAGAAAAAGACCTAAATAATCAGCCCTTGCTACAGAGTATAATTTGCAATCCAACAAAATATGTGTGATGTCTTTAACACAAGAAACACCACATATACACAATCCATCTGTGAATGAGACTCCATGAAACTTCCCATTCCTTACCATGGAATCAAGTTGTTCAAAACACATTCTAGAGAAAGCTCTTCAAAGGCATTGAGACATGTAAATTGTTGAGTACTTCTCTATCTAAAAAAAATGACATATACTGTGTCAGACACTTCAAGGACTTAGCATGTTTAATGGATGCAATGTCATCTTGAGCAGCAACATCCAAGACCCTTTTCTTCATTTTTTCTTGGCCTTCAGACTTATTTGAGCTGAAAGTTGAACAGAAAATCCATATTGTGAAATGGTGTTTACAATCTGAACAGCTCTACAAAGAAATTTGATCTGAATACAAGGAGGAGGAGGGAGGATGGTTTTCAGTTTCCACCACAAAATGGCTGCCATAGTGAGTCAAGTCAAACTCATGAGGATTCCTCCTGCTACCTGCTCTTGATTGTTCTTCTGCTTCTTGGCTTTAATCAGTTTGATCGTTGGGATGTACCTAAGGGCTGGCAACACTCTTAAGAAGATGCTAAAGACTGGTGCTTTGTTTTGCTGTTTCCTGTTTTAAAAAATTAAATAAAGGTTTTAAAAAGTCTGGCCAGGTGAGACAAGGAGCCTAGCAGACACCAAGAGGGATGTCTGCAGGCCATTGTCCCCTGTAGGCCACATGGTGGGAACCACAGTGGTAGTGCTTATACTGCCGAGATGTCTAGTGGGATCAGAAAACTCATATCCTCCTTATGGAATCCATAGTGGAATTCTTTTACATCCCTGGTGCATAAACTGTTTCTGTGAAGTCAGATAGAGCCTTCACAATTATGATATGTACCACATGGAGTTAGGAATCATGAATGGAAAGACCATGGTGTGCAGATCCCCAAACATGAACACATGATTATATGTTCAGAAGGTAACTTATAATTATCTGTCCTTTCTGCTGTGGCACCCATCCTGTAGAATGATCTCCCCCTTGAGATTCAACTAGCCTTGATCCTGTTAGCCTTCAGGAAGGCTTTGAAGACCTGGCTGTCCCCTGAACAATGAAGCCAAAATGCTAGATGAGCTCATCCTGGGAAGTGGAACAAATATCAGTGTATCCCAATTATGTCTTTTGTTGTTCTTGTTGATTTTTGACTGTTCTTGTCATTGGGGACATTATAATTTTATTTTTATCCTTCTACACCACCTGGAGTTGCTTTGTTTGTGAGCTGGGTTGCCATATCCATCAGCAAGCAAGCAAGCAAGCAAGCAAGAAGGCGATATTCACACAAGGCCAGTAAGTATGATTCTGATCCGTCTCTCTCCACACGTGTTTCCTGAACATCTAAAAAGACTTATATTCTGACCATGATACCAGTGTAGAAAGACTGCAGGGAAGAATCCTTAAAATAAGAACATTTTCTTTTCACCTCTGAGCTCGTGAATATAATGCCTTCTGAAATGCTGAATATGTTTGCTGAAGGGGCTGCAATAAACCCAAATGTCAAGCTCTGTAGAGGTGTGTGGAAAAGATATGATATCTTGAAATTGGCCTGAATTAATCTACTAATCAACCTGCAAACTCTCCCCCAGAAGAGAGGAAGATGACATGAGACAGAAGTCTAAGTGCTGAGAAGAATTCAGGTTACTCTTCCACGCGATACCAGCAAAGCCATGCTGAAATGATTGGAATCAATTTATAACAGAGAGTTACTGACCTTTTAAAAAGGTTGCCAGCCCATTTATATATCTCCTGTGGTGCTCACCTCCTTTATTCATGCTTAAGCATATGCTGTCACTCTTGCAACATTACCTCTCTGTTCCTTGTTAACTTTCTTTTGAGTATGTTCACGCATAGGCTGGCTGAACTATCTGTGGAGCACCGTCAGCTGAAAAGAAAGAAGGGGGGGGGCAGGAAGAGTAAATATGTTGCTTTCCTTTTGGGGGGATGTCATTGCTCTAATCTGAACAGTGCTCAGAATGCTGTTTTAAAGGGGGAAGAGTGTATATATATTTAACCAGAGAAAAGATACCTAGATTTGCAGCACAGAATTAAATGGGTTGAACGCTGCAGCCTTCATGTAAAAACAAGGTAAGTTTCTAGTCCTTAGGAATTGTGAAGGTTGATTGAAATTAGACTCTTCCCTACAGCATGCAGAGGAATACTTAACTCCAAAGGGGGTTCCCGCTCAGATCATCTCTAAGATTAGGCTTGTCAATCTTCATTTACAAAACTCCCTCCAAAGTGATAAAATCATTTCTTGGTGAGGTTTGAAGATATATTGGGCAGTATCACCTGAAAAAATGTGCTGGTTGTTAAGTAATATGCGTTTCCCTTCTTGTCCCTTCTTAGAGACCAGCATGCATTGTGCAAAAGCAGCAAAAAGAAGAAATGACAGCATCATTTGCAGGTGCAGAGGATTTGTTAGTAGAATCTTAGGAATTTGCCGGTGCACAAGGTGGGCCTGGAGTGAAAGACAATGCAGAGAATTGTACAAAGCTTGTCTTAATGCACAATTGAGGTTAACCTGAGGCAATGAATGAACAAGAATAAGCACACTGAGGAAAGGATAAAAAGAAGGAGTAAGGCGGGCCCACACAACTCGTAGAAGGAAAAGCGACACATTGATATATTAAAAATCTTCATGGGCTGCAAAGGAAAACTTGGGGTGCTGATCAGCTGTTTGGGGGCTAGCTGAGGAGCAGCAGTGCTACAACTGGCACGAGGCTACTTAGTGGCTGCATGCAGCCTGTGGGCTATATGTTGTGCAGGCCTAGGGTAAGGTATTAACTGTAATAGTTAAAGGCGCCTGGCAAGAAAGAAAGAGACCCTGAGTTCTAGTCCTGCCTTAGGCAGAAAGCCAGTTGGGTGAGCTTGGACCAGTAAATAAATTAAGCTCCAGGAAGAAGAAGAAGGCAAGGGCAAACCACTTCCAAAAATCTTGCCAAGAAAACTGCAGGGACGTCTTGATGTAGTCCCTAAGAGTCAAGTGAGGTGCACGCATGGACATACACAAAAGGTATTAATAGCACAAAGGTACCTCCTCTACAAAATCTATTTTAGAAAAGATATTATATTATATTATATTATTATTATTATTATTATTATTATTATTGTTGTTGTTGTTGTTGTTGTTGTTGTTGTTGTTGTTATTATTATCATCCCATCTTTATATACCATAGAACTAGTAAAAGTATGTTAAAGGACAGCCAGAATGAACTGGAAGCCAAAGTGTCTTTTTTATGATCAAAGATTAAAGCAATTAATAATGGATTTCCCACATTGGCAAGGGAGTGGCCAAGATGATCTTTGATGTCACTTCAAAATAAACACTCTAATATTTAGAGCTTTTACATTTAGAAAAAGATTAACTAATAGCATGCTTCCCTATTACCTGGAGATTAGGCTTACTGAACATAATTGTGATCATTCCTGATTAAATAGGCATGGGGTGCCAATGAATGGGCCAAAAAATAAAAATAAAAATTAAAAAAAGAGGTTTATAAAATTATACAAAATTGCAAACCAACCTCCTGCAATAATTAAAATAATAAATATTTTAATCCCTACTAAATCACCAAATACCATACTATCTCAGCATTCTTGCACAAGGCTTTATGTGATCTTGGGTAAGAATACCTAATCTCATGTGAGATCTCCCACAATTTAGTGGTCTCAGATAACTTCAAGGGATTGAAGAAAGGAGTATGGGGTGAAAATCCATGTTTTCTTCAAATCTTTTGATTCTTCTGACTGTGTTTGTAAAATAAAATAAAAAAAATGTTTAAAAAGGAATCTGTTGTATGTATTTACTTCTGGTCTAAATAATGCTTTGCCAAATTATTTTTAAAAATATTGCACATGAGGCAGAGAAAGAAAAGATTTCTCCATCTCTTATAACGCTACAATTTTGGCTCACCCAATGAAAGGGACTAGAAAGAAGTTACATGATGGGAAAGAGATTGTTCTTGCTCATGGAATGGCACAGATGTCAACAGATCTGCCCATTTCCAGTTTAGAATGATTACTGTCAGCCTTCCCAGGTAGACCAGACAGGAAACACGACCAGATCAGCTAATTCTACTTTATTGTAAAGCTACATTAACAGAATCTTGCAAGACTGAAAGTACAATTCTCCTGCCATTTCCTTTCAGCCGGAGAAGTTAGGGAGGGTCCCTTCTGAGCCTCTTTCTCCACCCATTATGCAGCTGTAGGCTATGCCCTCTCTTATCTGACTGTTCCCTAGGCAGCATCTCTTTGTCCATTTTCTCAAGGTCTTTCTCACATACCATTACAGTTACAGACAGAAATAGACGTTTAATCTTGGAAAAGAAATTTTCATAGCCTAACTAGTGACTCCCTTTGTACTCATTATTGCAAAACAGAAGTACTTTCTGATGTCGGGGGAGAAAGGAGTTGAAAGCTAAGTGTTTACGTATGATGGCAATTAAAATCTAAAAAGATGCTTTTCCCAGCTGTTGCTTTTGAACTTGTCCCATGTCAGTGGCAAAGAGCCAGCATTCAATTAAGATTTTGCATTTTCAAAAACAGCATGTGATGAGTTGCATTATGTCAGTAATTCCCTTTAAATTAATATTTAAAGAAAAAAAATATTGAGGCAGTAACAGGTGTGTAGAACATCAATGGTTAAACTTTCTTGTCATAGAAAATAGGGTTACCCTATTTGTTTGCATCTCAAAGTAAAATAAAACAATAAAACAACTAAGCAAGAATCAAAATTCAAACTACCATGAGTTCTAATTCTGACTTAGCCCCAAAGCCAGCTGGGTGACTTTGGGCCAGTCCCTCTCTCTCAGCCCTAGGAAGGAGGCAATGGCAAACCACTTCCAAAAATCTTGCCAAGAAAACAGCAGGGACTTGTCCAGGCAGTCACCAAGCATCAAGGCTAACTCAAAAGGTATGAAGATATATTATTTAAATATATGTAATTCATTAGGGCAAATAACTATATACTAATATTCAAGATCCAGAGTCAGGAATAAGTTCCAAACTTTTCCTATTGCACAAATATTTTTTTCAGATCAATTTCTGATAAGAAGAACTACACCAACCACAGTTTCATCTAACAAACAGTGTTATCATTGGAACCCATGACAACTCTGTGAGAAATCTCTCCTATGTTCACTGATATTCAGACAAATTCTTCTCACATGTTTACTTTAGCCAATATGTAATAAGATCTTAATATCTTATGTTAAGGGAACATTTGAGGCAAATTAGAGATGTGACTTTTTTTTTAATCAAGGACCCTATCTGAAGAACTGTGTTGATTAAAAAATACTTTACCATATCATAAAATCATAGGTCTGGAAGAGGGCACTTTAGTGATTGAACTTGACCTCCAATACAGAACACAAATCCAGACTGAAGCATTCCTGCTTCATGGCTTTCTAGTTTATGGTTGGATAAATCCCACAAAAGGGAGCCTATTCATCATGGAAAATCGGCTTATAAACTTTGCCCCATAGGATCAAATGATGTCATTCTTCTTAGGGTGTTCTTATTTACCAGGTGGATATCCACAAAAAAGTTGTGATTAATAGCATATGTGTTACCTTCCATGAGACCAAGGAGGTAGGTCCTTACTTGCCTAGAAGTCAGTGAGCACTTTACTTCTTTGGAGGCATCTACACTGAACACACATGGACCATCTAAGGCTTCTTATTTCATTTCAGTGATATCATCAACACTTTTATCAGGAGAAGGTGGGGTGTATTCCTTATTCTGAAATGTTTGAAAAGAGATTTCTTTTCTTTCTTTCTTTTGAAAGATACCCTGGCCCCACCATCCAGGAGAATCTCTTCTTATTTTGCTCAGACTCTTCTCCTCCCTTTCAATCCCAGTCTTCTCTTTCCAGTCTTCTAATCACCTTTATTCCTCTGAATCCAAATCAATGCACAACCCTTGTTTTTAAATCTTCACAGCATTTTACTAATGCTTTCCACCTAGAGATGCACAAAACACAGAGGAGTGAGGACAGGCTGCAAAGGCATCATTTCTTCCATACATTATAAGGTAGTTCAGATTAGACAAAAGGGTCTTTCTAATCCAGCATTCTATTTGTGGTTAAATGGATACCTCAAGAAAGCCAACATATCATAGCTCTCTCAGCTACATTACAACCAATTCCTTTCTCCTGCAAAATTGATAGTAGCCATAAACCTCAATCCTATGTATGTGCTTTCAGGTTGCATCCCACTGATTTCAGGTAAGAATGTATAGGATCACAACTTCAGAAATTCTTGATTATAGTGTGGTCACCAAAGAAGTTCCACCGATTTTCTTCCTTGTGCCACAGTGTGGTAAGTCGCTATTATTGATTAGAATGACAGATGAACAAAAGAGAACAAGCTAAACATATATTTTCTTGACTGAGGCCTGAGGCCTACATGCAGTAAATATTTTTCCACTAGGACATATGCATTAGGCCTATTCACCTACTGTATTTTCAAACATACAGTCAAAAGGAAACTGTATCCTGGCATTTGTATATAACTTGTAGACCTCCTTCAGGATGACTTTCAGCTGTGTTTCAAGTAACATTTCCCTCAGGCGTCCTAGCTTTCAGATTCTCTGATCACCTTCTAAGTAGCCAGTGAATGATAAACTTCTCCAAGAAAGTAGGAAAAGAGAGAGGAAAAAGAATTCTGCTTTTCCTGAATTTGCAATGTGACAGGAAATAGAGGCAACTTGTTTTATACATGGAGGCCTCCTCTAATTAAAACTATGAAAAACAGTATCATCGTTTCCTGTCATTTTGTAGTGCAAGGCCTAAAATATGGCCAACATGGTTAAGCAAACAAAATAAGCAAATAAAAAATATTAAACTGCCCTTTCCCAAACCTAGGAAAAGTGTACAAAAGTCTGGGACAGCCTGTGTATGCAGCATAGACCCACCTGCTTTGCATCATCATCCTGCCCATTGCCACCCTACCTTTCCAGAGACTATTATGTGAAGCTCTTTTCACCTCTAAACTAGATTGATTAACTGATGATGTGACATCAAGTTGGTGGTGACTCTTCAGAACCACATAAATATGTTTTCTCCAGGATGATCTGTCCCCAATCTGGTTCTTCATGTCTTCTCACAATGTACCCATCGCTGCTGTAATTGAGTCCACCCACCTTGCTACTGGTCACCCTCTTTTCTTCAATTTGTCTCAGCATTATAGGCTTCCCCAGAGAGAGAATACATTTATTTTTAAAACATGCCCCAACTTCCACTTTGGTCTTCTGTTGATTTCCAGTGATAGCCACTGGATGATATAGAAATCTGATCCTGAAGCTGAACTGGACATGGTCTGTCAGAGTTGAATCAGGATTTACCTGAATTGTTAAATCAGGTCTGGATTGATTTTATAATCTGTACCTACCTAAGATGAAGACTCTTTCAGATAGAGCTTGACTCCTAGTGACTTCATGGATGGGCCCATGTAGTTCTCCTGGCAACAATACAGAAATGATGTGCTACTGTTATCTTCTGGGATGTTTTGAGTTCCAAGTCTAGCCTAAAACCTTGACATTTCTGCTGGTCTCCCATCTAAGTATTAAGCTGGTCTAGCCCTGCTTAACTTTTAACTGAATAACTTTAACTTATCAGCAAGCCACTGCCATGGCAGTATGGCACAGGTTTCTGATTTTAATTGTGAGCCACTCAGAGTCACCCGTTGGGGGGAGATTGGCGGCCTACAAATTTAAGAATGAATGAATGAATGAATGAATGAATGAATGAATGAATGAATGAATAAATAAAGGCAGCCATGTATACCTGTACTTTTCAATAATTGTCTTAAAGAGATTGAAACTGTTCTGTTTGGGACTGGCTTTCTGAACTGGCTTCATTACTCTTGGCAATGTCAGTAAGTAGCCAAGTCTGATAGGTCTATAACACAGTGTGGCCAGTTTGTGATTGACAAAGAAGATGCCATGGGGAAAAAAATACAAAATATTCAGTATCTATAGCAAGGGGAAACTTTGGCACTGAGTAAAGTGTTTGCCAATTCATTAAAAGCACTATTCCCCCCCCCCCCCAAAATTAAAATAGAGGGAAGTCATCTAAGTCAAAACATACACTGCTCCAGCATTTCAATCAACCATCGTTGTCACAGTGGTCTGGAACAATGGAGGTCTACCTCCCTCTCAAACATATCTTCAGCTTGACACATTGCATTAGGAAGGGCAAATAGAATTTTTGTATTATGTTCAGACTAGATTGAGAAGATGAAAAACATATTGGAAGAAGAAAATGGGAAAACACATCAATATTGTTGGGCAGAAAATTACATGGATGAACAGATCTATGAAGTGACCAGGAATCAAGCTTGACTCAAAAGAGATTTGACTGATGTCTTTATGAAGGCCAATCAGAGTGAAGTACCTTTTTCTTTTATGGGTATCTGTAATGGTCTGTGGGAATATCCTTGACAGCAGGAGGAAGAGCCACAGCCAGGGCAACAGTCAGGTAAGAGATATATCAGCCCATAGAAGAACAGGGACGTGGAACAATCAAGTATAGTGTTAGTACTCATGGTATTGGTTTCTTGTCCAGACTATTGTGAAGGGCTGGCATCAGACTTTGAAGTCTCCTACTCTTTTTCTAAGAGAGGCAGAAGATCCCACTTGGAGTTTTAAAAATGGCCTCCAATCCCCAGGGTGCACCTTTGTCTGCCGAACACCTAGCTGCAGCATTGTTGCAACACCAGCTGTGATGGAGGACTTGGCTGAGGAGGTTCAAAGTCATGGGGAGAAGCATCTCCTCAGACCACATCCTGAGGATGTGAAAGCAAAGAGGATGAGACTGGCACCACCCTAAGGAATTTGTAGTGTTTAGTTGCAGACTTTGGGAGTTAGAGTTAGTCTGGTGAGATTCTGTCTAGCAGGTGCAAGCTAATAAAGTAACTGAGCAATTCCAGAACCGTCCCTTGGAGTCTCTTGGGCTGAACCTGACACCAGAAGCAAGTGGATGTACAAATAACCAACTTACAGAATGCCATGGGGTCAGCCCTTTGAGACAGGAAACCAGTACCATGAGTACTAGCACTACCAGTACAGTTACAGAATCTTGCAAGTCTGAAAGCACCTCTCTCCCCCTTTGCCTTTGCTTTCCAGAGAATGAGGGAGGGTCCCTTCTGAGATGCTTCCCACACCCTCCTTCCTTCTGTGGGCTATGATATCTCTTATCTGACCATTGCCCTGGCTGTGGCCTTTCCTCCTCCTGTCTCTCAAGGATATTCCCACAGGCCATTACAACATCTGACAAAAAATTATGTCCATTATCTGCCAAGTCTCATCAACCTTTTAAAGTTTGACCCTGTTGTTGTCCCTCTGAATCATGAAAACATTATACCCCATTTTTCAGCATATGAGGAGATTGGTGCATTTTGCGTAAGCATTTCAGCTTAGAACTAGTTAAAGCACTATTAAAAGAAACAGGCCATTTTAGTCTTAGCTTTAACCTCTGAGTTATGAAAGAGACTTCTGAAAGAGAATTTGTCAACATACCTCTTTTAATTTTTATTTTTTTTTCCTAAAAAAAAAGGGGCAAAATCTACCTTTCTGCCCAGGTCTTTGGCAGCTAAGGGAGAAAAGGCAGGCTGTTATGCTGTTTGTGGGTTTAAAATACGTTTAGACAGACTAGCTTTATGGGTGCTTTTGGCTTTTTTTAATTAAGCTACGTTGAAGTTCACAAAAGTTGAATATTCAGATTAAACAAAAACCAAATACATTTAGATCATTCTCAGTTGCAGCTGCAGCAAAACGTACAGCTAACGTGGAGGGTCCTGGTGTGACCCATTATTGGTGAAGTTGCTTTGGTGGGGAAGTACTCAAACAAATGTTGACATTATTTGGGAATTTTCTGTGGGGCATTTTTGCCCATCCTTTCTTGCACCAGTCCTAAATCTGCCTTTCTTCCAGGTAAGAATAAATAGAATGTATAGCTTGTCTTCCCAGCTTTAAGAACATTTCATGCCTGGTGTAAAGCATCTCCTTGGGTCTTTCTCTATATATAACACCTAAATTAATACACTAGGTGCTTTGCAGCCACTGTGGTTTCCCATTGATCTCGGTCAGCTTGTTTACACTGTTTTGGCAACTTGCTGATATACCTCTCCCTGGGGACAGAGCAGGGGTTAATTGCTGTTAAACTCTCAGTGCCAAGAAATGGTTCACACTCCCTGCTACATTAAAGATGACACTAATAAGGAAAGAGTGCCCAGGATTGTTTCGTGTTGGAAAATTGGAGTTGTGGCGACAGAAACTTGGAGCCGAGTTGATGTAATAGGAAGGCCATAATGTAATTAGAACTGCTGAACATGTGTCATACCAAGTTAAAACGATACATTAATGAATCAAAATAGGTGATAGAGTATTGCTCTTTCAGCAGATAGAGGTGTTTTCAAGGTTAGATTGCCTTTAATTTAATAATCAGCAAAATGGATATTCCTCAAATTATAAATAAAATTGACTTGAAGGCTTTTGAGCACATTTGCTCCTCTGTACCAAATCAAGGAGTCAGGCAGGAGATGAGCTGTTTGTGTGTGTGTGTGTGTGGAGGATGGGGGAAGATGTTGGATAGATCTCTATTGAACTTGGTGCAGCTTAGAGTTTTATTGCATGGAAATAAAGTTGCTTCTTCCACAACATGCTATTTTATTTAGCCATTTCTTCGCTAGCCCCCCTCCCGTTATTACTCTGCCCTCAATATGCTAACCAAACAATCACATATCCTTAAAATACAGTAGCAGAGTAGCCCAAAGGAATGGCAAAATGCAAATATAAATATAACATGATAGAAGGCTGGGATACAGCTGCAGTGTATCCTAGTGAAAATAAACAGGCATGGGTGCACGTCTGAAAATGCAAGAAGGAATTTGCCCCATTGGCTTCCTGAGTAACACTGTGTAAAAGACAGGTAAGTTGGCAATGCAGAGAAGGCTGGATTCCCAGGTTCAAGAGTGTTAAGAGTTGATTTTTTTCAGGGATGGGAATAAACTGGGGATGTATGAGATTCTCGACCAACTCCTTCTATATCTTCTTTTTGGCTTTCTCTGTTCTCCTCCTACCCTGTTGTAATGCAAGCTAGATGAGGCCTTCCAGTTTTCTCTTTGTTCCAGTTCCTGGGGAAATTTACAGTAATCAGGAATGAAAAAGGGATTGTGCAGTGAGATAGGCAGAGCCCAAGATAAAAAAATGGGGTGCAATGAATAGTAAGGAATAGGTGGGTGTAAAGTGTTCTATTATGAAATTCTCCCCACAACCTCAGTGAATGTTAACCTCATTTCCATAAAGAAAGTATTTAAAGTTCTATCCCACATACTCAGCCTTGAACATTCCTACAGTAAAGTTCATATGAAAAGAGTTTGTCTATCAGCTCCTCCTGTTCATCTCAAATGGGGTCATATGAGCTGGGGTGTGTGTGTGTGCATACAGATACACATATACATACACACACACACATAAATATTGCTAACTAAAATAAACCTCAGCATATACCAGCAAACATGATGCAAAATCAAACTTCTAACCATCAAGTGATCCACAAAGGTCATGAACCAGGGTATATTCCTTTCCAACCAATCTCCAGATATACCAGTTGCCACACAGAATCAGGTTCTTCAGAAGTTTCCCAGCCTCTGAAGACCTTGCAACAAATAAAGTAAGGCTTCATCGTTCCTATTTCCAGGTTGTTACTTGGCCATGCAAGCTGCAGACACCTGCGCTACCAACTCTTCTCTTTCCCCACATTCTGTCCTTCTGAAAAATGTCTACATCGTCTCAGTAGTTCCACAACTCCCTGTGCTCTAAATTGGTGCTTGAAATGAAGACCTCATGTATTGGTAAGACTGTGAGTTTAAGACCCCCCTTCCCTCAACATAGGATTAGTAATACTGAATAGATTTCTTTTTTTTTAAATATTGATTTGATTGTCTTATTCTTGCAACCCTTCCTTCCTTCCTTCCTTCCTTCTTTTCTTCTTTCCCTTCCCTTCCCTCCCCTCCCCTCCCCTCCCCTCCCCTCCCTCTCCAAAGCTTCTAACATGCTTCAGTTCAGTAAGACTCTAAAGGGAACCTTGTTCTAAATGTTGGAATAAAAATATTTTACTATATTAAATTTAGCTATTTAACAATGAGAGAAAGGGACTAGCTCATACCATATGATTATAAATTCATTGCTCTGTAGTCAGAGGCATCTGCAAGGTTAGAAGTCTTCATCAAAATGATGAAAGCAGTATCGCAACAGAAGCTCCACCCCTTTCATATGCCTGTACAGCATCACAATGCCCATAGAAAAGACACAATACTGCTTTTGTCCATTGTCAACTCTTGACTCCCCCCATGGCCATCTTTGTTTGTAACCTTGCAGTTTGATACTACATCTCAATCTGGTAAGTATCTCAGAAATACAGTGATGAGATTAGTTTCTTGATTTATCCACCACACCTTTAAAGCTTTCAGACCATCCATTCCAAAGCTCTTAGTACAGGCCTTGTCTTCAGAACAACTCCTTCTAGATATAACAGATCTCTTAGGCAACTGAAATAGTTTGCACTTTCATGCCACCATGCTTTTAAAAGATAATACCTTTAATCTTGGATGTTCCAGAGGAGAGATACATCATTTACTTGTAAGTCCAAGGCTGGCCCTGTGTTTAAGTGAAATGGAGCAACTCCTTGAAGCAACTGACTGGGCTTGTAGAAAACTGGAGCCAAATCCCCACAATTGCCTTCCAAATCCAATGTAATTACTGCATTGTATAGGTCCCTTGATTTCACCAGCCACCCTAGAAATGTTTGCTCTGTGACAATCCTTTGAGTACAAATTATGAGGCATTCATGGCAGTTGCTTTCACAGATGGTCATCACAGCTTAATCAGTCAAAGCCAAACAAGCTTTATAGGGCAGCCAACTAACTATTATTTGGCAAATATGTAGTGGGAGAAGTGGCACCAGTGAAGGAAAAGGTGAAGCTTCTTCCTATCTCAAACAGCAAGTTTGTTTGTTTATTTATTTATATATCACATCTATATAGCCTCCCATCTCACACAAAGTGACCCTGTTCAGGTTGGAGCTGATTCTGCTAAAATCCTTCTCTAGACTTGGTTCAAAGTTTCAGGGTATCTTGAGCAAGTACTCAACCCCGTTGGTGGGATGTGGCTCACTTATTTGCAGTCCTCAGTGTTTTAAATAATACTGGGTAGTTTAAATAATACTGGGCAGTGTTTTAAATAATATTAGGTAACATCCAGAGGGATGTTACACTGGGAGAACAGGAGGAAATTGAATTTCTTGTCCAATTTTCATCTGATGATATGAAAGAGGAATTGCTTCTGAACTTTGTTCAAAACAGAAGAAAATTGCAGTGATATTTTCAGAGGGCGAGTGTGGAGTTCTTGTAGTTAGTTTGTGATGAGGTGACCAACTAGAGTATGTGGATGTCCTGTCTTGAATCGTACACTCATCTCTTCTGTGATCAACGCACAGCTTCCTTGGCTTCCTACACTTAAATTTAATCTGATGGAAGGACGTAAGTTCTCAAAGGGCTTTTTCAGTGGTGGTGCTACTCTCACTGCAAGGCAGAAGTCCTGCCCTTGAGAAACAGTTTAAGAAATTCTCCTTCTGGGAAAATTTAGACAAATGCTCTGCTGAGCATCAACAGATTGGATGGAAAATTTTCAAAAACTATTTGTACCTAACTCTATTTGTTAAAAATGAAAAGGATTAATGGAGAAACGTTGGTGGAACACCTTATTGGTGATCTAGCAGGCAAGGCATCTACCATATTAGATTCTAAGAACAGATTGTTTCTTGCTGTTACCTCTGAAATGTCATTTGTAAATACCGGATCTCTCTTTTTCTCTCTCTCTCTCTCAAATTTTGAGGCTGTCCAACTCCTGGATGGCTTAGAAAAGAGTCACTTGTTTTGTAAGATGGGTGACCATATACATTTGAAAATTAAATATGCAAATAAAAAATAAATAACAACGATCTGCCAACCCTTTTTATAATGCTCCTAGCTTTTGTTCTTCTACAAATCCTATTTCATTATCTACTGTTTCAAAATTTCCTTACTGTTTTTATCAAAGATAACAAAACAAGAGAATATTGTTTCTGTGGGTGCGTGAGTGCATGGGCACACATCTATACACTCACAAAAGTGTGCATGTGTTCATTCACCTGGGCAATTCTTTCATTTTATTCTGAAGTCTGGGTATGGGGATCTAGTGAATTATAGCCCTGCTTGAGGGATTCCTTGGAAATATAATGAACTGTGTCATATAATTCACTAGAAATTGCCAAGAAGTTATCACCTGTTATTGCTGATGACCAGGAAAAAGGGTGGTTGAGAAAGTTTGGGGAAAAGGGAAAAAAGCTTAAATCAGCAAATTGAGTTTAATGTACCTGTAACTTTATTCCACTTTCTCTTGGTAGGCTGTAGAAAGATAATTTTTAATGCATTTTTTTAGTCAAAAAGTGTTTAAAACCTCCTTCCTTTTTTTCAGTTCCATAAAAGAATCAATCTCTTCTATACAGAAACATCAATTCTTTCATGAAATGGGAAGAGTTGCAACAAGGTGTGAGTTTTGAGAATTTCAGGATGAGCTAATGTCCTTGAGGAGTTTCATCTTTGACAATTCCCAATCAATCCATATGATCTCTTAAATGAATTTTCCATCAGTGTTTGCAGTATTTAAGCTTTGTGTTTAAGTTTCCGTTAGTTCGTTTGTTCGTTCTATCTACCTACCTACCTACCTACCATCATCTATCTATCTATCTATCTATCTATCTATCTATCTATCTATCTATCATCTATCATTTATCTGTCTACATACACACACATACACACACACATGAATAAAAAATCCCCTCTCACCCCTATGGGTGGTATGTGTCTTCCTCAATCTCGGGTCCTCCACCAGAAGCCTGGGAGTTTGAGGGTTCTGCACAGTATCTTTGCTGTTCCTAGCACTGCACTCTTCTGGACAGAGAGCTCTGATGTTGCTCCTGGGATCTGTTGGAGCCTCTCTCCCAGCTTAGGAGTCATGGCCCCGAGTGCTCCTACCACCACTGGGACCACTTTGGCCTTTATTTTCCACCTCCTCTCTAGTTCCTCCTTCAGGACTGGTACTTCTCAAGCTTCTCATACTCCTTCCTGATGTTGCTGTCACTTGGCACTGATACATCTATCACCACTGCTGTCTTCTGGTCCTTGTCTACCACCACGATGTCTGGTTAGCTGGCCAGTTCCTGCCTGTCCATCTGGATCTGGAAGTCCCACAGGATCTTAGCCGTGGTATTCTCCACAATCTTCTATGGAATCTCCCATCTGGACTTGGGAGGGTCTAGCTACTTGGTTGTGCCATTCAGTGTATGCTGCTCCTGCCTGCATTTTACAACCTGCCACTATGTTTTGGACTGTCTCTGAGGCCTTTCTGCACAGTGTGCATGTTGGGTCTATCTAGTGTGGTAGACCCCTGCTTCTATGGATCTGGTGCTTAATGCCTGTTCTTGTGCTGCTGTGATCACTGCTTCAGTGCTGTCTTTTAGTCCAGGACTTTCTAGCCAGTGATAGGATTTTCCAGTTGGCCATCTCAGCTATTTGTCAATGGTACATCTCATGCAGGGGCTTGGCTTGCCATGGCACTTCCTCTGCTTGAACTTCCTCCCATATCTGCTGCTGCCTCAGACATTCTCTCAGCAGCTCTCTTTGGGTGCCATCTTACTGATGTACTCCTGGATCCTCTGGGTTTCACCCAGGACGGTGGCTTTGATACTCACCAGACCCCGCCCACCCTCTTTCCTGCTAGTGTACATTCTCTGGGTGTTGGATCTGGGGTGGAAACCTCTGTCCTTTGTGAGGAGCTTCCAGGTCTTCACATCAGCAGCCTCCATGTCCTCCTTTGGCCAGCTCACTATATCAGCAGTATCTGATGACTGGCAAGGCATACGTGTTGATGGCATGGATCTTGTTCTTCCCATTGAGCTGGCTCTTCAGGACCTGTCTTATCCTTTGGTGGTACTTGGATGTTGCTGTCTTCCTTGTCTCCTCATCATGGTTCCCATGAGACTGTGGGATACCAAGGTACTTGTAGCTGGCCTGTATGTCTCCTATATGGCCCACTGGTAGTTCCACCCCATTACTCTTAACTACCTACTCTCTCTTTACTACCATCCAGCCACACTTCTCCAGTCTGAATGACATCCCAATGTACTCACTGTAGATCTGTGTCAGGTATGTTGATGTCTCGTTCACGCTTAGCATACAACTTGATGTCATCCATGTAGAGGAGGTGGCTGATGGTAGTTCCACTCTTGAACCTGTATCTATATCCAGACCTTGTGATTATCTGGCTGAAGGGGTTCAAGCCTATGCAGAACAGCAGTGGGAACAGTGCATCACCTTGGTATATGCTGCACTTAATAGCCACTTGTGCGAGCTGTCTTGAGTTGACTTCCAGTATTGTCTTCCACAGTCCCATTGAGTTCTTGAGGAAGGTCCTTAGTGTTCTGTTGACTTTGTACAGTGCCAGGTATTCATAGATCCATGTGTGTGGCACTGAGTCATAGGCTTTCCTGTAGTCAATCCAGGCTGTGCTCAGATTGGTCTGCCTAGACCTTGAGTCTCGGGTGACTGCTCTATCTATGAGCAACTGGTATTTTGAGCCTCTGGTGTTGCTCCCAATGCCCTTATAACCTGTGTTCATGTACTGGCCCATATGGTTCTGTAGCTTGCTGGCTATGATGCCTGATAGGACTTTCCATGTTGTGGGGAGGCAGGTTATTGGCTGGTAGTTGGACAGTGCTGTTCCCCTGTGGGGGTCTTTCATGATCAGCACTGTCCTTCCTTGTGTTAGCCACTCTGGGTGGGAGCCTGCTGCTAACAGCTGGTTCATCTGTGATGCTATGCATTCAATGCACTGCTCTTAGTTTCTTTAGCCAGTAGGTATAGATCATGTCCGGGCCAGGTGCTGTCCAGCTCTTCATGTTCTTGACCAGCTGTTGGATGTCTGCTACTCTGATGGGGACTGGTTCCTGTTCTGGGAGACTGCTGTGGTCTGCTCTCAGGTCCTGCAGCCACTTTGCTCTTGTGTTATCTGTCTTCTCTTTCTCCCATATGTTCTTCCAGTACTGTTCAGTTTCTGCTGGTGGTGGCTCTGCTATTACTGTGTTGTTGCACTGCAGTTGGGAGTACACCTTGGATGGTTCTTTGGAGAACAGGGCATTTATCTTCTTGGCCTCTGCTTCTCTAGTGTTTCTCCTTAGCCTGGTAGCTAGTGCTGTGAGCCTTTGTTTTGCAGTCTCTACAGCTTCACATGGAGTCAGGCCCTTGTATTTTTTCAGTAGCCAAGTCTTATCCTTAATCTCCACATCGTTCTGTAGTTCCACCAGCTGACTAATTTCTCTCCAAATCGCCTTAATCTTAGCCTCCAATCTCATTTTCTGGGGGCGGGGGGCGGTATGTATTGCTGTTCTTCTTGATCATACAGCCAAGCATCTCTAGGATTACAACAGCTGTAGTGTATTGTAGTGTAGTGTAGTGTAGTTCATTGATTTGAGTTATGGTGGTAGTAGGGATTGTCATGAGGGCTCTATTGGCGTCTTCTAGCATACTGCCTGATGGTATTTCTCCACTGAACCTTATTAATCAGTCTTGAGGGTTGACTGTAGCTGGTGTATCCATGATATTATGCCTCATATCAGCTGCTGTGCTCTAATGGAGGGGGTGGCAGTGATGCTCCAGCTTCAAGTGTTGGCTGCACATCCAGTTGTTCTTCTGGATCTTCTTGAGTCTGGGATGTAATGTGTAGTTGGTCTATCTCAAGTTGTGAGAGCAGCTTCCTCTTCACTATGTTGAAGTGTTGGATAACTAGCTGTTTCTCAGTTAGTGTGGATGTAGGTCTTCTGTCCATCCATAGTTCCCTCATACGTTTCATATATCCCTTCTCATTAGGTCTGCTGTTGTAGTAACATTCCATCAGTTCCAGGTTGTCTTGTCTCATCCATGTATGATTTGTTCCAGTAGCCCACTTATTGTTAGATTATCCTGGTTCCTCAACATCTGGCGAAGACCTTGTTAACCCAGGTGACATCTGAGCTGGCATAACTCTCTAAGTTCATGTCACTCTCATATCCGAGTTTGGCAGGTGAAGTATTAGGGGGTCTTTGCCCAAGGACCCCTACTGATAAGGTAGTTATCAGCCAGGATTCAAGCACTGGTCTTCCAAGTCAAAGGGCAGTGCCCTAACCACTACACTATCCAGCCACATATATATATTTACTTTAAAGATGTGTATGTATGCATGTATATATGTATATGTGTGCATGTGTGTGTGTGTGTATTTGTGTGTATGGATTCAGACAGTACACTAAGCTGTAATTGATAGAATCATAGAATCTTAGGGTTAGAAGGGACCTTAGAAGTCTTCTAGTCCAACCCCCTGCCCATGCTATTCCAGGCAAATGAAACCCTCCAGTGATGGAGCCCCCATGACTCCAGGACACAGGCTCTTCCATTGCTTAATATTTCTCACAGTCAGGAGATATCTCCTTATTTTGAGTTTGAATCTTTTTGTAAAGATTCCACCCATTGGTTCTTGTCTTACTCTCAGGCACTCTGGAGAATAAATCCACACCCTCTTCTCTACAGCAGCACTTCAGGTATTGAAAGGTATTGAAAGACTGCTATCATGTCTTCCAATACTTAGCCTATTCTTCTTTAAACTAAACACACCTAAACACAGCTGTTCCTCCCTGGATTTAGCCTTCAAGCCACTCACCATCTTTGTTGCTCTTCTCTGCACTCTCTCTAGTTCCTCAGCACCCTTCTTGTATTGTGGCAACCAAAACTGGACACAGCATTTCAGGCACAGTCTGAGCAGTGCAGTGTAGAGTGATCTCAGTCTTATAACTCTGTTGATTCAGCCAAGATTGCATCAATTCTTTTGGCAGCTGCAGTACACTGTTGGTATGTTTAATTTGAAGTCTACCAGGGCTCTCAGATCCTTCTCACAAATACCTCTGCTGAACAGGTAGTATCTGAAAATCGCTGTAAGCGCTTCAAGGTAGACCAGACTTGAACACCAAAGTTGTGAATGCAAAAACTATTTTTTTTAATAAGGTTATAGTAACAAACTCTTGCAATTCTGAAAGTGCTTCCCCCCCCCCTCCCCCAGCCCCTTATCCTAACAAGAACTAGAGAGGGTTAAGTCTGAGATGCTTTCTCAAATTACATTCCTGCTTTGGACTCAAATTTCTCTTATCTGACTGTTGGCTTGGCTGTGGCTCTTTCTCCTCTTTCTCAAGGTTCTTCTCATGGCCCATTACAACAACATTCCTGTGGTCTACTAATCTAATCCTTTTGTTAAAAAAAATAATAAAAATAAAAAGTAAGTCATGATTCACATACCAAACAGTCAAATTAATCAAATAACATGACGCTGGGTTCACACATCACAATAAATAATTGTTGGAGAAGCTACAGTAGATCGGTTCATACAATATGTTAAATCCAATTAAACACATTATGTTATGACTTAGTGTGATGTCTGAATCCATTAACTATTGCTCTTACCCCAGGAGTGGGTAACTTTTTTTCCCCCAGCTATGGCCTGCAGTATTTTTAATGTTATCTTGGCCTCCAAGGGCTGGAACACATAAACATACCACTAGAACACTAGACTAGGGACAATTGTCCATAGATTCCTTAAGCCTTGTAGAGGAGTTGGGAGGTTTTTAAAGGATAAAGCCTCTATAACACTTAAGGAATCTATTTCATCTCTTCAAACTTTCCCACACTGCATAAAAATGATCCCCAAATCATGGCTACACCCATTACAGGTAGTCCTTGCTTAACAACCATTCATTTACCCATTGGGGGAGATGGGTGGCATATGGATTTAATAATAAATAAATAAATAAATAAAATTTTGCGACTGTTCAAAGTTGCAATGGTGCTAAAAATGTAACTTATGACAGGCCCTCGCACTTACAACCATTGCAGCACCCCCATGGTCATGTGATTGCCATTTGTAATTTTTCCAGCTGGCTTCTGGCATGCAAAATCAGTGGGGAACTACATGATTCACTTAATGACCATGTGATTTGCTTAATGACCATGATTCAGTTAACAACCACAGTGATTCACTTAACAACCACCGCAAAAATGTTATAAAATTGGGTACAGTCACATGATGCTTTGCTTAATGACCACCTTGTTTAATAACAAATTTTCTGGTCCCTCCTGTGGTCATTAAGCAAGGACTACCTGTATAGGGGTTGCTCTGGGAATCCAAAATGGGCTCTGGGTGCTGCTCAGATCTATTTTAGATATGAAGTTCTTTACTTACTGATTATTTGATTTGATTTATATGACTGCCTCATCCTGAATGTAGAAAGAGCATTAAAAACACATCATAAAAAATAAAATAAGAGGTATGAAAATAATGAACAGCTCCACTGGGAAAGCACAAAAGACTTAAAATACTGTAACATTCAAGTGGGTTCACAAATTGTCTGAGCTCAAGGCCTGCTAGATTATAAGTATTATAAAGAAATTATAAAAATTATAAGCCATATAAAGACTGTACTGCTGATTAATAGGCCAGCAGAAAATGGATTAATCTGAATGAAGAGCTTTTCCCCCTGGAGGCCATACTGTTCCCTTTGTGAAGTGGAGCAGGTGAAGTGATTGGCGACTCTCTCAACTAGAGTGAGCACCCGTTGAGGCTGGCAAAGCCAAGCCATGCAAAATGGCTGCTTCACTTCACCCTGAGAAGCAAGGGAGCCATGTTGCTTCATGCAGCCCCTTCAGGTGGGGGCTTCTTTCAAGCTTTCATCAAAGCCAAGCACTCTCTCAAAGATCTGCTCCATGAATTAGTAAATGTTAAACTGGGCTACTGTCTGATTTGGCGGATACCCCCAAGGAGGCTTTGCCTTCTGACAAACCAGCACCTTTACAATTTGCAGTCTAACAGAACTTTTACGTTACAGAAGTTATAATTTTCTCTCAGGGTTCCTGATAGCTTCCTGTAGACTGACATAAGATGCTCTTCTTCTCTCTGCTGGGCCAACTTGTAATTCCCTGACAACTTAATAAACATGGGCTACAAAACTGAAGATTAACTGTCCAGGGACCTGATTCCTAAAGCTTATTTGAAGATTAAATTAAATGACAAATAATATACTCTTGGTAATTTAGCTTTGTTATGGATCTACCCTCTTATCCCTTATTTCATAGCAAGATTCTGACATTCAAGTGTAGTAAAAGAGACTTTTTTGCCCTTAAAAAAAAGTTGAAATAGTTTTGTTCTCCTGATGAAACTAAAATTAGAAATTTACTTCTCTGTGATAGGCAATCAAAAGCTGTATTGTATTATTATTATTATTATTATTATTATTATTATTACTACTACTACTACTACTACTACTACTACTACTACTACTACTACAAATGGACAAGGCTTGGGATGGACCTCCCATTTCAAATGTCTCTGTTCAGTGCTGGTTTATTTATAAGTAAGTCAGTGAAAGAATATATGAACAGGAAGTTTAACTTGTCCAATCAAGACAGGGCCTTGATAGCCTTTCCACTTGTTCTCTCTTTCGGGAAACCATTGTTTATTTAAAATTAAAATGTAGTCTTCCTTTCCAGATTAATACAGAATTTAAGCCTTGCGGGAGATATGTCATAACTGCATGAAGCAATTGTAGTTTTTCACAGCTTCTTTGTTTTGAGAGAGCGGTCAGACTGCATGACTTCTGAGAAGCAAGAAACCAACTGATGTACCATCAATTTTAGTGAGGTTTAGTCTTGCATGCACTCCAAGAATTCTAGAAACAACTTGTTTAGAGATGCAGTATAAAAACATATTGAATAAATACACTGATTCCATTACAGTATAAGGCCGTTCGCTGAGTCTTTTAGGGGAACATACAGACATGTATATAGCACCAGTCAGGAATACATGAAAACAGCTTTTCTCAGGAAGAGATACAGTCGGGTAACTTATTCACAACAGGCAGAAGCATTTGCAGGATGGAACAAGGAAGGCCGGAATGATGGAAGTATCACTCCATTGCATCACAAGCCCCACTTCTTTCATACGTGTCACATGCATGCCGCAAAAGAGCGGAGCTTGCAATCCAGCAGAGTGGAAGTCGTAGCACAATGGCCTGATGCTTCCTTGGTCATTTTGACAAAAGCGGGGAGCTTCTGTAGATGCCTCTGCCAGCAAGGGCACGTTACTCTTCAAATCCAGATCTCCATATAGCCTTCTTTGGTGGAAACCTCCATGGTTTCCTCTCACACCAAGCCCATACCTATGAAGAACCTAAGAAGAACATTGTGCTCAAATCCTTTCCATCAGAGTT
Source organism: Liasis olivaceus (assembly GCA_030867105.1). Classification (NCBI taxonomy): domain Eukaryota; kingdom Metazoa; phylum Chordata; class Lepidosauria; order Squamata; family Pythonidae; genus Liasis; species Liasis olivaceus. Next base: position 69,850,899 of record CM061355.1, read on the forward strand.
GCCAACCAGATGCCTACCAGCATCCCAGAAGCATAAGGACAATAACTTTCTCCAGCTGCTGTTTCTCAGCAACTGGTCTTCAGAGGCAAGCTTCCTTTGACCCTGAGCATATAGCAATCATGACTTTGAGCCATCAGTGTCTTTTTGTCTCACTTTAGAAGGCAAAAGTAGCGCTGTGCAGAAAATCCCCCTGCATATTATTATATCAGTTCTCATTCCATTTGATGAAGAAGAATGTGCTTTTGATAAAGGAGAGGTTTGGTGATATTCTGAGCAGTGGGATGTGGAATTCTTGCACTTATCTCATTAGGTGAGGGCTAAAGGGTGGGTATATTCAGATTGGGAAGCAGGGGAGAAATATGTGCTATGGAAAACAGCAAGCAGAACACAGCAACAGCAAACCTACAACAGCATTCTCAGTATGTCTGTACAAGAAAATAAACTCAAAAATACCACCAGGAGAAATCAGAAAGAAATTCTCAAGCACCCTGAGAATAAAATAGAAGGGAGGAAACCTCCAAGGCTACATGAGCATCTAGACTTTTTTTTTAAAAAAAAATTAATTACAAAAAGAAGGAAAAAAATACTTAAAAAGTGCTTTAACAAAAAAGTGGAAAAAAATGTTAATATGTCATTATAACAATAAACAATTACAGTTCTATATATGCTTATCTAATACAAATATTATTCAAGTACATATATATTGCTAATAGATTTATATGACTAGCATGTTTTTTTTTTAATCTACTGTATTTGGTATAAACGAGTCCCATATTTCATTATACTTGTCCATACAAGGTCTATGTCTATAGGCAATCCACTCATAGTGGCAAGTGCAATCAGATGTTCGATCCATTGAGTGAATGGGGCCATACATTTATCTTTCCAAGGCTGCAGTACCAGTCTTTTGGCCATAGTAAGGGCACAGAGAATCCATTTACGTTGTCCAGATGTCAAATTCCATGTACTAGGTATACAGTTCAAAAGAATATTATCCTCCTTAAATTTTAGCTTTTGTCACATAGTCATATTTATATAGTCCACTGCCTTCTCCCAAAACTTAGTAAGTGTATGACATTGTAAAAACATATACTTTAAAGAGGCATTGTCCTTATTACATCTCTAACAAAATGCTGTTTTTGACAATCCTTTTCAATACAGACATAGTGGAGTCCAATAAATGCTAAATATTATTTTTTGTTGTATAAGTCATAGGGTAAGGTCTATTGACACTCTTGCTATAGAAGTTAAGACACTCTCCCATTGTCTAGGCAATATAGAAACCTCTAATTCTTTATTCTGCTCATCCCTTAACATCTGCATATCAAATTGATTTATTGATACCAAATATCCATACAAACTAATAGTAGGTTTTTTAGTTCACATGAGCATCTAGACTTGAAATAAATGTAGATCTGGAAGTTAGAATGAAATGGATGGAGATGTCATACATTAAAAGAACACTCTATATTTAAAAAGCACGTTCAAAGACAGTGAAGCGCATTTGTCCTAGAAGCAGCATCTGAAGAACAACTGACATTCGTACACAAAATCTATATCAGTGATGTATTTAATTACAGTCTTGATTGAAATTGACAGCTTTAGTAACCTGTGTGTGCACTTGCCGTGATTGACGGATGCTTCAGATCTGGTTACTTTTCAACCAAATCGCATATTGCTCAGTAATATCATCCTGTCAGATTGCAAGCTACATTTTCACATGTGGAGTGAGGCATGGAAGAATTAAAATCAGGGGGAGATGAGTTATGTTTAAATATTTATGCAATAGTAACAAGCATCATAATGTATCCCAAATGCAGGACAAAAAAATGCTCATTATTGATCAGACTGGCAATGATCCCCTCAGAACACATGCTTATTTCTAAGCCAGATAAAACCTAGAACCCGTAAGATTTTCCCCAGCATTCTGCTAAGTTGTGTGCTTCAGCCCATGATGATGCATAACTAGCCTAGCCTCCCTCTACCTAGACAGCAAGCTAGCACTGTGGTAAACTGTTTATTTCCTTTAATCTGCCCCACCTGTGAAAGTGGGGGCAAATGGAAAGAAAGAAGAGTTCCTCTTGAAATTTAGTGGAGGAAAACACAACAGGAAGGTTATCTTGCTTTGCAAATGGGCGAAGGAGGAGAATCTCTCTGTACTTTTATTTTTAACATGCCCCCCCAAGTCACCAGCAGTGACTTGAAGGTTACCCTCTGTCTTTCAGCTTCTTCTGAGAATGATCACCTGTCCATACCTTGCTGGTCAGATGATCCCACAATATTGCCTGATCAGGTGATCATACTCAGAACAAAAAAGAGAGAGGAGAAGGCTTCCCCTTGCGGCAGATGTGTATATGTGTGTGATGGGAAGGGGAGAGAGGCTAGAAGGGAAGACAGAACCCCTTCAGCCACATGTAGCCTGCACATCCAACCCTCAATGATTTTTTTCAAGATCCTTTTACTCTCTGTGGAAAAGGCTGGAAAAAAGCCCTTTTTGCAAGGAGTGGAGAAATTCGCAAACAGGATTCTGAAGAAAAGGACCTTCATGTGTATATAAGCAAAGCTGTTTTGGTGATCCAGATGCCCATACTGAGTTGCCCTATTTTGAAGTAACTCTTATAGGAAGGATATCACCCACCAAGACTGTCCATAAAGTATGATTTTTTTTAAAAAAAAGTCAAGATAATAGCTGTGATGTGACATACACACAGAACAGGTGGGACATCTCGGCCACCATCTTGATTTTTTTTTTTAACCATAACTTGTGGGCAGTCTTGTCACCCACTCTAAGACCATTAAATACAAGTTTAACTTACCCAGCTGACTCATTGACTACTGGGCTAACAGGTAAAATTACTACCTCATTATTTGATTGATTGATTGATTTATATGCCATCAAGTCACTGTTGATCACATAGATAGATTTTCTCCATGATGATCTGTCCCTAACCTGGTCCTTCAGCTCTTCCAAGAGGAACCCCATTGCCACTGTAAGTATCCACCTTGCTGCTGGTGTCCTCTTCTTCTCTTTCCTTCCATCTTTCCCAGCATTACAGCTTTCTTCAGAGAGCTAGATCTTCACATAATGTGTCTGTAGTAGGATAATTTGAGCCTGGCCATTTGTGTCTTGAATTAGAATTTTTGTGAATGGTAGCCAGACCTGGTTTATTTGTTCAATGATCCATTCGTTGGTTTTCTTGGCTGTCCACAGTATTCTCAGTAGTCTTCTCCAACACCAAAGTTCAAAAGCATAAATACTCTTCCTATCTTTATCCTTACTTTACTACTTTCTCCTTTACTTCACTCCTTTACTTTACTACTGTTTCCTAAGCTCCAGCAATTACATCTGAAATAATTACAAGGTCTGTCTCAAAAGGACCTTATGCAAGGCCACGATATAAGATACCAGGTGGGCTGGAAAACAGCCTTCCAGGTCATTAATTCCCAAGTCCAGTTTCCTAGAACTCTTTTTGTTGCAACCTATTGGGTTCCAGAGACAAAAGAGGGGGAAAGTACTGTATCATAGAAGCTTTGAGAGAACTTTCTTGGTTGCTTTCTTAGAAAGGAAGGGGGAGTGGGCTTGGGACTTGGAGGAAGGTCTAGCTACCATTCAGAAAAATTCTCCATCCCCATAATCCAGGAGGACCACATTTAGAAGGGCCATCCTTTTCAGTAAGAGTTACTTGTTTTTCATTAGCATCTAAATATATTCAGGCTATAGCAACAGAAAGCAAGCAAAAATATTGAAAAGTCAAACTCCCTAAGGAAGAGGGGTATTTTTTCGGATGCCAAGACATAATGAAGATGGTTACTGTCACCTCCCAAGGCCTTAATATCCAAATAACTTTGAATATATTTTTCTCTTCCTATACTTTTGTTCACTTTTTAAAACCCAACAACTAAGAATAATCAATGTATAATCAAGCAGAAGAGTATCTTGATGTGAACATTATGCATAATTTAAAATTTACCTTGATAGCTATTGTTAAGATTTCTTTTCCAACTTTCTCTATTTTTATTTTCTATAGCACATTTTGGATAGATGGGAACAATTCTATTGATGGGAATAGGATATAATGAAAGCTATTTGCAGGTCAATTAAATCCATTCATCAGAATATCAGCATGGACCTAAAATATTTATAGAAGCCTTTTTTGTGAGAGTAAGAAATCATTAATTGGTGATTAACAAAAGAATGCAATAAGGAACTCAGATCCGTGTGGTAGGGTTTTTTATTACATATTTTGAACTAGCAGGATTAGAAAAGGAATTGGAGAAATTAGTTTTCATTTAGCTAAAATAGCTTTTTTTTTTTTTTGTCTAAGCAGGACTGAACAGGGACTAGCTAGGATTTTTGACTAAGCAGGGATCTCAGGGACTAGCAGGATTATGCGGCTCTGAACTCAGAACAGCAATTCTTACAGATTCCCACTCAACTATTTGCTCAACAGTTGAAATGTATGATAAGTTACCTTACCAATTTGCCATCATTGTTCTTCTTGATTATAGTTATTAAATGTTATCTTTTATCTAAGAATTTTAAAAAGCTATCCATTGGTGTTTACCAGTGGTGTATGCATGATCAGACCCACTCATGCACAAGGATAATTCATGCCTGTGAATCATGCATCCTGTAACCTATATAGTACATACCTATCTAGAAGAAAGTCCCACCGAAGCCATAACTGCTACCAAAGTTACAACATTGGCTGCAGATGCGAGAAATAAAAGCAGTAGTATCAATGACATCCCTTATCTAAGGAGACATTTATTTTTAGGTCAGCCCCATCTACACACCATGGAGAAATCCCAGTTCTGCATATGTATACTTCTCTCATGTATCCGGACTTGAGTCCACTTCAGTGAAGGTAATCAGTCTTTAAAGCCATCCAACATTACATAAAGATATTTCTCCATTGAGAAGCTGTTTCAGCTCAGGAACATCGTTGGTACTCCTGTGCCAAAAGAGACGTGGGATCTATGACTATCAAAATCTGTTTAGACGTTCCCTGTGCCTGAGCAACCTGAAAAAGAGTGGATCCAACTACATAAAAAGGAGGTTAATTTTATTTTGAAGTATAAAGTATCCTGTATTACATATTCAAAAGAATCCACAGTGCAGACCTTAATGATGAGGTTTAAGGGTAATTTCTGTCAGAGAACTTTTAAAACTCAAAGAGATGGTCATGTCTGGAGAGTTCAAATAAGTTTAATGGAGCTGAAGTCACAGGGGAGACATCTTTATACTCAGCAATTACTGAGTTTAAAAATATGAAAACAAGTTCTGCTCCTATGAAAGAGTTGGCTACCTTCCTTTAAAGAAGGGAAGTATTCCTTCAAGTGGTTGTCATTATCAAAAAAAGAAAATTCAATACAGTTGCAGAAAGCACCTCAGCATTACCTACTCATTTCCATACAGGCAATTTCATTTTGTTTCAACCTTAATAAACATTTCTTTGCTTAAAACAGTGAAAAAGAGAGAAAAAGGGAAAGAGGCAAGAGATCATTCTTGCTTATTTTATATGATTAAAAGTGCATTAGCCATAGAGATGTATTAATTTGGAGATACAGCTGCTAATTGCTTAAATATTGAACGGAGAAATGACGCACTAGTGTGGTGGAAGCATAATTGGGGAAAAATACTATAATAAAGAACTTGAAAGGTATGTCACATTTCAAATTAGCAGCAAAATCTCTGAATATTTCAAAAAATACTCTGAAAGAAAGTGTCTTGGGGCTTTCTTAATGAGAATGAATGTGGTTTGAAAAGATCAAATAATATCCACATGTGTCAAATACAGGTTCTAACAACAGTTATAGATAATGAATAAAATTACAGTAGGTCACTTGAAGTCATGCTGGATCCAATAGGAAGCACGCTGCTTATTATTTGCTTGTTAAACTATAATTAGAAAAAAATCTGTGTTATAATAATAATAATAATAATAATAATAATAATAATAATAATAATAATAATATATGGAAGATAATAAAAACATTAAGATGAAATATTTCCCATCCTTTCATATTTTGTTTTATTAACATTTCAGCAGTAAGGAGGCATGCACATATGTTAATATTGAAATAAATGCAATAATGATGACTTTAAATAATAATCAGAAGGTTTTTTTCCCCCCAGATTCCTAAGGATTATAGTTTTTAAATAGATGCCATCATGTTATTTAAAAAAAGACATGAAAGCTGATATCCTCATTTGTCTGAACCTAGAAGTAAAATACCAGTTTGGGATTAAAATTCTTGGAAATAAATCTATCAAAATAAAAGCAATGCAAATCCTCAGCACGCGCGCACACACACACACACACACATTGTGTTTTTCTGTATGTATGTGTATTTGTCTATGTATATATAGTTGTGTATATATACAGTAGTTCATTTGTGGGCTTTATTGCTACAAGTCTTGGTAATGATCAATAGCTTACATGGCTTTGAAAGGGTTTGAGTTAAATTTTGAGGACTCCATGATGAAAGATGGTATTTCAGGAACTACTTGCTGAGTAGACCAAAACACCCTTTTTCCCTGGCTCTTCTTCTACACTTGGAATTGACCCCCTCTGCACAACCACCACTCTAGACCCAGATGCTTTGCCTTCCAGATGGGGGCACATCCATCTTGGCAGTCAACAGATACAATGACTATGGAGGCACGCAGGTTGTTCAAACAGCAGTCTTGCATGGAAGGCGGTAGAGGCTTCACCCTGGCTATGTTCACTAACAAACTAAATTTTAAAAATTGGGATAATGAGTACAGATCATCATTTGATCCTTTCTCCATACATAATTCTTCAATGGAGTTTTATGTCATCTGAATATGAAAAAGCTGCCATTTTGAGTTTCTCAAAATCTGGGCTTGTTTCCAGCTTTCTTTCCATATATTTTCTGAACTTCAGCTTGGGGAAAGTTCTACCTTTGATTCAGGTAGAGGAAAACTGTCTATCTCACCTGGCTTCATGTCACTCTTGGCCAGTTGGTTATTTTTTAGATCTTTTAAGCATCTCCCATTAGCTGTTCCAGCCTGTGATCTTCAAACAAAACAAAGTATGTTTGTGTCTATGTGGTGTGTGTGTGTGTGTGTGTGTGTGTGTGTGAATCCTGTAGTTTCTTCCACCCTTGGAGTAGGAGGTGTATGTTCTTTCATAAAAAGTGACCAGAAGTGAGATGAGTTAATCTTTTCATTGGTCACACCTATGAGGATTTCATGGAGGAAAGGAAGAATCGGTTTCAAAATAGTTCTGTGTGTCACATAATAATTGGTCATTCATTTTGAGTTCATTCATTATTCAGAACCATTTTTGTTTTTATTTTCCTCAACAGTCAAGAAAAGTCATCTTAAAGTTATGGGGAAGAGACAGAAAATCATATCAGGTTTGGATTCACTAAATCTCTCAGATTTGGACAGTCAAGAGAAGTGCATGAAAATTTACCAATGTTTCTTAGGCATTTTTATTCATCCCGTTCTTAACAGATTTATCTCTAGCAATTTCCCCTGAAATAAAGCATTCATTTATGTATATTCTTTTCCCCACTATAATATATTTTTATGTGGACTTTGTCTACTTTGAGGGGGGAAAGATGCAATTTTTTTCCATATGATTTGGAAAAGCAAGGGTTTTTAAGCATGCATGCATTGTCATATACATTTAGGAGATAAGACTATGATAAACGCATTTGTACGTTCTTATGTGAATCTTTTTATTAGTAATTCTCAGTCACATATAAATCAATTTACAATGTGCAACATTAAAAGCAATCATGTGACACTTTGAGAAAAGATGGATTGTATGACCCAGCTACAGTTAACTGAACACTGTTTGTACTTGCCTCATGAGGACAATCGTTTATTGCTGAAACGTTGAAATGTTGCATTTTTGTAGATTATTTACAATTGTATTGTATATTTAAAAATCAATTATTAGGTGACTGAAAATGGCTCACAAAGTAGATGCAAGTAAGATTAACCCAAAGTCACAAATATTCCATTCATTATTATAGAGTTTTTATCTCTAAAGAAAGGAGATCAAATTGCAGATGGGGTTGCTACTCTCAAAAACATCCAACTTTCTGATAGGTCCTTTAATGCTCCTAAGGAAAAGCAAGTTTTATTTAATAGACTATGAAAAACCCAGCAACTGGGTTAGCATGTATGAACAGAGCTAAGGCATAATATGATTTATTTGTTTGGATATAGCATGCTATGTGAACAGAACAATTGCATTTTGTTGACCAAGCTTCAGGGTTAAGATCATGTGCTCAGCTACTGATATTTTATCATCTGGAGAGAGAGAGATTATTCACAAAGGTATCTGCCTGACTTTTAATAATCTTATAAATTGGAGATAATTTTTGCAAGCTCTCTGAAGTCAGGAAAGTCTGACTTCTGGGAGGAATATTAGAAGATCTGAAAATGTCATGCCAAGTGGACAAGAAATATTAATGTGGTATCAAAATCTGCCTTGCATTTTTTAAAAACAGTGTTACTCTGGAATAGATGTTTCTGTTTTACCACCTTATTTTCCAGAGGCTCAAAAATGCCTTTCTAGTTCCATGCCATCAGAAGAGGCTTGGATTGCCCTCACACACTTTACCTTACCTTGTAAATTATAAAGTACAATGTAATCACAATGAAAGTAACAAAATTCTGCCTTACTGCAATCATAATTAGAAGACAACAGGTGTGATATGAATGACCCCATAAACATGAACATGCATACAAATATAGACTTTCTCCTTTCTCCGTTGTCCTTTCTCCCCTCTCTTTTTTCTTTTAACTTCTTAAACCATCAAAAATATGCTTTCTGTAATCTAGGTTAGCTATTTCTCCCCTTTTTCCTGTTTTATCTATTTTTTTGATGGGGGAATGGGAGGACTCTGTGGCAGCAAAGTGAGTGAGTGAGTGAGTGAGTGAATGAGTGAATACACACACACACACACACACACTAATATATATGTATGAAACCTCCCTGGCTGAACCTCCATCCTATCCTACTGTTTTCCCTTGGGACAGAATGCAAGTGTGAGAAGCCAGAGATATTGTTGACTGCAGTAGAGGTAATTCTGAAATGAACAACCAAATATTTCTTCATCCTTTGTCTGCCTTCCAGTTCCATAAGTGCAAGGATCCCATTCTCCATCCATGAGAATTTCACCAACATTTCCCTGTGAGAAAAAAGTTTTGTCAGTCATCCAACTGAATGCCCAAACTCCAGAGTCTGGTGGCACATTTCCAGACTAATGAATGTTATTAAAAGGCATACACTTTTATGAACACTCATTCAATTTTCGTCACACTCAATTGAATGGAAAAAAAATTGGACTGAAAGAAAAGAATGCAGGAGAAATGTTCATCATGGCACAAAAATACTTTACAGATTGGGAGAAGACAAATCACTGGTTTCCTGTTTAAGGCAATAGGAAGTTAAATAAAATGGGAGTAACAAGAATGACTGGGATTTTATCAATTTCAGATTGGAGGTCCTCTGTCAATCCAAGTTCATTGCCAGACTTCAGACTCTTGCAATATCATATAGATGTGTGTGTGCCTGTATATATCTCAGTTGTTTTCCAGGCAATATTAACTTTTGTTTCTTTTAAAAATAAGAATTTAAGACATTAGAAGAGCCAAATTGGATGAAACTAAAGGCCTATCTAGTCCAGCATTCTGTTCCCATGGAAAAGTTTGCTCCTGTCTCTAAACCAGTGTTTCTCAACCTTAGCAACTTTAAGATGTGTGGACTTCAACTTCTAGAATTCCCCAGCCAGCATGGGAGTTGAAGTCCACACACCTTAAAGTTGCTAAGGTTGAGAAACACTGCTCTAAACATTGGAACTTGAGATTAGGGCTTAGTGTCTCCCATAGTATCTGCCTGGCCACTTTGATCCTGCAAGGTTGGCGTGCTCTGAGTTCCTTCGATTAAACAATGTCATCTATCAGGACCTCAGGAGTGCACCTTCTCTGTAGCAGGGCCTGCCCTCTGGAATGAGGTTCCCACCCAAGATCCAGATGCCACCCCGCAGCTGTTGTTCAGAAGAGCCACGAAAACCTGGCCTTTGTCAAGGGAGAGTGAGTCCCTTCACTTCATCATGTTTGCCATCTTTTATCTTTTATCTTTTATTACAATTTTTTGGCTGGTTGTTGTGAACTGCTCAGAATCATTGAGAATTGGGCACAATACAAGTTTAATACATTGTTATTATTATAGTTGGTCGCACAGTCAGCCAGATGTTTAGACTGGATTTGGCATTTTTATCCACCTATCGAGTCCTTCCCAAGGACCTAGGATAGGCAGATGTTGTTGTTTGATGGTGTCAAAGGTATCATTGCAGAATGTGAGCTGTCCCAAGTAAAGCTGCCTTTTGCAACTGACTGATGGTGATTTTGTCAATGGCAATGGTCTTCAAGTAGTGCTCCAGATGTTTTGGGATTGCACCCAAGGCGCCTATAACTATTGGTACTATCTTTGCTTTCTTTGCCATAGTTGTTCTACTTCTATTTGCAGGTCTTTGTATTTTGTGATTTTCTCCAATTCTTTCTCTTCTCTTCTGCTGTCTCCAGGTATTGTAATGTCCGCTATCCAGACTTTTTTGTCTTTCTTATCAACAATTATTAAGTCTGGGGTGGGTGTGGCAGGTGCTTGTCTGTTTGAATTCTAAAGTCCCAGAGCACTTTAGCTTCTTCATTTTCAATTACTTTGTCTGTTTTGTGGTCCCACCAGTTCTTGCTTGCAGGCAATGGCATTTCTTGCAGATCTTCCAATACACCACTGTTGCTACTTTGTCATGCCGTTGTTTGTAGTCAGTCTGTGCAATCTTCTTGCAGCAGCTGACTAGGTGGTCCACTGTTTCTTCAGCTTCTTGAAGAGGCGGCATTTGCTGTCTGTTGCTGTCTTCTCAATTCTGGCTTTATATGCATTTGTTCTTAAAGCTTCATTTTGTGCAGCCAGAATTAACCCCTCTGTCTCTTTCTTCAACTTTCCTGCTGTTAGCCATTGCCAGGTCTTGTTGTTATCTGCTTTGCCTGCTAGTTTTTTTGTGTACTGGCCTTGTAATACTTTGCCTTGCCATGTCTCTTTTCTGTTCTTCATCTGGTCTTTTTTATAGGCCAGTTTGATTTCTTTGGTATTCAGTAAGCCTTCATGATACTCTAGCTTCAGTGCATTTTCTTCACTGTCCTTCAAATATTCCTCCAATGCCCGTCATTCTTCTTCAACTCTCTCTCTGTAACATTCCACACCCACCTATGCTCCTTGGTAAGTAGAGTCTATCAACGTCACTGCTTGGATGAAGGGCATGATTCATTGTCATTATTTTTTTGGTCTTCCTATCCAGGGCTTCTAGTTCAGCTTCAGTCCAGTCCACTATTCCAGCTGTATATCTAATGACTGGAATTGCCCAGGCGTTAATCGCCTTGATGATATTTCCGCCACTGAGTTTGGACTTTAAGATCTTCTTCACTCTTCCGATGTATTCTCTACTAACCTTCTTCTTCACTTCAGTGTGCTTGATGTTGTCAACCTGAAGGATGCCCAGGTACTTGTAGTGATCTTCTTCATCCAGACTCTTGATGTTATTTCCATTAGGCATCTTGATTCCTTCAGTTTTCACTATTTTTCCCCTTTTGATGGTAAGGGTGGCACACTTGTCCAGTCCAAACTTCGTTGCTATATCTTGGCTGTATATTTGGACAGTGTTGAGCAGCGATTCCATTTTAGATGGTGTTTTTATATACAGCTTCAGATCATCCATGTAAAAGAAGTGGGATAACCTGGCATATGTTTTTGATATTTGATAGCCATGTCCTGACTTGTTCAGTACTGTTGACAGAGGAATCAATGCCATGACAAACAGTAGTGGTGATAGTGAGTCTCCTTGAAAGATTCCTCTCTTGATGTTAACCTCTCCCAGTCTATCACCATTGACCAGCAGCTGTGTCTTCCATTCTGCCATTGATCTTTGCACAAAGCTTCTGATATTTCTACTGACTCCTGTTATTTCTAGGCACTTGATTGTCCAGTCATGTAGCAGGGAGTTGAATGCTTTCTTGTAATCAATCCAAACTACATTCAAGTTGGTTTTCCTTCTCTTACAGTTTTCCAAAATCATCTTGTCAGTTAGGAGGTGATCTTTTGTTCCTCTGCTGTTTGGGCAGTTTCCTTTCTGCTCAGGTGGAAAGAGCTTGTTTTCAACTAGGTGCTGTTGGACCGCATCAGCTACCACAACAGTTACCAATTTCAAAGTTGTTGGCAAGCAGGTAAATGGCCTGTAGTTGCCTGGTGCTGCCCCTTTTGCTGGATCTTTCATTATCAGGTAGATTTTGCCAGATGTTAACCAATCTTCAATTTCACCTCCTTGCAGCATATTTTTAAACTACTACTACTACTACTACTACTACTACTACTTATTATTATTATTATTATTATTATTATTATTATTATTATTACCCAGCCAATGTTCCTTTTCCTCCCCCACTCCCTTTTATACTCCTCTGTGTCTGGCATTCATTTCTTTCTTCCCCTTGTCTGCTGTAGAATTGGGCCCAAACCTTTCCATTGGCCTTTGATGCTTGCTTCAAACTTTATGTGCAGTGAACATTTTGTATATTTATTTATCAATCTATATCTTTATTTTAAGAATGACTGGGGTGTATTTCTGGCCCACTCTATGCATATTTTTTTAAGTGAAGTTGGATGGATAATATTGAAATTCATGGAAATGATATCCTCTTCACTAACTTTTCCTTTTTTAAAAAATGCAGAAGGCAACGTCTGATCTATAGCTGAGGGTAAAATGACAGTCAGGTTCAGCCGATGCAACTGGGGCACTATGTTATTGAACTCAACACTTTGTAAGGTGCTGGAGGATACCTCAAGTATGAAAAGCCATATATCAAAACAAATCTCATTTGATTCTATATGGTACCTGAATTGTGTGAATACATATTCAACAAACTGGGAGGGGAAAAAAAAAAGTAATATCCATGGCTTTACTACAACTATATTTTGTGTTCAGCAGTTTTTGATAGACATTCATTACCCCCCCTCCCCTCCCCAAGTCATAAGTTTGTGATGAAAAGTGGCAAATAACCATTTTGGAGCAATACACTGAGAAAAACCACTATTCATTTCACTGTTGAACTTTGATGGAAGAGCCAGCATAAATAACTTGGGGCTCAATCCACATTTTATGCTTGTATTGTGCGTGCAGAAGTTACTAGTAATATTTCCCTTAAAGACTGTTCGTGAGTCAAAACACTGTAGGAATTAAGGAAGGAAATGGTGCAATAAAATCAGTGTCATTTCTCAAGGGTTCTGTTTTGTTGGTAGTTGCTTGCTGTTGCATCTTGTCTAAAGTAATATCTAAAGTGAATTTGGCTTAACATTCAAATGAGCATATTCACAACTGAGTACACTCAGAATGTACTGTACAGAGTTTTTGCCGTTCACTTATGTACATTTCTGATGGAGACAATCCACAGCAGCAGAATGGTTTCCCTACCTAGTGAGCAAACGTTTTCAGGCCACAGCACAAAAAGTGATGAAGGTCAGGACAAAAACTCAGTTTGATTTAATTTAATATTCAATTAAACGCTAATAATAGGGTAGCTAGCTAGATGCTATTGAGTCAGGCTCAATACTTGGCAACTGCATGGACAAATGGCCGCCACAGCACTAAGTCTCTCTTCCAAGGATCTTCCTATAATCTCCTTGATCCCATCCATCCACCTTATCCATTGCCTTCCCCTTCTTTTATTTCTTTCAGCCAAGCATAACCATTTTTTCTAGTCCATCATCTGTTATAATGGTATGTGGGAATGCCCTTGGGAGACAGGAGGAAACGTCACAGATTGTGACCTTACAGACTGATGTTAATCCTTTGACGTAGTCCAGACAGGAAGCACATCCATGAATACTAGCTCTATCATTACTGTAAGGTTATATTAACAGGATTTTGCAAGTCTGAAAATATTCTTCCCCTCTTTTCCTTTTACTGTCTGGAAACCTAGGGAGGGTCCCTTCTGAAATGCTTCCCATGGCCCCTCTGCTTCAGTGGACTGAGATATTTTTTGCAAGGTGGCTGTCTAGTCTGCAGCAATTCCTCCTGTCTCCCAAGGTCATTCCCACATACTATTACATCTGCTCACTTCACATGAACAAAATATGTGAGTTTCTGCTGATCATTGCCTCAGGAGAACAATTGGTATTTATATGATTCAGGGCTGATCAGCTGGTCCTTTTTGAAGTTCGTGATACATGATACTAGCAACTGCCTCTAAATCCATAACTGGAAGGCAGGTATCCTCCAGCCACTTCCCCTCAATGTCCAGCTTTCACAGCTACCAATGGAAAGAAATGTCCTGATTCTTAATATTATAAAGTATCCACGCTTGTATATACCTTTCTTATTTTGAGCTATCAGATCAGAGAGATACAGCTCTTATCTTATAACATGACCTCATAGTAAAGGTTCCATAAGTCCACCACCCCAGAAGGGGAATTATGTCAGTATATATTCCTGAGGTTACTACATGCTACTGACACCAGGAGGCAATGTATGAACCATAGTGGGACTCATCAGATACACACAGTCATTATAGTTAGTATTAGATCTTATATGGTTCAAATCCATCTTCCAGGAATTGAACTGTTATGCCCTTGAGCTTTATATAGTGCAGCTAGCTTTATGAACTATAACAGCTCTGATGTCAAAGATTTGCTGGAAGGGTGATATGGACCATCTGTAAGTGGTGTACACCTGACTTATTTTGAGCTCTCAGGCCAACATCAATAAAGTACAGTTCCAGTCAGATTTGTGGAATCTGTTTCCTGACCTGGCCTATCTTGAAAAGCTGACCTCAAACCTGAAGGCCAGACTGCTTTCTCCCCTTGCTCCCTCTTATACTAAAGTGAATTAGGGAGGAGTTAATCTGAGCTGATTTCTCGTGCTTTCACGGTTGCTGATGCTTAAAGAATGCTGATGCTTACAGTATGCTGACATTACCTCTTCCTAGTTTCCCCAAGGTCATTTTCATAGCTCTTTACACAAACTGCCCATCTATGTCTATTCCTGAGCACCAAAAAAAGAAAAAAGAAAAAAAAAGAAAAGAAAGAAAAAAATCTTGTATGACTTTATTTATTTTTGTACTTTCAAGTCTATCTTGACTCCTGCTGATTGCCTGGACAAGTCCCTGCAGTTTTCTTGGGAGTGTTTTTGGAAGTTTTCGGCAATGTATCCTTCCGAGAGCTGAGACAGGGACTGACCCAAAGCTGGCTTTGTGCCTAAGGCAGGACTAGAACTCAGGATCTCACAATTTCTAGCCTGGTACCTTAAAATACTACACCAGCCTGGCTCTCATTTGTCTTGTCCATCACTGCAATAAAAAACTTCTAAATTCAGTTCTTCACTGTCAGCTGAAATTTCACTCAAGATTGTCTCCTTAATATTTAACATTAAACTAGATTTTTCACTTCTGATTTTTCCTTTAATAAGTTTCTCTAAGTCTTCTTTACTTTCAGCTAACCAAATGGTGTCATCTGCCTATCAGAGATAGCTATTGTTTAAGCTCCCAATTTTGATTTCAGCTTCCATCACTTTCAACCCTATAATTTTTTAAAATACATTCATTGTATAAATTAAGCCGATATGGAGACAGTATACATATACATTACTTCTATTCTGAACCATTCTTTTCCTCCAAATTCAGTTGTTTTATAACATCAAACACATTGCTGCAGGCAAGAAAGCAGAGGGCTACGTCCTTCTTATATTCATTTCATTTCATTTATATTATTTATATTATTCATTTATTTTATTTATATTGTTTATTTTATTTATATTGTTTATTTTATTTGATCTACAGATTATTTCATTTATTTCATATTTTTATTTTATTTATATTATTTGATTTGATTTATAGATTATTTCGTTTATATTACATTATTTATTTTACGTTTATTTAAGATATTTGTATAGCCACTCGTATTATGAACCACAACTCTGGGTGGCTCACAAAACAATAAAAAAAAAATTAAAACAAACAAACGAAAGTGGCCCTCAAAAGTGATTTGAATTATGCCTCTCAATTCTACTGCAAACAATAACCACAATAAGAGTGATTTTAAAAAGAAAAAGAAAAAAAGGAAAGAAAAAAGATTATGTTTTCAGCCTGTTCTTCTAGATTTTTGTTTCTGTATCAAGACACTTTCAGCAGAAGCTCAAACAATACGATGGAACCTGAGATGAATTTATATGGGGCAGAAATGAATATTAAATCAGGCTCCAATTTTTTTTTCAGGATTTCCTGTTTAAAAAAAAGAATTACGTAAAAAAAAATGAGGGAAGCTGGAGAGATTAAAGAAGATATTTTTCTAAATGTGAAGGCAGCTGTTCGACCATCTGTGCTTACCTGTTTGCTTCTTCCTCAACTAGCAGAGAGACGCCCTGGCTCTCTACCAACTTGTCTTGTTTCAAAACCAGTCTTGTCATGGATGGAATAGCCAATACATTTTCCCCTTCTTCTTTACACTATCATGAACAGCAAAGACAAGCTGAGAGTTGACAAGAGTGCTCTCTCCAAAATACAGTGAGCCATCTTCCTTTACAGTCTCAAAAATGTAACTTAATTCGATTGGAAATAATGGGGAATTCTGTAATTATTTACAGATCTTCAGCATTTCCCCGGTTAAAAAAAAAAAAGGCTAAATTAATCAAAGAAAACTAAATCACAGGTTTGCCCAACAAACTGCATGGATGTGCAGCACAGAAATTGAAAAAAAATATAGATAGATAGATAGATAGATAGATAGATGATAGATAGATAGATAGATCGAACGAACGAACGAACGGTGTATGGGCTAGACCCTCCCAAGTCCAAAGGGAAGATTCCACAGAAGGTTGTGGAGAATAACAGGGCTAAGATCCTGTGGGACTTCCAGATCCAGATGGACAGGCAGGTACTGGCCAATCAACCAGACATCGTGGTAATAGACAAGGGCCACTTTTATGTGGCTTAACCTACTTGGGAGACATTGAACTTTAATCTGATGTTTTCTTCATCCATTGCCATAGCATAAACTTTCAACACTTGCTGTGCTAGCTCAAATTTCTACACCCATCTCTGATAATCTTTCCTCCTTTCTGTTCTGTGCTCCATAATACATACTGGTTCTGCTGCCTGCTTTCTCTTCTCTCCATTTCACAGTTGGCTTTTTGGTATCTCGTAACAGTCTCTCTTCTCTGTCTGCTAGTCACTCGTATCTTGTCACTTCCCAACTCATCTTATTCATTTTTCACAGCTTTATTTTTAATAAATGTTATTTTCCTTCATCTTACACTCCATGTGTTGATCTCCACTGTATACCATCCCAAGTCTTTCTGCACCCCTTGAATTTTGTTACTCTTTGGCAGTATTTGGATACCGCAAGTTCCCAGTATGCCATCACCAAGAGACAAAAATCCCAAACAGGCAGCAGCAAACTCTCAATAGATGGCCTGCTCAAATGGAAAACAGCCACCTTTGAGATCCTTCCAGCCACCACATAAAAGGCTGGGAGGTTGTCATTTCCTGTTACTTTAGAAAAAAAAAGAAAGAAAGAAAAATGTAAAACAAAATCATGCAAGCCCAACCAGGGCCAGCATCAGAAGATAGAAACTTAGACTCCCCTAGCACAAAAAGAGCACAAACTCTGCCTTTCTACATCCCATGATACTCTCTCTATCCCATATCACCCCTTTTTCTTCCTTGGCTGTTTGTATTTTGTCTCTGCTGACTTCATTGCAGGACTTCCCTTCTCCCAGGGTTCACATGCCATCTCTGATGGACAATGGAGGCAGCTGAGCTGTGGAATTTCAGAGGAACCTGGAAAAGGCTAGCTGTTGGGCCTCTTCATGCTGGGACAGCCACAGCTATTTGAGCCATCTGCTTGAACCACAATGTCCAATATGCATGCCTCAGTTACAGAGCAACTTGAATGCACAGTGCAGATGGCTGGGCAAATATTGAAAGGATAGGCAGAAATAGGGCTGAGTTGAGACAACTTTAAACTGGGGTGTGGTTTTCAGAAGGCCAATGTATTTGTCTTTTGGTTATCATGAAAAACTCACAGTTAGGATAACAGCACAACAGCATCCTCTCACATGGATTATCTATCAGTTTGTACTAAGACATTTATGGCTTCCTATGTGCTAATATACGTCCCCTTACAAATGGCCACTGTTGATGAATTTGACTAAACTAAAGTTGCCTAATGGGCACTCATGTGTTGTGTCCAAACAGCCACAGGTTATATGAAAAAAGTTGTTCCTTTTATCTTTATTTTTTTTTTAATGGCTAAAAAATAAAGTTATCCCCAGGAGTCCTGGGCATGCTCCAGAGCAACAGAAAGTTCAGTGTCAAGCAGGAGCATCAGTTGGGAAAAAAGGTAAGAAATGCAGGACGGGCTGGATGTGACTCTAATTTAACCTTATGAACTTTAAACTAGAGATGGATAACCTGGTGACCTCAGAAGTCTTTACTTGTTGGCCATGCTAACCAACAGCAGTTCCTGCCTGTTTTTTAAATTCATTCATTCATTCATTCATTCATTCATTCATTCATTCATTCATTTACTTATTTGACTTGTCCCCGCCCATCTCCCCACAACGGGGGACTCTGGGTGGCTTACAAGAACTAAAATCGAAAATACATAATTAAAATTATAAAAAGTTTAAGAGTTATAAAAGTTATAAAAACCATAATTTACAAAGATAAAGATAAAGATAAAAGGCTAAAAGATCCAAGAGGCCAATAGAGGCCACACCAGGCCGCTAAGGGGCCAGCCAACCCCATTTCTGGTATCCTCCCTCCCCGCCCCAGGCCAGATGGCAGAGCCAGGTCTTCAACTCCCTCCGAAAGGCCTGGAGTGAGGGGGCCTGTCTCACCCCCGGGGGCAAGAAGTTCCAAAGGGCGGGGGCTACAGCAGAGAAGGCCCGCCTTCTGGACCCCGCTAGTCGAAGTTCTTTTACTGCAGGGATCCGGAGCATGCCCTCTCTGTGAGATCGGGTGGGACGGGTTGAAATCGTGGGGGCGAGGCGGTCCTTCATGTAACCTGGCCCCATGCCACGTAGGGCTTAAAGGTGATAACCAACACCTTGAATTGGACCCGGAAGCAAACCGGTACCCAATGCAATGCAGATCGGGTAGGACGGGTTGAAAGCGGGTTTTCCAATAGGAACTGAAATGCAAAGCGTGTAATGGGTTTCAATTCCTTCTACCATCCTTAAACTAACATGCGTTTTGGCATTTGGGCATCATTGGGTTTAGGAACAGATACCACAGTAGATGGCTCTGGGGTGCTGAGGCACTTTCAATTTGCTGCCAGTCCTTCTAACGCAAAATTCAGATGGCTGAAAATGACAGTGGGGGCAAGAGAGTGGCTTATCCCCTCCATATACTTCATTTTGCCTAGGTGTATCTTTTTTTAAAAAAATGCTAAAATAAAATAAATATACAATAATAAAATAAAATAAAATAAAATAAAATAAAATAAAATAAAATAAAATAAAATAAAATAAAATAAAATAAAATAAAGCATTCCTGAAAAGAGCCTGGTCTCTAATGCATTATGCTAATGGAATATGAATGCAACTGAGTTTATAGAGAGTAAAGAGGTTTAAAGAAACTGTGAAAGAAAATGAATGTCTACCTTAGCCACAATTCATCTACTCAACACGAACATATGGGCTGAATCTGCAGAATATGCTAGGACTGAAAAGTCTTGGTTAGTTTGTGGTGCTTTGCATATTAGCGTCTTTCCTAAGTCATGATGGGCAGTTCTCTGGATTTGAAGTGAAAAGGTATTTTGGAGGGGACACACTCACACTCCCTGCACCTGTTGACCCCTTTCCTGGGGTCTCACAATAGCTGCACAATCCTAGGAAAATAGACAATTCAGTGAAGGAGGCAGCAACAGGGGGTGACAAGGTCATTGCATCCTGTCACCACCTCCTTATTGCCTCCTGCAACTCAAACATATATTTTCCTGGGTCTGTGCAGCTGCCATAAGAACAGTGTTTCTGAATCTCAGCAATTTTAAGAAGTCTGGACTTCAACTCCCAGAATTCCCCAGCCATGGATTGGAGGACAAGAAAGGAGGTGTTGACTGGAAATGGCAGTGAGGGCACCCAGGCCCTTTACAAAGCACCTTTCCTGCTTTGGGCCTGAATAGCTGCACATCTCTAGTCCTAAGTCAGAGATGCACCAGGAGCAAGCATGGCTGACAAAGGGATCTCCTGATCTTGCTTCTAGATTGAAATACTTAATGTGATAGAGCAAAGAATGATTAAATAAACAGACGGCTGGATGGTAAGAGAGCCATTGGTTATGCTGCTGGGCTACAGACAGAAGTGCGTTGCCCTTGTCTTCTTCTGTGATGTTGGTTTGACTTTCCAGTCTCGCCTAAAGCTTTGGAATGTCCTACTGGTCTCCTATTCAGGTCCAGCCCGCTTAGCTTTTTGAGATTGGCTAGGTGCAGGAATTTCTATGGGCCTTTAAGGGTATTCTTTGGGGGTTATTGGAACATATGCTGAAGTGATACAGGACAATACTGAAAAATGACATTTGGTTTGCTGTTTCTCACAGAACAGCTATGACAACAGTGGTGAACCCTGCCTAAAGTAATGCTGTTGTAATCTGACCATGAGGCAATCTAAAACCTAGTGGGTAAAAGGAGTCCCAAATCATAATCCATTCCTTACCACAGCTGAAACCCACAGAAATCCAACCTCTTCTGGTCATGCCAGTTTGAAGAACCACCTAATTCAACCACCAACATGCTTTCTTTGTACAAAGACCAGACCAGTACATTCTTAAGCTACTAAAGTCCAAGTGAACAGAGCCTGAAAAAAGGGTTCTTTGAACAAAAAATGCACTGAAAACAACCAAGGGGACTTATGAAAAACCTCAACATTTACAGAGAGCTAAGCCATGGCCCTGTATGAAGGATGACTGATGTTCATTTGTAGAACATGCAGTTTGTGTACAATAAGGTATGACCATGACCTAAGATTGTGCCCTTGCAGACAAGAAGCTATTGAAGCCATAGGCCATATCCTTCTATACTGAACCGTCTGTAAGGTTCCTAGAACCCACCTTATAACTCCTTGCCTGCTAAAATACCTGGGAAATTCTTATCATTTTTATGTACAGTTAGTGTAGCCATAGTCTGTTACACCACACATTCTGACTGCCCACTGATCAGAATGCCACTAATTGTAACCTTCTTATTCTGTTTTGTGTTTTGATTTTTATTTTAACATGTTTTATTTTGAACTCTGCTCTGTGACCATAATAAATTCTATTTATCTATTTATCTAGAACATATATTTTATCTTCAGTATCTCCAGCTAAGACTGGGAAATACTCCTGCATACTCCATGAATTCTCCTTCCCAGTCTGAGTAGATAAATACTGGGTCAACAACTACTTTTCAATGCAGGTTTTGTTCATCTGTGAAAGAGGTTTCTGTTTTTCTACCTTATTCTTGAAGATGCTTGGGAATTTCTTCCAAATTTCTCTTACAATGTTTTTGAGCTTACTTAACTGTTGGAGCCAGTATGGAAATGGCTACTATTCTCATTTTAGTTACACCAGTTTCCATTACACTGAAACTTTCCTGACTGCCCACATTACCCAATCTGAAATAGCCTCTAGGGGGGAGTTTCTTTGTGAAGTTTTCTCTTGTGATTTCATGGGAGAAAGGAAGCCAGGGAGACTGCAGATGATCTGGAGATGATTGTACAATGCAAGAAATGACATCTATGTATAACTCTTAGTTATCATATAACAAAACGAGAGCATGACACTCCATCACTGAGAATTTCTCCTAAATTCTCTTCTGCGCTGAAAGACATTTCAAAAACTCATTCTGTTTCATCAGTTTATGTATGAACTCAGAAGAAATAAAGGCAGGAGAAACTGCATTTCTCAAGAGCTCAACACTTCAGTACCTTAGCACCTTGGGGTTTAATAGCTTAAGCTATAGGACAGGAAGTTTAGACCAGGTCTATGGGAACTGCTCTTCTGATTAACACCCCTATCATTGCATTGTCTCTACAGACATTGCTGAGAACTCTGTTGGAATTCTCCCGCTAATATTCTTATTACATGTGTCATTAGAGGATTTTTGCCATGGTGGCTTTAACGCCACAGACATTTTAAGTAGGTTATTCCATCACTTTGCCATTTTGATTATGACAACATCCTGACACCATCTTGAATGGATTTTTGGAAAGAAAGGCTAACTGTCCAAAGAGGTCCATGCTTATGCTAATTAAAATAGTCTTAGGTGGTACAACCTTCATAATTCCAGCAATGACTATGAAGGATGAGCATGTTGAAAGCCCTCTTTGCTCATTAGCGCAGTTTCTGTCAGACACCACTACCTGCTCTTTCCTTAATGAATGCTAAGCCATCTCTTTAGAAGATTGTGACGCTTCCTTGAACGGAGGGAACCGTCTTATTTCTTCCCAAGTTAGTTGTGAGTAAAATCAGAGAGAGACCTCTTTGACATTTCCCAACCTCCGTACTTATTTATCTCTTTGAGACCCTGTGCTCCAGAGATATCACTGTCTTAATTAAGAAGAAGGATGTGACCATGGTAAATTGACTGATTTCATTGATTAAGGACTAGCTGTACAAGAAACATTGATTTTAACAGTGGGTCTACACAAATGTAATTGTTCGAACATGGGGCTGCATAATTATGGTGATGTATGAGAATAGTTGATTTGTCCTTTTCAACCTTCACTAACATCCTTGTGCATGGTAATGTGTTCATTCAATTAGCAAAAAATCTTAATGTTACAAAATGCCTTTTGTGAAGGCACATGGTAATCATTGCAGTCTAATTTAATCTAACAGCAACTGGCAGCTTACATCTCTTTATTTTTCCTTTCTGCGCTGTGGCCATTCTCCATTTCGTTTGGCAATGCAAGACATGGAGACACCACACAAGCCCTTTTCCAATCCAGTACCTGGGGCAACAGTGTGCCCTCACCAAGCTCTTTGTGTTCATGTCTGTGTGTGTATATACACACATTATGTTTTAATTCATGGAATATATATGTATACATACACGCACACGAATTATTAAGTAATATATATAAATATATTATGTTTTAATTTAAGGTGTGTGTGTGTGTGTGTATGTGTGTGTACACATTGAATTAAATTAAATTTAACTTAAAACAAAATTAACAGGAAGCTGGCATTTTGCTATTCAAAGCACAAGCATCAAAGAGAACCAGAGTTCACCACAGTGGTCCCAGGCCCCATATAGATCCTAGAGGCATCCTTAGAAAATAAAATGGTGGGTTGTGGCAAACCAGTTCTTTGTTTACTACCCTGGAATAGCCTGTGGATGGCCACCCCCCGTCAGGGCCACCATTTTGTGAACATGCTTGTGGCATCTAAAAATTTCATATATGCCCATTGGTTTTAAAAAACTGGGGACTTTTGACATAAGGTAGATATTTAGGACAGCTGGGGAAATTACAATGGCATCTCATAGTTGCCATGTAAGCCACACTTTTGGGCCTTCCAGTCAGTCTTGACTCCTGCAGACTGCCTGGAGAAGTCCTTGCAGTTTTCTTAGCAACATTTGTGGAAGTGGTTTGCCCTTGCCTTCTTCCTAGAGTTGAGAAACAGTGGCTGGCCCAAAATCACCCAGCTGGTTTTGTGCCTAAGGCAGGACTAGAACTGACATTGGTCTCTAGCCTGGTGCCTTAACCACTATACCAAACTGTCTCTCAAACCATAGCTGTGTGTCTATAAAGAAAACATGTTGCTAACGGTCCCTGCCACTGCATCCTGATATTTCTGACCTCACAGCTTTTAAGTTGACCTTATGAATGCAGGTGATTGAAGAAATTAATCTGAGGCCTGACTTGTAAGGCTAAAGATATGGATTCAGACAAGAAACCAGAATCCAAACTTCATTAGTATTCTCATGATATACGGAAGATGAAGCATTCAAGAAGAAAGAATGGTGGATCACTGTCTCTAGAAAAAGAATGCTACACATGGAAACCATATTTTAGGAGGTAAGGTAGGGTGGTTCTTCTTCGAAGTGTTTGTTCTGAGGATCACATGACTCAATAAAATGCTAGTCTGTAAAATCTTTATTTTTATGTTTCTTAAAAAATTATGTTACTTGTAGCATCATCAACAACATCATTATCATTATCACCATTATTTATACACTAACTTCTGAAAAAAGAGGGTATTAATAATAATGACTATAATGAGGATAGTAATATAATCAAATCTTATTATTATCATCACCTATTAGTACAGCTTAGAAACATTGAATAAAATTAAATGATCCTTTTAAAGGCATGATCCAGGCAAAGTTAAATACATTTTAATCATGTCACGGATAGTTAAACATATGCTTAAAGCATACATTGAAAGCAAATGGTGTTGAAAGTGCTTCACTTTGGCTGAATTTTCCCCAAGTGTTGGGGACTCTATGCTGCTCCACCACAGCCTGTCAGAACCAAGATGTGATCTGGTCTTTCAAGAATAGCGAGGCCAATTTTAAGTTCTGGCAGTGGATTGGAAATGGTGACCTTATCCATGATCAGAAAAGAAAAAAACAGATGAACATAAAACTAACAGTGTGGTCAGTACTGAAATCGACAGAAAACCCAGCTATGTAGAAGAGCCGCAAACATGGGATTATTCAACATGACCAAGATCTGATGGTTCCATCAATAGCTCCATGGATAAGTAAATGCATACTGAATAGGTAATGCTGAAAAGAGAATTTCCTTCCTTTTCTAAAGATTCCCTTGAGTTGAGCTTCACTCCTGATGACTACATGGATACATTCATATTGTCTTCTTGGCAACAACATAGAAGTGATGTGCTATTGTCTTCTTTCAGCATTATTTTCTTTTTTTATTCCCAGTCTAGCCTACCACCCTGGGACGTCTCATCTAAATTCTAAGGACATTTGAGCGTATTTAGCATTCTTTGAGCCTTGCCACCTGCTGTAACAATGTTCCTTGTCTGTTTTAAAAATAAAAGAAAACAGATATTTATGGTTATGTGGATAGTCTGATCATTTAAGTCATACATTATAATGGATATGAAAGTAACGTTATAATTGCCCAGTTGGGAGAGGGGAGAATAAGACTACTTTAGCAGGTTTGGGAGGTGTTATCTCTTATTTGATGCTAATACTCATCACATCAGAGCAATGAGTGAAAGAGGAAAAGATTGCTCATCCTTTTTCTCAATGCTCATTTACTACTGTTTCTGTCACAGCTAAACCTTCAACATAAGAAAAAGAAAAGAAGTAGGCACCGAGTAGAGCAACTTTTGTGGAAGAAGGTAACTCATACTATTTTTAAGGTTTTTAAGCTGTATGGTTGACTCAGAAAAAAATAATTACGGTTCTTCCATTTTTTCCCCAGAACTCCGCTGATTTGCCTGTTCATATGAGCCAAGCTATAGAGAAATTTTTCAGGGGCATCTGCAGCAGTAGTGGTCAAAAAAGTCAAGATGGTTGCTATGACTGCATGATTAAAGCCCCAGTAATTTTTTATATGTTGCTACCTAGAGTACCCCCACTTTCCCCCAAAGGATGTTGAGCTCACACAAAATTCTATGTGAATCAACTATTAACAATATTTTCTAGAAGTGACTTTATAGCCTTGTAACTACACATTCTTATGCTGGAAATACTGTGAATTGAATCTGGAGTCTCAACCATGCAAAACATGGACACAAAGTTTTATAATCACATCAAGCATAACTGTTGTTGGTGTGTCTACACACAAGCACACAATTTTCAAAACAGGTCACTTACACAGACCTCTGCAGACCTCTGCATGGGTAGCTCTAAAATCAATTTTTTCTCCCAGTTTGTACCGATTTATCATAATAGAGAAAGGAATCCATTTTAAACTAATCCTCCATTTAAACTACATTCTGAACTTGCCTCTCTCCCAAGGGCTAGATAATGATTGCAAAAGGTTTGGATGGATTTAGACTTTCCTTTACTTTTATCCATCAGGGATAAACACAGTGAACTGTCCACTGAATATATGGCATTTGTAAAAAGCTGGTGTGTTTGGAGTGTTGCTAACCAGCTTGATTGAAAGGGTGCCCTTGTTAGAAAGTTCAGTGGTCCCTTGAAAGAACATTCTTCCAGACATGATGTGAGAGCTCTCCTTCGGCTTGTTTACACAACTAAGACTTAGAGGTTATTCTCCCTGATTTTTTTTCCTTTTCTCAACATAGTTCTCCTCTTTATTTATCGGCTATTTCCTGCTAGAACAACTCTAAAGTAAAAAGCTAGAAGACTATGGAACTCCCTCCTTCTGAAGAGAATTAGCTTTCATTCAAGGCTAAGGCAGACTTTGTCAGGACATGTTTTTCCTGAGAAAATTTCAGAGATTGTTCTTTTTCCCAGATCTTTCATAAAGAAGGACCTTTTAAAGGGTTTCTTCAAAGATTATTTACCACTATGAGAGCTGGCTGGTATAACTGGGGTAAAGTGTTAGACTAGTACTAGGGACACCCATATTAAGTCCATCCTCAGCCATGGAACTTCACTTGAGGGAGTTGAGACAGTAGATATTGCTTAATCCAACTTACCTCACAATGACATTGTTGCAGGAGAAAGCTGAAGAACTGTGTATTGTTTTGAGTTCTTGGAGAAAAAGAAGGAAATAATTTTAACTCATATAACATGTATTAGTGGCTGTTTTTCCTTCCTACCTCAAGATGCCGTGGCTGATGTACGTGTGTGCCTTTAAAGCAGTTACCATCTAACCTTTTTCAATGTTTTCCATGGAGGGGGTTGCAGCCTCCGGCTTCTGGAAATGTGAGCATCTAGCAGCTGGGTAAACTTTGTACAGTGGTTACTAACTTCACTATCAGTGTGCACGTTCACTCTCACAAGCAGAAGCAATAACAGCAGCAAGCAAAGCAAAATGCTTACAGAAAAAAAGAAAAAGAAAAAAAAAAGTTTGCCCCTGATCGTGAAACTGAACTCTGAGAAATAGTTGAATTTTATTTCTCCCAGAAATATTTGATTCTATGGGTTTCCTAGAGGTTTTAACCTATAAATAGAGAACTCCAAGAAATCAGTTTGCACCATAGGGCTACTTAAATGAGATGATTTCCCAAAAACAATTATCTACAAGTTTTCCCCAACTTGGCATTCTTCAGATATGGTGGGATTGCAGAATTTCCAGGCAGGAGGATTGAAGACACCCACTGAAAGGCATCTCTGTGTTGGCAATTGTTCAAAAAGATATCCAGGACCTTAGAATAATACACTTTCTTAGATATGAAGTATGTATATGAGGACCAATAACATCAGTGGGAGGTTGATGTCAGTTGTTTGAGGCTTTCTGATCCACTGGTCTGAGATGGGCGGCTATATAAATTGAATACATACATACATACATACATACATAAATACATCATTCTTCCAGATTGCTATCACTCCAAAGAAGGGACAGTTAAGTCTAGCCTTTGCTGTTCTTTAAAACAAGGAATTGAAATTGTATTTCTTTTGCCAGATATACCTGACAAAGTGACATTAGCATCCTCCCATCGACCTGTTGAATTCATTGCTAAAGAATTGTCACCTATTTGTTGTGGTTTGAAGAAGAAGAAGTTGACTCAGCAACTGGAGTCTGTCTTTCATTGACTTTCTGATGTGGTGGGTGAAAGGTTAGTCAGGCTATGTTTTAACTGAGCAAGACCTTGGCACTAGCTTCTTGGTCTTTCTTTAAAAGTCTGTGTGGTCTGACTCTTCCCACTTAGTAGAAATAAAGATGCCCTTGAGTCATATTGGACTACTGGTGCCTTCATAGATGTGTCCATATAGTTTTCTTGCAACAATATGGAAGTGGTTTGCTGGTGCTTTTTTCCAGAATGGTTTCAATTTCTCAATCTAGCCTATAATCCTGAGACCCTCCTGATCTGCAGTACTATGCTGGGCCAACATTTATTATTTTTTGGACCTTGTCTAGATTCTGCTCTCTAATGGTTGAAGAATATTTTGCCTTTTCTGGAGAAGACTTCATCAACTCTCCCAGACTCAGAGAACTTGGGAGATAAGCTGATTTCAAGTAACCCTAAAGTGGGACCAAGAGATTGAGAAACTTCATGGTTTGGGGTCTGACATTCCCATGGCTGAATTGGAGGACAAGAGAGAAGTATATCCAGACCCAAATAAATCGAGCAGATGAAACTTAAAATCCAATAGAGAAGTTCTGAGTTGAGAAACAAGCTTCCTTGTGAGTCAAAGCTACTCAGGTGTTGAGAAAGATAATTGGTTATCTGAACTTTTGGAATCTGAATTATCTATTCACAGCAAATATTTTGTTCATTCCTTACTCATTTCTAATTTAGATCTTACTATGCAAAAGGGTAAGTGAGTTGAGTTTACGGTCTTTTGTGCCTACGGTGGTGGTTATAAGTGCTCCAGATTGCCCACAAATCAGATGTGATTAATATAGGCAGAAGATGGTATGAAGATAAAGCACAGAAGAATTCATCTGCTTACATGTGCAGAACGCTGATTATAAATTGGATGAATTTCTATCACCATGGCAGGATAACCCTGAACTGCATTGTATCTAATCAGAAATGTTATGCTCAAAATCCTAAGAGAATGAATATAGATTTAAAACAAGTTGGCCTTCAATGAAATTGGAGGTCAGGAAAGGTATCATGTGCATTATACATATGAAAATGTTCAGAACAGTGAAATATGTAGAACTGGTAAAGCCCCATTTATCCTTTGCAAATTACTTTCTTTAAAAAAATGATTGGTTTTAATTTTGAGGTTTACTTATTTTTATGGATTGTTTTTAATTGCATGTGCTGCATTTGTTTGTTTACTTATTTAGGCTCTATTTTACTGTAATGGACTGTAAACCAATCCTTGAAAAGTTATGCCAGGGGGAAAGACACAATGTGATTGCATAAATAAATGAAATTCAGCACAAATAAAATTCCATTATGTGCAAGGAAAAGCTGAGTTCTATGGCCACTAGAATTAAGGAAAAATGATTTAATTTTCTTATTGAGCTGATCATCAGTAAGATTTTTCTTAGCAAGGTCCTCCTAACTTCCTCTAACCTTTAGAGTCATGTGATACAGTCCTATGGGCAATGTTCTTCAAAGGTTATCTGCTGTGAGGGATACAAAATTTGCACACCTATCTAGGACTAACCTTCCTGAATGTCCATAAATATACCCCAAAAGGGTATAAGTGGATCAAAGAACAAAGTGGGAGAAAACTGAGAAGATCCAACAGATCCAGAGGCACCCTTTGGATGTGTACCAAAAAGTAAATATGGTGGTTGCAATCAAAGGCCTGCTCCTTTTTCATGTGTGTTCCATGTGAATGCACATATACAAGAGTTGGGGGTTCTTCCTTGTGGCTGTGCTCGCCATCTCACCTTGAGTCTTTCCCCTTTCCCTGGATACCTCTGAACCCCCCGCTCCTAGCCTCTACCCCAAGCATCCAATTGTGGCTGAGGGATTTAGATCAGCCATTTATTCCAATTTAAACTCCTCCAATATGAATGCTGATACACAGAAACAGAAGTAGAATATCCTGAATTTGTTTTCCCTCTTGGCTTTAGACCTTTGTTGCTCTGGTGTCTTGTCTCCATTAACATATTTCTTTGGCACAAGATGCTAATCTACTCCTTGGTGTTTCATTTTATCCCTATTATTCATTTATATGGCTATCATCAATTGTATATTCTCCTGTTTAATTTTGTTGGTGTTGCTGCTTTGAAAGTAGTTTTGCAGAATTAATTTGCATGTTGTTGCATTTGGGATACCTCTTCTTTGTTACTTGAGTTATTTCAGGTGGCTCTACGGGAAGGAACCAAAAACACAGAGAAAAACCTCTATAGCCTGTGAGGTTTGTCTGTGTGTACATGTGTGGGAAGCATCATTTTTTAAAAATAATAATAGTAATCTTATGCAGAAAAAATTCTGAGCAGCTGATACCTAAAAAGCCGTCAAATACCACTGTTAACTATAGTAATTTATTCTATAATTTAATGTAGGCCTGACCTCTGTCACAAGTTAATACACCATGAAGAATAGTGTGCAAAAACAGCTTATTAATGAATTGGAGAAATAATGTGACATTGTTTTTGCCATGTTCTCATGAAATATCTTAATACTGGAGTTAGCAGAGCTGAGACAATTTTCACTATGTAATTACGTCTTGTCCATATCTTACTAACTTGTGCTATGATTAAGAGACTTTTTAATTATGCCATCCAAAGACAGTTGTTTAATTTCATAGGGCGGGGGAGAAGAAATAACTCTGGACATTATGACTGCAGCATTTCATTGAGTTTTAATAATATTGGGGTGTGTGTGTGGGGAGGGAACCCTCACAGTCATGATGAAAGAATCATTTAGAGTTTAAGGCTGAAATTCAGAGTTGCTTCTTCTTGATCCTTCCATTGACTAGAAATCAGACTTGGATTTAAGACTAGAAATCTTAAATAGGACTAGAAAGCAAATTCCCATAGAAATATTAAACAACCATACAATGAATCCAACAATTGGTTTGCCCACTTTCATCCCCCTCCACAAAGGATAGGGTCAGAAAAACGTTTCATTGTCTGGGGAATAATTATGTTAACCGACTTTCATAATTTTTATTTTATTTAAGGTAAAATTCAAATTCAATTAATTTTTTTAAAGCCTCAGTTCAAATGGCCCCATCTGCTTCTGGTTCGGTCCAGGCTATAGACCACCACCATTCTAGTCCAGGATTTCTCAATCCTTGGCAACTTTAAGATGTATGGACTTCAAGGATTTCTCAATCCTTGGCAACTTTAAGATGTATGGACTTCAACTCCCAGAATTCCCCAGCCAGCAATCAAGTCCCCCATTAGGGGGAGATGGACAGGGATGAATTGAATGAATGAATGAATGAATGAATGAAAACAAGAAGTGAAGCACAGCAAACCACTCACAGGCAATATCATGGCATGAATGAGCAGAAATAAATCCTAACATCCTCCAAATGTTCTCTCGCAGAGCCAAATTTTAACTTCCTTATGGAAATTCATCATGGAAGAGGTAGTTCTTAAATATGAGGGCAAACTGTTCCATAAGAGGCACACCGCCATGAGAAGATGATCTTTGGGATCCCTATAGATCTTTGGCATCTTTGGGATCTTTACAGATGGAGCTCTTTTGGAGATGGGATCCTTAACAGGGCCTTAAGGCTCTGTAGCCTCTCAAAAATGTCCAGCCAATTTTACATTAATATTGATCTTGTCTCCTTTCCATTAGTTGCTTCTTTCATTTTCCTTTTCATTTGCTGTTTAATTTTTGGCATGTCCTTTCCCCCATAAACTCTAACTCTAAATCTTGTTGGGAAGGATGGTTTGTCCTCATGATAATCAAGTATTTCTTACTTCCCTTTAAGATATATGATCCAGTCTTTCAATCCCAAAATGTCTTTCTCTGAAATCTGGATAGGAGAGAAGAAGTTTAATTTGGGGTTTTTAAAATATCAGTTTAACAGAAGTCACACATTTCTTCATAAACCTGGTTCAGAGAACTTAAAATTTAAATATACAAATATTGAGGATGAAGAGGAAACGAATGGGTATGCTGCTCTTAAGAGTTCTCAGACAGCAGATTTCAGAACTTTGTGTTTTCAGCCAAGTTTGCAGAGCTAAATTAAATTCACCTCCTATTTGTTCTGAGAGTTTTCTTAACCCTTAACTTAGGGCAGGCAAATACAATGAGATTATCTCCATGATGGAACTAAATGCACCTGTTGAATGAGGCCAGTGCAGAATAGTGAGAATTTAATTCATTGAAGAGTGCTTAACCCAAATACATGTTAATTAAAGATATCTTTTGCAACCACTTGTTGAACTTCATGATGTTACCTCTTTTGCATTTGGCATTGGGCATCCACTTCACCAGAGTTTCCCAGACAGTTTGGCAAGAAACTCTTGATCAGGATCCAAACGTTGTGTTAAGCTTCAGCGTTTCTGCCTATGAGCTTGAAGAAAGGACATTGGGATACTTGTTTAAATTCTCATTGACTCTTGCATTCCAATCCATCTTCCTAATTGGTCTTAATGGTTGACCTTTAGTGACCACATAGGTGGACCTTCTCCAGGATGGTCTGTCCCCAACCTCAACATTCAGGTCTTCCAATGGTGCACCCTTTGCCACTCTAACTGACTCCATCCACCTTGGTGTGGGTCATCTTCTTCTTCTCTTTCCTTCCACCTTTCCCAGTACAGTATTACAGATTTCTCAACAGAGTTAGGTCTTCATATAATGTGTCCAAAATAGGATAATTTGAGTCTGATCATTTGTGCCTTCAGTGGGAACTCTGGATTGATTTGTTCAAGGATCTATTTATTTGTTTTCTTAGCTATTCATGGTGTCAGCAGAAAGCTATACTGAAATGTGTGATCCCCATTTTTGATCCCTATGCAGTCTCTATTGCTTCTGTTTCCAGTCCACTGACAATTACCTGAACTCCCTGACAATTAACTGACAAAGCCTAACAGATTTTACAAGTCTTCAAGTTGCCCTTGAATAGCGTTGGAATACAGGAGGGGGAGGGAGATACAATTTAAAAATTGATACTGCTACAGATCCCTCAGCCTGTCTCACTCATGAGCTGGAAACCACATTTATTTATTTTATTTATTTCTTAAAGTTATCCCTGCCCATCTCCCCTTAATAACATGAAGGCAATATCATGGGGACATGGTAGAGAGAGAGAAAGAGATGTTGCTGTGGCATCTTTGTCCTTTCACTAAATGCAACTAGGGAAAACCCTAAGACACTCTCTAATTTATCCATCTTGTTTTGCAAGATGACTTAGACCAGAGATGCAGAAAATGTAGCTCCAGGGCTGAATGCAGAATCCCTAAGTCACTCCAAAAGTTTTTCCATTGGGGGGGGGGGGTTGTGGGGGACATTATATTAGAAAAAGGGAAAGGATTAAATATATGACCGTAGAGCAAGCTTTTAACTATATTTGATTTTAATAACATGTTGGTATCAATTTTTAATGACCACATAGATAGATTTTCTCCATGACAATCTGTGCCTAACCTGGTCTTTCAAGTCTTCCAATGGTACACTTATCACAACTTGAACTGAGTCCATCCACCTTGTTGCTGGTCACCCTCTTCTCTTTCCTGCCATGTCCCAGCATTATAGACTTCTCCAGAGAACTGGAACTTCTCATAATGTGTAGGATAATTTGAGCTTGGTCATCTGTACCTTGATTGAGAACTCTAGATTGATTTGTTCAATGACCCACTTGTTTGTTTTCTTGGCTGTCCATGCTTTCTCAGGAGTACCATGGACAGTACTTCTTCAATACCAAAGTTCAAAAATGTCAGTACTCATCCTATCTTGCTTCTTCAAAGTCCAATTTTCACTTCCATAGAGTGTCACAGGGAATACCATGGCTTGCATGATTCTGATCTTTATAGGTATAGACACATCCTGGCATTTGAATATCTTTTCCAAGGGCCTCATGGCTGCTCTACCAAGCATTAGTCTGTGGTGTATTTCTTGACTGCTTATTCCTTTACTGGTCGATCCTAAAAGGTGAAGCTAGCAACCACTTCAGTATCTTTGTTGTCAATTCTAAGGCTGGTTGTTGTACCTGTTGTCATTAGTTTAGTCTTCTTTACTTAATTTTAAAGTCTTCTTTATTCTTTATTTAATTTTAGTCTCATTTTTCATTGTGCTTCTTGACTTTTATTACTACAGCTGCAGATCCTTTGCATTTTCAGCTATGAGAGTGACCCATACCTGTGTTAATTAATCAAGGTTCAGCTGCTCTCTGTGGAGTGCAGAAAAAATAAGGTTCTTTTCTTCTCAACATTAGTCCTAGCCACCCTTCAGGCTCCTATTTTGGCTGAGCTTTTCTAGGCTTTTGGGTGAGATAACATGCCATGATTCATGGCATGGGGCTGGGTTATTTGAGGGACCACCTCTTCCCAATTACATGTGCCTGTTCCATCAGGTCTGGCAGAAGAGGTATGTTGCGGGTCCCGTCTGTTAAGGAGTTACATCAGGTGGGACCCAGGAGATGGGCCTTTTCTGCCGTGGCACCTGCCCTTTGGAACATCATTCCCCCTGAGGTGGGACTGGTTCCATCCTGGGTAGCCTTCTGGAAGTCCCTCAAAATGTGGCTGTATCAACAGGCTTTGGGATCTCAGGGAAATGGAGAATTGTTGAAATGGCTGCATTGTCTGTAATACCAAAGATGCTCTCGTCTAGTCTTTTTAATAATGCTGATGTTCTTATTACGGAATGTCTTTTTATGGTTCATTTTTTATTGTACTCCACCCAGAGTCACATTTATGACATGGGTGGCTATATCAATGTGATAAGCAAATAAATAAATAAATAAATAAATATGTAGCCTCTGAAATTTACATCTCTCTGCTTCTACCTGGGAGGGGAAAAAATGTGTTACCAGAGTGATTGGCTGTTGGGTGATGCTGCTGTAGTAGAAGTATTATTTATTAATTTATTAAACGCAGATGCCATCCAGCTCCCAGGGACTCTGGGTGGTTTACAAATTGTTAAAAACATTAAAGCAAGAAAAACAAAACAAAAAACAAAGATGGCAGAGATAACAAATCCAGATAGGAACGAAGAAAAAGAAGAAAAGGGGGCTTCAATCATGCTCGCCAAAGCCAGGTCTTCAGGGCCCTTCAAAACACTAGTAGGGTGGAGGCCCCCTGAGAATCTCACGGGGAACCGCATTCCAGAGGGCCAGCGCTGCTACAGAGAAGGCGTGCTTCCAGAGTCCTGACAGATGGCCTTGTTTAATCAAAGGAACCAGGAACGTAACAACCCTGCCAAACTGGATTGTCTGGGCAGATACTGTGGGAGTATCCATAGATCTTCTGGGCTCTGCTTCTCTGCTTGCAACTCGCAAATGCTTGAGCTTCTGAATCCACTCCCACTTCTGCAGTGATCCAGGAGCATGTCGACTCACCAAGCTGGCATTATTCCCGGGATCTTTTGGTTTGTTCAGCTCTGACCTGCAACTTTTGCCCATGCCGCTGCCCTTTCTTCTTCAACCCAACACACCTTCAGGTGCAATGTCTCCTCCCAACTTGCCCACATCTGACACACTTCTCCTTTTGTAGCTGGAGTGGCAGTGTGGTCCAGCAGATGCAATTATCTCAAAGCCCTAAAGAGAAAGAAAAGAAAAATGAAGGAAGGACTTGTGATGACTGCAGTGAGCATGCCTTCTCCAGCTAGATTAAGGTGGGTCTCCTTGATACTTTTGATCACCTTTCTAACCAGCCCTTGAGTAAAGGGGAAGTTACTACCCATTTAGAAGTTATGCAAAAAAGTTCATCTATTCTTGTTCTGCAATATTTTTGGGAAAAAAGTCCATTCCCATTCCCTACCTCAGAGAAATTTATTATTTCATCTCTGTTCACCAGAGAAGAATTGACAATTTCCCAGAGCAAGTAACAAACATCCTCCCCCTCCTGAAGTAGCAAAGAAGGGCATGGATCAAAACTACAGATAGTGGAGTTCATGCTGCTACCTATCCTATCCACTTCATCACAAGCTGAAGACCACAAGACCACAAGCTGAAATGAAGCCCAAATAACAACACAGGATATTGCCTTCAGACCATGTCTGTGAAAAATTACGTTTCCGGTGAATTTGAACAACTTTTCAGCACAATGTAGTGCAAAAGCGTCCCAGTGACCAGGTGTCACCTATTCATCTCTCTAACAAGGAACACAGAACCTTAAATGGGGTTGGATGATGACCTGCTGATGCAATGAGGGCACAGAAATGAAAATGATTTGCTGCCCTTACTGCCACAGTATAGGCTCAGATGTGACCTCCTATTTGTGCTTGGTCAGGTTCACTTTCAGTCTTTCTTCACCAGCACTTTAGGCATCGTTTCTTCTGCTTTATTTTCCAAAGCTCCTCAGGAAACTTCTTTGAGCACTCTGGCTGCCTCCTGTCCCCTACCTTTAACCAGTCTCCTGGCAGAGATGCCTACCAGATTGCTGTGAAAATCCTGCTGCTAGAAACCCTTTGGACCCATAAGGTTCCTGAGGTGGACCAAAAAACTGATCCTGCTACCCTAGGAGGTCCTAGGTAGTTACAAATTTCCACTGGAGCAGGAAGTGATCTGATCACAGCAAGACTCACATTCATATCCTCTCTCTCTAGACCACCCAGCAAACCTTTGAAATAAAAATGAAGTCCTATGTGTGCCCACCTATGTGGATCAAGCTCAAGATGACCGTGGTTGCTGTGGTGCTCATTAAATGAGCCTTGCTAGTCTGTATGCTCAACCCATGGAAATTGAATTTCCTCACACTAAAAACTGGGGGAATTCCAATGCCAACCCAGTGACAAGGTCCAGGAGATCAGGAAGGGATTCTACCAGGCAGCAGGGCTGGCAATATGTGAGCGGGATCCTCATCCTGTTCCTATAATGCAACCTAGCACATAGGCATTCACACTCTATAAACTGCGGAATAGGGCTGTTGGTCCTGGAAGTAAGTTGTCCTGGAAGATCAATACCGTTTCTCCCCTTGTGTTTTGATTTTGAGATTGATGAGGACTTGGAATCTGGGAGTGTAAACCTCTAATCCAAACCAGGTCTTGTAGATGATTGCAGATCATTGTTAGTTTTATTTTGGCACCAAGTCAAGGTCACCAGCAGTCTGGTCTCCTAAATCCCCAAATGAAACAAACTGGCTGGATGAAGAGACCAATATCTACCTCCAATTTTCCTTCTGCTACAACAGTGTACCCTACATTTTTTTATCGTATCTTCCACTCTGTCACAACTGAAATTCACTTGTCTCTACTGTATCTCCTTCTAGCATGTCTGGGGAGACAACAAGACTTCTTCTGAATAAACATGCAGATGGTTGCATTTTGAGGATATCTGTTCTGGCCTAATTTGTGGTTGTTGGACAGGATTTCTTATCCTCTAGAAATGACAAGCTTCTAGCTTTCCAAATATTTCTTACATTTCAGAGAAAATGCAGCCAACAATGTCATCGTGACGAGGCATTTTTATAGTGCCATAAAAATTCAGAGTCACCATAAATTCTGATTGCTAAAAAGTCTGGCATTTATGGCACCTTCTACAAGGACATATTTTAAATGATATTCAAAATCAGTGTGATAAGTTTTATTTAGTTAAAAAAGTAAGATTAAAAAGCCAAACATTCTATCCTTATATAGCAGAAGGGAAAAGAAACAGGGATGTTTCTAGAAAATAAAGAAGTTGGATAAAGGCGCCTCCCCTTCCTCCCTCTCCCTCTCTCTCTCTTAATCCTACGCAAATTCATTAGCCCCAAAAGTGTGAAATCTTCATGTCTTATTCAAATGAAACTATTAATTAAAATCCATAATTAGCATTTGCCAAATTATGTCTAATACAGGTTGTTAATAATAGTATCATGTATCAAGGATGCAAGCACATTATAACACTGCTTTGAAGTTTCAGTGCCCATGTAATTGATTTGCATATCATTATTTTGATGTGAGGTCTCAGTGCTATGGGCAAGTCTCTGTGTGTGTGTGTTTCTTTTTTAAAAATCCCCGCATTCATAATGCATTTGCTAAAGATTTGTTCCAGTCTGGATTTTTCAAACATGGAGAAGATTGCATTTCTTTTTAGCAACCTGCAAAAATCTTTCCTTCCTTCCTTCCTTCCTTCCTTCCTTCCTTCCTTCCTTCCTTCCTTCCTTCCTTCCTTCCTTCCTTCCTTCCCTCCCTCCCTCCCTCCCTC
This sequence comes from Liasis olivaceus, assembly GCA_030867105.1. NCBI lineage: Eukaryota > Metazoa > Chordata > Lepidosauria > Squamata > Pythonidae > Liasis > Liasis olivaceus. Next base: position 69,888,743 of record CM061355.1, read on the forward strand.
CCTGGCCTGTTATCTCATGGTGCATCATTTTTTCCTTGTTGCTTTCTTTACTCCAAGATAGATCTAAAAAGAAAATTGTGCCCAGATTCAGGAAGAAAGGGATAAAAAATACCTTTGCAAAACCAGAGAAGGCCAACAGTTACCTATTCTATTAGGAACCTCTAGTGATGAGAACTGTTTGCATAGTTGCAAAGTACCAAAATGGCCTGAGGTTAGCAGAATATAAAAACAGACAGCCTTGTGCAAGCCCTACATCTTGGGACTGAGCATGCATGCTACAAAATGCAGGAAGGAACAAATCCATGCATGGTCCAACTTGGCAGTTGGAAGAATCATAGTCATTTCAATATGCAGCTATTGCACAGCTTCTCTATCCACTCCTTTTTGGAGTGAAGCTCCTGATACACCATTCAAACATCAAGTGCAACTATCAATCTGTAAAAAGTTGTGCAACCCGGAACTAAATATGCAAACTTAAGGACCCCGAGTTGGGATTCTATGCATATTTAGTCAATGGACTTTTAGTCTTATGTATATTTACTGTAGGTCCAGCTGTGCAGTTTATTCCATCCTGTGTTAGTCTGCCTAAGGTTGTAATTGAAGACTTTAATTCTATGCAAATACTAGGGGGTGATCACAGTAATCATGCATGGGATTGCTCAGTATATCATACTGAATTTAATACAACTTACTTTTAATAAAAAAATGTGCAATCAATGTGCATATCAGCTGAAAGCACAATCAGCTAAGTCACAACCTTACTATTGTGAATGGATGTTGTTGCTAAACTAGGTGATGTATAGGATTTTAAGAATACAGCCTAGTGTGCACTTTCTTTGGCTGATATCTTTTCTATTAGGCAAGTTACGGTGCTATTATTTGTAATATGTAAAGGAAGAGATAATCACCACTCCAGCATATTTAATGAACTATGTAAGTGATAAAAAAGAGCTTCAAAAGAGAGTCACACTTTTTTTTTGAATATAAGTGACTGAATAGGAAGGAAGGAAGGAAGGAAGGAAGGAAGGAAGGAAGGAAGGAAGGAAGGAAGGAAGGGAAAGAGAAAGAAAGAAGGAAGGAAAGAAAGAAAGAGGGAGGGAGGGAGGGAGGGAGGGAGGGAGGAAGGAAGGAAGGAAGGAAGGAAGGAAGGAAGGAAGGAAGGAAGGAAGGAAGGCAGGCAGGCAGGCAGGCAGGCAGGCAGGCCGGCCGGCCAACTAATGAAAGCCCAAGTAAGCTACAAGCTGAAAAAGTCATGTGGAAAAAGGGAAGTGGTAATAATTCATACTGCCACTGATCTTGGGAATGTTTCAAAGGTAACATTTTTACAAGGTTAAGATGTCTTTGAACCTTTTCTATGAAATATTACATGCAAACACCCCTTTTCTCCATCTTTCACAAATCTGTCTTGTTCTTTCTGCCTGCATTAAAAATAAAGCCATTCCATTAGGATGGCTGGAAAACAAAATGTCTCACTTCATTAGTGTTTACCTTTTCCTAAATTCCATCTGGACCACTTTCTTTTTTTATTTGCTAGGAATGCATCAGACTCCCTTGTTCATATCTGTAGCCTTTAATACCAACCTTTCACCATTTTTTTAAAGGGCTTATCCACAACCTGTTCCTTGATCTGAACACTGCAGATGTTCTTTCTTTGGGGGCATGGAAATTAGTTATTCTTATCATGGCATTGAAATTTTCAAGTTGAAGACACTTCTTGGATCAGCCCCATAGGCTTACAGGAGGGTGCTGTTGACGTGACGAGACTCTCAATAAAATGTATTTGAAAATAAAATAAGCAGTTATTGATTGTCTACTGCGGATAGCCTCAAAGCTGCTTAGAAAAGCTGGTGCCTAGGAAGCAGGGGAATCTACAGAATAGGTTATCGGCAGCACAGAATGGCGTGCTTTGTAGGCACACTAATTTTAGTTAGTGTAATTAACAAATTATACTTACTAATTATAACTCAGTATAGTTAGTTATATTAATTAGATGCACATGGGCCACTGCTGGTATTTGAAAGACAAGACAGTTCTATAGGAAAGAATAGAATTCCTTTTCCTGCTGATGCTTAGATAGATGTAGATGTAGATGTAGATGTAGATGTAGATGTAGATGTAGATGTAGATGTAGATGTAGATGTAGATGTAGATGTAGATGTAGATGTAGATGCAGAGGGACCCAGCCAGCTAGCATGGTATAGTGGTTAAGGTGCTGGACTAGGAGAAGAGAAACTAAGGTTTTAGTCCATCTTCAGCCATGGAAAATCTCTGGGTGATTTGGGGCCAGTCACTTTCTCTCAGACCAACTTCCTTCATAGGATTGTCAGGGGAAAAATAGGAGGAGCTCCTGGAGGGATATATACCTAAGAAATAAATTAAAGAATTGGATGGAAATTCATATGCATTGTTTGTACAGTGACCAACTGAGGGGTAGAGCCAAGCACATCTAAATCAGTGCCATTGGAAATCATCTCTATCCGTGCTTCATGGAGCATCCCATTCTGCTCCCATTTTGCTAGAACCAAGTAGGAACATGCTTACCCTTGTGCCCATTTGGCAATAGCTCAGTGGCTGGGGAGGTGCCTGTTCTATTTTACTCTTCTTCTCTGTGTGAGATGACAGAAACTCAGCAAGGTTGGTGCTGAACTAAAGAGATAAACTGCAACAACATGGCAGAAAATTAGAGTGATGAAGGAATCATGGTAAACATTCTCTGTGGTGTTATCTAGACTTGTCCTTTCATCTCTAGTAAAGGGACTGTACTACCTATTTCTCAAATTCCGGATGCTTGTAAGGGGTAGTGAATTGGGAAGATAACTTTCAACCTGTTTGGTGCCTAGGGAAGACACACATGATAAGTTAACTAATTGCATTTCCAAAACAGAGAAGGGAGGATTGATAGAAGCTACTAAGCAAGCCTAAAGTTAAACATTATGTCATTGTCATGAAACAGAAAGAAAAATGCTCAATGTAAATTATTACTTAGCATAAATGCAATATCAGTTTTGCACAAAAGATTGCCTGCTATAGATCCATTACTAATCCTACATTCCCAAGTCATACTGAACGCACTGATATACCTAAACTGTTGTTAGAAGAGAGGGCAGTCAAGGCTACTTCATCCTTTCTTGTGCCACTGAACACCCGACTTCTCAGCTGTCTCTTTTATAACTTCCAGCCTGGGAAATTGGAACTCTATTGTATTCTAGACAAATCATCCATTCAAGTTATCTGACTCCTGCGTGGTTCTCCTTATTGTTCTATGAGTGGATCAGCAGATCCATGATGTAGATGGGCCTTGGCTTTGAGGACCATGCCTCTTGTACATTTTGCTATATTTCTTTGAAACCCATCCTTGAACACATTCAAGGTTGTACAACTTTTTCACAACACCCTGGCCAATAGCTAGTTGCTGACAATCTGTCTGGCAAGACTCCTATATAGGGGGACATTCTTTTCCAGCCTTGGCATTTAACTGGTTCCTATGTCAATGTTGTTATTCATAGTTGCCGTTCAAAGTTTTTCTGAGAGATGCCCTCAACTTTGTTTCAGACATTTCAAAAGGTTTCTACTCATTCCTTCATTCACTTACTTGAATGACTACATAGAGCTTAGGTAGCAGACATTGTCACAGAACACATGTGTTAAATTGAATGTATAATAGTAATTAACCTGATTTGACAACAGACCAAGAAGAAGGTTGGCAGGTGGTCATGGACAAAAACTGCTTACTTTTGGAGCTGGGCTATGTTTACCCACAGTTTGCATGATTGAGAAGAAGGTTGCAAGACTGCCATTGTCTCAGCTTGCAACCACACAGCTTTTATCACTGCAGAACTGAGATGCAATTGTAAAAAAAAAAGTTTGTGGCCCTTCTTCACCTAAATGTGCAAACTGTTACTTTCTAGTACACTGTCAGGGTTGGGAGAGTTCTAGGTATGATTCAATGAACTCTTCAGTTCAAATTAATGCTTTGAATTGGATATTGGGTAATTTGTACTCTCCTGCCTAATTAGTGTAAACACAGGTGGTCCTTGCTTAACGACCATTCATTCGGTGACTATTCAAACTTACAACAGTGCTGAACAAGTGGTGCTTGCAACTGCTCCTCAAAATTCCAGCCATCACAGCATCCCTGCAGTCACGTGATTGCCATTTGCGACCTTCTTTGCTGGCTTCCTACAAGCAAAGTCAGTGGGGAAGCCAGCAGGAGGTTGCAAATGGTGACCACATGACGTCCTTGCTTAACAACAGCGCAGGGTTTAATGATGACAACCATAAATGCCTAAAAATTGTTAAGCGGCAGTCATGTGATGTCATGCTTTACAACCACTTTGCTTAGTGATGGAAATTCCAGTTCCAACTACCACTGTCAAATGAGGGCTACCTGTAATGGAGCAAATCTGGCTTACACTGATAAATATATCAGCATTCAGACTTTGTTTGCTTATTTAAATGTATTGGCTGCCCAGTGGGCTGTGGGCAGTGCACAAAACTATAAAAAAAAACATAAAAACATATTTTATGTTTTATTTACAGGCCATATTGTACAGAAGACACAGGCCATATTGTACAGAAAGCCTACAAAGGAACAGTGATGCATTTCTTCCCCACTTTTGAATGGATGGGGACACAGGGTATAAAACCACATGAGTAGCTATGCCTGGATGTCCCTACCAGTATTGCATAAAAAATATAATTACTTATTCCATCTAGATCCTAAGTGTAACCTGCTGTGGAGTCTGAGATAGGTATGCAACATTTGCATACATATAGTGTATGGAAAACTGCTCTAGTGTTTTATGGAATAGCAATCATATTTTGTTTAATGCCTTTCCAGTGTCATAAAATGGCATTAAAGGAATTTGTTAGTTGTCAACTGAGCAATCCAAGCAGTAGTGTTAGCTCAACATAACACTCTACCATTGAATGTTCAAGCACCGTAAAATTTGGATATAAATATGCCAGTTCAACTGGAGAAGATTTGAGAGATATTTTGGCCATTAAAAAGTCTTAGCATATTTTATTAAATTCTGGTGCTACTTCAGATTGAAACCAATATTAAATAGTAATGACATTTCACCTTACCCTCATAGGAATTCAGGGAAGCAAACATAGCTAGTTGGCTCTTATCTTTTCACAACAACCCTGTGAGGAAAGTAGAACAACAGGTGGCAGTTGTCCTAAGTTTATACAATAACTTGCTTTATACAATTGATTTTCATTTTTTAAAAATTCTGGTTGGCTATATTGTTGTTGTGGTGGTGGTTAGTCGCACAGTCAGCCAGATGTTTAGACTGGATTTGGCATTTTTATCTACCTATCGAGTCCTTCTCAAGAACCCCGGAGAGGCAGATGTTGTTTAATGGTGTTAAAGGTGTCATCGAAGGATCTAAGTCGTTCCAAGTAAAGCTGCCTTTTGCAATTGACTGATGTTGATTTTGTCAATACTGATGGTCTTCAAGCAGTGCTCCAGATGTTTTGGGATTGCACCCAAGGTACCTAATGCTATTGGCCTAGCAAATGAAATTTATTTGGTTAGTTTGGGTTTTTTTGGTGGTTTACTATATTATGGTGTGCAAACCCATTCTATTTGATTCTAAGTATAATGTGAACCCAGAAAATATGTTTAGCCAGTAAGCACGTTATGTGGAGTTGCATAGCTGAACTGTATTTTAACTCAGATCTTCTGGCCACTGGCCAACATTTTGCTACTACATAAACTCCCTCACTCCTGTTGTGGCCAAAACCTGGCTCACCTCAAGCAACCAAATCACTTTGAAGATACGACGTAATTTTATTAGCATGCAAATAATAAAACAGTGTCCACTGAGCTTCCAGCAAAGCATTAGCAGCTTGTAAAACAGCCCTGTGCAAAAGCAGAATCACGACTTATATACCTTTGGCCTACTACATTTCAAAGACAAGATAAAGAAAAAGGCAGGCATAGTGTAAACTACAGCATGATGCTGGAATGTTTTTGATAAGCCCATCCATGTGACCTTCTCATTATTTATCCCTTTCTACTAGGTCAGCATGTGACCTATACTATCTTTGAGATATGGCCAATGATTATGAATTATTTGGTTTACTGGGCCATGGTTCCTGTCTGATTCCTCTCCCTATTGCAGTCAGGGTGAATTCAGCTTGCTATGTTTTCTTACAAGGGCATTTTGGGGGGGCATCCCATAGGTCTGGTATTGAATGCAGCTGCCACATGTATGTGGAGGGTACCTTTTAACATCACTCCATAAACTTTTCAGTGGTTGATCTATTTTGAAAATCTAGGTGATTTGGATCACTCAATTGACCCGAAAGTGCCACTGTACTTTTCAACCAAACTGACGGGTGAACCAGCTGGCATGTTGATGATGATGATGATGATGTTGATGATGATGATGATGATGATGATGATGATGATGATGATGTATTTATCTGCCTTTTCTCAACAATTTCAGGTTGGTAAATATACTGCTCTCTCCTTCAGCTTTTTCTCTGTAGGAACAACTAGGCAGGCTGGAAGATGGTTTATTAGTCCAAAATCACGCAGGGAGCTTCCATAGTCCAAAAATGGGCATGTACTGGATCTCTAGGTTCCTAGTCTAAAGCCTCAATAACATCTACCAGGAGAAGCCCAAGCTGTTTACCTTGCCCTTAAGAAAGAATATGAATTTTCCCAGTGCAGATGAAGAGGCAAAGTGCTTACTTCCTAAACTGATCATTCTCACGCAAGAGTGGGACCTCTCTTTGGTGCCTTCTTCCCTGTAGCACAGTTCAGTTAGCAACTTGGTTTAACAGGGACCTGAGGATGACAAAGCAGATCAGTAGACACAACACAAGGAAGTCTTATCATGCATCAGAATGGAGTGGGGTCCTCTTTCAGATCCATTTGAAATCCTAATCTGCAGCAGGAGGTGTAGCAAAGGGGGCTCACTTCTCTGCCTCCATTGAGCCTGCACAGAACAGGCCAGCAATGCTTTCCCATTCCATGAAGCACCTCCTCCATCAAGCTGTTGGAGGAGAAACAGAATAGTCAGAGGTTCACCATGAGCAATTTTCATAATTCTTTGTAGATAAAGTTGATCAGATTCACCTGGGTTTGGACTCCAGGTCTGAGCAAGTTATTGGGAGGTAACCATGACAGCATTTGTCAGCTTCGTGTGGATTCTTTTCACTTTGCAGATCTTGAAGGCATGGTAGGATGTGTGAGGTGAAGACCACTGCTTGCTTGTTCAACCCTTGTTCTTCCTAGATTATTAAATCAGACAGATTGGGGCTGGCCCCATGGTTAAGGGAGTATGGGATGTGTTATAAGATATCAACTGAAAAAGCTGTCACTTCTAATTATAGGTCAGCCTCAAGTATTCCTTTATTAAGTAAGGGGATTGAGAAAGTGGTACCCTTACTGCTCAAGATGCATCTGGATGAAACTGATTTTCATTTCAATCAAGGTTTCACTCAGGATATGCTGTGATCACCTATGGCAAAAATTAGATAGGGGATGTTGTACACTGATGATTCTTTTGGATCTCATAAGAGCTTTCACTACCATCAAACATATTCTTCTTCTGGGCCGTCTTGTGGAACTGGGTCTTAGGAGCAGGTTTTCCAGTAATTCTGGTCCCTCCTGTCAGGATGTGCCCCAAAAGTGCTGCTGGGAACTACTGTTCAAAACCTAAGTTGTTGACCTAAATGTCCCACAAAATTCTATCTTGTCTTTTAGTATCTGCATGGAAACCCTGGGGGAGATCATTCAGAGCTTCAGAGGGGAATGCCATCAGTATGCTGATAACACTTCGGCTCCCTACCTTCTAATCCCAAGGAAGCAATCAACACTACATAATGTTGCCTAATTCCAAAGATGGACTGGATGAGGGAAAACAAGCTGAAATTACATCCAGACCAGATGGAGATAATCTTAATAAGGACCCTGAGGTGAAAAATTGTCCTGGATAAGGTTACACTCCCCCAGAAGAACACGTTCATAATTTGAGAGTGGAACTTGCCCTCCAGCTGTCCTTGGACTAGCAGCCAGTGCTGTGGCAAGGAACACATTTGCACAATTACAGCTAGTGTGCTAATTGTGATCATGCCCGAGACAGTCAAATTTAGTGAGGATTATCCATGCCATGCATCAAATTCCCTAGCTGCAGAGCATGTTCAGCGGAGTAAGGTTCACACAGATTTTCCTTAATGAGTTTTAATTCCAAGAATTAGGGATAAGGGTACAGAATATTGACAACTGAGACAGGAACCCTTCAACCCTCCTTAAGGCAGAATCTCTTTGAATCTTCTGAATCTCTTTTTCCTGGAATGTTTGCATGATGGACTCAGTGTCTGTTTTAGCCTATAATGGGATCTCCCATCTGCTGGTTGTGTTTAAAGATACAATAAAACTGGGCTGAGTTTGAATTTTGTCCTCCTTCAGTCCACCATAATGGCTTCAGTCAAACATTAGAGATGGGGAACAAGATTGAATCCAAAGGACCAATTGTTCCAAAAGCCAATCTCCCAATGAAATCATCCAGCATTTGGGAGTCACCACTTCAAGCACCAGGGAAGGAAGGAAGAATGGAAGGAAGAATTTGGGAATGAAGTTATTCAAATTGTTATCATTTTCAGATTAAGACATCCTAGTGGGAATTATCATAGCTCATATCTACTTTATGGGGAGAAGGATTACCTCTTCCTACTTCTCCAAATGTAAAGAATCAGAGAATTTTCAACTCATTTTATATGAATCTGAAACAACGTATGAACCTGTTTCTCTGGAACAAGGGCAGAGTCAGCCTACTTAGCTTTCCTGGCCCATAAAATGCATGTGCATTTATTCAGGGTGCTCTTGGAGAGGATGACCTTTTAACTGATGAGGAGGCCCATACTCTCTTTTTCAAGAAAGCCTCTGATTTATTTGAAGGGCTGCCATTTTTGGAAACTATTGGAAAACAGCCCATTGGCCACAACTGGATAGCATATTAAGCTAGCCTACAGATTCCTAGTTCACACGCTTTTTCATTGAGCTATATTGTAATATACTGTAACATGAGTACATGTTGAAAATTACTGGGAGTCTCAGTGCACAAATCCTTCAAGATGGCTACCAATTCCTCCCCACTCAGAAACAGAGGGAGTCAGTAACTATATTTTCTACTGCCTCATTCTGTTCCCTTCCCTCCTCACCGTTTCATTTGTGAGCAAAATCACAATGTCCCTTCCAGCAATATGGAATAAAGAAGAAGGAGGAGGAGAAGGAGATGGTGGTGATGGTGGTCAGATTTTTCATGGGGGTAAAAAAAATCTGCCTACTACCATTTCCCATAGTTAAGACTCTTGCTGGCAACCTTCAATGCCTCATCCTGACATTAACCAGCAGCAATTAATCATTAAATAGTTACGGAGGCAGCAGACCTCGTAAGAGATCTCCATGCCTGACCAGATGGTAGAACCTGCTGCAGTGAGTCCTCAGAAGGGAAGAAGCAAGAAGGAAGGACTCCATGCTTGGCAATCTCCTGCTGTGATGTTCAAGCACAGCAAGTTTCCAACTAAGGGCTATACACAGCCTGTTTTCTTGTACTGACTGACCTTCAATACCTGTGATTGTTTAGAACACAAAATGCCTGCATCAATGTGCAGGAATCTTAAATGTCATCACAGTGCCTACAATCTTTCTAGCCTCTCATATTTGCCTTAGGTAGAACAAGTGAAAGGAAATGCTTTTAAACTTTTAAATTTTAAACTGAACATTTTGAAGAGCCTATTCATTTGCAAGCGGCCCTAGCTGTTGCAATAAATGCAGAGGGGACACTGATAACAGAAGCCTTGAGTCAGATCTGTTCTCCCTCATGTATTTTACAATGGAGCTTTCTCCATTGCAATAGTCACAGAGCTCCCTCTAAAAACCAAAGCCTTCTTCAAAGTTTGTCATCCTTGTTTATGTTGGGTAGTGAAAATTGGGTGTCTTAGTAATCAGGTTAAGTGGCTGTTTTGAACCCAACTTCAGAGTTGGAGATGGCTGGTCAGGCCATTGATTCCAACCATCTGCTCTTTGCTAGAAAAATTGAGGCATTCTGGATGGATGCCTGTCCAGCCTCTATTTGAACACATTCGGCAAAAGGGGCCCCATCCAAGCCGAGCTCCATGCAAGGGGAATCTGTCACTGGTTCTCCTGGTGACTGGAATTTGCCTTCCTGTAACTTAAAAGCATTGTTCCATCAAATCTGCACCCTGGGACAATAGAGAACAGACTTTACCTTTTAAATGGCTCTGAAGTAAGATATTTCCTGATCTATCTCTGAGTTTTTAGGATAGGCAACTTGATACCCTCTAGAGAGTTTCATCTGGAGGAATTGTAGTCCTAATCTGAAGATATCCAATTGTCTGTTCCTTCAGTCGACAGATGTAAGAGAATCTCACAGGCTATATCATAGGTGAATCACCTTTTTTAAAGGCTGTTCATAAAACCAGACTTTCTGTGGCACCTGGCAATTTCTGCTACTTCTGTGGTGATTGTGAGAAATCATCCTGTCCACAATTTGCCCCCCAGACTTCATGCGAAGGGTAATACAGCAGATTGCTATGGTCCCTGTTGCTAAGAAGCCAAGTGCTAGTGTAATTTACTCTGCTTGAACACTAGCTACACATTTTCTCCATATTCAAGCCAATGACTCCACAAATTCAGTTAACAACCATTCCTGTGTTCCATTTTTTTATGTAGCGCCTCCTGTTGTCTGACCCTTAATGCCCTTTAGAGAGTTAAAGCATTAAGGTGGTGGTTCTGTGCCCATCTGTAGCACCTGAACAGCTTGTCCTGTTCTTTGGAAAATTCCTTGAAGGTGAAGTTAATACCTAGTGCTTTATTTATTCCCATATGAAGAAAATGAAGCAGAGAGATGTTAAATCACGGAATAGATTTTCAAAGGCACAGATGGCACTTTAGGGCCTAAATGCCATTGATTTTCTGTCAATATTTTCAACCAATAATAGTTAAGGAATATAAACTACCATTTGTGTTTAACAGAATCAACCGCTCTTTGAAAAGGCTCTTGCTTGGACATGAAAGGAGAAAATAAACCCACATTTCTTTCATCGGCTTTCACAAATTAGACCATTAGACATCTCTTCATTTAGAAATGGGGAGTGGGTGTGTTCAGCAGTTTCCAAAATGTCCATGCTGGTGGTTCCCAAGTTGATTTCTAAGCTAAATCAAACGCTCTGGTGCTTTCTTCTCTCAGTAAGGTAACATCTCACATTCAAAAGAGGGATTGCTTCCTTTAAAATGCTTTCATGTCAAAAGCTAATCATAAAAAGTTGGTATCTGTTAGGGAAGAAACTGGGAGAGACTTGGGAGTAGTGCATTTTTCGGACTTTCAGGGTGGATTTGCATAAGATGCCGAACTTGGTTACTGAATAAGCCATTTTCAGGATTCATATAATGCATGGGCTTTATTCATACAATGTGACTGACTGAGGTAAAACCCTAAATTTGCTTAGGGTTAATAATGGTTAATTTTAGGAGTGCTTAGTACACTGTGTGAAACCAGGTTCTTGACTTCATTTTGGAGATACACAGGAAATGGGTTAATTCAGTAACCAGGTTAAGCATGTTATTGCAATACAACCATTGGGCCAGAAATTAATCAAGTGCATGAGATTCACACAACATGCATCAAGGTTAAAATTAACCAAGCATAGTATGTTGTTCAAAAGCAGTAACTCGGTATTTAGCTAAAGTGGTAAACCATGTGTGAACTCAGCCTCGGAGGCCCAGGAACAGAATGTTCAATTTAGCCCCCTCCTTTTCTTCTCATTGCATCCTATTTCAATGTATTTTTTTTCTATTTGTTGTTCATTAAAGTCAATGGCCCAAGAAATAGGACTATGTAAGAAAATGCAAAATATGAAATGAGTGAAGACTACAGATGAAAGTTAGAATTCAAGAAGCCTTTATTCTGAGGGCTACAACTAACTCAGCTTGTATTCTTCAAATTAGATCTAGCTACTAGAATTACTCTTGAGTATACCTTAATTCCCAAGGCATGGGCAATGGGGGGGGGGGTTACCTTCTAAAATTTGATCCAGTATATGGCTCCCATGTTTAAGTTGCAAAACAATCAAGGACCTGAACAGCAGCACCAGTAAGCCAGCTTTTCGATATCTATGCTACAAGCATCCTGAAAAACACTTGATGGGAGCAAAAAGTTAGCTTCCTATGTCTTGCTGCTGCCATCTGGTGGTTTTCAGGATGTTTGTAGCACAGGTATGGCAGACCAACCCACTGTTGCTCCTGTTCACACCACTACAGTACTGACCAGGTAATCCTAGATCAGAATCCTAGGCAGAAGGTTTGGGACAATAGGTAGGGATTCTGGGCTGGCCCAGGTTCCATGTTAGGCCTAGCTTCTGTGTTATAAAAGCCATAGCAGGATTGCCTGGACCATCTTTCTCATTTCTAGGGCTTTCCCTCACTCCTCAACTGAGGCTTTTGCAGTACTGAAAAGCTGGGGAATTCTGGGAATTGAAGTCCACACACCTTAAAGTTGCCAAGGTTAAGACACACTGGATTGGATGACTTGTTTAATCCCTTACGGTTCTATGATTCTATGATGGCTCTACAGCACTCAGAGATACTGCTTTCACACTCCATCCAGGGGTTATTCACTGGGGCCATACTCATGTATGGGGTTGTGCAGGTAGGTACTGAGAATAGAACAAGGCATGCCCACTGTTCTTCTCTCCAGATCCTCAGTTTCCATGTCATACAAACCCCAGACTGAGGGTTAATTTTCAGCTAGATTGCTGTTTGTTTGTTTTCCCAGGCTAATTGTAATGATCAGGCTTTTATGGAAATATCAATTTAAAGAATCAAGGAGATTCTCACAGGGAAACTTTAAATGGAGTTCAAAAGTTCTTTCTTAAAGCTAAAAATGAGATCCTTATTCTGGGGATGTTTTGTTATGATAAATACAGTGTGCAAATACTGCATTGGGTTCAAGCTCCTAAAAGGCTGACAGACTCCAGAAGATTTTAAGGAAGCAGGACTTTGATGGTGAAGTGACACAGAATGCTGTGGCACATGGGGTTTGTAGTGAGTGTGTGGTGAAAAATGAGTACAAGCAGAAGGTCATTAGCTGATAGAGTTCATTGCCTGAAGATTTACTCTTTGCCGTGAGCTTTCTATGAGAAAGAAAAGAAAAAGATAATTCTTTCCTGAAAGATCTGTTTGTTGTATAGCTTGTTTTTCCTCCCTTAAAGTACCTGAAAGAGAGTGTTTGCCTAAAATTACCCAATGAGGTCTATGGCTGTGTAGAGATTGGAATCTGAATATCCCCTATTTTAATCTAGAGCTATCAAAATTGGGCTGTAAAAATCTGGAGCACCATTAGAGGACCATCCAATGATCAGCTGAATCTTTGCAGCCCAGATAGGGTATATTTTAGTCTATATCCCTATTCTGCTTAGGAACCAAGCAGAATTAGAATATGAATGGATAAATGGATAGTTCTACTAGCTAAAAATGGAATTGAGAATTAGCACACTTTAGATTACCGGATGTCAAGGCCGAGAAACTCAGAATAACTGTTGCATTCAAGCCTCGAGCCAGTTGGCAAACTCATTGGTGAACTCAAGGATCAGCTGCTTTGATTCATCCTTGAAATTCTATCGATATAGTTACAGATATTTTTTTCTACTCTATCCCTCTCTTTTATAGTATTGTAGAAAATCACACTGTAGCTTTGTACCCTTTATTGCAATAGCCAGAGACCATTGGACAATGGTTGTTATAAAGCCTAAAATGTGACACAATATTATTTCATCACAAGGTAATTCCAGGGAGTGTTGGAGAAGGGAAAAAGTCTTCCAGAAAGATCTGGCACTTCTCTAATCTTACTTTAAAAGGTGCAGCAAGCTAAAAGCGATCTCTTGGCCACCTTATCCATTTTTATCCCTTCAGTGATTTCATCCCCCATTGACCTTACTGGGTTTGGTTTAGAAATCTTTTTTGCCAATACTTCCAGTCCATGAAGGGCAACAAGACTGCTGATGAAGATACTGAGAAAGGAGGTTGAACTCTAGCATACTTGTCTGGTTCTCCTTCCTGCAATTCTAAATATATGCAGGATTAAACTGTGCAAACTGGACTACAGTGAATAAGAAAATAGTCCCAGGAGCTAAATCATCCTTGCTTCCTTCTGTCTGCTTCAAACCTGCCATTCTGCTGGAGAAGAATGTCTTTTCCAGTAAGTGATCTAAATCTATCCTGCCAATATTTTATGTCCAGGTTCCCGAAGCCAAAATTATAGCAGCTATGTGGAAGTTTTGTTGTCCTGTGCTCCCTCTCATAATTATACATGCAGATGATCTCTAATCTATTGATTTACACTCCTCTCTCTTCTGACAGAACTATTAATTGTACAAAATGCCTCGTCTCCTCAGCAGCTGTGGAGAAATCTGTGTGTTTATTTAATAAGGCAAAAGTCTCATATCCTCAATAAAGGGTGACACATCTACACACACACCCCACACACACACGTAGACACAAATATATGATGAGCTGATATCTAGTTTTCATATTTCTTTTGTATTTAAATAGAGCTAAATTTCCCTGGGTGTCTACTGAACCCAACCTTTTCCTAAGAGGCAATTTTTGGTTTAGGACACACTGTTGTCTCACCAAAGCCTCAAAAACTTGTAGTGGAAAAATTAGATTCACATAAAATGCTAAACTCTGGATTAAGAAATCACTGTTGCTGAGTGTACATAACATAGTATACCTAAAGGAACCACATCATGGTTTAAAATAGTGTCCTGGTTCACACAACAGGCTTAGGTAATGAATTAGACCCCACAACTCCAGCTGAACTATAAACTGCCAACCACATTTTAGCTTTCTCCAATTCTGCAAATCCAGCCAATAGATCGTAGATTAAACTCTGACAACTTGAATTAAAAAAACCAAGCACCATGTGCTGGGAAAGTCCAGTGCTAGAAATTCTGAGGAACAAATATCCAGGAACCCCTAGCTAAACAAAGTCAACACCTTTGTGTGATTCATAGTAGGCATTGGTATGCAGGAGAAAGTCAAAGTCTAGATGGAGACATAATGCTCTTGCCTGGGGTTTCCAACCTTTAATAATGAATTTTGTTTCCATAGTCTTCCCACCAGATCTTGTATTTCCTGATCTTGCTGGGCTGTGTCAAGACAGAATATGAGCACCTAACTTCCATAAAGGCAAGTCTTCCTTGAGTTGAACTCAACTCCAACACATGTTCATGTCATGTCACATGGATGTCAAACACATGGAAATGACATGTCATCTGTTTTTTTCAGGATGGGTTTTTTTACCTCTGATTCAGCAGTCTAACTGACATACCTTGAGTACCTTCTGGCAGTGTCCTATCCAAATATTAATCAGGTACAACCCTGTTAGCTTTGGGGAGTCAACCAAGATGGTCTGGTTCTGCTCCTTAGCTGGACTTTCATATAGACTGAGTATCAAAAGGTTTGTTGCGACTGAGACGTTCTGATCCCTTCCCCTCTGCCTTGAGGGATTATATGGACACTATGGATAGTGTCACAATGTCACTGCATACTCTTTCCCCATATGCTTGGTTAATGTATGAATTACAGAGCATACCTTGAGGTATGCAGCAGTGTCTGTAATCCCAGAATCCCCTTCCCCCAAACATTTTTTCAGTGTTCAGGGTGCTGCCTGAGTACTATGGTGGGTCAAACATAAAGCAGGGTTTGGGTCTGGTGGCTCTGAACTTTATGAGGTTCTACAAGAGACTAAGGGGAGGGGGGAAATCAAATAACTTTAAAATATAAATTTGCATAAATGAATTATGAGAGACACAAGTTTTGTTTTATTGCTGATCTCCTATCATTAAAGCTTTGCTCCTTGATCAGGGTTTTTTTTCAACTAACAACTTCCATGACCTGAAAAAGCTTGAAAATCTGTGGCATAAACTAAGGAACGGTAACCATAGTCCCCTGGACATATGCATCCTCCAGAAGCCAAAGAGGTCACATTGTGGCTTCCAAAGATGTCACATTGCTGACATTTGGCACCAAAATGGCTGATTTGGGGGGGGGGGGTTATTTACTGAAAGTATGAATGAGAATGGGCATGCAAAGGCTCAGAAAGGCACATCCATTTCCCTCTTAAGCATCTACATAACTCCTGTCACAGGTCCAACCCTCCCCACTCCCCCAGCATGTCATTTGTGACATAGTCTCTATGTCTGTTTATTCTCTTTGCAACCTCTGAGTCTAAAAACATTTTAGTACATCTAGGCTGAAAAATATGACTGCCACAGAGAACGTATCAGAAAGAATTGGCAAGCCACGGTGGCATGTTGGATCCCTGAGTATCCACAGAACACAGAATGGATAAGTTGGAAGGAACCAAGTCCAGAAGCCCACTCTTTTGTGAACACCATCAGTAGCAAAATCCACAATGGTTTTCTACTTGTCCTAAGTAATACTACAATATGTGTGAGTATGTGTGTTTATAGAGCCCAGTGCTAGAAACATTTCATATGTAGGAGTATGAGATATGTTCACCACCTTGAGTTATTTATTAAAAAAAAATAAAAATAAAGGAGGGATAAAAAAAAATGTCATAGACCTGGGTAAGTCCTTTCATAAGTGTTTAAGGAAGTTCCAGTTACTTGATGATTTAAAAAGCTAAGAACACATCAGCTATATGTTCCTTTGGAAAATGAGCCAGTTCACCAGACGTGGATATTTCTGCGGAGGAAAATGAAAGTAATTTGCTTTTGCCCTCCCCTCCTCCAGTTTTGTTCTGCTCGCTTACACAGTTCAACAGGGTTTAATGTGCTCATAATAAAGATGCATGCTGTGTACTGATGTCCTTACTCCACTCCCCCTGCTGCACTTTTCCTTTTTCCTGGCCTTGCACAAAAAAGAGCAAGGAGAACCACCAGCATGGGCTACACAATCCTATGCTCTAGTGATTTGTGGACAGCACTCCTGTGGATGAAAGGGAACCTCACTTTTATAGGCTAGGAAAGGGGTAGGCAGGGGGAAATGGAGGCAGAAGGTAAGGCTTGTAAATGTCAGGGGATTTTAGCAAGAGTAATTACCCTCCTCTTCAATATTAATCAGCTATTAGAGGACCATCCATAAAGCAGGCTGCTGATCCTGCAGCTGAAACAATGACAGTCCTATGGCTTTGCTATTAAGAGTTTAACTATTTGTCTAAGTGGAAAAGTAGTGGGACTCTTGTGGTTAGCAATTGTCAGCCTTGTGAGATAGTTCAGACAGGAAACACAGCTGAATGAACTGATTCTACTTTATTGTAAGGTTGCATTAACAGAATCTTGCAGGTCTGAAAGTACATTTCTCCCCTCTCACCTTTACAGTCCAAGAAACTAGGGAGGGTCCCTTCCGAGACATTTGCCACACCCCCATTCCTGCTACGGGCTAAGCTGCCTCTTATCCCACCACTGCCCTGGCTGTGGACCTTCCCCCGTCTCTCAAGGTCATTCCCACATACTATTACAGCCATGGAGGTCATTGTTCCAAGCACAGCTGTGAACTGCAGGCCCTCCCTGCCTGCAAGAGAGAGGAACAACTTTTTGTACTGCCAATGGCAAAGACACAAACAACAGATCCAGTCTAGCCACCTGCCTCCATCACCTATGTATTATTTGCAGAAAGAGTAGGAAAAAATATGGAACAGTTTATGGAACTCCATTAAGCTGCAAACAACATGTTATAAAAACCACCTAGCAGGCAGCAGCTGTCATATTGAGCTCTTGCTGAATAGACGCAACTCAAGCACTTTTAAAGATGTTTGATGCACCACTAATGGCTGGCGATTCTCTCAAGCCCATTTGGGAATAGGGTGCCCTAAATTCAGGACTGGAGAGCCTGAATAGATTTCACCCTCTATACTTTCTGCATTCTCATGTCCCTTCACTTTACTCAGTCTCTTTTTCTCTCCCTTAAACTCAGTCTTTATCAAACCCTGAGGTTCACATGCAGGTCTAAAACATGGGTAGCAGTGCACGCATACAAATGCCTTTGATACTAAAGTTGGTCAAATGTTGAGGAACCAGAAGATTAATGGTTTTGTGTGTGTGTGTGTGTGTGTGTGTGTGTGTGTGTTTGCTCAGTGTGGTTATAGACCCTATTTTACATCCCTGGCTGTGCGTCTAGATGTTAGAAGTGAAGCCCAAGCATCCCCAGCTATAGCTCCTCAATGGCTGTTTGCATGTTGTATGAACATAACCAATGAGTTTATACAGAGAAGTATGTAGTCTTCACATAAACTTTAGGCTAACCCTAAAGTTTACACATAAACCCATGGCTAACCCACTCACATTTTTCAACTGTGATCTGGAATCAGAAGGGATTTCAGTAATTTTGGGGAGCAACATAGTGATGGTTGCCATGTCTCAACAGTTGGGTTTAACATGGAAAAAACTGCTGCTGCTATTACATAAAACATTCCAGAAGCTACTGCAGAAAGTCTGTGTAGAAGCTATCCTTGTTCGCCAAATGAGGTGAACCTTTTTGCTCCAATCTACTGAAATCCTCCCCTCCCCATTAAATGGGTGGCAATGCCATCTTATTCAAAAGTAAAAAAATGGTTTGAGGAAGGATTATCCCTCTCTTTGCCGGGGGCAGAAGAGACTTTTTTCCCCCCACCTAACCCTTCAGTGAACTTTGGGAAAGTGCTGTTATAAATCTCTGGACTATAAGCCAGTTACTTGATGGAGAAAATGTCTAATTAAGACCAAAAACAATTTCCTATCTTTAGGGAAAAAGAGGGAAAGGATACCTAATAAGAAAAAATGGAGTCCCTGTACCTGCCCTAGGGGGAAAAATAAAATCACTTGTACTTTAAATGTTTATATTGCCCATTGCTATGACATCTAGGCATTCACACACACACACAGAGAGAGAGAGAGAGAGAGAGAGACAGACAGACAGACAGAAGCTCAAAGAGCAATTAATAATGGATCAAAGTCAAGTACATCTGGAGTATCTTCTGCAGGGGGTCTGTCCTGATTTCTGTGGTATTCAAGATTTTTAGGCAAGGGGAAAAACGGAAGCATGACAAATTTTTTGGATGCTTCCAAATAGAGTTGCAAGCCCTGTGGAGGATTGGGCTGAAATTTTTAAAAATCCCTGTTGCTTTTGGATTTGTTAAGAGATTAGGATGAAAATGAGGGCTGAGCCCAAATTCTATTCCAATCATCTTTGCACTTTTTTTTTTCCTTAACAGGAATGAGTGGAGAATTCAGCAACATTTTGGGGATGGATCAAAGACATTTAAGTTTGCAAAGTTACAATTCTAAAATAGATTAGGGACTTTCTTCTCTCTCTGCCTCCCAAATTATATTCTTTCTTTTTAAAGACCAACATTGTTCTAAGGGTTAGAAGCTAACTAGAACTCACATAATCCTTTTCCATTGGCCATGCTGGCTAGAGCTGCTGGAACTTGGTCTGAAACATCTGGAAGTCACCAGTTGTCTAATACTGCTTTTTGTAGTAATATGCATGATAACAGACACACAATATGAAGCATATTTCTGCCTCTGTCTACATCCCATTCTCCATCTCTCTGTTCTACTTTTTTTTCTTTTCTTAAAACATGATAGGTGACACACTCCTAGCCTAACTTGAGCTTTTAGGACATTATGCTTCCCCAAAGATTTGGTGCTGCTCTTTTAGCCCTTCCAAAAGTTGGTGTCCAATTAGTTATTGGTCTGTCCTGCAACCCTGCTTAGATTTTGCCTTGCCTAGTTTTTGGAACAGTTGGGTGACTTTGGGCCAGTCACTCTCTCTCACCCAACTCACTCATAAGGTTGTTGTTGTGGGGAAAATAGGAGGAGAAAGGAGTATTAGATATGTTCACCACCTTGAACTATTTATAAAAGTAAGAAAAGCAGGATATTTTTTAAAATATATATATATGTTTTTTTAAAAAACAAAGCCTGCCATTGGCCTGTACATAGTTAGACATCTTTGTTCCTTGTTCCAAGCCCCTTGAAAGTTACCTTTGAGGGCTAGCAGATCACATTATTCTTCTCCATAACTGTGCGTACCTTCCAAAATCCACTTCTCACACCAGTTCATCTCCAACCTTTCTTGATTATCAAGTGGTTTTTTAACACCCACAAATCATCTAGCCTTGATCTGAAACACATTCAAACACAGACAGATGTGCATTCACTCAGCCTCTCCTCCTCCCATAAAAAAAAGCATGGAAAAGTTCTTTCATAGTAGTAGAAAGCTTGCAAACTTCAGGCTTAGCACCCTATAGGAATATTTACTATGGCATAAATTCTAAGTCCACGCTGTTGTTCTTCCAAGTCAAACAACACTATTGTAAGAATTCCACAGGCACTCAGTGTAACAGAATGGGAATTTTCACAGAACCAGAACAGATCCTTTTCTGCCTTCTGCCTGGAGAAAACTAAAACTATAATCAGGAAAAACAGAAGTCAAACTATTGCAAGCTCTTTGCCCCTAGGAATCACCTCCGCATTTCTACATTCTTACAGTAGGGAATATCACCCAATTCCTGGCTTCCAAAAACAATCCAAATTTGTAATTTGGTTTTAGACATGCATTCTTAAAAGTCTGGGCTGTACAATATTCACATATCCTCATAATTCCCCCCTTCCTTTTTAGCTGTTAGCAATAATTGAGCTTTTCATGACAGCGGTGGAGAAATATTATTTTGATAAATATTAGACCCAATTTTCTCTTCTTATTAAACTTTGTTGGCAGATCAGGCTAACATGCTGTCATTGGTCTCTGTTAATTAGAGCATGTTCTGCTGAAAACCAGCAGCTCCAAATATGCCAAAGCAGAGCATGTTCTCCCTATCATGGTGTCTTATGTGATAAGTGGTGCATTGCCACAAAGAGTGTGCATTGCTTACATTTTTAGAGCTATTAAGCCAGGATAATTATGGAACAATCTAGGCAATGTTCAATAGTCCATGCAGATGCCTGACAGGGCATGTTTTCTCTTAATTAGGAATTTGAATGCTTAATGCTTGCATATTAATGGAAATAATTGGATAGATGTTTTACATTTTCTTCACTTTTGCTGACAACCAAGCAAGGGATTGCATGAATCAATGCATCTTCAGAAACCAGCTTCTGTTGTTTGCACATCCTGGGCTGTCTAATGTGGTTAAGTGGGTCTTTGGGGGGAACTGATGCTCCAACCTTGCATTTTAAATTGATCTACCAATCGTTTTGTGCCTAAGAATGCATTGTTCCTTCCAGATTACATTGCTGTTTGATAAATGGCATTAATTATTTTCAGGTGGGATAGAGTACTCTGCTTCTACCAATCAGACATGCTGTTTTCTCCATGCTCCAGTGTATTCCCTTTCCAACTGGCTTCTTATTTCCCCTTCCCCAACAGAGAGCCAGCATCCAATAACTACTGAGAAAATATTGGATTTTTGGAGGATTGAATTCTTCTTAGTACCTTTCTCTCTAAAAACAATTTTACATACATACATATCACACTATTGCGTTTCAGGAGAGGTAATGTTATGTAAAACACAAAAAAGGAGGAAGAAAGAGGAGCATATGAAAAATAAAGGCATGAAACGAGAAAAAGAATATATCTAAATCTAGTTTGCAGCATTGCCATTCACTCTTCATGAACTGCCGTCCACTTTCTGTCCTTGTAAACCAGCCTTGTTTCTGTCACGTGCATATGCTATTGCTCACGTTGCCTTTTGTTCTATGATTGTTTTGAGCATCTCCTCTCTGTCCAGACATGACTTTCTCAGTATTCCACTCCATCACTTGCCAAGTTGCTGAGCTCAATATGCAGAAATAGCTGGGGAAGTTACTGGGAAGAGGAGGAGGGGGAGGAAGAAGAGGTGGTTGGGGGAGAATTCAAGGGGGAAGTAAGGGCAGGCAGTTCCATCAAAGGTATGATATGCTGGAGAAGATATGGTGGGACATTGAGGGCAGCCTGCTTGGGGAATGGCAGCATTGGTGGCTTAGGTCTGTCCCATCCTCTAGTCCTCAAGATTTATCTCCAGGGCAAGTTATCAGATCCTTGGTGGCCCTAGGCTCCAGCTGCTGCTATTAAATGTCAGATTGGCTGGTAATAAGGCCATCCTCATCCACAATTTGATTGTGCGTGAGGCAGCCAAATTGGTATGTATAACTGGGTTGGTCTAGAATGAGACTCAAACCCTCTCAGAGATCTGCCCACCTGGATTCAGGTTTGGCACCAGCTGCAATCTCAGAACAGGGGAGGGGGGGTAGGATGGCAGTTGTAATCCATGAGACCACAATGACTTTCAGAGACTCTGCATCACAGATAATTGAGTGTGAGATCTCTGGTTGAACCTGGGCTTTAGGGATCAGTTGAGGTCCTTGCTGCTCTACCAACCTCCCCACTGTGCAGCAACATCCCTGTCTTAGCTGCTAAATTCCATTTCCAGGTTGGCAAGGAGACCCTGAGGCTTATAATTCTTGGGGACTGCAATCTGGCCCCTGGTGGCATGGAGTCTGGGGCAGGTCAGAAGTTTGTGGCTACCATAGCAACCATGCTAATGATGCAAGTTATTGAGAGCCCAACACTTACTACAGGTTGCATGTTAGACCTAGTTTTTGTCCTGGGGCAGTTTTGAGTTGATCTGCAGGTGGAGGATATTACCATCAATCCTCTGTCATGGTCAAATCACTCTTTGATTGCTTTTTAGCCCACTGGTATTGCCTCCCCCCCCCCCACAGGATGGTAGAATCTATTTGATCAGTCTACCCCAGGTGACTAATGGACCCTAAAGTGTTCCAGAGGGACCTTGGGTGTTTTCCCCAAGGATCTGATAGGCAGTTTGACTGAGTCCCTTGTGAGTGCCAGAAAAGAGCAAGGGTCTTTCACTGTGCTTCAATCCTGAAGGACTCCTTGGTTCTCCAAGGAACTTCAAGAGATGAAAAACCAGAAGATACGCCTAGAGTGCTATTTGAGGAAGACGATGAGTGAATCCCACCAAGCACAAATACAAATACATATTAGGGGTTCTGTCATGGTGATATGGGTGGTGAAACATAATAGCTGCCCAGCAGCCCTTTTGACCATGACTCACTTCTACCAGTCTTGTCTGGTTCGAGTCTGTAACTCCTGAGGAGGTGGACAGGATCCACAGCCTGATTGAACCAGCCACCTCTATACTAGATCCATGTCTCTCCGGGTTGGTGAAGCCTGCCCAGGAGGTGATGTGCAACTGGGTTCTCCCAAGCTTTTGGCTAGAGTGGGTGACAGACCCCCATACTATGTTTTGGTCTATTAGAGAGTGTTTGCGTTTGTCGGAGTGTTTCCTCCAACAGTGTAAAAAACTTTCAGGTTTACAGCTGTTTATTTTCTTATGAAGACATACCAGTGATAGCTGATACACTTCTCCAAACAACAGGGCTGCCTCCAGGAAGGGCGGTGAATAAAAGTCAAAATGGTAGCCATGAGATGAAAACCTGGTTTGTGTAAAAAGGAGAAGGGCCTGTTGCATGCAGGCAGCAATTTGAATTCTCTCTCTCTCACACACACACTTACATGGATGCCTCTGCAAAATGAGATTCTTGACCCAAGTCTATCTCCAAAGAGTTCCAAGCCAAATCATGATGATTTTTGAATTGGAGATGGGGTTCTCTATTATTGAGGTAACTAGGGATCAATTCCTTATTGTCCTACAGGATGAAACCCAGGTTCATTTCATTTTAATGCTGCTTCAAAACATGCACACAATGGCCCAGTTTAAAGCTTTGGGCTATTCCTAATATGTCTATCATACCCCTTGTGGTTCCTGCACCAAATAAAATGAAATGCAACAAAATACAACATGAACAAGATTAGGCAGATCTCAGAAGAAGTATAGAAAGCAAGAAGGAGTGGGAGGAAGGGTGTGGGAAGTATGATGTGTGAAGGGTGATGAACCAAGCTTATTCCACATCCCCCATGCAGCTATATTCTCATTAAATTCTCATTAATTTGATCCCATGACAGTTTGAATCAGAACAGTTAGCAGTTATTCATTCTCACATATATGCAGAAGGTAGATCAGACTCAAGCATTGCTTCAGTTTCAGAAATGGATATTTATTTCATAGATATTTAGAATATAAATTCTTTTGCTAGGAACACATTTCTTACTGTTAGTAGCACAGATAGTATCCTATTTCCATACACCATTTTAGGAGTGCACAAAACCCAGGAGACATCGTATGGAAATCAGATGGTACTGGGTAAAAGTGGTCCACTGAGTTTAATATTGTACTGAGATTTTTTCTGAATACTAAATTGTTTTCTTTTTCTTAAGTTGGATGCAAAGTTAAAATTCAAACAAAGGAAAATTAAACTTATTTTGCTTATGTCTCCTGCTTTTGAAAAATTCAAGGAAGGAAGGAAGGAAAAATTCAAGGAAGGAGACGCCATTTGATAAGAAAACTTCAGTGTACAGTATGCCTGTGTGTTGTTATTTGTGATATGATGTACTTAATTATTCAAAATATAATTTAGCTTTAATTAATACTGTTCCAATTAAAAACAGACATAGCAATTTTTCCAACCTTTGTGGCTCACATTCCTTAGATTAAATATGGCTATTCTGCAGCATATTTCATACACATTTCCCATCCATTCCATAAACCAGATATCAATTTATTCAATTTATGCGGCCACCCATTCACAACAATTGCATACTTATACTTCTAAAGGTCCATCAAGGCAGTGGCCAGAACATACTACCATTGATTTGGAACAGCTTCAGTATCTGACGGAGGTTCTGTTAAGTTTAAGTAAAGGTCAGAGAATGGTTGCTGTGTTTGGATTTTGGGAAGTAGTAACTACTACAAGAAAGATGAAGAGTATAGCAAGATGTTTAGAAGTTAGTCATAGAAACTTGGAGGAAAAGTTAAAATTGATTCAGAAAGACTTCAGTCAATTCAAAATTCAGGAGCCCTCAGCTAATTTGATTGAGCTGAGAGAAACAAATGTAGAAACTCATTTGGATTCATCATTATTTTATTCTGTAAAATCTTCAGATCCAAAAGCATATTGCTATTGAAATAGAAAATATTTCTCTCAAAGATGTTCATTTTAAGCCAGAGATCCATACACTGAAGCATAAGTTGGTTTATTACCAGCACTGGAGGCAAAGACAAGTCTAAAGATGGGTAGGGTTACAGTCCCTCTTTGTAGACTTATGCAAATTAGAATATACATGTGATTGGATAGAGCAACCAGGCATTTTATTGGATGTAACACATCATGTGCCTAGTGAGGTCATTAGGATATAATTATGAAGTAATGGAGCAGGACTTCAAAGACAATGGGATTTTGAAAGAACAAAGAGGCAGTATTTCATCAGCGTAGTTTCTTTCTAGGGAATTACTTTCTTTTCCAAGAGCTCTGTTCACCTCCCAGGATTTAATTGGTATTCCTTGACCTTCTAAAAGTCCTATAGCTGAGCTGACAGTGTAGTTTTCCTGGGAAAATGCTTTTATAATGGGGTAGTTGCCAAATTTGACACCATATAGATGACCCAATGCTTTTTTTTTTTTTCCAGGAAGATGTATTTGGGTTAGGGGTTTTTAACTTGGCTCCAAGAATTGTCCTTCACTGTCAACCGTGCCCTACCAACTCCTTGTTGGCTCTTTATGGCAGGTTGCTGTGGGAAGTAGCATACATAATACTCCTTATCCTGGGAGTCCTGATTTAGTTTCACTTGCAAATTCCATGCCTAAATTAAAGAAAAGACCCACTGTTTGTTTGTTTTTCCCCAGTACTGGCTGGAAAAAAATTAGCATTATTTCTGCATTTGGCCAGTGTTTGAAGATGTTGCTTTTCTTTTAAATGGTATTCTTAGCACAGGAAAAAAAAAACACCCTCTTGGGTGAGAAAGTACATTGTGGAAGTATATGTACTTGATGATAATGGGTTTGTAGACTGCCTTAATGCACTTAAAGAGGTTGTTTGTATTGCTTTCCTTGCAAACCTGATTGGAATGAAGTATTAGCTTGCCAAAAAGAAGATGAAAGCCCTTCAGATTATTTTGAGTGACTTATTGAACTTGTGAACCAACATTCAGGCATCAACAAGCCACTCCAAATGTTCCTTATCAGGTTTCAGCTATCCTTGCAAATGGTCTCCTCCCATGGATTAAAGAGAAGACATGTGCTTTGGTGGTGGGATGGGACATGGAGAAACCTGAACATCTTCTCAAATATGCTACACAGGTTTGAAGCCAGAGCCAGGAGGAGAAAAGCAAAAAAAGAGCAAGAAAAATTATTAGCTTTCCAATTGTCAGCTTGATCAACCTCAGGAAAAGCTTGTGTTTATGGGCAGTTTGTGACAGAAACATCTAAAGGTTCCTACCAAAGTAGAAAATATGAACTCTGAATGTTCTGAATTGATCTAACTCTGAATGTTAACTCTGGGAACGTGGGACATTGGTGATGTGCTTTTGGAAATAATTTTGTTCCTTTGCCTGTGCAATCTAATGGTCTGTCCTTTACAAAACAGCAGGGCAGCTGGCCTTGCAACAAGCATAAGGATGCCTCAGGAATCCTTCAAATTGCCTTTTGCCGCCTTTTTGAGCCATTGACAATCAACATGTGTGTAAAGTGAATGGAACGGATTCTCTTTTTTCAACTGACACTGGAGCTTCATGTTCCACTTTCACAAAGACTTCATCTTAACAAGTAACCCAGCCTGGCCTTAAAACTATTGTTCATGGACTGGAAGGAATTCTTGCTTCTTATATTTCCACCTTATTAATAGGTCCATTCACAACAGATCACTCATTTTTGATGGGTACTAACTTACATTTCAATCTTTTGGGTATGGTAAGCTAGGTGCTACTATCTATTGTACTCAGGTTCGACTGTTTGTGGATCGACTGCTTCTAGACATGCCAGAAGAGACAGGCAATCAGGCATTACATCTTCTGGCTGTAAGTGCTACTCTGAAATAAATTAGTGAAGTCTTACCAGCATTTCTGTAGGACCAGCCAGCCTCGTTACAGGCTTCAGATTCAAGTGGCTATGCTTTGATTTCTTCAGCTGCTCCAGTTAGTGTCACAATGAAACCTAATGCTGTTTTAGCAAAAGTCTCACGATATCCTCTGTAACAGGCTGCAATTAAGGGACTTTGTCCTATCATTCAATCTATGAAGCAACAGAGAGATTTGATTTCAACTTCCAGTCCATGCAGAACTTCCAATTCTAGATGTCTGTAAGTTTACCCTAGAGGAACACTTCGCTATATGATGCCTTGCACATGATCTGTGCAAAATCAGTCAAATCATCCAACCTATTCAAAGCCTGCTACTATTTTTTCTATCTAAGTACCATCTAATTCTACTCGTTTTGCTGTAATTGTTTTGTGTTCAGATTTCTTCTCTGTGCCAATTTATTCTGCCTCACAGTACTTGTTTACTTTCATTTTGGATGAAGAACCATTCACATGATTCATTCTCTGCAGGGATATTCAAAATCATCAACTCCGTATAGTGCTGCCTTGAGGAAGAATTTAGAAACAAATTTCCAGGTGGGTCTACTTTAATACAATACATTGAGAACCCTTTATTGGCCAGCCTGTCCTATGACATTTATTTAGACCAGTGTTTAAACCAGTGCTTCTCAACCTCAGCAACTTTAAGATGTGTGGACTTCAACTCCCATGCTGGCTGGGGAATTCTGGGAGTTGAAGTTTACACATCTTAAAGTTACACATCTTAAAGCTGCTGAGCTTTAGAGGCACTGGTTTAGACCTGAAAGTTTTATTGCTACATTTAGCTCAACATGGATGCAAAGTCTCCAAAGCCAAACTTGCAAGATTGATGCCACCCTTCCCAGAGAGACCAGATAGGTAACATGACCAGATGAGCTAATTCTACTTTATTATAAGGCTACATTAACAGAATTTTGCAAGTCTGAAAGTACAAATCTCCCGCCATCTCCTTTACAGCTTGAGAAGCTAGGGAGGGTCCTTTCTGAGCCTCTTTCTCCACCCATTGTGCAGCTGCGGACTATGCCTTCCCTTATCTGACTGTTCCCTAGGAAGCATCTCTCAAGGTCCCCATTTCTCAAGGTCTTTCTCACATACCATTACAAGTGTGTCCTTTATAAGGTTGTCTGTTTTATTCTACAATGACACCTATCTGTATCTGCTCTATGTCTGCCAGATGATGCAGCCTCTCTCTTTATTCTGTCATGAGCAGGATGGTATAACAGCAGCAAATCTTATTCAACCTCATGGCACTAATCAACGCCCCTTAGATTATTTTTCTACAGCTTTGGATCCCATAGCCCAAGAATTACCTGTTGGTGTTCATGCTACCGTCCAACTGTACTCATGGTAAAGCAAACTTCTTTTGGTAATTGCCTTTTTTCTCACTGTGTATGTCCCAATGTCACAGACATGGAAAGAATTCACCACTTCCTTCATCACACCCTGCTAAATTCAAGATGGTTCTATTATTGGCACCTCACCTCACTCTACAGTGTTCTTTTCTTCTGAGTTCTGCTGAAGCTTCCAGCTGTAAATGAGGAGGTCTATGATTACCTGGAAGTTGCCTAATTCAGATTTTATCCTACTTGCTGATGGCTCATATTATGGTATCTCCCATAATATAGGTTGGTTACAGGTTTTGTTTTTCTGCAATCAGCATGAAATGCTTTACTGGGTTAGGTTATCTTCCTCTTGGTCTGTTCAAACTGTGGAACTTCATCAAATCCACGAAGAAGTCTGCGACAAACACACTATTTAGGTAACCTCACATTATGCTTTTGGTGTTGTACATGACTAAAGACAATTATAGAAGGCTAGGACATTTCTTATATCAGCTTGATGTCCCATTCTGAATATGGGCCTTTAATTGTTAGACTTTCAGATTCCATTCTCCTTCCTACTGAAATTGCTGTTGTACAAATTAAGGCTCATTCCTCTTTAGATATAGAAGAAGCAAAAGGCAATGTAGATGCAGATGGGTTTGTGGGTTTAATCTACAACATATGTATGTATTTTATTTATATACTGCCACAATTGTGTAGCTCCTGGCAGTTTACAATTGTAAAAGCATAACATAACACAGTGTAAAAGCCACAGCATAAGAACATTTGCTTGGGTTGCTCTTTTCAGCAAGCCAGATTAATCTGTATTTCCCCACTATGTCTCTTATTCTTCAGATAGCACATTCCTCTGAATTTTGCAGTGCAGTTCTTTGCTCAAAAAGTGTATACATCTGGAGGAATTGTGTATCAAGATGCAAATACTAAGGAATAATGTGCATATTGATCACGTATCATCAAATCAGTGTTGGCTCTATTGACCACATAGATAGACCTTCTTCAGATGATTTGTCTCCCATTGGTGAATACCTTTCCTAGCATTTTAAACTTCTCAAGAGAATATACATATATACTAAGGTTAAATGCACTTATCAGAGAAATGATGCACGTTTATGTTGGAGATCTGTGATAAAAAATATGTGCAATTTTTTTTGAAATCTCCAGGCTGATGCTGAAACTGGCAGAATGAAGTTACAACAGACTATGTCTGAAAGTGACATGTAGCAGTTAGATGTGGATTCATTCCACCCATGTCTGCTTTGTAGTGAATTAGTCTGTCAAGCTAAGTAGGAAACCGTCATTTAAATGCAAACCTCAGATCCATTGAACTTTTAAACTAGTATCTTCACTTTGTAAATAATGTAGTATTATTATTATTATTATTATTATTATTATTATTATTATTAACTATTGAGCAATGGCCTTTCCCTAAAACAAACATGGGAGAACTCAGCAGCATCTGCAGCAAAAATACTAATATGCCCATGGGGGAACCATAGGAGTACGTGTCCTGCAATCTATTTTTGCATCTCCCAAGATCCCTGCAGACTGCACCAGTTTGTAGAGAGGAAATTCTCCAAAATAGTCATATTAAGGCTCCAGTAGTTTAAACCCAAGCTGTTGACACTTGGAAACAACAGCAACAACAAATCCTCCCCCCCAAAAAATGTTAGAAATATTTAAAACCATACCCAAGGATATCATTTTATCTTCCCTATGACCTCTTGAAGCCATTGGAAAAAATAAAAATAATAATTTTACAAAGTGTAACTTCTGTTTGCAGAAAGGCTGGGTCTTCTTATCCTAAATTAATCCCTTGATTGATTAATTAATTATAATATTCAAGGGAATCCAGAAGAGTGCTTTTCATCCCAGTGAATGCCCATATGAGTTGCAATAAAGCTACCAAACGTAAGGGTTTCAATACCTGTAGAAAATTCGCTCAGGAGGAAAGGTTTGCAGGACTGGATATTTTAGTAAGCCTAAAGCATTTTCTTAGGAGTTCCAAGAGATCTAGAGGACTTACTTTTTAAAAGGGAAGGAGAATTCAGAGCTCAATAGTGATATTAAAATTGGTCCAGAAACCACTTATTTTGGCCAGTAGTTCTTCCTAATTATTCTTTCCACTCTTTTTAAAAATAGTATTAGTGGCAGATATACACTTAACTTTGCATTTTATTTTTCACCTGCACCCAAATAGCAAATCCCACTTAAGTGGAAATTTATGCAAAGAATTGTTTGTCGGAATCAATCATAATTACATATATAACAGGCTGCAGCTGTTTCTAATTGTGGCTTTTCCCAAGGTTTTCCCCCCTCCCACTTTCCACCTTTATACCCATAAAATCTATTCCGATGGAAATGGTTTGAAAGATTTTTAATTCTCTTGCAGTCCACCAAAATGGTAGTTTAGTGGCTGAATGCTGTTGAAAAAGCCTAACCCCCCCCCAAAACTAATGTTTTAGCTCATTAAAGCAGCTGCATGAAAAATGGACTTCACTTAACCAGTGGATCATAACTATTCCACTTCTTTATGTCCTTGTAAATAAGATAATTGCTATGTGGATGATATGACCGGTGATAGATAAATTAGAGTAGAATATAAAAATAGCCTTCCATTTTTTTAAAATCACATTTTTGTCTGCTGAAGTCTCCCAATTTCTCCACAGAAAGGAAAAATCCTACAACCATTCCTGGATGGGAAGACGAGACCCACACCTTACTGAAAAGTGGTAAAGGGTGAGAATTTGCTTAGGTTGCCATTCAGGGGTTTTAATAGCAGCGTTGGCTGCCAGAGAGGGCTGCAGACTATTATTCAGTGAAAGACAAGACACCCTTGAAAATCTCCTCTGTGGACACCTGCCACCATGATAACATAATGAGGCAACAGGAATATACTGCAGATTTCCTTCCTTCCTTTCTTCTCCAAATACAACATGAACAGTTGGAAGCAGGATAAGGGATGCTTGCAAGTCACTCCCTTCTGCACCATGATTTGGGGATGGTGCAACATACTTTAGCTCATGTCACTTAGGAACACTAACCCATCAACGAAGAGCAAGTGTTCTTTTCTTTAAGTAACTACTATTTCCCTACCACATCCACCCCAAATTATACATACATCTAGTTTGTATTCCAACCGTGCATAAAACTCTACAACTGTGTTTATGAAACACAATTATATGTCACACAGGGGGCTGGGAACCATCTCCAATGCCCTTCTTGTTTTTTATCCAGGCTCATAGACACAAATTCAGGTTTAAAACTGCTATTGTTCCCTTTCTGAATTAAAAGGTCCACTCATTCATTGATTCACATACCCATGCATCCCCTCCCAGATCAAAGTCTACCTGATCAGGTGAGGTTTGAGTTCCAGAAGAATCAAGGTGGAATGGCAATATATCATGCTCATTCTTTGTCATGGCTCCCAAGTTCTACAGTTCCATAGATTTTGACACATTCCCTGAACGTTCAATTAGACCATCAGAACTTGACTTAGTCCCACATTGGCAGCACTTTGCTCATACCTCATGATACTTTTTCACCAGAATCCATTGCCTCATGCACTTCACATGGGAATTATCTGTGGTTGTATTTTCTTCAAACTCTTCATTCTGCTGTTTATCATATGCTACATAAACTGTTACATTCCTGAGCAAACGTTCGGATTTCTTTGGTCTGATCTGAGTAGATCTCACATACTCCAACTTTCATACAAATGCATAGCATATAGCTATACTATGTCACCATGTCATGGCAGTATATAATGACTGATATTATATGCTAGTGTCACTATACTGGAATGAATGTACTGATTGTCCTGGTCTACTCTGATTCTTGGAGTCAGAGTCTGAGGGGCCAGATCCAATGAGTTGCCAGCCTTGGGGGCTATCAACCACTTGAGGCTCACCAGGCAGTTAACCAGCATGAGTAGGAGAAGGCAGACTTGGTTGCATGCAAGACACGTCAGCAGCTTCAGAGAGCAGAGCAAAGATTTGGCTTGTCAAGAAGCAAGGATGCCAGTTCCCCTAACTGAGCCATACTGGTAACTGGGGCTATTTAAATGGAGCTGCCTGTAATGTTGTTTTCAGAGTCAGAGCCTGTGAAGCCTGATCCATCAAATTGCTGGCCTTGGGATTTGGCAGAAATTGACAGTCAACCTCCTGAGGCTGACTCAGTAGAAGATCAACAGGTATAGGTGTGGGAGGAGTCAGGGTGACAATCCTAACAAAGCATCTGGTTCCAGGATATGTTGGCAACTTCAGAGAACTGAGAAAAGATGCTGTGCTCAGCTTGGCTTGGCTCTTTGAGAAGCAAGGGTGCCAATGCCCATAAGTGAGCCACACCTATATCTGGCCTATCTAAGAGTAACCAACAGCGCTGGAAAAAACTCACCAGTTTCAGAACTGTTCCTGTGTCCTCTTCCTTCCTGCTGTGCTTCCTGACCCTCAGTTCTTTGACTCAGGCTGATTAACTTCTTGCACTGCCATGGACTGCATTTGCTTCTCTGAACTCATGTTCCCTCTGAATCTAGACTGAATTTTCAGCTAAAACCTCCCTCTGTTGTGTCTTTTCAGCTTGAGTGCATGTTATGCCAGCTATCAAGCAAGATCCTACACATCTTCCAGGGTGTGTGTGCTCCTACTCAGCTACCTCCCTACTTGCGATTGTATTTGCCTGAAATGCAACTTGCCATTAACCCAATTGCAACTCACTCTGATATGTTTGCTCAGGTTTATAGTCACTGCTTAGTGCAATTCCATTTCCCCATTAATGTGGGATTAAAGAAAATCAATACTATGCCAAAAATGTTAACTGCTTATCTAATAACATGTGTATTTTAAAAACATAGTTTCTCACTCCATATTTCAAAACATATGTTATTAATAAATATAAATTTTAAAAACTTTTGAGTACTTTCTTTGAGCCAAGAACTCTATCGTCAAATTCAGAGCAGTGTGAAATTTGAAGGTTAATAATTAAGTTCCAGTCTGCATATGAAGTCAGAATCTGTGGATCATGTCAATCCATGTAAAAATCCATGTACATATGTGTTTCTCAAAGATCCAGTAGCTGAAATAGGTAGGGATTAAGAATGTTCTACTGAGTGCAAATAATGTTGTCCAATGGTTTCTCACTATGAGTTGCTGTACCTTGTAACACGTTTCAGCCACAAACAAGGTTCCAAGGAATATCCCACTAGTTGCTTTTTCGAGCATAGTTGTTTAATTCAGAATGCAATTGTCACAATACATGGTTCTTCAGTCACAGTCATACCATACCATTTTGTGGTAGTCTAAATACTGTAAGAAAGTAATGCTACTTTCACCTTCTGTTCCACCACAGAATGGAACTAGTAGACTTGGGAGCAATATCCTTGGGTATTGTTCCAGAGGCCATTAGATACATTTTTTTTTCTCTTTTAGGAGGCTGGAAATAACCTGCTGATCTTAAAGGAGGAAATTCAACATTGAATTCTCCTGCCTGCCTCCAAACTCCCAAAGCTGTTTCTTTCAAAGACAGCATGCTAGAGATTGGCCCATGAAGAAACCAAGAGATCTCTGACTCCAATGGATCTTAAACTAAACCAACATTTCCCCATTCCTTTTCTCAGCTGCAGAGTAATATTAAAGACAGCTACTTTGCTGATCTTTTCACTCTCGTACTCCACTGTATGCCATAAAAGACTAGCAGGTCTTTTTCATCTATTGGAACATCCCAAGGTCAGAGCACTCCAAATTATGAATTATGAAGCTATTGAACAATTGATTAATTCTAGTGCATGTATCACTGAATGAATGATAGATTTGTAATTTGTGTAAGATTATGAAACAGAATGTGGCAAGAAAAGATCAAACGTCTTGTGTGATACACATTGTTTGCGCAAAAGGGTTCAAATTGCTGGATAAAGTCGACAGCTGTACTCCATGTTGATGGATGTGAATATGGTAATAAAGTGTAGATTCACTAAAAGCATGGGTGATGGCATAACTTCCCAGATCAGGAATTGCATTTACCAGAATTTCACTACAGTATGGTCCAATAATTTGTTTGTTTATGGA
This sequence comes from Liasis olivaceus, assembly GCA_030867105.1. Classification (NCBI taxonomy): domain Eukaryota; kingdom Metazoa; phylum Chordata; class Lepidosauria; order Squamata; family Pythonidae; genus Liasis; species Liasis olivaceus. The sequence continues at coordinate 69,923,163 of CM061355.1, forward strand.
GTTTCCTAAAACTATTTGTAATGTGAAGTGGAGCTCTTAAACCCAGAACCAAACATTGCAGCTTGCTCCACCAAATGCCACATCAAATGGGTCAAACATCTGGTAATGTGGAAAAAGTGCTTATCACGTGGACAGATGAAAATGCTACTTCATTATATGGTTCAGTGGAATTCTCCCTCTCTCTCTCTCTCTGTCTTACACATATATAGCCTTCAAAGCCAATTTGTCCAAACATAACATTGCATAACAATAAAACTAGGAAAAGCAGTTTAGGAAAAGCAAGGGTGTCCTTCGGGGAGCAAGGGAAAGGCAGGGAATCCTGAGATAAATAAGTGTCTTGGTATTGCCGTTCTCAGTGTTAGAATCTAAAGGAAGGGAACTGCAGCTGCTTAGGGCTTTAGAAACTGCTGCAGGGACGAAAGACCACGGCATTGGCTCCAGGTTTGCTCTTATGATCAACTATTCTTTTTATCTTCTCAGAAAGACCACCTCTACCTTTTGTTGGAAAGAGAGAGGGAGGAGGTGAGGGCGGGAGGAAAGGTGTTTGATTTCTGAAGGGCAGGCGGTAGCAGTCAAGGAAAGCAGATTGAGTTAAGCAGATTGGAAAATGGGGTGGCACATTTCTGTCACATTATTTAAAGAAAATGAGAAAGAAAGAGGAAGAGGAAGAGAAAGAGAAAAAAGAAAAAGAAAGAAAGAAAGAAAGAAAGAAAGAAAGAAAGAAAGAAAGAAAGAAAGATTATGATCTGTCTGTTTTGTGTTTAGACCTGTACAAACTCCCCACCCTCTTCTTTTCACACATTTTCCCCCTTTTGCTGTCCCTTCTTCCTTGCTTGTCCCCCGAGAGATAACCACATGTGTACGATACAAAGAAATCCAGTCATAAAAAGGCTTGGCCTGCTGGCTTCCCGCAGGACCAATTAATGGTGTTCCAAATCTTGTGGGCAGACAGATAAAAAGGGGAGAGAGAGAGAGAGAGAGAAGATGAATACTCAACCAGAGCAAGGCAGCATTTTTCAGATGCTGCGCAAAAGTTCTTTAGGTATTCTTATCCAAGTTATATGAGATTGGACTTGCCTGATCACTTACTCCCCCTTCCCCCATGTCCACTCCATTGTAATGTGATTAGAAGGAGAAATAATACTTGAAAATATCAATTAGAGTGGGCCTCTCTTTGTTGTTTAAGCACGCTGATGACAACGGAATTTGTAGTTTGAGAAGGGGAAAAGATGAAGAAGGTGCTCCATAACAGCCTTGTCATAAAACCGCTACTTTATGGATATCAAGTTGTCATTACCACTTGCAATCTCCACACTAGATGTATAGGACTGTTGATCCAGAGCTGCTTTGTAGTGCAGGCTTCTCCCCTACCATCACCCCTCCCTGTTCCAAACTCCTGTTTCTCACCCTTTGTGAGTCTGCAGGTTTTGAGGAGTGACCTGGTGACACTTTGAAGTCAAGGGTTGAAAAGGACAGCATGAAATGAATCTGCCTGTCTCTCCCACCCCCCACCCCCTTTCAAAGTTCTAACAAAAGTACAGGCAGGACAATGCTGGCCAAGCTAGGAGTTTTCTAGGTGGAGAGATGGAGGTTTCAAATCCTTGGGCTATTGCTCTTTTTTCTCCCACTCCACTATAATGCACTGCAAGAATCCCATCCTGGCCTTTTTAACATCCTTAGTCTGAACCAAAATAAAAATTTATCTATCTATCTATCTATCTATCTATCTATCTATCTATCTATCTATCTATCTACCTACCTACCTACCTACCTACCTACCTACCTACCATCTATCCATCCCCACCCAGACATAGAATCAAAACCAGCTTTCTCATTTTCTTCCCATCTTATCGTATTAATTAGAGATAAAAGGTGTGTGCGTGTGTGTGTGTTAAAAAAAAAAAGGAAATCCAGAGAGTTTGATAAAAAGGATTACAGCCTTATCCTCACTTTCCTTCTCATTGGATCAAAATCCTCCTTCCTTCCCCCCACCCCTGGTTTGGTTGTCGTATTTTGTTTTTCCAATTAAAAGAAGCCAGATGCACAGCAAACGTGAGTTGTGCGTGAAATATGCCCAGCTGTTGCGTCAAAAGATTTGAGGTACAACTCTCCAGGCGCACTGCCTCTCACCTGTTTAGGGTCAGGAGGGCAAATTAGCAAATGTGCCAGCTGCCAAGATCTGCTTGGATTGTTTCTACCTGCATCAACGCCCAATACGACAGAGAGCAAAGGACGATGGTTGGATGATGGATCCTTGGAACACAGGAACAAATTTCATATACAAATGAGTAGGTCTAAAAAAAAATAAAAATAAACGAATGTTTCTTTTTGCTTTAAATGAAGATAATTAGTCCATCACGCGATCAGAAGTTGTGTTGCTTGAAAAGGATGTGGGGTTTTTGTTTGTCTTTCGCCACGGAAAAGTGGTGAGATAGATGCACCATCAATCTATGCTGAGAACTGTCCTTTTCTAACCACTTTTTTCCCTGTTTCTACCCCTAATGGTGCATCCACAACCAGATGTCTGGTCCAAATTTGCTCTTTTAGTAGAAAACAAGAGCCGATGCTTGGATGCTCGATGCTTCAGGCATTCCAAGAAGTTGCTTTCCAGAGCAAACAGATCTACAGCTCCTATGTTATGTATACGGACCACCGGAAGGCAGCCCGTGACCAGTTCCTCCTATTTGGGATTCATCAGACACATGTAGTCAGAGATCTTCTTTATGGAGTTCAAACCCTCTACTGGGAATTGAATTCATGGGTCCTTGCATTTTAGGTGACTATATACAGTACATTAGTTTTAAGAAGAATCCAAGCCCTGGTGCTCAGCAGTATTGCAGGAAGAAATATATAGGGTTTATCTTTAGAATGGTATATAGGCTACCTTGCTTTGTTAAATTTTCAAACCAGAGAGATATGGCTGTCTTGAGTAGAAGCCATGTAAAAACCTCATCCATGAGGGCATGACATATGTACCCTCCATATATCTCTGGTTTAAGAGTTTAAGGAAGGGAAGGTGGACTGTATATACCATTCATGAGTTCGGCTTCTCTGTGAGCGCCAAGCTGCACATTATGCATCATTCTGGAATATCTGGTAGCGGTAGTACAAAGTAGTACAAAGAAATTCTTTTTTCTTGAAAAATGTTTGTGAGATGTTCAACCCATTATGATGTATTGCCACCATCCAGGACACATTCAGATCATTTTCTACATTTATGGTCGGTGTCATGTTTTGTAGCTAGTCCAAACAGAAAGTGAACGAATCAGAGGAGGAGGAGAATGAATAATAATTGTACATGAAGTTCTTTTCTTAACAATAACCATTGTTATCAGAGAGTCTGGAAGGGATCATATGCTGTTTGAAACATTAATACAGGCGTTTACCTTTGGAATGGTGCATACAACCCCAACTCACCCATTGCCTCAGGCCTTCAATAGTTGTCACCAGATTATAATTTTTAATGTGATAAAGAGGGGAATTAATTTAAAAATGTTTAATTGTTATTTTAATGACATTTAGCTTTTCTCTTGACCCCATTCAGTTTTTGGAATGTGGTTCCTAGCATGGCACTTGAAGATGAGATGTAAGCTCTTGAGTTAAAAAAGAAAAGGTCACACTTTGTTGACACAAAATAATTAGTGGGTGATAACACTAGCAGTGTAATTCAGATTGATCAAGTATTTTGAAGAAGAATAGAAGTTTCTTGATTGGAATTCCAGGACCACAAAGTATTGTGGGTTAACTGGAGGCATCTGATTGGACCCCTATGGGAAACAGGTCATGGTCTAGTTAATCAAGCAACATTTTTCTCAAATTCTTATGTAGGGTGTACATGACAGTATCAAACCAAAGCAGCTTCACAACTCTGGTGCCTAAGATGAACAATGTGGTGTGCCCTTTCCCCATCCCATGTCTTCTAACAGAGTTATACAACCATGAAGTTTAGGGGAAGGACTGGGAAGTTTACCATTGCTGTTCTCAAGCATTTGTCATTTGAGACAATTGAATAATAGTATGGTCAGCTCTGTAAATAAAGAAAGGAGAAGATATGGTGAGTGCTCTCAGGCTTTTTGGAATGGGGCATGAGGAATATAAGAATATGGTTTCTTATAATATATGCAGCACACAGAACCCTTGCCATCTATTCACTTCTGAGATGTGTAACTGGAGCTTTCAACATGCTAGGGTGCTATTTCTTTTCTTCATTAAGTATCTTCTCACACACAGACATGCACATTTGTTTTGATGAAGAAAGTAGCGCCTTCCATCAATGCCCCCTCTCCTTTGGCACCGTTTCATTTCTGCTCTCTTTTTAACTGGGAAGACAAATTTCTCCCTGAACCATGTGGCAATCATCTCACACTCTGAAGCATGAAATTCCATCATCATTATTCTGGCATGAATGAGTGTACAGATGTTATTTGGCCATAAAGTTTATCCAGCCCTTTAAAAAATACAGCCTCCAGCATATGACTTGGTGACCTCTTGCAACAGTTTGTTCCACAGGTTTCCTACCCTTGGTGACAACATTTTCTATCTACTACTTATAAACACAGCTCTCTGAAAGAGAGGCTGGCATGCAAATGTCATGTATAGGAATGAGTGTAGATGTGAAGCTTCCCAGAGCTAGAAAAATGCATAAGGGCATAAAGCCCAATTCTTTTTCTTGAAGTACTCCTCTGTTCTTCTCTGAAACAATTTAGTCCACATCATTTTATGTTATGCTAGCTGATGTCCATCAACAAAATAAAGAAAACACATAGCATACAACAAGTAGTTGACAAGAGTCTCATTAAGACTTAAGGGACCACTCTTGGATGTATTCAGAAGTGAAGAAATTATAGTCAACCGTATTCATTCTTTTGATTTCTACTTTATGCTAATAATGAATTGAGTGCCACTCAAAACCAGCTGCTCTAGGATTTCAACTGCATGCCAGGAGCAAGGAGATAGAACTAACCCTCTGTTAACTCCATCTTCTCTGTTTTCATAACATGTCTCACCAAGGAAGTACCAAAGAACTATAGGGCTGTTTGCGGCTGAAACAAACCTTGTTTTACCTGGTGTGTTTGCATAGCATGTTAACTCTCTCAGTGACTCAGTTAAGTATGTTGTGTAAACAGAGGCTAATGAGCCACTGACAGACACTGCAGAGAAATTCAGTACTGAGCATGACAGAGCAATAACTTGACTCCCATTACTTATTCTGATAAGAACGTTTAATAAGCATGTATGTCCTTTTGTTATGCTGATCTTATACACAAATCTATTTATTTATTTAGAGCAAAAGCTGCTGAATCCATAGATTAGATGAAAATAAGTCACAGTAGTTGGAAAGGATTTCTATTACTTCTGCACTCCACCACACCTGTGTTGAAAACACAAAGTGAAATAGAGTGCATGGGAATAGAAAAGGAAAGGAGGAGTGCTACTTAGTAGACTATTAGCCCACATAGCTAAATTGAACTTTTAAGCATAGTTTAAATCTGAATATCAGATATTCATGATAGATATTACCATTTGATCTGCCTTGTTTCTGAGTACTTAGATAAAACTGGCTTAAATTATAGAGGAATGTATGATCCTCTAGATATAGTAGAACTACTGTTCCTATCTGCCCCAGACATCCCAACCAATAGTCAAGAAACATAAGTAGTAACCCAGAGTCAGCCCTCCCAGGTAAACCAGACAGGAAATACAACCAGTTGAGCTAATTCTGCTTTAGTGTTAGGCTACATTAACAGAATCTTGCAAGTCTGAAAGTATAAATCTCCTGCCCTCCCTATTTACTGCCTGATCAGTTAGGGCAGATCCCAAGTTTCTTTCTCTGCCTGTTACTCAGTTGCGGGCTTCTCCTGCTTTTATCTGATTTTTCGCTAGGCAGCATCTCTTCTCCCCATCTTCCAAGGTCATTCTCACATTCCATTATACCCAATGATGTGTGGAGGGCCATATGCCCCACTTAGATGGATCATATGTTGCTCCGATAAGAGACTTCTTATATGTCCACTTCGTTAGTTTTCACATCCTCCTCACCATAGAAACATGTGTTGGTGAACTAAAAGCACCTTTTCGATCATCTGATTTTCCATTCGTGTGCTGCAAGCTTTCTGATGCAATATTTAGAAAAAGTCCTTTGACTTCCCTTTACCTAAAGTTACCTTTCAATGGCACAAGTATTACCAGTCTCATACATGTGTCTTGTTCAGATGTTTCAGATAGTTTATTAGATTGTGAATTAACTTTGGCTATGCTTTCTTCTTGTCCTTCCTCTCCTCTTTTCATGCACTCTTATTGGGGAAGGAATTGTCACCTGTTAAATCCATTACTTTGGCATCTGTGCCAATAGTTGAGATGATTATATCTGAACTGGGCTACTTTTTTGGAGGCCTCTGCCTCCTTTCTTTCCAACACCTATACTGTTGTAGTAACACTAGCAAGCAAGTGGAAACTGGTACTGGGAACCCTGGGAAATGCAGTTCTTCAGGGCTCCCAAATGTATAACAAAAGTTGCAATACTCTTCTCCTTCAGTATGAGTGACCCTTTTGTCACTAAAAAGCAAATCTTTGAGGATGTGCTTCCAAAATGACTGTCATTGAATGACTAGAAAAAACTTACTAGTAATTCCTTCCTTATTCCAGAAATACCTAATGTCTGACACCCAAGGACATGACAAAGACTTTTTAAAAAAATGCTGTTGAATAGTATGATCTCCAGAGATGTCATTCCTTTCCCTGATGCCTAAGCACTTCTCAGGGAGATGTGAGCTCTGTCAGATTCAAAGCATCCAAATCCTTTTATGGTTTAGTGGCAAGATTTTTATTTGGGGATCCCAAGGTCTTCTCTTGGTCTAAGATGATAACTTAATGTCTTATCTCCCCCAGCACACACCTTTTTTTTAAAAAAAAGCTGTTGCATAACCTAAATAACTCTTCTTGTCCTGGAGTTTTTAGCAGTATTACTTCCCTCTTCCCTTTCCTTCCAAATGTGTTCTATTTATATTTCCAGATGCTGCCCTAAATCATTTCTTTCCAACCTTGATGCCAGGGTAGGAGTTGCTGTGAACTCCACACGGCATCCTCCTTTAATTATCTCCTGAATGTGCTCTGCATATTCAGCTCTTTTCATCTTTCCTCAGATGTAAATTCCTCATGGTCTCCTGACCACGTCTGTTTCTTTTTCTCTGAACGCCTTCCAAATTGTCAATATTTTTTCTGATAATTAGGTGTCCAGAACCACCAACTATTTCTCCCATACAAGTGTGCTTAAGACAGGGTCTTTGCTGAGTCACAGGTGAAATGTCTGTATGTTTGGACATGATGTCTGCCACCTAGATTGCTGTATGGAACAGGTATGTGCAGGGTGTTCCTTTTTCCTGTCAGCACATACAGTATATGCATAGAATCTCATAGGGAAGGTAGTATATTACAATACAGAATCATAGATTTACTATGGATTATGTAGTCCAGGAGCTCATGCTTTGCCACTCTGGTGTTGGATGCAGTCTTCAGAGCTCACCAAAACACTGTCTTTGCATTACTAAGCACAACATACTTATTAATTAGAGCCCTAAGATTATATCAAACTATAGTGGTCATACAGTATCTGGCTATCACAATCAAGTGCACAAAGATGTGCATGGACTCATTTTTAGAGAATCGTCAAGGCAATGGTGGTTACTTCTACCTCCACAGTGCCATAGCAGAGCAGCAGATTGTGGGGCTCCATATTATCCATAATAGAAGGTGATACCATTACCAGGATGTGACCAGAGCTTCACCACAGCACCAGCTAAGTACTGGCAGCACCTTCTCAGCTTCCTTCATCTGTCTAGGTTCATGGCAACGGTGGGGGAGAAGCTAATCTCATTCATTGACTGTATGAATTAATGATATATTGGAAAGCAAGGCAACTTTATGGTGAAGCATTGAATCTATACCCAGAGCAAGCATGTGACTACAGCTGGTCATGAGATAGCATGAATCCTGGATAAAACCATAGGTATTAGGCATTAATGTATTCATAGGAAGGGGATATGAACATCTTTGCTCCATGGTGCATGACTACTTCCTTTAGTTGCCTTACACTGACCTGTGGAAAGGGCAATATAATCATGGAGTCCTGATATGCCTTAATTGTAACTGCTTTACTCAAGAATTGGTAATTTTAAAATTTTAGAAGTGATGATTGCACCTCCAGCTCCTAATTATCTAATCAAATTATGAATGCCACTAGATTCATCACCTCACTGCTATTATCTTCAGCAGTTCCTTCAACAAATAACAGGCTATGGATCTTCACATGATGCAATGAAGTGATGGCTACCAGGTGGTAGGTGGTTTTAAAATGAATCTGAGTCATTGTGGTTCTTACTGTGTTCTGCTAAGGAAAATGAATGAAAGGATTCCTTTGCTCTACATTCTCTTTAGGAGATTCCAGAGGGATCTGGATAGTTGCAGTGAGAACAGAATTCTGGACTATATAAGTCTTTGAAGACTTTTCCTCAAACTTCCTTGGTACCATGATATCTAAGATGGCAATGGCTATATTGCAGATTCTCTTGGGAGGACTTCAGCTCCTGAATACACATGAATATGTGAGGATTCATCTTGCTGATATGGAATGTGCTTTTAGTTTACACAGAAGGAAAAGTTGCTTGCTTCACTGACATTGTAAAAAAGGCCAAACCCACAATCCAAACCCACAATCTAAGGATATCTGAGGGTAATTCTCAAGTTATTCCCTAGACCTGAGGTGAACAACCTGTGGACCAAAAAACACATGTGACCCTTGGAGTCACCTCTAACCATAATTTTTGAAACTGATGTATTTCATTGATGTTCTGAGGTGAAAAAAATGAAATCTATACAGGTAGTCCTTATTGAGTGACCACAATTGGAACTGGCAACTTGGTCATTAAGCAAAGCAAATACTAAGTGAAACCGCAACTGTTTTTACGATCTTACTTCAGCTTTCCTTTGCTTTACAGACCTATAAAGGTCATAAATGTGAGGATTGGTCATAAAGTTACTTTTTCATCACTGTCATAACTGCAAACAGTCACTAAATGAGGCATCCACTAAATGAAGACTACTTGTAGTATTAGCCCTAAAAGAGGCATATCACATTAAAAAAACTCTCTTGGACTTTCTACCCAAATCTAGCCACACCCACTTGTACGAAGTGGCCCACCCACTTGGTAGCTTTGAGCCCCTCCTTCAAATGATGAGTGCAGCCCTTGCCCAATCAAAGTTTGCCGATGTGTGTTCTAGAATGCTTTCAATGGTTGTTCACCCTGCGTTGGACTGGCAGTGAAGATTCACATGATTTAAGATGGCTACTCCAATACTTGAATGATCCTTAATTGAAAAGTATTCAAAGCTTAGAAGACAAATGTCTGGGAGAAAGGAAGAAGTATTTTTTAATCTAAACAAGCAAATCATTGTTTTTAAAAGTCAGTAATTTGGCTTCACCTGATCTTAAACACTGTTTCTTTCTCTATGAGGTTGACTGATGTTTGGCAGTGAAAATATAGATTAGATATTTTTGAAATAAAACATCTATTCCCAGATCAGATCACTAAAAAGAAAGAATCTCAAATTAATATGCAAATATTTACAGTATTTGGGACAGGGGTATATGCAGAATACTAAGAAAGGAACATGTCCCCATATTTTTGAACATCTATGAGACATCTCTATTACAGCAGTGAGGTTTTCAATATCAATAACTCAGCTGTTTGCTTTTTTGGAAAAACTGGAAGTCAGCTGAAATTTCCTGGGATTTACTGCTAACATTTGATTAAGGTAAAGGTAAATTCTTCTTCAAGGAGATTTCATCTTCTGGTGACTTCCTGGACAAGTCCATGGAAGTGATTTGCTATTGCCTTCTTTCGGTATGTTCTTTCACCTTCCCATTCTATTTTACAGCTCTGGTATTTCTCGGTTGTCTTCCTTTCAGGTACTAACTAGACTTAACCCAACTTAGCTTCCAAGCCCAGATGAAGAGGAAGGGCAGTGAGATAGAGGAGGAAGAAAGCATCAGTGTTCCTTACTGGGATATAGGATTTGAAACATTGTAAGCAGAGAGCAAGTCCTTGGTGTGCTCCTCAACCCCACTGTCCAGGTCAAAATATAAGTGCCCTTTTACCCTCTGATAAATGCTTTTGTTTTCAGTTATTTGTGAGTTGCCAAGACATCATCTTCACAGTGGCTTTGCAGAAGTCAGAAGGTACATAAGATGCTCTCACTGTTTCTGAGGTTATCTTGATATGACAGCAGTTTAAAAGCCCTTGCATTCATATTGAAAGATTCTCATCTGTGGCTCATTTTGCATCAGGCTTTCCCTCTTCCCCATTGCAAGAGCAATGCAAGGAACAGCCAGCTCATAGAGAAATGAAGGAACAGAAGAATGAAGGAAGTAATCTTATAGTCTAGTATGAATTACTTTTGGTGTATTTTCCTAGTCTGTCTGTCTGTCTGTCTGTCTGTCTGTCTGTCTGTCTGTCTATCTATCTATCTATCTATCTATCTATCTATCTATCTATCTAATCTACCTATTGCTAGCTAGTGAGTTGCTAGCTTTTTTCTTCATGGAGTGCAGGCTAGTATACATAGCTCTTCCCATCTCCTTATTTGATCATCATAACAACCTTGTGAGTTGAGTTAAGCAGGACAATAGGGCCTGATGAGCAGACTTCAAATGAGAATCCCCAACTTGAATCAACCATACCAAACTGGATTACCTGCTTTCAAATCTAATACATCTCTGTGTTTCTTTAAAAAAAAAAAATAGATGATGTAGAAATCTATTAGTAAAGTCACCCTTACATCAAACTCAGCCCATTGCAACTACATGGGCATGTCCATATTATTTTCTTGGCCACACTGGCCATTACTTTTTTCCAAGATGTTGCTTTCATTTTTCAATCTAGTCTACAGCCATATCACCAGTGATATTCTGGTGATCTTCCATCTCTCTAACCAGATCTGAGCACGCTTATCTTAGAATGCTTGGAATGATCAGCCAAGATTGACTAAAGGCATTCATGTTTGCAGACTGTTCCTCATACAGACGAACAACATAAGTGACTGACACCCTTACAGTAGGAGGAAGGAGCAGCTGTGAATTTATTTGTAATTTACTTTCCTCCCCTCTGAATAGAACTTTGCAAATTGGTGAAAAGATATGCTTAAATTATTCACTAAACTAAACCATTTTCTGGTTTGCATGGTACATGGAATTATAAACTAATCAACCAGCCTGGGTTTGCCCAATATGCTAAAACACCAAAAATAAACAAAAAAGCAGGTTAAAACTAACCACGTTTCACATGCTGTACAAATGCAGCCTCTCATTAATGAACTTGGCTCAATTAGTTGAAAATTAATAGGATAAAGTATGTCTATCAGTGGCTGTTTGTTGGGATATCTGAAGGTTACTGCAATGTGAAGATGGCATTTCAGTCCTTTTTTTTTTTTTTTTCCATCCAGGTACTGGGCCTCAGTCTCCAAATAGTTTGTTGGAATTTTAATGTAGCATATATGCTATCCTGTCTATGATCTTTCATTGATCCAAAGGAAGTAAGTAACTACATTCCTAGAGTCAATCTTAGCATTATTTCACTGACTCAAATGCTACTTGAGTGATGAAGGATCTGCATTTGGGTAGGTAGATGCTGGATATTTTAGACTTTGGATGTCGTGATATTCCAAGGGCCCTACTTGAATGTAATGATTTATGAACATATCTGTTTCAATGAAAATAGGCATTTCTTCACTTCAGATTTTATACTTCAGGTATACTTTATATGTAAGAAGGGGTTCTTGTTTATTCTGCTGCATATGGCCATGGCCCCCCCTGCCCCAAAGTTCTATCATGATGGAGTCCTTCCAGCATCACCTGTCTCCCAAGAATGGTGATCATTTCATTATTTCTCCTCCTCCTCCTCTACAAATAAGAACTTCAAGCCACTTATTTATCTCTATAGTGACTCTATCTTTCTGTTCCTTCAAGACAAATAAAACATGAAGCTGCCTTGATAGCAGCTTGACAGACTCGGGAGCTTGAAAGCCTACCTCTACTTTCATTAAGGACCAAAAATCTGATAAACTTCTCCAACATGCCAATAGAAGAAAGGCTAGGTATTTTCAGAGACTTATATTTTTAAGTCTGCCCAACCACTTGTATTTCTTTATTGCTAATTAGATCAAGCTAGCATTTCACTGACACTTAAAGTGTCATAATCTACTAATCTCCAATTGTCTCCCCACATCCACCCCCCTCTTTTTTTTTTTAATTTAATTAAAAAAAAATTGTTTTGAGTTAGTGACTGCTGAGTTTCTTGACTAGGAGACCTGTGATATCTAAAGATAAAAGCGCACTTTGTAACGGGTACAAATTTCAAACATTGTCTGCTAAATGCATGCACCCAGGATCCACAGTGCCACATATACTGTTACTATCTGCATTATCATCTGTATAGAGTATAATAATCATCATTTTAATTTATTTTGATCCTTGCCTAGAACTTAACATCCAAAAAGTTTTAAAAAGACCAGCCAAAAACAACAACAACAACAAAAAACACACAACCAAACCTCTGGAGTTTTGCCTATGGCAAGATTTGAAGGCTGTTTGGAGGTCATTTCTTAGATGAAGCTTGAAGATAGCATACATAAAAAGTTTTATGAGGCAGGATACATATCCTGAGGGTGAGTTTCAGTATGAATGGATTAGATTTTTGCCCCTTGTGGCTTATTGAGCTGTCAAGGAGGGGCCAAGAATCCAAATATGAGAAGTGGCAAAGGCTTCTTTGTGAGGGGGGGGAGGTGTGCCCCTCTTCAAAATGCCATTCCTTGATCCAGCCATTCTGGACAACTTCTTCCCAGGGTTCTGGGCAACCCTAACCCCATCTCCAACATTCCCCTGTTGGGGACGCTTGTAATTAAGTTGGTGGGGCAGCAAATACAGAACAACCAGGATAAAATAGATTTTCTACATGTCTCTCAGTCTAGGTTCAAGCCTGGGCATGGGATAGAAATCACATTGGTCACTCTTCTGGATGATCTGCAGCAGGACCAGAAGGGAGGGAATATGGTCCTTCTCATCCTGCTTGATCTTTCAGCAGGGGCCAAACCATTGGCAGTGGTATTCTTCTGGACCATCTGTTCCATCTATCATTCTAGATGAGTTGCACACTCCTTGAAGGAGCTGGTGCACAAACTTGAGCATCCTGTTGGAACAGCAGGAGGAAACTGTGGCTAGGACAGCTTTTGCTCACTTCAGCTGGGTACACTAATGGCAGGCTTTTCTGGAGTGAGAATAGAATCATGTCCTTATCATTTTGCATTTGGATTACTGTAATTTGTTCTAGAAGTAGTTGCCTTTGAAGAGTATTCAGAAGCTACAGCTGATGCAAAATCCTGATGGATGAGCCATTATAGCAAGAAAATACCTATAGTTAGGGAACTGCGTTGGTTGCCAAAATGCTTCTGGGTCTGATTCAAGGTGTTGGTTATCTCCTTTAAAGCCCTACATGGCATGGGTCCAGGCTACCTGAGGGACTGTCTCACCCCCATTACATCAACCCATCTCACCTGATCAGGCAGAGAGGGCATGTTGCAGACCCTGTCAGCAAGAGAATGATGGCTAGTGGGGCCCAGGAGGAGACCCTTCTCTGATGTTGCCCCCGCCCTTTGGAATATTCTCCCCTCAGAGGTGCGGTGGGCCCCTACCCTCCCGGTTTTCCAGAAAGGACTTAAGTCCCAGCTCTGCTAGCTTGCATGAGGCGATAACAGCTTTAATCAATCCTGGTGGCTGGTACCCTGAAGACATTCCCTGAGTTATTTGCCAATCCCATTATTTTTGGAATTTATTTATTATTTTTTAAGATTGTTTTTATATTGTATTTTAATTGATTTAATTTAATTTTAATTAATTTAATTGATTTTATCTCCTCTATAAACCACCCAGTCATTTTTCAATGAGATGGGTGGTGATAAATTTGATATATAAATAAAGAAATAAATATAAATTTCCAAAAGTGATTAGAATATGAGGTTTGTGAACTTAGTGTCCTTTAAAAGTCTCCACCACAGCTGAGAGCAAGGTGGATAATCCCATCATCTCCTGGTGCTCAAACCTACAGGACACCACTATTTTGCAGTTTCCTCACAAGGTGCAGCCATACTGGAGCACATGTGGGCAATTTCCTATTCTCCTTATCTGGAGAGGTTCCAAGGGACTGGTCTACTCCATGGTTCCTTCATCTTTGCACAGTCACCAGCTCCACTTTCACAGAGCCATCTTTAGTTCGCCATACTTCCCCCAGAAGCCCAGAAGCCATCAAGCTCTCAACTATGACAGAGTCTTTAAGGACACTAGGTTTGTCCAGCCTCACTTTCTAAACACTTTTGGATTTACAATTATTTTAAAGTTAAAAGAGGTCTTCCAAACAAGTCTGAAAATCTACCTGATGGGTAAAACTTCATTCTGAAATAGAAGAAAAAATAGCTTACACTTTAAAGAATTTAAGAACATAAAATAAGTGGCAAAAAGCTAAATAAGAATTTAACCTAAGAAAGTTTTAAACGAGTTAAGGGACCAGACAAATTTGGAATATTAGGACTTTTGCTAAGATCTTTGAAAAAATGAGTAAATAAAACAAAACAACATTTTTGTGAGAACGTGAATTGTTTAGTCTATGAGGAAAGAGATTTTTGGTGGAAAGCTGAAAACAAAGAAACTTGAGATTTTGTGAATACAGAAATGGGACATTAGAGGCGACTAAAGTTCTAGGCAGGAAAAATAATAATGAAACTTGCAAAATGATAAAGATATAATTCACAAGACACTTGAAAGAATCTTTGAAGGACTGGGAGAGAAATTTATAACTAAACTGACAGCAATAATTTCTACATCTACCAACATATTTCTTGAAGAAGATTTTAAAGAAGTCAAAAATGTAAAAAATGTGGAAGATAAAATCCCAAGCAATGTAGAAACATTGGAAAATAAAGAAACTGTGGATAATAAGACAGAGATTATTGTTAGAGTGGAAATACAAATGACAAATCAAGAGATGAAAAATGACCTGGACAAGGACTTATTATTGGATTTACCAAAGAAGGTTTCTAGAGCCCTGAAGAAATCTTAGAGATGGGAGGAAGAAAGTTTGAATGGAGATTCAACCCTACAGCAGCAACTTGATGGGTTAAAGATTTAGACTGCTAGAAGCCAAAGAAAGGACTATAAAATTGATTTATTTGATCAGGGTTAACATAAGAACTATCTTTATAAAATTCTGGAAACTCTTTATGGACATTTTGCTGATACTTGGACAGAAATGACAATGATTTTTGGATTTGTGATTCGCTTAGGGGGTGTGGCTTATGAGAATTGAATTATATATCTAACTATATATGGGGTGGGAAAATATTAATTTGCTTGTACTTGTTGCAAGGATGACTGAGAGTCCCTTCTTTGGATATTCTTTTTTTCTGATCTTTTCTTTTTATTATTTGCTTTTTTCTTGGCCCATTGCATTTCTTCTCTTCTCTCTTTTCTCTTTATTTCTAACTTTAGTTTGGAGTATCTTTTAGTAGTGTAAAATTCTTCAATAAAAAGTATTTTTAAAAAGGATATTGATCATTACCTATAAAGCCTTTTGTTGCTTTAGTTCTGGCTACACTCAAGACCATCTGCTCTGAGTAGAATTGCCCATCCAGCACATGCTGGCTAAAAGGGCGTCCAGTGGACTCCAGTGCCTTAACCAGAATGCCAGGAGGCCCAGAGGCAGTCCTGCTTAGATATGGTCTCCTGGAGAACGGATTTTCCCCCACTCACGGTTAAGATGGCTCTCACCTTATTAATATTCAGAAAAGTTAAGAGCTTTTTTTCTTTTTTCATAGAGCCTTGGGACTTAAGGTGCCAAAGAAATTGGGGATAACTGTCCATGGGATACCCAGTTTTTACTGTGTGCTGGTGACCAAAATATGCATCTTAATAGGTTTTTATTATAGCATGATTTTATAACTTTAGAGATGAATATGTTTTATTGTGTTGTGGGCTTGTACCTTAGATGGTGGTGGTGTACAAATGAGTACAATAAATAATATCTCCAATAAACAAATGCAGTGAGTCAAACTTCGTTTGCTTGCCCTAACCTTAACCCTTGTGAATGATGCAGATATTTTCAGCACCAGCTTTCTCCAAACGGGTATCTCCAGATGGATTGGATTTCCAAATGTATCAGCTTAGCCATGGCTGGGAAAGATGACAATCCTAATTCAACACATCATTACAGCACCAGCTTGCAGAAGGCTGTTCCAGATGGTGATCAGAATGAGTAAAACACAGGTCTAGAGCTGCCAGTCCCTGGATTTTGCTTGAACTGAATTCAGGGGGTTAAATGTGAAAGCACTTGTCCAGAAAAGATATCTAAGGAATTCTGAGAATAAGATACAAAGAGAAGAAAGGCTGAGAGATTTTTCTCCCATCATGTTTCTTTTTGGCAAAAGAGGACAACCTACAACTCAGGTTGTAATAACTTTAACCTCCTAGAGCAGGTTTCTCAACCTTGGCAACTTGAAGATGTGTGGACTTCAACTCCCAGAATTCTGGGAGTTGAAGTCCACACATCTTCAAGTTGCCAAAGTTGAGAAATACTGTCCTAGAGGGAACAATCTATCCTTTCCTGGGTCATGAATCGGGTAGACATGAGAAGGCCTGCAAGGGGAGAAAGAGAGAAAGAGAAAGAGAGTGTATGTAAAATGGTGGGGAAGAGATGAAAAGGCATCTGGAAACAAAGCCTATGAGACACAGCTAAAGGAACGAAGCATGTTTTTCATGCAGAAGAGAAGTCTGAGTGGAGATATGATAGCAGCCTGCAATATGTAAAATCTGTAATGTACAAGGGACAGACACAATTTCTGTGGGAACCAAAGGCAGGACAAGGACCACTGAGTTGACATTTTTTAAAGGAGGAGTTTCAGGCTGAATATCCAGAAGCTTCAGCTGGTGCAAAATGCAGCAGCACACGCAGTTATATGTGCCCCTAGAAGAGTACACGTTACACCTCTGCTCCGCGGGCTGCATTGGTTAACAGTATGCATCCGGGTTCAATTCAAGGTGCTGTTTTTGATCTTTAAAGCCCTTCATGGCACGGGGCCGGGTTACCTGAGGGACCGCCTCTCCCCGATTACATCTGCCCGTCCCATCAGGTCTGGCAGAGAAAACATGCTGTGGGTCCCGTCTGCCAGGGAATAACATTTGGCAGGTGCCAGGAGACAGGCCTTCTGTGCCGTGGCACCCACCTTGTGAAATCTTCTGCCCCCGAAAGCGAGATTAGCTCCATCCCTCTCAGCATTCCACACTGTTCTTGTGATGCTACTGGGATACCTGTTATGGCTCAGTGTAATTTTCTCTTCCTAGAAAACCCAGTTTGCCTCCTCACATAGTTAAAGAAAAGGAGCTGAATAAAGGATGCAAGTGCCCAGCCATTGAAAAATCAAACAAGTTTTGGAGAAGGCTCCCAAAACTTCCAGAATTCTTACCAGACAGGGGGATTTCCAGAACTCCGGCTAATTCTGAAACCTCTTACAATAATGCCAAACTTCAATTAACATTTCCCCAGTTTTCTGTGTGACTGCAGGAGCATCTCTGAGTTGGATTACATCATTGCAACTCAGACTCAGTCTTTTAAACTTTGCCAGCCAAAGTAATAAGGGCTTTCTGATCGCACGCTCTGGGCAGTAACAGTTGGATTGGATTAGTTTTCTGTTTAGAATTGGCTCCGGTGCCTGAGGTGCCCACCTTCCCTCCCTCCCTCCCTCTTTTACATCATTTGCCACATCCAGGTTGACCACACCAGCAGGTTGGAGACTTGTGGATGTCTCTGACCAAACTATGAGAACTCCTCCGTTATATTCTTTATTTTTGAAAGAGTGGATTTTACAAGGTGGGGAGGTCAAATAGGACCAAGGCTCAGTTTTCTGGATTGACCCATTTTATTCCCTTCCTTTGTTCCAAAATAACCCTGAGAGTAGGCTGAATTAAGAGAACCTCGCAGCAGGTTTCTATGACTGAGGTGGACCTGAATCCGAGTCTCCGCTCATCATAATTAAGCATGTTAACCATTACACCATTCAATATTCAGAGTGGGTTGGACGTACCCCTTCTTCAAGTCAGTAATCTTGATGATACAAATAGTAGTTTTGAGTAATAAAGCTTACTCAAATACAAGTGAAGAGTTATGATTAGGTTTGGACTGAAATTTACTTTATGTTTCCATTATTCCACATAAGTCACTCATGTCCTAGTCACTCCATGAATGGACCACTGCAATGTGCTCTTCATGGGGCTGCTCTTGAAGACTGCGTGGAAGCTATAGCTGGTCCAGACTGCAGTGGCTTGGCAATGATGGACATGTCATGTTAGGCCTAAGAGTCACTGCTGCTTTGCAAGCTGCACTGGTTGTTGGTTGGATTCCAGGTGCAATTCAAGATGTTGGTCATCCCCTATAAAGCCATACATGGTATAGGGATTGGTTAGTTGAGGGACTATCTATCCCCAGTAGTTTGTGACCATGCAGTAGGTTTGGGCAGAGTGAGTATGTTCCAGGTCTCTTTGATTGTCATCTACTGGGACCTAGGAAGCATGTCTTCCCTGTCATGGTACCTGTCCTCTGGAACAACGTCCTCCCAGAGTTCTGTATGGCTCCCATCATGTGATATTCTAAAAGCCCTTGAAAATCCAGATGTTCTGTCAAGCCTTGGAATAAGGTGGTTGTTGAGTTTGTTGATTTTGTGTATATGTGCACGTATGTGTTACAGACGGTCTTTTTCTGGATGTACATCATCTTTATCTCTATTTTAGGTTCTTTACTTTTTAAAGTGTAAACCACACAGAGTCATTTACAACTGAGTAGCCTCCAAATTTAATCATATCAAAAAATAAAATATATAGTTTTTATTTTGACAGACATTGCTTTCAATCATTTTCCCAAATAATATTTTAATGACCTTTGCTTAAAAGGCTTGTGGGGTAGCCAAGTGAGGTGAATGAATGCCTTGTCTTTTTTTGGCATGGAGCAAAACAATAGCAAATGCACAGATATAGAACGAGGCATCATTGGTTTGGTAATGGTAGAATAAGAGAATTATAACGGACCAAAGCTGAAAATAGATTAGAAATAGTACATAACTACAAGAAAGATAAACATAATTTTAGCCTGCATCTGTAGTAGATGGTTTCCAGATTACAGAAGAAAGAGTTCTGTGTTGCATCACCTACAAAGATTATATCCAGTTCTGAGGTCCAACCTTTATGGAGTCAGACCAAATAAAATATTTGCAAAGAAATGCAATGAGGAATCAAAGTCATATAAGAAATGATTGAGGGAATTAGGTTGGTTTGGAATAAAAAAAAAGTATGAGAGGGAATATGATAGGTTTCTTCAAAGTCTAGGAGAAGGAAATGGCCATGATCGGATCTCTACTGTCCCAGACTACAAGACACAGTATAATGTATATAAGCCACAGTAAGGCAGATTTTATTTATTTATTTGTTTGTTTGTTTGTTTATTAATCAAATTTATATGGCCATCCATCTCACTAAAGGTGACTCTGGGCGGCATACAATAATCCAATAAAACAACATGTATATAAAAATAATCATATAAATATATTAAAAAATCAGTGTTAAAAATTAAATATTAAAATTAAAGTTAAAATATACAAATCCCAAGCACGGTGAGAGTGAATATATCCATCTTAGTAATGGAGCCATCTAAACATGTCTCTGGTTCCCTGGGATCCCCAGGCCTGGTGACATAACCAGGTCTTAAGGGGCTTACAGAACATCAAAGGGAAGAAGCCAACTTAACCTTGGGGTGGGGAGAGGGGGGAGAATGTTCCACAAGGCGGGTGCCATGGCAGACAAGGCCCACCTCCTGGGACCCACCAAATGTAAGTCCTTGGCAAATGGCAACCTCAGCATGCCTTCTCTGCCAGATCTAATGGGACAGGCTGATGTAATCGGGGAGAGGCAGTCCCTCAAATGCCAAGAAAAATGGTGAGACAGCGACAGCACTTTGACAGTGGAACCAATAACCTGTGGTGATCTAGTCTCCTCTTTGTTGCGTGTCTTAAGGTCAACACTGCACTGCCAATGCTTTAACTTAGATCCCTGTACCAAGCAGGAGTTGGACTCAGTCTTCTGACTCTATGAATCTATGTTTCGATGTTTGCATGGAAGTTTTCAAATGGGGTTAGGAAGAGCAAATAGGAAGATTAGCATGAAAGTGCAAACTTAGCATATACCTTCTGTAGTTCTAACCAATTGCCTTTTGTTCTGTCTGATGCTGAAATATTCAGAAAATCTCCAAAGGAAACATGCACACACACTTAACTACCATCAGGCTTTTTCTCTTGTAATTAAACTATGTTGTCCCTTTCCATCCACTTTCTTCTGACCCTTTTGTATGTCATTCAATCTGTCCTGTAGCATCCTGTTCAGTTGATGAAGTGGATCTGTCACATAAAAGTCAAAGGATTGTCACCAAAGAAAATCCTCCCTCCCTCCCTCCCTCCCTCCCTCCCTCCCTTCCTTCCTTCCTTCCTTCCTTCCTTCCTTCCTTCCTTCCTTCCTTCCTTCCTTCCTTCCACCAATTGGTTATACAATCTCTCCTGACCAGCTCACAAGGCTGGAAGGTTGACTGGATAATGGTGTGATATTGTTTGGGACACCTTCACTCTCCCATGACTGCAAGAATAGAGAAATGTCTGTTTTATTTTCCTTCCCCACTGACAATTTGGATTTCTAGGACACATTGGATATGCTTGATATTTAGCAGAATTCTGCCTCTACTCTGTATGCAAAGGAGTGAAGGTGAGTGAATGCAAATCCACTCACCTGAACTCTGAGATGATAGAGTCTGAATCATAAAGCAATGCCATAAAATACTCTCATGCACACCCAAAATCTGGTAATACTGCATCTCATTTATCTGTGCACCCCATAACTATCACATAAGAACAAACAGTTGGCGCACTGCATGGCTCATGCGGGATGTATGAAGAGATACTCTGCTAGAACGAGATTGCACATTAAAAAGATTTAATTACCTTTGCAGAAATATACCGCTGAACATTTACTACTATGAGATAGTGCTGAGCATTAGTGTAAATAATTAAAGCTAAACTGTGTTTGTCAAATAAATGAACAAAGTTTATTTTTGTGCTGCTGGGAGCCTTGCTTTTTAATTGTGCCTGTTTATTTGGTCTCTAATTCACACATTTCCAGGGTATATATAAGGTATTTCCTAAACTTATACCAGTTGAAAGACTCAGCTGTGGAAAGAAAGAGCTTATTGGTCACAAGATCCTATTCCAACCTGCAATAGGTATCAATGGGTGGAATATTCACTTAATTAATATTTTACTCATCAGCCCTTTTTTCCTTAGATTCTAGTTATTTTCCATCACAGTTTTAGGCAGAAGGCTCCCTTCCAGTTTAAAAGCTGTTAATTTTAGGAAGATGCCTGGATCATAAGAACTTACATCACTGGTGGGAAGTGAGCTTCTCCGGGTTTTACTGGGATCCTACTTCCACCAACCCCAGCAAGCATGAAGTTACAGTCCAATAACATCTGGAAGGCCGCAGGTTCCATTCCCCTGCTTCTTAGATCATACAGGAGAAGGGAGTCCAACTAAGCTAAGCTTAATTAAGCCATCTGTTATGAATTGTCAAACTTTTGTAGTATCCCACCAGCAGCAAAACCATTTTTGCAATAAACTCCTAGTAGCAAACCCAGGTGATTTTTCATGCTCTTTTTACAGTAGATGCTCTATTCTATCCATAGTGCAATTCTGTATGTATCTCTTAAATTCAGTGGAACTTACCACCAGATAAATAGGCATTGCAATTTTGGTGATATCTGGACTTGAGTTACTCTAGCATCAAGTGCTAATCAAATGTTCAGAAAAACAAATAGCATAGTGCTTTTTGGACTGTACCATACAAGTAGAAACAGTGCTGCTATATTCTGCTGACCCAGCCTTCTGCAACCTTCTGAAATAAGCATCTACAATGGTGAGCCAACACCAGATGATCAGGGATATTCCTGTCAAATGGGAAGCAGCTGTCTGTTACTTCCTCCCAGCTGTCACTTCCAGTCACAACAACAACAACAACAACAACAAATGAAAAATGTAAAAATCCAATTGGGGTCACTGCTCCTGCAGATAGAATTGGTGGGAGTCTTATCTGCCCGACTCCCTTTTGATCCATTTCTCCCTTCCTGGTATGGTTGTGGGGATCAAAGTGGAATAAAGAGACAAGGATTGCTAGAATGGCTGCTCTAGGACTTCTTGGGTGGCTGCTGTAGGACTTCTTCCCTCTGCTGGCATGTATTATAGAAATGGAGGTTAATCCTCTGGTTGGTTCTCTTGTCCCTATTTGGTTTGGTTCCCTTGGTTAGAACAAGTTAGTTTAGTTCAAAACAAAACAAAACTCTGGAGTTCTACCATTTGTCTTTCGTATCTTCTAAAAAGTTAAATGTGTGCACGCTGGACTAGCTAGGCATGATATTTATGAGAGATGGACACGTGTGGCCTGGTGACCCTGGCTGTCCTCTCATAATGACCTTTGGAATAAATATTTTCTGGGCTACTGTATAGCTTACACGATAGAATAATCTTTTTCAAACAGGTATACTCCAGATATGTTGGATCAAACCCCATAATCACTAGTCATTATGGCCAATGAAAGAATATATAAAAAAGGAGCAACACATTTAAAATGTAGCATTAACTATTCAGTAAAGATCAGATATTTAGTAAATAAAAAGTTCTTCTAGTATCCTAGGACTTTGAGTTGGATGTCCAAGAATCTTCTCTGAGAGGAAGAACTACTTGAAGGGGGAATTGCAGAGAAGAAGAGCCATAATCTGTCATCTAGAGGTCCTAGAAGAGAAGACACAACATAATGGCTTTAAGTTAAATGAAGGCAGATTATTGTTCAGGACAGTGTTCCTCAACATTGGCGACTTTAAGATGGGTGGACTTCAACTCCCAGAATTCCCCAGCCAGCCTTGCTGGCTGGGGAATGTTGGGAATTGAAGTCCACCCGTCTTAAACTCACCAAGGTTGAGGAACCCTGGTTCAGGACATTAAGTTTGTTTGTTTGTTTGCTTGTTTAGTGGATTTATATGGCCACTCATCTCACGTACATGTCTCTGAGGGGATAACAATATTAAAAATGGTAAAAACATATACAAAAAAATTATAAAACCCATATTATCCGGAAAAGAATTATAAAGCCACAATTGAACCAAGAAATGGGCTTTGTCCCACGCCTGGGGCCCCAGACTTGAGCACAGAGCTACATCTTCAAGACCTTACTGAAGGCCAACAGGGATGAGCCAGTCTGATCTCCAGAGGGATGATATTCCAGAGGGTGGGTGCCATGACAGAAAAGGCTGTCTTCCTGGGACCCCCCAGCCAACACTCCTTAGCTGATGGGACCTAGAGCATGCCCCTTCTGCTGGACTGGATGGGGTGGGTAGAAACAATGGGGAGAGACAGTAAGTAATCCAGTCCCAAACCATGAATAGCTTTAAAAGTGACTATCAGCACCTTGAATTGCAACCAAAGCATACTGGCAGCCAATGCAGCTTGTGGAAAGTGGTGCCACATGTGCCAAGAAACAGACACCAGTAACTGCCCATGCTGCAACATTCTGCACCCGTTGAAGCTTCCAAATGCTCTTCAAGGGTAGTCCATGTAGAGCACATGGCAGTAGTCCAATCTGGAGGTCACTAGGGCATATGTGATTGTGAGTAAGACCTCCAGGTCCATGAACAAGCACAACTGATGCACAACCTGAAGCTGTGCAAAAGCCCTCCTGGCCATGGCTGCCACCTGCTCCTCAGGCAGGAACCATGAATCCAGGAGGTCCCCCAGATTGTGCACCGGTGCAACCCTGCTCAGAACCAAAGGTGGAAGGTCCTGAAACCAAGAGGTCCAAAAACCCAAAGCCACTCTGTGTTGCTAGGATTGAGCTGAAGCCTGTTGCTCCCCATCCAGGTCTACACAGCCTCCAGGGACTGGGACAGAGCCTCCATGGCATCACTTGGGCAACCTGGGTTGGAAATATAACGTTGGGTATCATCAGCTGACAGTGAAATGAATATGTCTATAAGGCAATGGGTTCCCCTTTTCTGAAAGCCTTCAGGCTGCGGTGGAATAGCATTTCTTCAGTTCAAAATTGGAATCCTGCACCAAGCAGGGACTGTGTTTGATGTTGTAAATGGCCCCTTAAAACTCAATATTTTTATGAAAAACATTCCTTAAGGGAACTATGACCCTCAAAAAGTTCTATCCCTTTACGATTCGAGTTCCTCCTGAAGGTAACAAAAAACAAAACAAAACTGAACAACAGCTTTCAAAAATGACTTCAGGTTATTGATGCTCATACAATAACAACAATCCTGGAATTTTATTCATAGCTGATAGTAGGTAGAGAAGAGTGAAAGAAGGACCAAATCTCTGAGGGGCAGTCCAAAAAGCAAACATGGTCCACCAGAGTCTCTCGAGATTTGGGCCAGACATTAAGTGAACAAAATAGATTTGAACTGTACTACTCTGCACAGCAGATGGGGTTAATGACCAAATGACTCACAAACTGAGAAACACACATTTACAAGCAAACTCACACATATTAATGAATATATCAGAGAGAAGGGACAACCTGTAATTTTAGTACTTAAGTCGTCTAACCCAGAATCCTCCTGAACCTCTGAACTATGAGCTATGTGAAGAATAATGCATATATTTGTGAGTGTGCTCATGTGTATATATAGCATTTTAATTACCAAGCAACCTAATTTCTCTTTAGCCTCCCTTTAAAAAAAAAAAAATTCAACGAAAAGTACCAGATTTATGTAATCCATAATGTTAACAATATGTTTGCTTCTAGGCTGACAATTTGTATGCAAATGAAACAACAGAGTTACAGCTTCTGCTCTCTTATAACCTCAGCTGTGTTGCTTTACTAGAGACTTTGGCAGTAAAGTGGGATGCTTTTGTCAGAATTGGCAACATTTTTAGAGAAGTAATTTGGACTCGAATTAAAATGACCTTCTGCACCATCAAGGGCAGGAGAAGAGGAGGTAACTGTGCAATCAGGGAGGGGAGAAAAGAAAGTGTGGAAAAGCATAATTCGGTGTACATACTTCATGTTCATTATGTAAAAAAGATAGCAGTGTATTCAGTTGACTGTTTTGCAACAAGGAAAAGAAAGAGACGATATGGGCAGATAATTTGGAGCCCATCATTTTAATTATAATGGACATCTCAAGAGGATGACTTTAAGAGTCCAGAGATTTCCGGTCAAACTCACATCCACTGGCAGACTTACACAGCTTGGTTGTCTCTGTCTGTACTGTCCAAATTGGGTTCTATCAGTCCAGAATCTCCTCCATTACTTTACAGATCCACTTTAGCATAGAGTGCTAGAGCAGGCCAAAGAATAGGTGGTCCAGCATGCTGTGCCATATAGTGCCTGACAAGTTGAATTCAAGAGCTCACAAGAAAAGCAGGAGTGCTCCTTAGAAGCTGGAATTTAAGGTGGTCTGCTCATGAGTCTGGAGACAATATACAGCATCAAGACTAGTGACCACTGATAATCCAACCCTGATTCAATTTGTCTTTGTGTGTATGCCTTCAAGTCAGTCTTGACTCCTGGCAACTGCCTGGACTAGTTCCTGCAGTTCTCTTGGCAAGATTTCAGAAGTGTTTGGCCATTCCTTCATTCCTAGGGCTGTGAGAGAGTGACTGGCCCAAGGTCATGCAGCTGGATTTGTGCCTAAATTGGGAGTACAGCTTATGGTTTCCTGGTTTCTAGCCTGATGCATTAACCACTACACCAAGCTGGCTCTCATCAGTTTGTCTACTCCCATTTTAAAAGTGAGAATTACTAACTCCAAGTCACTGAAAAAGCATCATGATCAAGTGGAAGTTTAAACCTGGCTCTCTCAGCTCTTAATCCAAACTTTAGTCACTAAACCACATTGGATCTTAAATGAAACTTGAGATCTTCATCACGTAAAGTACAAGCATTGCCATTAATGAATTGGCTTTTCATGAGGTGGTTTGGATTTACCCTAAGGAACTAAAAAGGTGATTTTGCAGTTTGCATAGGTGGAAGCTCTTCTGGCTAGTTGTACGCGGACTTCACAAAATGAAGCACTTTGAGCACTTAGCTTCACTTCATTCTAGGCAGGGCTACCTTCTTTCACAAAGGGAGCAGTGCTTTGTTTGAGATTTCATCAAACTAACCAGTCCCTCAAGGGGCTGTATGGGGTTATTAAGAGATAGACCCTGGAAACACTGCTAGTCTATCAAGTAGTTAAAATGTCAGACTGGGCCAGGGGCTGAATCCTTATTGGAAACAGAGCACATTGGATGACTTTGAGTCAGTCACTTTCTCAGCCCAAATCTTACACAGGGTTGTTGTTATGAGGATAAAATTGAAGGGAAGACATTCTTCCCATGTATATCAGCTTGAATAGGGGCATCTGTGGGGATGGGGGTGTTCAAGATGGGAGCTACAACCATGTGATCAAAGCCCCACCACATTTTTTACATGCATTGATCACACTGTCATAGCTTACATACGTCTTG
The DNA here is from genome assembly GCA_030867105.1 of Liasis olivaceus. Classification (NCBI taxonomy): domain Eukaryota; kingdom Metazoa; phylum Chordata; class Lepidosauria; order Squamata; family Pythonidae; genus Liasis; species Liasis olivaceus. The sequence goes on from CM061355.1 coordinate 69,949,851, forward strand.
ACGTTTTTGACCCCGCTGCAGGTGCCCTTGACTTTCATAGAAAAGATGGGACATAAATACAATCAATCAATCAAATGTATTAGATGGGGGGAAGAGGAATCACTAAAGAATTTCAAAAGTTTTTAACCCTTGATAATGTTAAGAAACACCCATTATGCTCTCTGAGGTGTTTGCTGTTTTATCTAGACTTCCATTTAAATCCTTGCTAGAAACACAGAGAGGTACAGGATAAATATAGCCAAGTTATGATACAGCAAATCAGTAACGATCATTACGTTCATTTATTCCTGCAACACTGCCAAATTTTCTGCTGACACCTAGTGGCTGATAGCTGCAACTACCCTGGCATGAAACACCTATGGATAAGTTAATGAAGGAAAAATGTGGACAGAACCTCAGCAGCTAAACCATATTTGAGCTATAGTTCTATATGGCTTGGCTCATTAGGGGCCATGTTCAGAGAAACCTAGACAGACATAAATGTGTTGCTAAACTGGAGTGTAGGTACCAGCCCAACGTCCACAAACACACCAGATTACCTTCTTATTTGCTAAAAAGTCATTTCTGAATTTCTCTTAAGGTCATATCTCATAACAGCTAAAGCTGCACTGGCTTTCATTTGCCAATTCTGGAAGGAAATATATTTAACATAAGGGAAATAACCCTTGTAGAAACGATGAATGACGAATGTAAGAGCCTTGCTGGATCTAACCATGGGACTTTTAGTCTAACATTCTGTTCGCATTGGACAATCACAACTTTTGGAAACCCCCAAGGAGACATAGGCAATAATAGGTCATTGTAAGAACAAACTTGCAAAGTAAGAGAAAACTAGTGTAGGAACTAGGCCTACTATGAAATGTTAATTTTAGAATTGAGTGGCACATTAAGACTAGCCAGTTAAAGGTCTTATGAGCTATGATTGGTAACTGTATAATTGTTACTCTTCAAGGTATCACAAAACTGTGTATTATTATTTATCCGTGTAATATAGCATTTCCTCTCTAGATGGCCAACAATTAACATATCATAGTATTTGTAATGGGCACCATCTCCTCTAGTCTCAGGGTTAGGTACATTTTTGCACATCTTCCAAATTGAAGGCAATTTCCTTGGGAAGAAAATTTCACACACCATTGGCTGCGAGAACTAGGCCCTGGGTATTGAGTTAACTATATTAATATTCTCATCACCTCAAATCCGGGAGTCATTATTCACTCCATACCCTGGTACAGCTCCTGCGGAAGTCAAGGTGCTTTGATTAAGGACCACAAGACTAGCCCATTGCTTTTATCATAACATTAGTCATTTTTAGAGGGTTGGATCCTGTGCTGAGAGTTGTGTGAGCTCTTCCGAGGCCAGCAGAAGAGACCAATATCTGCAAAATTAGATTGTAAAAATGCAGATCAGTCTTCCAGCTGCATGGAAGTTAAATGAAATAGTATAGTCATTAAGCTTCTTGGGTTTTTGCCACAGAGATCTGCAGTTGAGTAGTCGGATTAAGAATATCAGCTGCTTTAAAGAATTAGAGATATCGATGTTCTCTTTCTGAATAGCCCCACACGCACTCTTCTTCTTCGTAGATTCCTCTGCATAAAGCTGGTGAGATTCCAAACAAGATGAGGAACATACCTAACATCTTTGGCAAGATAGAGCAGAATGGAAATTGCCTCCAACTCCCATTTCTCCCCAAATAATCCTGTATCTGATGAATTGTCCACTTTCAACAGCCGATGCTGGAACGTCATTGGTAACTCAGAAGTGGATACAGAATCCAACTGTACTGTCCAGTCATACTTTGGTTAGATTTTATTTATTTATTTATTTTATTTATTTATTTGTTTGATTTGTCCCCGCCCATCTCCCTTACAACGGGGGACTCTGGGCGGCTTACAACCACTAAAATCACAATACATAATTAAATTATAAAAGGTTTAAAAATTATAAAAGTTATAAAAACTAGAAATTTACAAAAAAGGAGAGAGATAAAAAGCTAAAAACTCCAAGAGGCCAATAGGGCCCCACCAGGCCGCTAAGGGGCCAGCCAACCCCATTTCTGAGATCCACCCTCTCCGCCTCAGGCCAGATGGCAGAGCCAGGTCTTCACATCCCTCCAAAAGGCCTGGAGTGAGGGGGCCTGTCTCACCCCCGGGGGCAAGATGTTCCAAAGGGTGGGGGCTATAGCAGAGAAGGCCCGCCTTCTGGACCCCGCTAGTCAAAATTCTTTTACCATGAGGATCCGGAGCATGCCCTCTCTGTGAGATCCGGTGGGAAGATTCCTTTACTGCTTTATATTTATTCCTTTATTGATTTTTGAGAATTTTACGTACAATGAAAGTCAAATCTAAAAAAAAGAAAGAAGAAATCAAAAGGTGCAAGAACAGAAAAAGAAAAGAAATTAAAGTTATGAAATAGAAATATAACAACTTCCAACCTTCTCTTCAACAGATAATTACAATCTTATAATCCTCCATTCCTCCTTGATGTTATACAACTCCCTTCAACACCTCACTTAGTCCACATCTCTTTAATCCTCAAATCCATAAATCATGGTATCATTTTATTTTATTTTTTTTGTTCTTTGAGCAAAAAGTCCATATGAAGTTTCCAATCTTTCAGGAAAGTCATACATTGGTTAGATTCCTACAACCCCTCTGACTTGGTTATTGAATTGAGCCATTTTCTGGGCTCTCACAATACATGAAACCTTTTACAAAAGGAATGATCACGCACACAGTGAATGCTGTTGGTTATTTAGACTTTATTATTTAAAAAAAAAAAAAAGATGACTATTTAATGGACAACATAACATGGAAGGCAGAAAGTCAACAGAAACAGCTTTCTTGTATATCCTCCAAGAGTAATTTCTTGGGGGAAGTCGTGCTTCTCTAGAAAGAATGGCTGAAGATGTTCTATCAGATCCTTTCCCTTAATTTGGAAAAGTCTTTACTCCCTTGTGTGAGAAACATGGCTTTCCCTTTTTTTTCCCAGGCAGTAAAAAAGTTCTTTAAACTTTCAGGGCAGAAAGGGAAGAAAAGAGGACGCACTACCTTGTTACATGCAGGGGTTGGCTCAGAAAGTTGTTTAAAAATGCTCACCTTTCCCTGCAGCGTTTCACTCTCTTTTTAATTTGCTGTCCCTTCACAAATAAGAGAAATTTGAGAGAAGCAAACAGCTTTGCTACAACAGCAGCCATTGTACTCTGGTGGCAAGAGGGTCTTTTCACCTTGCCCCATCCAGCTGTGAGTATTATTCCCATGTGAAGCACACGTCTACCATTTTTCTTCCACACTGACACCATTCCATGCTCTCCAGCAACCTAAGTTTCTAAGAATTTCAGAATGATAGTGGGGGTAATCTGTTTCTCAACCATGTTAAAAATGAAGAATGCTCCAACAACATGTAGATTTGCATTTTATAGTCCTTTACATTGGGGCTCCATCGTATCTATAAGGATAAAGTGATGTTTGATTTGGCGGTTCCGACGCAAAAGACATTCTTTGGGGAATAAGAATCACTTTTGTTACAGAAAACGCTAATGTATGTTTAAAGTAGAAATAATAAAATGAATATCTGTAACCCTGCACTTCCTGGGGGACTGTGCCTTGATTACAAAATGTGTTTAATAGGAAGAAAGGGCCCAGGATGGGATGTTTCAGTAAGATCGAATCAGTAATTCTCCACAACCCTGGGCCAATCTTTTGGTAAGGTAGCATCTTTACTAACAGCTCTTTGCTACTGGCATAATTGACAGTATTTTCAGTAGAAAGAGATCAGCACAAATGTAGTGATTAACCAAGAACTGTTCAGTGATCCACTTTTATAGGACCAACAATCCTGCAACATTCAGCCAATAATTCCCATGGAAATGCATAATGGATGACTAGGAAAACATTTAGAATATAAATACAGGCTTATTGTTAGAAATAAATACAATTCCAGTTTGTTTTTTCAAAGCCAGTGCCAAAAGAGAAGAAGAAGCTGCAGTCACTGCATCTTAAGGTCACCCAGAGTTTTTCCAAACAGTTGGCAAACATTTCCCATTTTTCTTCTTCATTCCTTGGATGTCACACAGTAAACAGCTAGCACTAACAAAGTCAAATATTAATAACTACGAACTACACATCCCAAATCCTCTCTCCCACACCAGCAAAACCCACAGAAATTTACACTGACCAGAGTAAATAGAAAATAAAAGTCAAGCCACTTAAAAGACTGACATTTAGGGAGAGAACCAAATACCCTTTCAGTTTTCTAAATGGCCAAAGTTATCACATTTAACAGCAAATAAATACCCATATAAGAGCACTAACTGATTGCCTGGATAACAACAGAAAGAAACTGCTGTCCAAACCTCTTAATAAAGCTATTATTAATAACAACAACAGTAACAACAACAACTGACTGCTCTGCACCCACTCATTGCCAAGCAGTTTAACAATATACTGCCAGCAGGTGAAATTGAAGAATGGTTAACATCTGGCAAAACCTACCTGATGATGAAAGATCCAGCAAAAGGGGCAGCACCAGGCAACTACAGGCCAATTACCTGCTTGCCAACAACTTTTGCTAACTGGTGTGGTAGCTGATGCAGTCCAACAGCACCTAGTTGAAAACAAGCTCTTTCCACCTGAGCAGAAAGGAAAGTGCTGAAACAGCAGAAGGACAAAAGATCAGCTCCTAGTTGACAAGATGATTTCGGAAAACTGTAAGAGAAGGAAGACCAACTTGAGTGTAGCTTGGATGGATTACAAGAAGGCATTCAACTCCCTCCACATGACTGGATAATCAAATGCCTAGAAATAACAGGAGTCAGTAGAAATATCAGAAGCTTTGGGCAAAGATCAATGGCACAATCCTACAAGCTAGGATTCAGCAGTATGTGAACCCAGAACTACCGGATGTACAAGCTGGGTTTCAAAGAGGCAGAGGAACTAGAGATCAAATTGCCAACATTCGCTGGATCATGGAGAAAGCATGAGAGTTCCAGAAAAACATCTACTTCTGCTTCATTGACTATGGAAAAGCCTTCGATTGTGTGGATCACAACAAACTGTGGCAAATTCTTAAAGAGATGGGGGTACCAGACCACCTTACCTGTCTCCTGAGAAATCTGTATGCGGACCAAGAAGCAACAGTTAGAACCGGTCATGGAACAACCGATTGGTTCAAAATAGGGAAAGGAGTACGACGAGGCTGTATACTGTCACCCTGCTTATTTAACCTATATGCAGAGTACATCATGAGAAATGCCAGGCTGGAAGAATCACAAGCCGGAATTAAGATTGCAGGGAGAAACATCAACAACCTCAGATATGCAGATGATACCACCCTAATGGCAGAAAGTGAAGAAGAACTAAAGAGCCTCTTGATGAGGGTAAAAGAGGAGAGTGCAAAAGCTGGCTTGAAACTCAACATTAAAAAAACTAAGATCATGGCATCTGGACCCATCAATTCCTGGCAAATAGAAGGGGTAGAAATGGAAGCAGTAACAGACTTCATTTATTTGGGCTCCAAAATCACCACAGACAGAGACTGCAGCCATGAAATTAAAAGACGCTTGCTCCTTGGGAGGAAAGCTATGGCAAATCTAGATAGCATATTAAAAAGCAGAGACATCACCTTGCTGAGAAAGATCCACATAGTCAAAGCTATGGTTTTTCCAGTAGTAATGTATGGCTGTGAGAGCTGGACCATAAAGAAGGCGGAGCGCCGAAGAATTGATGCCTTTGAACTGTGGTGCTGGAGAAGACTCTTAAGAGTCCCCTGGACTGCTAGGAGGTCAAACCAGTCAATCTTAAAGGAAATCAACCCTGATTGCTCATTGGAAGGATTGATAATGAAGCTCAAGCTCAGATACTTTGGCCACCTAATGCGAAGAGAGGACTCCTTGGAAAAGACCCTGATGGTGGGAAAGATTGAAGGCAAAAGGAGACGAGGATGGCAGAGGATGAGATGGTTAGATAGCATCACTGAAGCAATGAGCATGAAACTGAGCAAACACAGGGAGGCAGTGAAGGACAGGAAGGCCTGGCATGATACAGTTCTTGGGGTCATGAAGAGTCGGACACGACTTAACAACTGAACAACAACAATGGCACAATGGAAGACACAGTTGCTGGTCAATGGTGATAGACTGGGAGAGGTTAACATCAAGAGAGGAATCTTTGAAGGACACTCACTATCACCACTACTGTTTGTCATGGCATTGGTTCCTCTGTCAAAGATACGGAACAAGTCAGGCCATGGCTTTCAAATATCAAAAACATCTGCCAGGCTATCCCACTTGTTTACATGGATGATCTGAAGCTGTGGAAAAACACCAAGTGAAGTGAAATTGCTGCTCAACCCTGCCTGAATATACAGCCAAGATATTGCAATGGAGGTTGGGCTGGACAAATGTGCCACCCTTACCATCAACAGGGGAAAAATAGTGAAAACTGAAGGAATCAAGATGCCCAATGGAAATAACATCAAGAGTCTGGATGAAGAAGATCACTACAAATACCTGAGCATCCTTCAGGCTGACAACATCAAGCACACTGAAGTCAAGAAGAAGATTAGTAGAGAATACATCGGAAGAGTGAAGAAGACTTTAAAGTCCAAATTCAGTGGTGGAAATATCATCAAGGCGATTAACGCCTGGGCAATTCCAGTCATTAGATATACAGCTGGAATAGTGGATTGGACTCAAGCTGAACTAGAAGCCCTGGATAGGAAGACCAGAAAAATACTGACAATGAATCATGCCCTTCATCCACGCAGTGATGTTGACAGACTCTACTTACCAAGGAGCATAGGTGGGTGTGAAATGTTACAGAGAGAGAGTTGAAGAAGAATGATGGGCATTGGAAGGATATCTGAAGGACAGTGAAGAAGAGGCACTGAAGCTAGCATACCATGAAGGCTTACTGAATACCAAAGAGACCAAACTGGCCTATAGGAAAGACCAAATGAAAAACAGAAAAGAGAAATGGCAAGGCAAAGTATTACATGGCTAGTACTTTGAAACAAACAAGCAAACAAACAAACAATCAGGCGTAGCAGACAATAAGACCTGGCAATGGCTAAGAGTGGAAAGTTGAAGAAAGTCAGGGTGGCTAATTCTGGCTGCACAAAACAAAGCCTTAAGAACAAATGCATACAAAGCCAGAATTGAGAAGACAGCAACAGACAGCAAATGCTGCCTCTTCAAGAAGCTGAAGAAACAGCGGACCGCCTAGTTAGCTACTGTAAGAAGATTGCACAGACTGACTACAAAGAACAGCATGACACAGTAGCAACAATGGTGCATTGGAGTATCTGCAAGAAATACCACTTGCCTGTAAGCAAGAATTGCTGGGACCACAAAACAGACAAAGTAATAGAAAAGGAAGAAGCTAAAGTGCTCTGGGACTTCTGAATTCAAACAGACAAGCACCTGCCACACAACACCCCAGACCTAACAACTGTTGATAAGAAATACAAAAATGTCAGGATAGCGGACATTGCGATACCTGGAGACAGCAGAACAGAAGAGAAAGAACTTGAGAAAATCACAAAATAAAAAGACCTGCAAATAGAAGTAGAATGACTGTGGCAAAAGAAAGCAAAGGTAGTACCAATAGTAATAGGCACCTTGGGTGCAATCCCAGAACATCTGGAGCACCACTTGAACACCATCGGCATTGACAAAAATCACAATCAGTCAATTGCAAAAGGCAGTTTTACTTGGAACAGCTCACATCCTGCGATGATACTTTAACACCATCAAACAACAAACAAATGTATGGGTTCTTTTTTATATAGTCAGAATTTTAATTAATTGATGTGGGTATTTATTTTTTAAATTGTTTTCAGGTTTTACTCTGTGAGCAGGCCACCCTCTGGGGGAGATGGGTGGCATACAAATTTAATTAATAAACAAACAAACAAACAATATCTGCCTATCCCAGTTCCTTGGGAAGGACTTGATAGGTGAATAAAAATGCCAAATCTAGTCTAAACATCTGGCTGACTGTGTGACCAATCATCATCATCATCATCATCATCATCATCATCATCTCTGAATTAATTAATTTAAAATTTGTAAAGCTCTGTTTTGTCCAGGGAGAAATTCTTCAATATTAGAGTCAAACTGTGTTCTGAGAATTTGGAGACTGAAAATATCTATGCACTTTTCTTCTTATAGAAGCATTTCTTCCTAGCAGCATTTTATAGACGTAGCCCATGGCATGGGGCAGGAAGATCCCAACCCCTTGTTACTGGAACCCTGGCCTGATTCCAATCCTCCCAAGTATTAAAGCTAGAAGTTGGCAACCTGGGTCCAGGGGAAAAAATATGCCTACAGTCTTCCCCCCACTTGATATCAAGAAGATGTCTTGTTCCACCTGACTTCACAGAAGGTTGGTAAGACTCTAGCATTTTATATATATAAGAATGTTTTTGAGCCCTAGGCATCCTTAGAAAATTTTTAAAAATATATGCCTGCATCTTGTTATCCGGTTTGGGAGTACGCTCACCTGTCCAAGAGACAAAATATAAACTTTGCAAAGTTCAGGGGTACTCCTTCTCTACTGCAGAAATGGAAAATGCTTCTCTTGTAAGTCTATCTATCACCTATCCCTCAATTTAGCTATCTGTTTTATATTTATAGCCTGCCTTTTGTCTCAAATCTCAAAACAGCTCACCTGGGGTTCTCACAGATGGCTAGAATCAGAGAGCTAGAAGGAGCTATTTAAGCCATGAAGTCCAAGGCGTGTTCCCTGAAGCTTTCAAGAGAAAAGCATCCCCAAGGGATGGCTGTCCATCCACAAAGAGAAATCCACCACTTCCCCAAGTAATTGCTTGCACTTACTTAATCTTTCTTTCAGTTAGGGATGTTTTTCTAATGCTCAGCTAGAATCTGCATTTCTGAAACTTAAGACCATTGTAACTTGTTACAATCCCATTTTGAATTTTGTTTCTTTCTTCTAGAGCAGGGTTTCTGAACCTTAGCAATTTTAAGATATGTGGACTTCAACTCCCAGAATTCCTCAGCCAACAAGGTTGGCTGGGGAATTCTAGGAGTTGAAGTCCACACATCTTAAAGTTGCTAAGGTTCAGAAACTCTGTTCTAGAGCATTAGTTAGCCCATCACAGAATCCATTGAACCTTGACTAATCGTGCAAAAAGGCTCAGGAGAGTCAGACTGTGTTAGTACTTGGTTGGGAAACATCCAGGAAATAGAACTGCAGACTAAATGCAAATTTGGAGGGGGAGGGGAGAGAAGGCAATGGCAAATGGCTACTTCTACATTGTTTCCAAGAAAATTACATGGACATGTAGTCACAAGGAGCTAGGCTTGATAAGTTGGAGTTTTTACTTTTACTTGCTCTATCCAGCATTAGCTTACTGTATCATCTGCAAATTAGTCTCCACTGCTTTACAGAAATCATTAATAAAAATGTTGAAGGGCACTGCATTCCAGACTGAACTTTGTAGTACCCCAACTGATAACTCCCTTCCGCTTAATTAGGACCTATTCACAAATATTCTTTGGGTGCATCTTTTAAACTTGTCGTTCCACCTAAATCAGAATGTTTTGGAGTACTATCAAATTCTTGAGAAATATTTTCAGCAATTAAGATGAATTATGTCCATATCCTTTGCATAACCTGCTAAGGAAGTTACTTGACCCACCAATAAGATTAATCTGGCAGGTTTTGTTCCTGACAAATCCATGCATATTTACTACATGGTTTTAAATTTATTTCACTATTATTTAATTTATAATATGCTGCTCCAACTGTCAACCAGCTCTGAGGTTAATGTGTTTACAGAGCAGTTGCTTTATGCTCTTCTTCCTCTTCTTCTTCCTCTTCTTCTTCCTCTCCTCCTCCTCCTCCTCTCCCTCTCCAGACATGTGCCCTTCTCCACTGATATGACACTGTGCCAGTTCTCCAGGTTTTCTCAAACATAACAGATGAAGACTTGACCAGATCATCAGCAAGCCTTTATTCATTTCAGCCCTCATAGGAAAAACTTTCTGCAGGAAGTCAGATGGAGAAATGAACATTAGTAAAAAATCACCCAGTGACTTCTACATTCAGATGGGTCTCTCCAAGTGTAGTTCAACATCTAAATCACTGTACTGCACTGACTCTCATTACACATTCTTAGGCTATTTTCTTGAAAGCTTGGAGGAGAATCTCAAGTCTGTGTGTTCCCTAGGAACCCTTAGTTAACTGATAGAAATATAACAAACATGAATTCAGGGAAGAAAACCCAGGGAAGTGGAGACTAATTAGCCCAAGTTCAGCTCTGCACTCAATTTGGTATCAAGTTGAAAAGCCAGATCAACACAGAGAGAAAAATCTGTTCTATGTTGAAAAAGGGGGGTTGGCATTTCCAAAATTAAGAGTATCAAAGGAACTCTAGTAAATGTTCTGAGTGCAAAATAGTAGAATGATAATCAGTTGCAAGGGGTGCTGCTGGCAAACACTGAGCTATAAACTACCCTAAAGACTGTTTGTGATAGATAATGTGTCTAATGGTGACAGTGCCACTTCATGGATGGAGTATTTTTCCTGCTGGGTTCTATGTAGCCAATTTGAAGTAGCTTGATTAGAATAACAATTCACAGCCAAAAGACATTTGCAAGTTTCCAAATGCCATTTCTGCATACTTGGGGTTTCTTTTGGTGAATGTAATAAAATCAGATATCAGGGGCCCATCCATCCATCCATCTATCCATCCATCCATCGCTATTCAGAACACTTGAAGGAAGAAATTAGATTTGTTAACTCCATAGAGAGGTCATAAAATCATGGAGCTGGAAGGGGTCATTAAGGCCACTCAGCCCAACCTCCTGATCAATACAGGAATCCAAATTAAAGCATGCCCAAGGATGGCTTTCTAGCCTCCATTTGAACCCCTCCAATAAAGAGGAACCCTTTATTTCTCTGGACAATTGGTTCCACTACTGAATTTCTCTTATTGTTACGAAGTTTTTCCTAGCATTCCATTAGAATCTGCCTTAATTATTTCTTAACCCCCTTCTTACTCCATCTTTCATATAACACTACTAATGGAGATTTACATCTTTTTCATATGCAATTATATAGGAATGATCTGCATATATTGTTGCAGAAAATAATGGAGTATCTTGAACCCACACATGTCCCTGGTGCCTCAGGCAATGGGAAACTACCTCAACATTTTCATTTCAAATTTTTACTGCTTGGCCTGCCTTTAACCCAGTTGCTGTAGAGTAAAATATCTGCTTTTCTCAGCAGCCCAAGGAGAAGGACAATGAAAGGGAAGAAATAGGGATGAAGAACCTCAAAACTTTTAAAGGATTAAAAATCCAAGTAAAAATCTAGCAATCTGGTCCTCACCCCATCAACTGTGGAAAGTGGGGAGAACTCTGATGCTCCTTTCCAAAGACGGTGCAAGTCCATGGTCTGACCAAGGTTGCCATCTGACCCAAGAGAGGTAGAGATGCATGTTGCCGTCTCACCCTGTCATCAGGAAATGGAGCTACAGAGCTTTAATCATGCTATCACAGTTGCCATCTTGACTTTTTTTTTTAACATACCATGCAACTTTCCTGATTTGCTAAGTAGGATGGTAAGAACAGCCAGAATTGCCTCAAAATGAAAAGTAATTCCTGCAACCACAAAACTCAGTAACCACATAACTACTAGATGTTCTGGGTACTTCTCTGCCTATCTCTCAAGGGAGGTCCAGATTGGGGAAGACTTGCATAGCTCTGATCAAAGGAGAGTAATCTGTGGGGGTCCAAGCTTCTTTTCTATGGCTTTCACAACACTGTCTGATGACAGTTGCCCACAATTTATCCTGTCTCTCTCTCTCTCTCTGTCTCTCTCTCCCACACACTCATACCCACACAAAATTCTGGGGTGTCATCTACTGTGCTTCATCATTGCACTCATCTGTCTTCCTGCTTGCTTCCCAAAAGGACCAAATGAAGATGCCTGCCACCAAATGCTGCTCACCTCTGGTCACCGCTGGTTAGTATTGCTTATAAATCTCTTTATTGTAATTTAATTCAATTGTAGCTCTAGTTTTACCAACAACACATACTTTCCTCTTTCTTTCTGGCTGGGGGCACTAAGTACAGCTGTTCTGGTACCTATAAAGTGTTAGCTATAACCCAACACTCAACAGAGTAAAAGCCATCAATCTGGCCAGTGCTTTGATTTTTTTTTGTAAGGTGTTTAGTATCTGCTAAATTAAAACAAAAATGAGCTAGTAGACTGGAATTGTTATTATTGCTATTGTTATTGCTAGTAGTAATAGTATTTAAATTGCCGCTTTATTTAAATTCCTCTCTAATACTTTCCCCTCCTTTTCCAAACTTCTAAGTAGCACATTTTTATTTTGACCTTCAGTATCCCAAACTACAAAAGGAAGGACTTTCTCAGACGTTCTTTGAATACACGGCGCTGTTCTTTTAAGGAACCATCTGCTGATTTTTATCCTTAGGGATCAATGGTTTCCTCAGTTCCATAATCTGACAGACTGAACTAAAAGCAAAGGGTCCACATTTTTAGAGCAATGTTTTCTAACCTGAATAAGATGACAATATATAGATATGCCCCCCTCCAAACTCCCCAGTTCTAGGGAGAGCTTTAACAAGTCTTTCAACTTAAGTCACTCTATTTAGAAGAAATGAGATGGAAATGCACAGTGGAGAAACTCCATTATTATATCTTAGATTATGATAATACACGAAAGTCTCCGAACTTTGCAACTGAAAAAAAAAATCTACAGAGTGCAAATATAACTTAAGCCCTATGTACAGCCTCCTTTTTATAAGAGGCTAATCAGTGGTCTTTTGCATTTTCAAATCAGATTTCTACAGAGATTTTTGTGGTGTGGAGGTTAAGCGGGACACATTTCTACCTGTTTCTCATTCTCTCTTGCAAGGACTTTTTCCAGCTTTCCAAATTTGGAATGTATGCCTGAGAGATGAGGCAAATGCTCTTTTCCATTTATCCTTCAGGCAACAAAAGATAGCCTTCAACTCAAGTATTTTTGGAATTAGGAAGTTGTGCTAGAAGAATGGTGGCCTCAGAACTGCCATTCACCTGTGGTGTAGCATGGGGTGGTGGTGTGATTTTGTGTGGTGTGGTGTTGTGGTGAAGGTGTTGAATGGGAAAAGAGAGATTCAGGCTTAAGTCCACTCTAAGTCACATCAGAGTAGTTGATGTGGGAATGAACTGAAGGGAGATCCCCATGTAAACTTTCTTGAGTTCCTGGAGAAAAGCTGGGATATAAATCCAACGAACAACAACAAATTACCATCACCACATATGACAGGGCACCCAAACTTTTCAAGGCCAAGGGGTGTATTTTCCTCTGAGTGACATGCCCAGGGTCACACTTCAAAAGGTAATGGATGAGGCAAAGCAAAAATTAAGTTACATTTCATTTACTCATAGGCTTTGACTGTACTTTTTATTACCTCAGGATTGGCAACTACTTCTTCTTCTTCTTCTTCTTCTTCTTCTTCTTCTTCTTCTTCTTCTTCTTCTTCTTCTTCTTCTTCTTCTTCTTCTTCTTCTTCTTCTTCTTCTTCGCATTTTTGGATAGATCATTAAGAGTTTCTTGATTTGGTTGTCAACTGTTAACATCTTAGAACAACCCAACTCCAAAAATTCTAGGGAATTCCTGGAAACTTGGCATTCAGACAAATCAACCATCAGTAGACATATACTGGTAAACCCCATTTACATCTATATACTGCTAAAACTCTCATTGTGTTTATCCGTTTGTCTGTTCGTACCCTCAGGTTAGCCCAAATGGTGCATTATACTGCAACAATTTTTGAATCAAGGTACCTAAAATCTGCTAGCTTAAAGAATGCGTAAAAAATCTGGCACCCATTTTTCTTGTGGAATTGAAAGTTCCATATTTCTTCCCCACAAGCAAAATCACTGGGGAAGATGTCAGGAAGTTGGAAGTTGCTCCCGCTCCCACTGCTTTTTTGCCCACCCATGGTCATTCTGTTTATCTGTTTAGGTAGGTAAATATTGACTTATTACTGAAGTTTGTTTGCCACTACAATTATTTTTCTATTTATGATATATACTTTTCTTAGATGATCACGGGACTGTCCAGCATTGGGGTAAAAAAATACAGTCAGCCTAAAATGTAATGTTCATTCTGGTCACATCAGACTGCAATAGCTTTCTCTCAAAGGATGACCCAATGGGACACAAGGTTGTCTAATACTATTTAAAAGATACAATCCAAAGGCTAGGAAGGAAACAAACAGCCTAGAACAGATCCCCTCCAGCAGCCAACACTCAGACAGGCAAGAAACAGCACCAGATAAGCAATCAGGGAAGAAACAATGCTCTAATCAAGGAACATCAAGGAGGAAGCCACAGCCCCACCAGGGCAAGCTACTATACAAAAACAGGCAGCAAACTCCACTCCCCCTCACATTGCTGATGTTACCTAGCCTGGTCCCAAATGTCTGTTAAATGCAAAAGTGCATCACCACCACAATCTATGTTTCGCGAATTATGTCATATAAATCATTGCAGATGTCATAAAATTAAGGTAAAATTAGCATAAATTCAACTGTTTCATCTGAACGATTTTGGATGCAACCTACTGGTTCATTACTTCAAGAGGAAAGAGAAATGTATCTGAAGTTCACTAATATGTTTACTGCCCAGAATCATGATTGCAAGATGGGTGGCTATATAAATCGATATAACAAACAAACATGGGCCTGTTAAACTGAGATTTCACGGTATCTTCTCCCTTGTTTCCATTCCTTTGGAATCCTTTTTATTACCTCACTATTTTTGCCACATCTGGCCAATCAGAAGGTTTTATATTGTCTGTCATATGCAGGGGTTTATCTTCCACTAAACTTTCAGTGCTAAAAGAGGATTCCTGGAACTGTTCTCAGCATGCAGGCCCTGAAGTTTATTAAGTTCATTAAATTCTTAGTAAAAACCTTTGTATCCTTGCTGGGACCCCTCAGTGCTTTTGAAGTATTGCTTAAGTCAGAGTTCTACAACCTAAAATTTCCAAGGCCACAAATATGTGTAGCCCACAAAGACTACCCAAAGTTGTTCTTAGACTGTAATGTATAATGCAGCTAAAGGGGGTCATTATTAAATCCATGACTGAAGATTTATTCATATTAATTATATTTACTTTTAATTTAATGCTAATGCATTGGTGTTTAATGTTTATCCCGGGTACACCCGCCCATTGCTTGTAAGATTGGCACATCTTTCAAAGGTCAAATGAGGACCTTGGCCCAGAAAAAATAGTTCACCCCTGACATAGTCCTCTGGATCCCAAGAGGGTGTTTTGAGTGTCTACTTCATTTTGACATATTTTCTGGAACTCTGCTAAAAGACACTGAAAAAAAAAAAAAAAAAAGACTGAAACCCTGAGTAGGATTTTGGGTTCATTCTATATAAGTATCTAAAGGGTCAGCTTAATTTTCTGATTACTTTTTTCCCTATCAAAAAAATTATAGACTTTTGGATCTAGGAAGGACAGAAGGACATGGGGGAAGAGGAATCTGTATGACATTTTTTGCAGTTTCTGAACACTAGTAAATGCTAACAAAACATTAGATATTTTGTTGACTGCACTGAGAGTTCAGAAAAAGTCAAATGAAAATGAAGTGATCCTGTGGGAAATTACATTTTTATTGGGAAAAGGTTTCTGCCTTTACAGTTCTTGAACATTCTTGACCAGTTTAAGTCCCTGTCTCTTACACTTAGAAATAAACTAAATGGGGCTAAAAGACTTTGGGCCTCAGGAGTTTCTCACTGTCCTATACCTCTCTGTTTTTCAGATTTTTAAGGGTAAATCCATATGACTGAGAATAGAATTGATCTGAAATTTCTCACAGGAGAACATTGTGCTCAAAATGAGTTAAGAGTTGTAAAATTAAGGCACCTTCCTATTCAGATAAGGTTAATGTGGAGGGGCCTATCATTGATAATATTTGAGGATTCCCTTGCTCACAAATTTACCTGTCTTTTAACCTCTCTGGTCCATTTTTTCCTATCTGTCTCATGAACATGGGGGCGGGGGGTGGAGGCGGGGAATGGGATTCCTCTTTCTCAGAATTTTGTTTCCTGAGTATGGGTAAAATAGAGGTTGGACAATGGGAAGAACCGGAAACAAAATCCATTTCATAATTTATTAAATTTTCAGGTCTATACCATACAAATTCTTTTACTAGTACCTCTCGTTCAACCTGATTAAATTGAAATTGTTTTCTAAATTTCTTGTAAAGGAGAAGAGTAGTTCGATTAAATTCCAATGGATGAGGTAGAACATTCTCTCTCTCTTTCTCTTTAATTGTTTCTCTAATTGTTTCTGCCTGGCCAGTACATTCCAGCATAGTCGGTTTGCTCAAGGTCCCCTCCATTAAATGTTGCTATCTTGTGGGACCTAGGAAGCGTGCCTTCTCTGTTGAGGCCCCCACCCTCTGGAACAGCATCCACCCAGAGGTCAGGATGGCTCTCTTTCTCCTGGGGTTCTGGAAAGCTCTTAAAACCTGGCTCTGGTCCCAGGCCTGGGGTTGATGTTTGTTATTTGTTGTTTAATGGCCCCTGTTTCGTTTTGTGGATTCTGTTAGTAGAGCATTTTAGGCTGGGCTGCTTGTTGACTTAATATTTTTAGCTGTTGCTATGTCTTTTTTAGTTTGGGGTGCCACCCAAAGTCCACTGGGGTTGGGCAGCCAATCAATTTAAATAAATAAATAAATAAATGCAATATCTTTATTTTTGTAACGAAACAATATTTAATCTGAACAAAATGTCCCTTTAAAAAAATAAAAATGCAAACTAAAAATGCAAACCAAGAAGGAAAAGAGAAAAAAATCTATCTTATATTTTACACTTATCAGTAGTCCACTGGATTACCAATGAATTCACTACTATAATAGAAACGATACAAGATATTACTGTAAGGTGTCACAGAACCTTGGCCATAAGAACGCATATTGCTGCATCCTTTGATTGGTAGAAAATGTTGCCTTTTCCGAAACAGATCACACATTTGTGACAACCATTACTTGATATCTGGAATAATATCACTGAGATGGAGCATTCAAAGCTTTTGCAGGCTTAAGGTAGGTTTAATGATGAAAGTAGGGTTGTGCATCACACTGTAAGCGCCAGCCATTTGGTGTGGGAATTGTGATGTTGTATCCATGTATGAAAGAGGCAGAGCTGCTGTCATGCTAGTACAATGGTGCTTTCAATATATTAATGAAAGCATAGGATCCTGCAGACATCTTTGGGCATTCTTGCACTTTCTTGCTTACAGGACAGGGTTATGCGTTAATATGCCATTTTTCACTGTATCTCTCTATCTCCACATTACTTCTCCAATGGTTTGGGGTCTTTTTTGCTCCCCATGCTTCCATTAAATCTCAAGGAAACTACTGGAGAACCCTACTTTTGAGAAATTGTTGGAGAATCTCTCATTCCCTTGGACATATACATAGAAATTATCCACCTAAGCTCTTCAGTGCACAACTTTATTGGGGGATTGTGAAAGGCCATTAGCTTTCAAGGGGTAATGTTAGGAGATGCTTTCTTTCCCCTCTTTCAAAGACGTCTCTCGCCTCTCTCATAACAATGCTATGTTTCATACTTGTGTAATTCAAGGCACATTCTGCTTGGAAGGGCTGTGATGACAAACCTCATATGCAGCTTCTATATATCACTTTGAGTTACCCCCAGAATCCATTCTGCCACTGATGAATGGAAGAGGTATCCACAAACATGACTTTGTGTATCCCTTATTTAAATAGTGTAAGAGGGACTTCTGAAATTAGATCAAAAGCTGAATGTGTGTCTAGGACTCCCCAAAATGGAGGACTGTGGGAGATTTCTCTCTATATTTTAACATTCCTTATGTTAGAGATAAAAAGATGGTTTATGGTTAGCTCAGATTGTTACATGTTTGTTCTTTTGGGGGGAAGAGGTCTTATTTTTTAATTAAAAAAATTACAAAATACTAGCATAAACCTAAGTAACAAGTCCATTTTGGTACAATACACAATTTCACTCCTGTAGAAATCAGCAACAATCTTTTTTTTTTTTTTAATCCTTATTCTCAACTTTGATCTTTACTTTTCCAGAAAAACAGGACTCTTCTTATTGTTTATTACCATTCAATGGAACAGAGGTTGTGAATGAAAATCCCAACATCTGGAGTCTCAATTCAACAGCTGTCCTTGTGGCCTTTCCCTTCCATGCACTGTAGAGACAATTTCCTAGTCCAGAGAAGGGGAAATCAGGCCTATTGATATCCAAAGAACTGTCAGGATAAATTTTCCATTACTTTCCCCACTGCGTCAGGTCAAGCTAACAATTCATTACTATTATTAACATTGTTGTCCACTTCGGATTCTGTTATTGCTTTTCCTCTGTGGACATCTGGTATATGTGTAGCGCTTCAGATGATATTGATTCTTATCCCTGACTGTAAATTTTTAAAGAGGAGCATAATGAATTATAAATAATAATACCTTCTTCATACATAAATAGGGTAATTTATTTGTGAAAGAGACCATTCATTCTGGGCTGAAGTATATGCCTGTCAGCAAGGATAAGTTGATGGAAATAGCAAATAAAGGGATAAAGGAAGAATGTTATTTCGTTTTCTGTTTCAAGCAAATTGACCAAATTCACAGTTCCTAGATTAATATGCCAGTCAGGAAAGAACTCCACTTTAATTTGTGTACTTCTCCTAATTTTTTGATAATCTAGTTCTTGGTTCACAGATAGCTTATAAAAATAGGCTAATGAACAAATGTTGCACATACAAATGTGTGTAATGGAGAAGGGGAAGGCAATGTTTGAAAATAAATGTGAATTTTCATGTCTTTTTAATTTCCTTTTCTTTTTGACAGATTGATGCAGAAGGTAGACAAAACTGGCTTACAATAGAATGTTATGGCTTGGCAGTGCTTCAATTTTGATTTCAAATTGAACATAGGGTGCAAATGTACTTAGTGACTGCAGCTCTTTAAAACAGCCGTGTCTTTTCCTATGATCATTGGCATCTGCAGAGGTCAGACATGTGATCTTAGGAAAAGATACAGTCCTTTTTAAAAGCTGGACTCAAAGACTACATTCACACTCAGAATCATCTTTTCTGAATTATTTCCAGAGCACTGCACAGCCATACTGAATATATCAGACGATAACATGGAGTGGAAAGAGATTAATGTATGTATCCTTAGTCTGGTAGGGGTAGACAAGACTGTGCCAAAAACTAGGCTGCTATGAATCAGGGCAAATATTTTTTTATATTATTATTATTATTATTTTGGTACCTTTGAGCCAGTTTTTGACTTCTGGCAACTGCCTGGACAAGTCCCTGAAATTTTCTTGGCAAGATTTCAGAAATGGTTTGCCACTGCCTCCTTCCTAGGGCTGAGAGAGAGTGACTGGCCCAAGGTCACCCTGCTGGCTTTGTGCTTAAAACGGGATTACAACTCACAGCCTCCCAGTTTCTATCCTGGTGTCTTAACCACTACAGCAAGCTGGCTTACTGGGCAAATAATATTGGATTCTAATATAACTCTTTACATCACTGTGTGTTTCTCATCCAAGAATCTATGCCTGTTTACTTCAAAAACTAACATTTGTATAGGCTTTCTAAAAGTACTGCTATTGCTACCCAAAGCCAGTTCTAGAAAAAAAGCTGAATTAACTATTGAATTGGATATTCTGAGAGCTCACCCTTTCAAAGTTCAAAATGATTAGAATCCTCTGGCAATGAAAGAGTGACAGCAGTCAACAAGGGAGTGTGTGTGTGTTTAGGTGCACAGAGGACTAAGGGGTTGAATATAGCGTGCTCCTTCTCAGTTTTTCTTACCCCATTGTATGCACGAGCATCTGGACACACATATCCACTTCTCTCTTGCAGAGTTGAGACCTTTCCTTAAGAACCTTTCCCCTTCCAAGCTCAGTTTCAGAATGGGACTGCAAGATCCGAGAATGGTTATACTAGTTCTGGTTCTGAATTTAAGCGGTTCTAAATCTAGCTGCCTAGAGAGGGTATTTATGGCCCACTCAAGCATTAGGCAGGGTGAGATAGTAGACATCTCAAGCAGGTTATGATGGGAAGGAGATTGATTGTATTTATTGCACAGCCTGCCTTGCAACCTGGAATAACGTGTCCAGTTTTGGTCAGCACAATACAAGAAAGGAACTGGAAGGACTGGAATGACTGGAATGAGTTCAGAGAAGAGCAACAGAGATGGTGAGGGACTTGGAAGGTAAATCTTATTAAAAGAACTGGGTATGTTTAGCTTAAAGAAGGGATGGCCAAGGGGAGACATTAAAGCAAGGAAGAGAGGATACATTTATAGGACAAAAGAATAGGACAAAAACCAGTAGGTATAAGCTTTATAGAGAGATATTCAGCCTTGAAATATGGAGTAATTTCCTGATCATGAGTATTATTAAGCAGTGGGCCACCCTACCTCCTGGAGTCATGGGTGCTCCATCATTGATTTTCAAACAAAGGTTGAACAGCCATTTGTCTGGTCTGAGGATTCCTCCCTGAGCAGTGTTGGCTTCAAGACCTCCAAGGTCCCTCCCAATTATGATTCTATAATTCTACGATTCAATTATCCTCTACTCTAGTTGGCTGCCTGTAGGTGAACAGGAGGGCTCTATCCCTTTGCTAACATTAAAATAAGATTCAGCTTGCATTGCCAGCCCTAACAGTGTCCTGAAGCGTAAATGCACTGACAACTGTCTCTGCAAATGGATATTGCTTATACAAGGTACCTACAAATATTTATTTATTTATTACATTTATATCCCACTGTAATCCAGTTAAGGACTTTCAGCAGTTGACACAGACATGCACAATTAAAATATCCATGGTAAAAACTAAAACAGTAGAAAAAACAAACAAATAAATAAATAACAATAAATGGCCCCAAATACTCTATGAAAGAACTCTGCAGAAGGCAGTTAGGAAGCGAACCAACGTGTCAGACCTGAGATTATTTAGGATAAGTCCGTTGTTGCCACAGAGGCCTACTGGCCCCCAAGGCATGGAAGCTGATGTTCTCCAGCACTAACATGCATGGGGGTTTCTACCACTGACCCAGAAACCAGGTCCAGGAGTCCAAGGAGGAATGCTGACAGGCAGCAGGGCACTATATCCCAGCAGAATTCCAAGCTTGTCCCTACAGTCCAATCTAACATATAGGCATTTATAACCTACTATCTCAGGAACAGTGACCGTGGTTAATGTAAGGTCTAACAAACAAACAAACAAAAACAGTGCTACCCTTCTTCCATGGGCCTTGTCCTAATGTTGGTACATGACCTAAAATCTGGGAGGGAGTTTGCATTGCCAACCCCAGCCAGCCATGTCTTGGTTATACATACAGGTCTCCCTGTATGTTTAGCACCAAGCCATACAGGCCTTGAAGTTATGAGCATGGACAATTTGGCCACCTGGGCTCGAGGATGGAGTTACCTGGTCAGAAGTGAAGATCACTATCAAATTGAAGGTATTTCTTCCCCTGGAATAACTCATCTGATATCCCCCACCATATCTCTCTCAGCTCAACACTATCAGTATACAATTACCCTGCTCCCCACACCATAGGTACATATTTCTTTGCTCCCTCCTGTCTATCTAACCAAGCTCTTTTCCAGCTTTTCACAATCCACTCACATGTGACTTGCTTCTTGGCAATGACTGTGGTCATTCCCCACATATCTCAGTTGCTCATCAACATTCTATATATTCTACCACGTCAATCTAGAGACCACTACACTAACACCGAAAGCATCAGCTTCATCTCCCTCCTCCCTAGTTTCTCGCAGCCTCCCCTCACTGCACTGCCTCTTCACCCACCTGAGGCAGCTGACCATGCCCAAACAGGCTCATGCCTTCTGCTATGGTTAGTCCCTGATCTGATGGAGACAAGTGCTTTCAGTATTAACGTGACAGGTAATATAATCATCAACAACATAATAACAATGCAGTAACAGAGGTATAATTCCAGACTCCCCCTGGCATCAGCCCTCTCAGCCTGGCCTGGCCAGATAGGACTTTAATACACCCTTCCCCTCTAGAACTGGACTCCAACAGCCACTCTTTCAAACTCCCACCCAGGCAGAAAGATGTTAATAACCTTTGCCAGGGGCTCCTTTCCCACCCACCACTGAGGACAGAGAAGCTAGCATTGGGTTCTGGATGAGTCAGAATCTCTTCTACCAAGCAGCTCCAAATCTTCATCACAGGCTGGTGAGCAAAATCCTATCTTCCTCCAAAACTGTCTCACATCTTATGCAGAACAGCTGGTATGGTGAAAGTCATCATCCAAGGTTCACATCCTCTGTAGGATCTCACTACCTGTCTTAAATATATGGTTAAAACCCTGATATTAGGTTATTTAAAACCATTTTTGACTCTCTGCCCACAATGATATCATTTGTTATTATTCTTTCTCTCTTCCTCTCCTGTCCTCTAGACCTGTCACCCATTTCATTTAAAAACTTAGCTCCCTTTTAATGAATGAATTGGCATTTCATATTAGCTTATTAGCCTATAAAGCCAAATGCAGACTCAATAACATTAACGGTAATTTCTCATAAAGAGATATTATCGATTGCATTGCTACCTGTAAGCACTGGAAATGGCAGCCTGCACACTGAGCCTTCCACATCTGGAGCCTGAAGAATTAAAGAAAAATTAAATTTGACAGCAGTAAATTCGCAGGCACAATCGAGGCGCCAATTTATATGCAAAACGAAATGCTTTATGAAAATTTCCTCTATTTTCTCACGGAGATTTGAGGGAGGGAGGGAGGGGGGAAAGAGAGAGATTTCACTAGATGCAGCTTCTTCTTCTAATATCCTTCTACCTTAAATATTATATCACCACTACTGCCGACTCTCTTTGATGTATAAATAATCACATTAAATTATATGCAGCAAGACGACTCGTTGCTCTGCCATTCTTATTTTACAAAGTAATTTCTACCCTAGAGGGTCAAATTTCCCTGACAAATTCTTAATTACTATGTTGCAACAGAAGCAGAATCTATTTGTGCATAAATCCTGAACAGTCCCATGTGGTAAGTAACTAATATTACCAACCATTTCACTTGGCCTGCTCACTGAACTCCATAATTAGATAATACTTTTGATGATGGTACATTTGAAGTCTTAATCCATTTAATTTTTTATGAGATTTTTTTATTTTAATAGGGATGTGTTAGTGACCGCTGCCTATTTAAAAAATCATTAAAATTCTGTCCACAGCAGTAATAAAGATTAAAGATTACTAATATGGCATTCATAACCTTGGTGGTTTTCTCGAAGTCCAGGGCTTAAGGTAAATGGTAAAGGTCATTTAATATGTTAGTCCCTAATTATAAACCTGGATAATAGGTTCCTTTTCTAATTATCCTGTGGGTCCATAGGTGGGTGGGTATATCTGTGTATATATTCCATATTTCTAATTCAGATTATTTGCTATAGGGAGAAGGGGGAACTAGTGATATATAAGGCACTCAGCACTAATGAAAATAAGTAATGTCCAATGATTAACTGGATAAAAGTATATGTTTGAAAGTTGCAATGTCTTGCCTTGAAGCGCCTTACAAAAGATTCAGCCTCCGTTTGCTGGGAGAAAATGAAGGGGAAAAGGTCACTGGAAAGATTAATACCTTTTAAGCTTAATACCAAACATTGACAAATAAGATGAAGGCTTTTTCTGCGAAGGTGCTGAAATCAGACAAGGAACAAGTGGAGACCAACGAGAAAAAGGAAAAGACGGAATTCAGGGATATTTTAAAGATGCACGGCTGGCTTATTTTTTGCAGTTGGAAAACAACTGCATGCTGAACTAGGAGCTGGGGGCCAGTCGAGGTTGTGACTGCTCTTCTTATTGTTGTTATTTAGTAGCACTGTGCCGTGTGCTATCACATGGGTCCTGCACTTGATGAAATAAGGAAGAACTAATTCCCGTCCAAAGGATTTATAGTCTAAAATTAGACTGTAAATTCAACAGAGAACCCCTCCTGCCCCTCCTCCCCAAAAAACAGAAGGAAGAGAGAGTGATTGTGGTATAAACAGCAAACCTCTGTGCAGTTGTTTCAGTTTTGTGGTTTAAGTTTAAGGTGAGGAGGTGGAGAAGGTAGCAAAATCCCACAATTAAGTAATCCATTGGTTAGGATCTACCCCAATCATTCAGAAGACGGCGCAAGCATTCAAGTTGGCATCATCACACAGGCCCTGACAAAAAGCAGGGGATGGCTGAAGAAGCATACAAACAAAGTCTAAGAATTAAGCTCAATGTTCTAGCCTTGCAGTGTCGGTAGACTGAATGTGTTTGTCAGGAACAGGGGTAATCGGCCTCAGATTTCAGCCAACATTCAGAAATCAAGAAAACAATAGTTCCCTCTGGTTCTGAAACCCACAAAGCATCATGACAGTTTTTCCCAGTGAGCCCAAATCACACACACAGTATTTGGGAGAAGAGATAGCTATTTAGGGAATGTGCTTGTCCCTACTGTCTATATCTCCAATTTTTTTCCGCTTATTTTTTTGGCTGTCATACCTAGGTACAAACTCCACTGAAAATGCACCCCCTTAGACCATTCCAGTTCTACTGTATTCAAAGCAACCCTTTAAACTCTACTCAGAATTTTTGTCCCTCTTAAATCTGTTTGGCTCTAAATCTTCCCTACTTGCCACTCCAAATCTGGCAGATAATCTGAAATTGTTGTTGTTGTTATTGTTGTTGCTGTTATGCTATATATTTTTTGCCCACGGAGAGTTGCATGATGGCAGTAGTTTAAAAATAATTTAACATCTAATAAAATAAATAAGACACTTTCATCCAGTCTTTTACAATGGTTTTCCTGCTAGCACAGTATTTGATTTGGGGATTGTATTTCACTGGTGACTAGCTATTTTTTCATTTACATTTACATGATTTACATTTAGCTCCAAAGATTTCCTTATTTGATATATTTGATTGAGTAAAATGTGTAAACTTTGCCTGTTATTTGCTAATAGAGCCATATCATCTTTATAACCTAATCTTTGGATGCATGAAGCATTTTTGTTAAGTGAGAAACATTTCCCACATGTTACTGCTACAATATCCTTTTACAGTTGCAACTAATTTCCACAGCTGCTGCTTCTCCTTCTCCTTCTCCTTCTCCTTCTCCTTCTCCTTCTCCTTCTCCTTCTCCTTCTCCTTAGACAGAGCTTATATTACAGCTAACCATTAAATCTATGGCCATTCCACCATCTGCCATTCAGTGGTTATGCTTGGAAGCTTAACGCTTGGCCTCGAGAAATATGTGCATGGCATTCCTATGCAAGATACGAACCCTGTGAATGGCATTAAGGGCCCTGTTATTCAGCTCCACAGTTTGCCTTTTCCTATAACCACTTTTAACCAAAAAAAAAAAATGACTGAGTGGGACTGTGTGAATCACGAACCCTCAATTGGCACAGGGCTTATAAGCAAGAAGTGATTTTAAACCATAGTGTCAATTAGAAATCATTGAGAACTCCTGTCTCGTATTAGGTTGACTTCAAAATAAACACGATATTTCTGCAACTGGAAGGTGGCAACCAATGGAATCTGCAGGCGGGAGACAAATGGGTCAGTTGTGAAAGCAGTGATTGCCCCACAAGGCCCATCCCCTTTTGCCTGTGCATTGTGACATTGCTCATATGTCAAGATGAGGTGGAGTTTATAGCTTGAGGACTAAAGTCCTAGGGCCCTGCCCTTGGTGGCAACTTCACTCAGCCTTTCTTTTCCATAACTTGCCACTGGAAATGGATTCAGATGAAATGAAAAGGAGATGACGATTAAAAAAATGGTTTTCCAAGAGAAATCTGAGCCAGAGAAGAATGTTAAGGTTGTAATACTCATTTGAACTGAGTATTATAAAGCACAGAAGAATGAATGCCATTGCTATTGTTGGGAAGGAGACCAGATGGCAGAAAAAAACACAAATAACCTTGGGAAGGATGCTGGGGAATATTTCAGAACACTTGAAAAGATTCCTCTTTGAGAACCCAAATATTCAGACATTTCACGTTTATATACTGATTTTTATATAGCCATGAAAATGTATTCATGGCCACTTCTAGGGAAGGGTAATGCCACCAATTTGGATGAATTGCCAGAACTCTTAATACATGCATACTTATTCCCAGTCAGTTTCCAGTTCAACTGCAGCTCATTCTCTTTTTATATGTTTAGCATGGGATGAATCATTTCATCTTCATTGGAAGAAGTGTGAATGGCTCACCCCCTATATATATACACATACTTGTATCTGCATGCAAGTGCACACACAAACAGGCACGTACCCACTGCTTCAATTTAAAATCAGGAAAATCAATGTGCCCAGTGAAACTACAGCTTCAAGGTGCTGCAGAAAACTGTATATGAAGTTCCTGATTAGGAACAAACCAATAATAAATTCCAAAACATTATTTTCCCCACCAAAGCTAATGTTTATGTTTTCATGATAACATGCTCATCTGTCCGAATCCCAATTCTAGGAGTTCAAAAGAAGGTCTCCATGAATGTAAGATCATCTAAAGACAGGAATATTAAAAAAAAAATGACAAACATTTATATTTTTTACATAATGTATAAAAAATGCTGTGCTGTGCCTGGCTAACTCCATCTGAATCACGTCCCGAAGTTCCTTTCCCCAATAAATGTGCATATGTGTGGGTATATTTGTATATTTGTGTACACATATGTGCGCTCATATATATCCACTCACCAAAGGCCTCATTCATGAAAGGAGTAGGATCAGAAGAAAATATGAATTCATATTCATTGAATTAACAAGCGCTGATTTCAGATGTTTGTCTGCAAAATAGACATTTGTAAAAATAATTGATTCCCATCAGCACAGACACAGGCAAAGCATTCTCTTTCACTCATATACATGTATGCAAATGCTCACACATTCCTCTCTCCTTTTAGCAGAAGCAGCAGGAAGGAAGTAAAGAGATCAAAGATGAGAGTGAAGAGAGTAATGAACTGAAGAGGGAAGATAAGAGAAAAACTCAACAGAGGCAGCTGTGCCAATTAGTATACACCTAAACAAGTTTACTCCATAGTAACTTCCACTGAGTTCAATGGTTCTTATGCCCAGGTAGGTCTACATAGAACTTCTAGTCTTTGTCAGTCTTGGGGAAACCTTGCCATTTTCTGCTCCTGTACTAGAGCAGGATTTTGTGCTAGCAACCAGTCCTCCCTTTGTTGCTCTCCACCTGTAAAGAACGATGTTTTACAAGGGGGCAGAAAAGTGGGGAAGTCACTGAACGTGTCTTTTTTCTGAGAGGGAGATTCCTTAAAAAATGTACTGAATCCATAGATAGAACTGGTTCCCCTCCCGTGGATTCAATGTACTTCCCTTAAATCTTAATTAACAGTGAGACCCAAGCCATGGCAGGTGGCATTTCTCCCTTTCTTTCTTCTGTTCTAGTGACTTACTGGCATTATTTGCAAAACATTATTTGCAAGAGAGCCAGTTTGGTGTAGTGGTTAAGATGTTGGCCTAGAAACCAGGAGACCGTGAGTTCTAGTCCTGGCTTAGGCATGAAAATCAGCTGAGTGACTTTGGGCCAGTCATTCTCTCTCAGTCCAACTCTCTTCACAGGGTTGTTGTTGTGGGGAAAATAGGAGAAGAAAAGTATATTAGATACGTTCAATGACTTAAGCTGTATATGAAAAATACCTTCATTACCCACCCATCCTTGACTTTCAATAGTGCCTTCTTTTATTCCATAAATAAGTGACCCTCTATTTATAGAATAAAAGAAGTGTGTGTATATATATATAAAAGTCTATCTCAACTTTCCTGCAAGGTCCTCTAGATGGTATATGAATCTCTCACTCCCTTCCCATCTTCAAAGCAAACATGTGATATTGTTTATCCTGGGACACAGCAATGGCTCAAAAATCACCCCAGAGCTCTGATGTTAAATAGGGCTTTGAACCCAGATCCCATCTTTCTTATTTAATATTTAACAATGTGTTATATTAATTTTCAGTGGTTACAATAGTTGCTTCAGAGGGATAGGTGGGTCATGAGGAAATGTACAGGTGGAGTTATTGGGGCTGCTGGGAGGGGAGTTTATGTCACACCTGGTCTGCTAATGAGAGATGGATCATTTCTCTCACTTGATCCTTGGATATTTTGTGTTGAAGTATGGGTTCATCTATTCTCAACTGGGTATTCTGTAGTAAAGTAAGTCAGGGGAAGGGGTGCAGAGGTGATCACAGCCATAAGAACAATATCTCCCTTATCAGGACGCCTTTGAGAAAGACATATGGTTCATGTTAAGAGTGTGTATTTCAGTCTTGGAACCAGGGATAGGTTGGGGATTCTATTAGCATTCTGCCCACCCCACTGCCTAAGGCAATCCCTGAATAAGCTGACAGTGTTGATCTCAGAATTGGAATTGGAGGTCTCTAGGCTGGAGGAGTCCAATGATCTGGGGCTGGTTTGTTCTGAAGTGGCTCAAGAACATATAGTGACCATGACAATGAAAGGCCTATCCTAATAGACTACATGATGTAGATCACACATTCATTTTGGCATTTTGTTCCAATTAGGGACGTGTTCCATAGGTGAGAACAGTCGTTTTCCCATTAACACGGGTCAGTTAACACCTGGTTAAGCTTTGATCACATCTTATCTCTGTGAAGCCAATGGACTTGTTGGAAAAGTCTGCCCGAAAAGGTTACTGGATTTAGTTGGATTCCAAGAGGACTCGAAAGAGTTTGTGGCTGGGCTGTAGCAATTCTATAGATTTCATGGGTAGTACCATCAGAATAGAGTATTTGTTAGGGCAGTCAACACAACTGGCCCTAGATGCTCTCTCCAACGTGCTTTGAGGATGGCCCCATGATAACCAGGTGAACCATAGGAGTTTATTATTGACTGCATGCAGACATTCCATGGAGTTATGCATATCCTGAAAACTTCATAGAGAAATAATTCTAGGTCTAATCAGGATGCTGTTGACACTCAACTCCAAATCTCTTCTGATAACCTTATTGTATTGTTAAATAGAAGAAGAGGAGGAGGAGGAGGAGGAGGAGGAGAAGGAGAAGGAGAAGGAGAAGGAGAGGAAGAAGGAGAAGGAGAAGGAGAAGGAGAAGGAGAAGGAGAAGGAGAAGGAGAAGGAGAAGAAGAAGAAGAAGAAGAAGAAGAAGAAGAAGAAGAAGAAGAAGAAGAAGAAGAAGAAGAAGAAGAAGAAGAAGAAGACCCAATAAATAAGTCATCAAAGAAATACATAAACAATCTAAACAAGCAAACAAACAAAACCTGTCTTGAACTTTCTTAAGAAAAATGGCAGTAGAAGCTCTCCCAACTTCTACTGTGAGAAGACTGCACAGCTCCGGTAAAAATCTACAGCGAGGTTATTCTTCTTAAATGCTGTGTGCAAAGTGAAAAACCAAGAGTGGGGAACCTCCAGCCTTCCAGAAGTTGTTGAACTTTGCCACAATAGATGGTGCTACTGGACTTTATAATTCAAGAAAATCAGATGGCTGTAAATTCCCCCATCTGGCAGGGAAAGTCAAACAAAAAGTACCCTTGGAATTCTGAGAATATGCAGTGGAGGGTCTCATGAACTACTTTCTGTGTTGTGTGCAGCCAGTCACAAAAACGACTTCACCAAAAAGTAAATTGGTTTTGACGCTTCCTGCCACCCCAGTTTTCCATGGTGCTGTCTACCACCTTGAGCTTCCTTTTAACATTTTGGGAGACAGGAATTGAGCAACATTTGCTTTTTCAACAAAACAGTGAGCTGCCACCACCCATCATTCTTACTCTATAAGGGGCCTACGGAATCTCTATCAGGACTTGAGGAATTCTCATTGATACAGGTGATGGTGGAGGTTATCGCTTTGCTTTCCAGCATGCCAGTTTCTGATTTATTTCTAATTAAAAATAAATCTTTAAAAATGCAGCCAAGTAGGAAGGAACTCTGGCAGATTCCATGAAAGGTGCCTGTGAGCATACTGATAATCTTGGTTATCAGGTCTGGTTTGTTGTCTACTCTAGTGCCCTGGAAAAAAACTCCCCTGCATTTTTGTTCCTCCCGTTGTCATATAGTTTGATGAAAGAGAATTTGCCTTTGAAAACAAGAGCATTTCAGTGTGTTCCTTGCATTTATTTAGTTATAAGGTGGCCAAGGTGTGTGAATGTCATCTCTCTAGAGATCTGCAGCCTCTGTTGCCTCCCAGGCTTCCATATTCCTAGGGAAGTTATGAGCAAACTCTTGTAAGGGG
Source organism: Liasis olivaceus (assembly GCA_030867105.1). NCBI lineage: Eukaryota > Metazoa > Chordata > Lepidosauria > Squamata > Pythonidae > Liasis > Liasis olivaceus. The sequence goes on from CM061355.1 coordinate 69,980,163, forward strand.
CGTTCTCAGATTGAGAACTGTGGGTAGTCCAGGAAGCTTTAAGGTGATTGAAGGATGTGCAACAGAAAGCAACCCCAGCAACATTTCCTCCAGGCCCTCTAATAATAAAATCAGCTGAAAAATTCAAAGGAAATTCTTAAGCATCTTGAGAACCTCAGCAATCTCTTTCTCAAGGGGGGGGAAACTTTTGAGAAATGTCAAGCAGTTTTGGTCACAGTATTGATCAGCTTCCCTGGCAAAAGCTGTTCAGAATTTTGGATTGATTGATAGATTGATTGATTATGTGCCATCGAGTCATTGTCAACTCTTAGCAACCACACATATTGATTTTTTCCATGACATTCTGTCCCTGACTTGGTCCTTCAGCTCTTCCAATGGTGCACTCATCGCCACTGTAACTGAGTCCATCCACCTTGCTGATGGTTGTCCTCTTCTTCCCTTTCCTTCCACCTTTCCCAGCATCTGGGCCTTCTCCAGGGAGCTAGGTCTTTGCATTGTGTGTATGACTTTTGGGTAGAAGTCTTCCAAATTATGTATTCTCTACCAGATCCTTTTTGACTGGAGGTGTCCCAGATTGACTTTAGGATCCTGCCACTGAAATGAATCTTCTGCCTAAAAGGTTTCTTAGCTCTGGATCAACAACCATTTGACAGATTGTGTACAAGTTTATCCCAGCAGAGGTTGACAGTGATACTCAGTTGCAGCCAGAGTTATTTTTGACTGCCTCCTATCTGACTTTTAAAAATGAAGATGCCAGTGAAAAGACCTTGCAGAACAGAAATCACTGCCTCAGCTCTTGGCAGAGGCAACAATGGTGAAGTTAGTAAGGAGAACAGGAAAATTCTAGAGCAACTTTCCCCAAGCAGTGGTCCACCAGATATGTTGAAAAGACAAGTGGTGGGTTTCTTCATCATCATGGACTTTAGTCATGTGGGCTGGGAATTCTAAATTGCAATATTTGTTTATTGTATTTATTTATTTATTAATCAAATTTATATATGCCAACCATCTCACTGGATAAGTGACTCTAGGTGGCATTACAAGTTATTACAATATATCCACAGGGCACCAACTTTGGGAAAACTGGTCTAGAAACCGAAGAGAAATGCACTTCATTTAAAGCCCTGTTTGGATCAGGACGAAACCTCTTTGCTTTGATTAAGGAAATGAACAGAATCTAACTTCTACATTTTTCTAGAAAGTATGCTCAAAAGACCTAGAAGCAATGAAATAGGCATCCCAAAATAGTTTACATCTGCCTCCCAGCCTAATTTTTAACCCAGAAAGGACCATAAAATACTTTTCCCTTCATTAGAAGCACTAATACCAGACATTTTAGGCCTAGAGTCTATTTCATATCCAGATACCAGCAACCTTGAAAATGATTTTCAATAAAAGATCTGGGTTTATCATAATTTTTTTCTTAGTCATATACCCAGGCATTGTTGTTATATAATAATGACTCTATATATCGCATCAGTGATGATTGCAGACAACCCTCGGTATATTTGGAAGTGTTATGTTACGCCGAAGACTGAGCATAATATATCAATTATGATTCTGTATAGCCTTATTATACAACGATATTCTATAACACCATTTCTAAATTTGTAGCATGGGTGTTTTTGTTTAAGGGCAGGGATCTGGGAGGGGGGAACAGGATCTGTAAATAAAGCTCTATTGTGGATCTATAGTTCAGTGTCAAGCAGAAGTGCTGGATATGGAAGGTTCTGTGATGAATCCAGTTTGAAGTTTTCAGATAGATAGCAGTTGGTAAGCCTTTGGTAACAGTGCCAATTAGAGTAGCAATGATGAATTTTAGTTCAAAGATGCTTCATCTCTTACATAAATGACAGGAGGAGCTGTATCACTGCTAAGGCTGGATCTATGTCCATAAAGAAATGCTGCAAGAAGAAATTTCTTAGGATAGCTCAACCCAGTGGCCAGAGTTGACTGGTCTTTATTTGAACCTCTACAAATCTTTAAAGGCTTTTTGAAGCAAAGTTGCAAAGTTTCCAGGCCCATCGTGTTTCAAGTTTGCAGGAGACCAGTATGAAAGGCTGAGTGATTCAGCAGCCAAAGGAAGCTTTCAGTTCGGAAATACAAATAGATTTCTTCTCTGCCTTCTCTTTCAGCTAACCTTTGAGTGAGAGAAACTTCTGCTGATGCCAAATGACCAGGAAGATGTTAATGACAGATCCTGGTGCCTGCCAGGTGCCGCTGGGTACGCCGAGCTGGCTTCCCTCACAGATGCTGGGTGACCTTGCAAACATCTCCGACAAAGGTCGGAATAGATTCATTGATCAGCTAGGCCAAGCATATGACAGTCTGTTCCTTAATTGAATCCCAAAAGGGGGCAGGCTAGGTTTTTATTACAGAGGCCAGACGATAGCACTCATTAAAAGCTCCACAGACTGTGTGGTTTACTAATTAGTTTATTATACAGACACCTTGACGATGGGCAAAGTTGTCATTTTGCCCTTTATCGCACAGGGGATGTTGTTAAAAGTTTAATCAGCTAACACTGACCAACTTAGCTTGGCAGGCACTAGATGGTCATTACTGGGGTCACCCCTGCTGTAGCAATCCTGACAGGGTCACAGCATGAACCTCCAATATAAAGAGTGTTACACAAGGTAAGAGGGCACCTGAAAAGGAACCAACAGGAGAATGGGAGGAAAGAAAGAAAGAAAGACGCTCTGTAGGGAGTCGGAAACAGATGGACAACTGTTAGAACAACTGAATTGCTCCTATCTCTATGTTGCTTAACATATGACTTTTTATAATATGTGAAAAACTCTCTGAGTTGTCCCTTTGATATGTTGATTACCTCGAAGATGCACAGTTTGTTTGAATCCAGCAAGACCATGATTTGAGCATCTCTAGATGTGCAACCACAGAGGTGTCTCACTAATGACCCAATTGATTAGGAACTTAGGAGTCTTGAAATGGAAGACTGCTGATAAAAAAACTATTCTTCTTAACTACATACACACGCTTCAGATTTCATTTCCCACAAATCCCAGTGCATTTGTGGTTAACCAGATGGAATTCCCACAGACATCGTTGTCACTAATTAACTTTAATTTTCCTGTGACATGGTCTGAGTTGCTGCAGAGTCTCGTGGAATGGGTTCCTGAAGGTCTTTCACTGATATGTCATCTCTCCCCCAGGTTTTCAGGTAACCTTGGCACTGAATTTGCTAGAATGCAGCTGTGATTAAATGAGCCACGAAGAGCCTTTTAGAATCCACCAGTTAATTTGTGGTCAGAGAAATGGGGAAGATGATTCACTCACAATTTCTCAAGGGCAGAACTCCCCTCTTATTGGGGCAGTAGGGCTGTCCTGAAAAAGCTCCATGAGAGGATTGCCTTTGTAATGTTTTCCCTAGGCACTGAACTGAGGGAGGAGAAACCCAAGATACCCAAGATTCACTGCTGGAAAGAGGATTGCACAGTGAAAGGTGGGACAGTCCCACCCATGAGATATTCTCTTCTCCTTTGAAAGCATTTCTAAAGCAAACACTCTTTCATCAAACTGAATAATATTTAGAAGGAAATTGCCAGTTTCTTTGCAGTATGGTAAGAGTCACTTCATCAATTCAGTTGTCCCAGACCCTAAGCCTTGCCCTTTTTTTCTGTGTACAACAAAAGGATCAATGATGCAGCAGATGGTTACATGTGAACTGTAGAGCATTTGTTCTCATCCCAGTTCAGCCAGGAGTCTTACTACGACTTCTCACCTTCACCTAAGTTTGATGATAGAAGGGGATAACGCCCTGGCTTCATCAGAGGAAGAGTCACTTGTAGCAGCATTTAAGGGGGATCAGCAGCCTTGCAGCCTTGCAACTCAAGCTCCTCCTCTTTTTAATGCACATCACCACATTGCATAGGTATTGCAAAGAGGCAAAGCTTGCATTGCAATGTTGCAGTGCTGCTTTTCTCATTCAGATGAAAAAGATGAACTCCTGCAGATGCCAGTGTCAGCTACTAAGGTAATACTAGATCATCATCTGATATGTGCCAGGAAGTAGCCCCAAATCTTTCCTGCCTTGCTTAGAACCCACATTAGTGCTTCTGGATCCCTGTTCAAACATTCATAGAACTCATGGAGGCTTGAAACCAGGTAGGGAATGAGGTAGCACATCTCACATCTTTGCTGCCCCACTTCTTGACTGCCACATATTCAACTGGGGGGGGGGCAGAAAAGGAGTTATTTGAATTACAGTATAGCACTCTGTGGACTCTGGAATCCTGCTTTCATGCATTCTTAGATTAGACATGGCCAGTATCTTTGCCCACTGAACAAGTGTGACCACTTCACATGAACAATGCATGAAAGGGATTAAATGTCACTTCTTGGAAAGCAACTTCAGGTTCTCATTGTCATCAGTGACCCAGTGATGGGGAAAGGATGTCAGGTTTCTCCCCTCCCGCCGATATCTGAACTGCAAGGGTACATATGAAGACATGAGTGGTGTGCCCCAGATTTGGATAAAGCCCCAGTTGAAAATGGTTGCCCCATTAAATGAGCTGGAATCTACATGAAGAGACAGAACTGGGATCTCCATAAGCTCTCTGGTGCTTCAAAGTGTTGTGGAAGCAATGGTGTTGTCTCTACTACTTTTAACTTTGGTTTGTCCAGGGGCATCTGAGTGCAAATAAAAAAGGGGTAGGGCTTTAATTTACATAGTTGTGGCACCATTTTGACTTTTTTGCAGATGCTCCTGGTTTGTCCATCACAACAACTTGACTGTGAAGAGAAAGGCCAAGAAATGAAGGTATGTGGCTCCAAAGATTGCTTTGATCATAGGGAGATGTTCAGCGAGGATTCTGAGTCATACTGCTTTCGTGAAATGATATTGAGTTCCTTTCCTGCAAAACCTGTTTAATGCTGTTCCAAAACAAAGGATTTCCCTTAACATAAAAAGGAAAAAGGAAAAAGAAAAAGAAAACCAGAAAGGAAAAAAGCTGAAATGCAAAAGCTCTGCATCTTTTCATTTGTATTTTGGTAGCTTTGGGTTTTTAAAAAACAAACAAACAGTAGTCTACTATTTACATAGACATTGCCCACGAATAATAATAACCAACAGTGGTGGCTGTTAAAGAACATGCTACACTTCCTCCTTCACCCCAAATCACAAAAAGCATCTTTGCACAAACCCCAGGGTGCCTGTCTGAAATTTGGCAAGACTTATGGCCACAGAAGGACTCAAAAATATCTAATTCTGTGCAAACTTCCAATAATCTTACACTTGTTTTCCATTAAAATAGACTAGCAGACAGAATGTAATGAGACTTAGCATCAAAATACATTCATTCATTCTTCTGGTATTGAGCTGGCTTCATCCTCTCAGAAAAGGCAACTACATACACAAATTTCTTCATTTTATATTAGAAAAGGCTCTTGCCTTAGCTGTTTCTGAACTTGGCCTAGCCTGGCCTGTAGAAGTAGAAATCTTCAACGTCCACAAATCATATTTTGGAATTTGGTTCAAATTGGACCAGACAACCTCTGATTCAGTCCAAGTTAAACAGGATTACTTCTAGAATGTCAAAGTGGATCTGCACCAGATGTTGAGATCAATGCACAAACTGGTCAGAATATTTATGCTATGGCTCTGTTGAGACCTGCCTTGTTGTTTCTCAGGTGTCTTCTTTCTCTGTGAAAGACACTTCTTTTTTTTCAATCTTATTCTCATGGTGCTTGAGAATTTCTAATTTCTCTTAGTGGAGAGAGTACTTCAGAACATACTTATTACAGAGGTGGCAGAGGTATTATTTATTTATTTATTTATTAAATCAATTTATATATCCACCCTTCTCACCCCAGGCTGCTCTTGTCTTCTTTCCAACATTCTGAAGCTTCCCTGGCTGTCCACACTTTCCAATCTGAGAACAAAATGGAGGAGTTCCTTCATGTTGTCTTCTCTAGCGATTTAAACTTCCTTCCTTCCTTCCTTCCTTCCTTCCTTCCTTCCTTCCTTCCTTCCTTCCTTCCTTCCTTCCTTCCTTCCTTCCTATTCTTAAGATTAAATATCTACCTTCTTAGGTCCTGGCAAAGTTTTAGGCATCTCATGAGTTGGATGTCTTTGGAAATAGTCTTTGTTTCATAAGTAATAGCTGAAGGAAGTTTAATATTTAGAGATTCACTGAGCTAGTGTAACTTTAGAATATGTATTGTTAAAACAGAAGTTGTTTTGGGGTAAGAAACATTTCAGAATCATGAAAATTGTTATGCTGAAGATGGAACTGTGCCATCAACCTGCACCATGCTAGTTAATATGTCTTGGTAGTTAGTTACCCAGGAATTTCTTCTCATGACAGATTGCTCTATTACCTTAAAAAGAGGCAAATGCATCTTCACTAAAGGCCTCTTTTAATGGTGAAACTAACAGGTTCTAACTTTTCTTTCTGCTGTATTTCCCTAAGGCAATGAAGGAATTAGCTTTGTGTGCCTGTGTGTGTCAGTGAGACATTTTGAAATTTCACACATTCAAATCATCCCAACTTTGACAGAATTTTAAATACACAGAAGTGCATTTCTAAATTCAGATATTCACCTGTCATCTTCTCAACAGGTTTTCCTCCTACAAGGCTCTGTGTGCTCTCTTGAAATGAAAAATACTTTTAATAGGAGAAGGGTAGAAAAGAGAATAACATAATGAATATAATAAAATATTTGATTGGCTGTGCATTTGTTTCCATGGCCCAGGCTGGCTCTCAATACACAATACTTCTTAAGCGACTGGCACACCTTGAGATGGCTTGTGGATAAGCAGGATCAATAATTGAATCAGGTCTGTGAGAAACCATTTGCTTTCCCACAGCAGCTCTGATGTTGGGCAAATCCAGACCACCTTCTTGGCCTGGTGTGAATATCTCCCACTAACCATTTCCAGAGGACACAACTGCATGCCACACCCTGTGTCTCATTATCTAGCCACAGGTGAGGCAGCTCAAGGATAGCTTTAGTTCTTCTCCTCTGGAAATGATGCTTTCTCTCTTTTCCTGCCTCAAGATGCTATGTGAATGTAGGCGCACTCATGTGCATGGGGAAGAACCTGACAGGATATGTTACCAAGCTTGGGACTCCAGTTGGTTCTGCTGCTTTCTTGTAGGACTGTCCCTTTCCAACCAGTCCCTGACCTGTCCTCCTGCCCTTCAATCTTATTATTGTTATGAGGGAGACTGGAACTCTGGCTTCTGCAACCACTTTCTTTTTCTTTTTTAAGATGGGCTGACCCAGAGAGTGTGAAGCCCTGAGATTGTCAGCCCATCAAGGTAAACCGGACTAGGAAACCATATTTATGAACACTAATGCTACTTTTATTATAAGGTTACAGTAATAGAATATTGCAAGTCTGAAAGCATCATCCCCCGCCCCCCGTCCCTTTATTTTCATGAGAACTAGGGAGGGTCTTGTCTGAGACATTTACTCTGGTTACAGTTCTAGCCTGGACTCAGATATCTTTTATCTGACCACTGTCTTGGTTCTGCTCTTCCTCCTTTTCCTTAGAGTTATTCTCACAGCCCGTTACAGAAATTGACTTGTCTACCCCTGTTTTAACCTACGTAATTGAAAGGTCATTGAAAGGATTCTTCTCTTGTACTTCAGTAGCCTACCTGGCTGGGAATTCCCTTCTCAAGGCTGCTATTCTCAGGAGCCCTGGCTCCTTATTTCTCTCTTCACATAATGTTTTCTAGGGTATTTTAGAGCTCCCACACTGATCCCCACAGCTAACCCCCTTTCTCATACTCCAACCCTTTGACAGCACTTAACCGATATCTGCACAATCTCCGATGGCAGTAGATGGCAACCAAGAGATGCAAAAAAGTTGTTGGTGCCACCTAGTGCTCAGTACAGACAACCAGTCAACCCATAGTTTCAATTGGTTGATGGTCCAATGGGGTGAAAAAAGAAAAAAAGTACAGTGTATGGAATAATCAGAGCATTGTACATGACAATTGGAGGAGGCTTTTCATATGGTGGATAATGTTGGTTAGGATTGGAATTTCAACCAAGAAAGCCATCAGTGTTAGTATGTTGCACTCTAAAGGTGTATGGACAACAGCATAGCACAAATCCAAACCAAGCTAGGGGGATTGCAATATTTAAGGTAGTGTGATTTACTGACAGTTCTGTGGTGGGAGGAGAGCATGGCAAAACATCTGGATAGACATAGGGGACTGTAAGAAATCCAGATGGCAACCTGCTGATCAGGGAAGAATCATCAGAAGTTGCTCTGTTGTAGGATCTTTCGAACCTCAATCCAACACACAATATTGCTTTGTAATGCACACTGATAGGTATTAATATATAATTTGGTTAACATCTGCAATGGCACTGGACATCAATAGGTTCTGATTTCAAGTCTTTAAGTAGTCCAAAGACTAGAGAAATAGAGGTTTATAATTGGAGGGCTCTGAGGTGCATGGAGCCAAGATTTTCCAAAATTTATCACTGAATTATCACTTTTATCATGACTGAAGAGGAGAATTATTAAATATCCAGTGAGTAATTATCTGGATTCTATTTGATTAATTTTAATCATTTTTCAATATGACTGATTTCTAGCAGTTCCCTAGTTTGGATATTATTGTACAGGAACATTTGTAAACCATCCAGAGCCATAAAATGGGAGTGTACATCATATATATTTTTAAATAAATAGAATAATAAAATGAAATTTAGTTTTGATCTTAGCCCCACCCACATCTTGGGCCATGCCCATCATTTAAAAAAGAGGTTGTGTAGTTCAGTTGCTGATCACATAGTCTGCATGGAAGACCTCCCAGATTCATTTCCTCACCTCTTCTAGAAAAGGATCTGAAAACTGGTAGGATTTGGAAAGATATTTTCCCCAAAACTTTGGAGAAATACTGCCAGTCAGAGCTGTCCTTAAAAATCAGAAGAACCATGGATGTGACTCATTCTAAAGCATATTCAAGTTTTGTTGGAATTTAGTTAAAAGTTTGAAGTGATTTTCATGAGTGACTAAAGGGCACCGAACTTTTTTTTTTTATAAGAACAACAAATAGCGTTTATAATGAATGTTTTTATCCCCCCCCCCCCAAAAAAAAAACCTCTGAAATTTTTCAGATTAGGAAGCTCTTTATATTTTATCCATTCATGCTAATAAAATTGACTGGGTTATCTAATACATTTTTTCCCAATTGATAACAATGTTCCACTTTAGCTTTCTGAGCTGTTCTCTGGATATTTTGAGTACATAAACATGTTCTGTCTTTCTCACTGTAGTTATGCCATATGACAACTTTTACAAACACCAAAGGAGCTGAAAAATATAACTTTAAAATCTTAAGGGCACTACCTGGTCAAAGCTAATCACATTTTAACTTCTATTTAAACCTTTGAGTAAATATTTTTATTGAATTAATGAAAATTTTAAAAATGCCTACCTTGCTTTATGCTGTTATTGTTATGCACAAATCAATCAAATTTAAGTCATGTTGTGTCCCACTTATGATATTGATTTATTACATTGCAAAGGAATTAACCCACTCCACAAATCAATGATTGTCTGTTTTTGACCTGATTCTTACTACGTCCATCTCCGTTTTCCAATAATCCTCTGAGAAGTAGTAATGAATCAGAAACAGTAGAATTCCCCAGGGTTAAACAGGACTGGTATAAGTGTTCACAGCCTATGCAGCTGTGGGTTATGGGTGAATGAGTGCATGAGTGCATGAGAGCAAAGAGAGTATTCCATTCCTCCATTCCCCCCAAATTCCTTCAGGTTCAGGCTGATGGGGTTTTGGAGTGAGCAGGTCTATCCATAGCTGTTTAACTATTGGCTGATACAGCATGAAGTTATCCAATGGGTAGATTGGACTAACAGGATTGGCTAACTGGCTATTAGCTAAGGCTCCATGTTAGTATTAGGTAGGTTGGGCCCATGGACTCATTCTCCTATGTAGGATTTTATTGCATTTCCAGTATGTTTCTTCTAGATACTCCTTTAACTTTTTAGTTAAGTTCTATGGGTATTCCATTTTGAATACATAGTTTGTAACATCTCTTTTCCCAGGAATCTATCTGCAGTGTTAATTTAGGCTTGGAAGGGGCTCCAAACCTGGCTTTGCACTGGACTCCTAAATTCCTTAAATTGAGAATAAGAACAGGACTGCCTTCTCCCATCATTTCTGCCTGCTCCACCAGGTAAGTAGAGTGGACACACTCTGGGTCCTCTCCATTAAACAATGATATCTTGTTGGAACCTGGAGTCATGTCTTCTCAGTGGTAGGACCTGCCCTATGGAACAGCATCTCCCCAGAAATTTAGATGGCCCCAACCCTGTTAGCCTTTAGCAAGGCATTGAAGACCTGGCTGTTCCCCCAGGCATTTGGGTCAGAGGTAGGATGACTGCTGTTGCTGGTGAGTGGGGCCAATTTCTTTGGGTGCTGGGTGTTGTTGGGTGGGATTGTTTGTTTTGATCTTGCAAATTGCCCAGTCACTTGTGTGAGATGGGGAGTGACATAAATTAAATAAACACATAAATAAAAGAAAAGATGTCTTCCTATTAAAAGGCAAACCAATTCCAGCGAGTTGAGAATAAGCTATGCTGTTCAGTGGCTCAATACATCTGCAGGGCACCAGGTTGGGGAATACTATTATAATCCTTAAAAAGAATACAGATCTGTATTAAAGATGGGAATTATCCTCCCATGATGGAAGACTCTGGAGAAAGGGCAGGCAGAGCTGACTAGAATTTCATGGAGTTCTGCCACTCCACAGCCTTCCCATTTGCCAACCGTTTGCAACGCACTTTGAAACTAGCACACAAGCCCTCCACATTAGATTGATTATCTGTGAATCTCAGCCACTTTCAACATGGCCTTTCCTGTATCCCTGAGAATCTAGAATTCAGAGAGAGAGAGCTTCTTCGGGCAATCATTGTTTGATCTGAGCTAGCCAATGGCTGAGCACAGAGCGTACTATTAATCAGTAATCACGTTTACTGTTTTTAACTGAAAATACTGTCCCCAGAGCTTCCAGCACTACATGAATTCAGGAAAAAAGACCCCCCCCCCCAAAAAAAACAAGTTTTCAGAATTCCTATACACAAACACTCAGTCCATACAGTTCCACGTGAATTTAAACACATTTCTTTGGTGGTCTGCAAAACATACCACCTTACAGTTATGTAGGCAGTTGTAAGGAAAGATTGATTTTCAAAGCAATTATCAAGTGCATCCACAGGCCTTAAAGCTCTTTTGTTCACCATGGTGCCAGAGTGAACTTTCTGAAGGTGGCATTCTAGCAAACCCCGTGAAAGGTGGCACTGTGGCAAATTACTCCCGTCCCACGAAACCTTTGGGAGTAATCCCCAGCTAAATTGCATTTGAGGGGTTTTTGCCCAACAGCAAAGATCATGATAACACGTCACTAAGCTGGGTTAAATGAAAGGATATGTAGGACCTGACAGGTGGGGGATATGCCATACAGCCCCTTCAATGGGAGAAGAAATGCCTATAAGCCCATAGTGATTTGTAGGAATGTGTATTTCATCCATCTCTGAAGTGAGGGAGAAAAATGCAAATGGTTTTTCAGAGAATGGTGTCAAACCTCACACCAGGCATAGCAATAAATCTTCACTCTCCAGATACTTCACTCCATATTCAGCAACTTGCCACAGCAGAAGCTCACAGACTCGACATGGCCAGATTAATTGCATTATTGCAGACAAGATAAAAGTCATGTACAAAGAAAATCTGCCTACTGCAGAACATAAAAATCAAGCGCTTTCTGTGTGTGTATCTGCTCCAGGGTTTAAATTCTAAGCCTTTTTTTTTTCCCCCTGCTTTTAAGTTAACAGAAATTTGCTGGCCTTGAGATGGGGAGACTGCTTGGTCTTTACAAAACAGTTCTGTCTAGCCTGAGAACCACTGGTTCCTGCCTTACCAGCTATAGCCCTTACACCACCTCTTTTTCTATTTTCCTCTCCCATTTCCCCTCTGAGTTTGGAGGTGTCAGGTATCTGATTGTGTGTGGCTGAGGGACATCATGCCCCTTCTTTCATTTCCACTTCCTGTTTGGCTGGAGTTGATGCGATTCTCCCCTTCAGGGCCCTCTACGCCCACTTCTCCTGCCTGAAGATAAAAGGAGGGAGGGGAACTTCTAGTTTTTTCTTTGGCTGAAGCTGGTGAAATCTCCCCTGTGTCCACCAATTCAACCCTTCTTGCTTCTCAACACCAATAGAAGGAAGAGATCCTATTTTCATCAGGAGAATCCCCTCAGTTGCAGAACTCTCTTTTTCATCTTTGGGTGGGGCATTGTCTGTCTGTCTCTCTCTCTCACACACACACACACTGCTTGTAAAAAGTCTTCCTTCCAATCCCCAGATCAGTTCCCCTCCTTCTCAGAATGGTGGGCAGGTACTGAAGCCTGATTTCATGGTCTTATGAGGGTATTGCAAAGGGAAATGTTACAGGAGACAAGGGTCAGGTGTCTCATCTGCTTCTTCCTACAAGCATTTCATGACCAGGTAGCCCTTCTAATGAATCAGATCTTCCGGTCTGCCTCTGAGTCCAAAACAACATTCCATCTTGAATTCTTCTCCCAACCACATTGGGTGGGAACCAGAGGTGCACAAAAGATAACAGGGCTTTCCAGGATCAGAGGAAATGGTGGAAAAAGGATACATTTCCAGTGTGCCTGGAAGGCTACATAGTGGTTAATGGTTTAATAAAGTTGCCACCCAGCTGTTTTGACAGTTGTGTAGGATAAAGCTGGTAGAAAGCCTGACATGGTCTCCACGAGCAATAGGGGGACTTTCTTCATAAGGGTACTTGGAGGAGGCCTTGGCAGAATCCAGTTGATCCTTGAGGAAGCATTGAAAGGATTTCAGTTCCTTGAAAAATTGGGAGACCTCTGAAATGGGGGAGGCCTTTGGCAGCAGGTGCAAGGGGTAACCATAGGTCGCCTGAAGCAACGACAGTCTTTAGAAGTGGTGAAGAAATTGAACTATTGTAAATTTGACTTGCATCAGTGATGGTTCAAACAAATGTCTTGCAATTAGCAGAGATATATGCAGGCCAAGAAGTGGGGGGAAATCCTTATCTGGAAATGCTCCTGGAGCAAAATCTTGCCATGGTTCTAGTTGTAACCTTGATATGAGGTCTTCTCCAAAACTTGGTGGTTTAAAAATAGTTATTTAGTCTTTAATACTAAAGACATTTGTGGGTAGCCCTATTGTTTGGTAGAGTGAGGCAGCTTACTTCAGATATCTCCCCCCCCCCCCCCAACAACCTCTCTTCTGCCAGGAAATGTACTGAAAAGTTTCCCCTTCCGTATTTTTTACTCACCATTAGGATGGATACCTTTGAGAGAAATCTCTTTTCAGGCCTTTTGCAGGAATCACTACAGAGGATTCATTTGCAAATGGGCAACTTTTCAACCAAATATCCACATCTGTTTGGAAGTTATAAAACCACAACAGCAATATGCTCTATTAAATTTGAGGTTTTCTAAATTTTGGCAGCACCCTCACTCTAGCAAGGACCTTACTGTCTCTCCAGGAGGAACAAAATAAAAGGTTGCCTTGCTTGAGGGACAGTATCTCTACAGGGATGGGCAAAATGGAATTTAAACATAGTGATTTCCTTCTAAAGCCCAGCTTTTTCCTGAGTGGCTTTTCTCTGGGATTATAGCCAAAATCAATGTGGACTATTTGCCCAGCAAACTTCATAAGGGCACTGCTTTACTGGAGGTGGCATTTTCATATCAGACATAGAAACAGAGCTTCCAGCCTCCTGCAGTTATTAAAGATCATTTGACCTTCTTTTTATTCCAAAGAATCTGTCCAAAGCAGCAATAAGGCTTGGCGATAGGTCTTTTCAGCTTTATATTGGTAGACTTGTATAGAAGATTGCTCAAGAGAAGTCTCTTTCTGAACAGTTTGACCCTTCAGGTAAGTGTCAATACTTTGTTCTTCTCCACACAAAAATCAAAACTACTTATATGCACACATCAGAATACATATACACTTATATATACCTTTTCCCATTTGTTTTTAGATCGAAAGTCCCAATCTAGGAAACAAATATATCTTAAAAGGCATTTTTTCTTATGCAGATATTCTCCTTTAGCCCATCCTATCATTTTTATCCCCTTAAATTTGGTCCTCTTGTTTCCCTCATGACTGATACTTTTTCTTCCTACATGAATCAATGTGGGCAGTCCCAACCTATCTGGGATCCCCAGGCTTGTGGGTAGACTCATTCCTGGATATAGCAAATGACAATTTCATTTTATAATTATACATTCATGAAAGAAAACAATCCCTACAGCAATGCAGATGATGAGGGGTACACTTTTTCATGGCCTAAATATTGTTTAAAGGTAGATTATGAGGACGAGACCAGGAAGAGCTATGAAAACTCTCCTTATACATTCAAAAAAGCTACAAAGGTAGTGTGAGATCATGCCAGCCAGCCATGATCCATGATCAGAAGACAACCATAGCACCACTATCTGTATATTTGGCCTCTGTAAGAAGGGGAGTTAGATCTACATCCAAATATCTCCACAAGGTGGACTTGTATTTTTTCTAGAGTCCATGGTGATTTACTCCAAATGTTAGACAAAAGGGCAGACTCCAGATAAGGAACAGGATGGTTTTGCCCTTTGAAAATTGAGTGGCTCCAACTCAGTGCTTATTTATTTATATTATAAATGTGTCTCCTTACATTTAATTGGTCTTACTCCCAAGCAACTAGGCACAGGATTTGCAGCCTAAATTGATTGCTGCACTAATTAAATAAAGTCGCATAACAACTGGCAATGCATAACTGTCAAGAAATTATCATAGTAGATTTGGTTTATTATTTAATCAAATTAATTATTATTCTAATTGCTTTAGCTATTTTGTAAAACATAGTTGCTCCTAAACAGTTCTAAACAGTGGAAATAGTTATTAGGGGTATTTTCTCCTCCTCCACCACCACTTCCTCCTCCTCCTCCTCTTCCTTTTCCTTTTTAATGAGTCTCTCCCTTAACTTTGTAATATAAAACTGCTGACTCCATTCCTTTCTTTCACTTCTGGAATAAAGATAACCAAAAAGGTTAGGAAAGCCCATGGAGGCACCTATGATCTGTTCAACTGAGGGGTCTCCATGGAGATTCATTCAGTTCTACGGCATCTCAAAAGCACAAGGAAGAAAGGAACTTTGTGAGATTTTCATTCTGACTGGAGAAACTCTTGACGAGAACTTCTCAAATGTTTTATCTTTAACGAGGACCGTAGTAACTAGTGTGGGAACGACTGCATAATAAGGCTCACAGGTGCTTTGCCAAAGGAACTTTCAGAAAGAGAAAACAGGCTCCTTGATGAAAGCAAGGTGGGGGTTTCTGCAGGCAAACTGCACAGGCTTCGTCTGGATTCTGGTATCTGTGGAATGAGAGACAGCAGGGGGAACAGGCCACAAAACCTGAACTCCCTCCCCACTCTCTTCCTGAAAGAGAAGAAAAGAAGATTCAAAAGGAACAAGAATGACAGGCTATCCAGTGGAAAGGTATTGGATATTCTCGCTTTGGGTCACAACCATGGCTTGCATTGCTGAGCAACATCTTTCTAATTTGACATTGATGAACTCCTCCATGCTAAGGTTCATTCAGGGAAAATCCTGGGGACTTGATGGCAATGGGAAAGTTGTGTGTGTGTGTATGTGTGTGTTGCCATAGAAGAAGAGTCATCTTTTGGACAAATTGCATTAATGATAATGGAATGAAAATGGTGGCCTTTGATGTAAATACAGGCCTTCTTAATTCACCTTACTACAAGACTATTTTCTACTTAGCTTGGGGTAATGAAGATAGGGAGGACTTCGCTATAAGATATACTCAGTTATCTCAAATAGTAAATAGAACATTGCTTTCCTTTGATGATACTACTAGCTGAAGGAGCTAGTCTGTCACTTCTGAAGGAAATAACAAGGTTCCTCCATCAGAAACAGCAGTGAAATTTTGAAGAATCCATGGAAAGTTTTAGTAAAATCAATGACATTTCTTTACTCAATTTATGTTTTTTTTAAAAAACAAAAACTGAATTTGGAAGACAAACAAAGACTTAAAAAGGAAGGCAATTTCTAAAACAAGGGTGATAAAAATTTCTGATTGACCGTTTCAGAACATCTTCTTCAGATTACGTCAATCTTTAGATGTAATGGGATGTGGGAATGACCTTGGGAGACTGGAGGAAGAGCTGCAGACTGGGCAATGGTTAGATAAGAGGCAGCTGAGCCCACAGAAGGAATGGGGGTGTGGAAAATGTCTCAGAAGGGACCCTTCCTAGTTTCTTGGAATGTAAAGGTGAGGGGGGGAGATGTACTTTCAGACTTGCAAGATTCTGTTAATGTAACCTTACAATAAAGTTAGAGCTAGTACTTCTGGATGTGCTTCTTGTCTGGACTACCTCACAAGGCTGATATTAGGATATCAGAAGACTATTTCAGACTTTATGAACAAGCTCAGCCTGCAATCTCCTCCACATTTGGCTCTTGCTGGTGATACTGACAACTGTTTGAAAGGTTCAGATTGCAAACTCTGTTGATTTATTATACAGATAATGTCACTCAATTGTTTTTCCTCTGGAAGCCACTGATTTTACCACCCTCATTTCTCCTTCCCAAAGGTGCTAGGGAAGGTGGGGGGGGGGGGGGGGAGTGAGAAAAAATACCAGTATAGAAAGGCAAAAATGTTAAACTGCCTTCATGGAAATAATATGTCCATTTTCCTCCCTCTGAATTATTTTTGCAGAGGGGTTCAAACCATAAATCCTGAACAGCCCAGCCAAAATTATTAGGCATAATTAGGAACAACCACTTCACTATTTATAAACTGAATGATATTTTAAGTGATGTTTCAGATGTTTAAGAATCAGGAAATTTTAAGAAATATATGGGCTTTGTTTAAATGACCTTTCCTCCACTACCTAGCTGAATTCAATGTTTTGTCCAAGTTTGTCTCACCAAGAATCCTTCCTATGTGCTGTGCTAACTCTTCCCTATAGTTCCACATATATTCTTACAAAGGCAAACATAGGGTAGCCATTTTGCCATGCCCAGAATGCAAAGAAATGTACATTTTCTTGGTGCAAGAGTGACTTGTTTGTAGGTGAAGAGAAGGAGTGACAGCAGCCAGGATCTGTAGATGCTGGCAACTATAGCACAAATTCTTCCTTGCTGGAAAATTGAAGCCCATATCTCCCTGATAATTGATTATTCCCTGGCTGATGACAGAGAGACATCATTGTTTACTCTTTCTTTTTGTATGTCATGGTCAAGCGTCAACTTTGGATTCAAAATCTTTTTTCCAAAGGTTGAGCATTGACTAGTGCAGTGGGAACATGCACAAGCAAACCGTTGCAAAAAAAGTCCATGCAGGTGTCTTGCAGTGGCTGTTGAAATACTTGAAGAATTTATTAAGGATGGAGAGCAAGGCTGGTGGGAAGGAGGAAGTATCCAGAGGCTTAGCAATAAAATCCTAACCTTCTGCTGAAGGCAAACAACACTGGATTGAGTTTTCCTTTCCTTTTCTTTCTTCTGTTGATCATTAAGGATCCTCACAATGCATTGTATAGTCTTTCAGATTCATTCATTTTACATTGTATTGATAAAGCCTGCGCAAAGTGTTATAAATAAATAACTGCCTGTCATGTTCTGAGCTTCTGCCATTCTGCCTACTGGCTAGCCTTCTGAACTGGTGCTAAATCCTAGTTGGATTTCTGTTTCCTAAGCAGTCCTCCAGTGCTACATCAAATGGATGCTTTCCCCAATCTCTTCTGCGCCTGTACAAGATGCTTACTTGATTACTGAATTAACCCATTTTGGGGGATTCACATAATACATTGTCTCATAAATAGCTAAAGGGATTAGGTTTGTATGACACAACTAAGACTTTAAGGGAAAAAAGCTCCTGAGTTTACAGCTGACTAAGGTTTTCATTGTGCAAATACAGCGGCTAGGTCTTTAGTTGAGCTAGTGAACTGTACTGTGGGAACTCAACACTAAAGTATAATGCTGCAATGACAGACAGATCACTTTCAGAGTGTACTGCTAGAGCATCGGGTGGGAAGTTTTTGATGCAATATAGAAATAAATGTCATGCAATAATCAAACTTTCTCTTGAATGGCTATGTTTTGTTTTCTTTAGAACAGTATTTCTCAAACTTGGCAACGTTAAGATGTGTGGACTTCATCTCCCAGAATTCCAGCAATGGCTGGCTCCCAGCCATTCTCCCAGAAGCCAATTCTCAACTCCCAGAAGCTAGCAATAGCTGGCTGGGGAATTCTGGGAGTTGAAGTCCACACATCTTACAGTTGCCAAGTTTGAGAAACACTGTCTTAGGATAATAGGAGGTCCCAGATGCAGGATACTAGCAATGTTCCATCTGTTAGGTGACATTTTTCTGCATCATCATCATCATCATCATCATCATCATCATCATCATCATTAATATTTACCAAATGTGTATAATCACAGAAGTTGGAATGATGAATTCTTATGGGATTTTCATTGATCACCACCTAGAACCCAACACACCAGATCTAACAATAATTGAAATGAAAAGAGTAATTTTTCTAGATGTGGATGGTGGAATAACAAAAAAGGGGTGGGGGGTGGGGAATACAAAATACAGAGATTTAAAATGGGTAGATTATGGGAAAAAGTCATCTCTATGGAAAAACAGATAAAACAAATGTTTGCAAGAACTAAATATTTCAGCTACATCAGGTGTGGATTTACAAAAAGCATCTTGCTGGGCAGACATTATAATTTAAGACATGGGGAATTCTTAAGCTTAGCTGAAACTTGAATTCCCAAAGAACCCTAGATAAATAAGTGATTCTTTTCTTTTCTTTTGTTTTATTTCGTTTTGTTCTTGTACTGTGTTAGTCCTTAATGAATAAAATGTTGTAAGAGTGCCTCAGTGTGGGAAAAATCACTGGGGCTTAGCCCGAGTTGATGAATAATCCTGTTTGACAATTGTCCCTTTGTTCATTTTATGATGCATCTAAAAATGGGAAGGGCTTCAATCACATGGTTGTGGTCTCCATTTTTACCTTTTTTTACCACCTCTAGTAAACACCCCTGCTGGACAGAAAGGAGGATGGAAAATATTTCCTTAATTTCTGGGGCATTGGATATAAAATGCATATCAAACATGAATTAGGAGCCACCATCAAGCAATGTTTACCTTATTTTTCCGTCAATAAGATGCCCCCATGTACAAGACGACTCCCACTTTTCCAACCCAAAATTAAGAAATCAATATTTTAAAGATAGTGCAGAATACATTTTTATTTAGTAATTAGTTAACATTGACCTGCTACACTCGGTGGGAGGAGGTCCAAACTGTCTCTCTGCAGCTCTATTTCCAGGCTCTTTTGCATAACTGATTACATTCAAGCAGGAGTGAAACTGCTGATAGCTTGTCTCTGCAGACAGCCTTCTCTAATTGGTTTGTTCAGCATCAGCTGACGTCAGTTACATAAGGCTCGTGATTGGAGGAAGTCTGTTTGGGAGACAAGCTATTTCACTCGTGATTGGAGGCTAGCAATAGGAGGAAGCCTGCCTGCAGAGACAAAGTATGGGCAGTTTTTCAACCGCACGGTTCTCTCCTCGGCTGACTTCCTTGAATAAGATGCCCTTCAATTTTTAGCGTAAGGATTTTAGAAAAAAGTATCGTCTTATAGTCGGAAAAATACAGTAATTCCTAACCTGCAGCTACGCCTATCAGATGAAATTATTCAGGATGGGCTACTTTGTTTCAGCCTAAGGAATCTGAAGATATTGACTGGGAATTGTATCCCATCAGGAATAAAGTTCTCCAAAAAAATATTTATTTCATTTTTGAATTTCAGGTGGATATTCTGTGTAGTGTATAGGGAAAGGGTCTGATAGAAAGAGAAATGGCTGTATTTGATCTAGAAGGAGAAAGATTGATCTGAAAAAGCTTTGACTTTACTTTCTACATCATACATGTAATTTACAGTTTTTGTAAATTACATATTTACAGGTATGAGCACGTGCACATCTGGAGAACTTATCTGGGGAAGGATTATTTCTAAGGGGCGGGAAAGCAATGAAGGCTCTAGTCATATTTCCTTTCATTTAGTTGAAAAACGAAAAGGATTTTAGCTGTCTGAACAGTTTGTTTGATTATTCAAAAACACATCTATTGTTTGTGCAATAAAACTATATATGCATATGTGTGTGTGTGTGTAAATGTAACTCTTATATGACCCTAAGCCAGTGAACAGAATGTAACATTGTCTGTCCTGATGTCATTTTTGAAGTGCATCCCGCTTCCTACCACACAGAACTTGCACATTTTCCATCTAGTTGAACATTTTTTCAAACCCTGTTCTTTCTTCTCTGTTTCTGCTCTGGCATTTTTTAAATTCACTTTCTAGCACCTTTTTTCTTGTTCTTGTTAGCCAAGTGCCTCCAAATAAGTATCAGAATCCAGCAAGTTAGGAATTTGACAACGCTTACTTGGCTGAACAGATGCAAAACAATAGAAATAGCTTTCAAGCTGTTTCAGTTCCCCAGAAGAAGGCAGACTTGAGAAGAACAGTGTATTCACTAATGCCACCATGTAGAAAATTTCCCCTGCATTTTGAATTTGCTTTCAACATTGCTTGCAAAGGGGAAGAGAATCTCAGTGAGATGGGTGGATTAGAGAGTGATGACTAGGTGGGCAAGGGGAGTATGTAAATGTTCTTCATTTCACTGTGCTGTAATTTATTTGGCAAACTCCAGCATTGCTGGGCTTCTTATATTTGTTTGTTTCTAAGGATGCCTTCTAAGCCACTTCAACCTAACCAACTCTAACTATCTTATGGAATCAACCATACCATCAGGATGGATCCGTATATAAAAATAATAATACACAGTGCATCTTGTTATCATACACATAGCACCCTCTTTCAACATCCAAGCTAACATTCACATTTGGTTCACATTCTTTTCAGATTTCCCAAAGGCACTGTGACAAAGTCAGGTCTTAACAAGTGTCAGGCTCATTGGCAGATAAAAGGTGGGGACTCTGAGCAAGCTCTGTCTGCTTGCACATTTCAGATTGGCAGGTTCTATCTGGTGTAGATAGTCTGAAAGGTCACCAGGTCCCAAGCCTTATAGGGCTTTTAGGTTATAATCTGAATTCCACCTGCAATTGCACCTGGAAACCAACTAGTAACCAACACATATAGATGTGCAATATGACAAAAGTGTTTTTATTATTTTATGGTTGGTTGCACAGTCAGCCAGATGTTTAGACTGGATTTGGCATTTTTATCCATCTATTGAGTCCTTCCCAAGGACCTGGGAGAGGCAGATGTTGTTGTTTGAGAGTGTTAAAGGTATTGTCTCAGGATGTAAGCTGTTCCAAGTAAAGCTTCCTTTTGCAAATGACTGATGGTGTTTTTGTCAATGCTGATGGTCTTCAAGTGGTGCTCCAGATGTTTTGGGATTGCACCCATGGCACCTATAACTATTGGTACTACCTTTGCTTTATTTTACCACAGTTGTTCTATTTCTATTTGCAGGTCTTTGTATCTTGTGATTTTCTTCAGTTCTTTCTCTTCTCTTCTGCTATCATCATCATCATCATCAACTTCAAATGGTCTGTCACATTCTGGATTATCGTCAAGGACAGCCACCTTCAGAATGAATTACAGTAGTCCAGCCATGAGGTGACAAGGGGATGTTTCCATGAAAGCCCAAGGGAAGAGGGAATTCTTCTAGTGGGCCTTTTTCAGATTTGGAAATGTGGGCAGTGTAACAGAAGAAATAGGAGCTTGAATAAACAATAAATACCATCAAGAGACATTCAAAATAAATTCTCAGGCACTCTAAGAAAAAGGTATGAAAACAGAAGCTTTTTTCTCAAAGGAGTAAAACATCTGAGACAGTGCAAGACAACATTTGGCACCATGTTAGTATATCCATGCACACTTTACAAGAAAAGATCATGACATATTTTTTTCTCTATACATGTCCAGGACAAACTTTTTTAGATCTATCTGGGTGCTAGGCAATATTGAAACAAGGCTGTTAATTAGCGTGTGCTCTCTAAGTGGCACTTGCTAATCTACAATTGCTCTTCCAACCCATCTCTCTCCTTCCCTTTCTTCTTTCATACACTCATTTCTCCCTCTTTCTTCTTGCTACGAAAGTTGCTGGAAAGGTACAAATAATCCATTGCAGAGATCTGAATAGATCATTACTTACAGTGAAGTCTGTAGATTGCCTACCCTGATTTTGGAGAAAGAAGGATTGTACCATTATGGTTTTCTGAATGGGAATTCCACAAACAGGGTCAGCATGGTAGAATGAGGGAATTGATTGAAATGGTTTTTTAGATCTAGGTCAGAGTTTCTCAACTTTGGGAACTTTAAGATGTGTGGACTTCAGCTCCGAGAATTCCCCAGCCACCTTTCATTCCATAAAGTTTCTAGATCTCCTCCTCAGAAAGGAGGGCCCAGGTCTCATCCTGTCCTTTTTTGAAATGTGTTCAATGTGCAGCACCAACTCTGGGGGACTCTCACACCAAAAGTAGTTGTGCATCCTGGGCCGAAGCTAATACGTGCAGAGACATCTATACCCATACTGTAACACAGGCACATTTCCTTTCCTTCCTCCTGTTCATGCAAAATAATGGAAGAAGTTTTAGTGCAGAAATTTTAATGCCAACATTTTGCTATGTATTTTTCTCTCAGTGTGTGTAAAATGTAGTTTGTAATTGAAACCTGGCGGGGGTGCTATTTCACTTCAATAATATTTGTGAGCTTATCTTGCTGAATGCTTGAGCCAAGTGTGTTTCACCCTTGAGCTAAAGGAGAAAGGAGGGAGAATACATCCAAGATTTGTGGGGTGACGAATCAACCCACATGACACCAGTCTACTCTCTCTTTATGGTGATGACAGTGACACGCTGTCCCTTTTATACCAATATGTGGTATTCCTGACAGTTTTACAAGCCAAATAGAAGATGATCCTTTAAGTAGGGATCCTAATTTCATCCCCCCTCTCCTATTTTGTAGTTAAACAAAATGAGAAACGTGCTTTTTTGCATTGGCTGCATTTCTGCTTGGCCTGGAAACAGCAGGAAAAAATCTATCTGGCATGCTGTCCATTTTATTCATTTGTGCACTCAGGAGCTGCCTGTTGTTGCAAAATAGATTTTTTAGAGACTTAGTTGGCTATTTCTTAAAGATGTACGTTAGTACAGGAGACAGGAGCAAATGTTTTTTTGTGTGACCTAATCATTTTTATAGAGTGATTTGATTTGATTTGTAGGCTGTCTTTCTGCTCTGGCTAGTTCTCAAGGCACACAACGACATTTAAGACAAAACAAAACAAACTAGAATAGAAAATGTTGAAGACTTAATTGAAAAGCAACACTTTAAAAAGATACTTTT
Source organism: Liasis olivaceus (assembly GCA_030867105.1). NCBI lineage: Eukaryota > Metazoa > Chordata > Lepidosauria > Squamata > Pythonidae > Liasis > Liasis olivaceus. The sequence continues at coordinate 70,003,610 of CM061355.1, forward strand.
ATTTGACAACTCCAAGCTGGGCAAAAGAGTTGCATCTTGACAGATTTTCTAAATGCAGAGAGAGTAGAAGCCCAATGCAACTATTAAAAATAGATTTGGTAGTCAACAGTTGGGCTGTTGAATCTTAGTTCAAGGTTCTTTGTTCCCTTTGTTCTTTTTGGTTTGTTTTACATGTATTTCAATCTCAGTCTCTCTCTCTTTACCACAGTCATCTTGAGCTGTATCATCTGCATTCCATGGCCCAAGATTATCTTCCTTTTGTCAAAGAGATAATTCACAACATCACCTTTGCCTCACCTGTTATTAGCCTTTTGGGATAGATGAGGTTAAGGTACATGCCATAAGAAGTATTTGAACCTTGAAAGCCTGACAGAGATTCTTTCTCTCTCCTCTTATATCATAGAGCAGTGTTTCTCATTCTTGGCAACTTTAAGATGCATGGACTTCGGCTCCCAGAATTCCATCAGCTATGCTGGCTGGGGAATTCTGGGAGTCGAAGTCCACACATCTTAAAGTTGCCAAGGTTGAGAAACACTGTCATAGAGAATCAAAGTGAAGCAATCTTGAGTGTATTTCTCACTTTCTCCTCCCTTTCTAGACTAAGCCAATGTTCACCTAATGGTTATTGTATTTCTTCTTCAAGGCTATCTCTGTACTTCTCTATGCTTGTCCATCAGTTAAACCCTAGTGTAGGAGGAAAACATATGGGATATGAAGCTGGCTGGGCACATCCACCCTTTCTCAGTTTCCTTAGTCTATGCAATCTTCCTGTAAAAGTCACTGAAATGGAGTTGCAATCTTAAATGGTTTGATCCATCTCTTGCTACTCTGCCAAACAACAGTTGTGTCTCTTGTCAGTGGGATCAGTTGTGGCTAGCATGCAAGCCCTGATGAGAAGGAAATTCAGTTATTCTTCATCTCCTGAGTGCAAACTTACTAGACATGCCCCTCAGGATGAGTGGAGTTCATTTGTTTCACCATGAATGAAAAGCTAGTGGCTCTGCGGGTTCAATTTTCTTTTGTGGCACAAGGAATGTTGGGTAATAAATAGGAACAAATGGATTTCTTTCCCCATTTCTCTCTCTTGATTTTCCTTCAGAGCTGGGGGTATTTTTCCTTGGCAGCAGAAACTTCTTTTGATGAGTGTCTCCTAGTGGATGCAATCTTATCCTGCCAGAATATCCTAAAGATTGTATCCTTAAGTGACCAGCATTTTATCTAGAATGGTTCAGAATGATGCAGAATCCTAGGCATGCTTGGAAAACAATTAGGGTCACTTGGAGACAGCCACTGAAATGTATTTTGCCATTTAGGCTTGTTAGTATAAGTACAGATTGAGAAGACATGAAAATACTTGTAGTATGCGTTCCTTCACATATACAACTGCAATTCAGAGATCATTGGCAAAATAATAACAATCATAATAACAACAACATGTATATTCCATATTTCCTCTGGGAGGTCAAGGTAGCCTATGTGAGGTTTCTGTCACCTGCCCTCCAACAATAACTTGCTGAGGTACATTGGGCTAAGTGAAAATGATTGCTATGAAATCATCCTTTAAACTACAGGTAGTCCTTGTTTAATGACCATTCATTTAATGACAGCTCAAAGTTATGATGGCCTCAGAAAAAGTTATTTATGACCTGTACTCACACTTATGACCATCACAAACCATGGCACCCCCCCACAGTCACATGATCACAATTTGTGACTTTTTTTATGACCTTTTTTATGATGTGGTCATTAAGCAAAATCTGGCTAAAAACATCCTTTGGGAAAGCTGGATTCACTTAATGACCACATGATTCGCTTAACAACCACATGATTTGCTTAACGACCACAGTGTTTTGCTTAACGGCCATTGTAAAAATGATCATAAAATTGGGTACAGTCATGTGGTGACTCGCTTAATGACCACCCCACTTAACAACCAATTTTCTAGTCCCTCTTATGGTCATTAAACAAGGACTACCTGTACATGATCCAAATGGAAACTTGAATCTGGGCCTACCCACTTCTAATCCAACACTTTAAACCCTACACTACACTGGATTTCATGTTGTTGCTGTTTTTCTCCCAGAGAGAAAAGAAATTCAGATTTCATGGCTAAAAGGAAGCTTATTGTATTTTGAGCTTGCAATACTAGGGCTGTGTGTAGTTTTGATCTGAAGCATTGGAGGTGGTTTTTATTATAATTTGATGTATTAAATTCAAATCACCTAAAGTCAGCTCAGCACTTTGACATAGGTGTTTACTAATTAATTTTGGAGTTTTGTCACACTTATCAAATCAAACTTCAAAGCATATCAGTGCAGTTATTCAAACTGCCAATTTGAATCAAGTCAAATCAGTACTTTGACTTTGACCTGTGTACATCTCGGGCTGCTTCCTGGGTTGGTAGACCACTTCAAGTCTTTGCTATTCTTCATAGGCATCTATTGCGAGGGGGAGAGAGGTGCCAGGTGATGACATCACAACACAAACCCCTCCCCTCACATACTTGAGTGCAACATCATGACACAAGTATGAAATGCTTCCCCTTGACATCACAGTGCACACTTCATATTTTTGACAACATTGCGGTTAGTAATGGATGGCTATGTATCCCTTCTTATGGATTTTTATCTTTAAACCACAGCTAGACTGGACATAAGAGTGCTCTCTGACAGCCACGGAGATAGAGGATTTCTCCCCTCCTCTGTAAAGGAAGGCACTTGTCATTGTAGTTATATGTCAGGTAATAAATAGTTGTTTGTCAAGCTTCCACTACTGTTTCCTACTGACCTGAAGGGGAAATTACAGATGAGTGTACAATTTTTTTTGTTCTCTTTCCATGATTACTGTTGATTGGTTGGGGAAGGACATTTACATTCACTGTCGGGTGATTTGTTATTTCTTTATGCAGAGACATGTCTTCCCTTTCAAACAAGATCCCAAAAGTTCAAGGGAATGTGGAGGCACAAATCTCCTAAGCCTCCTCTCTGCTTTGCCAGGTCACTTGAAAGTGAAGAGTCAATGTCATAAATCCATTTCTCTGTCTCCCGTGTCAAACAGGCTTCTGCTCAGAGATATGAGAAGGGAGGAGGACTAGAAGGAAGACCTTCCTAATTGTCCTTCTACATTCTGCTTTCTCAGTTTTCTCTCTTTTCTTCCCTCCAATCCCACAAGCTAATTTTGCAAGTACAGATCACGAAAGGAGATGAGAGAGCATTGAAAATCAGGAAGTCAGGCTACCCTTTTCCCTGGAAACCGGATTTGGCCTGGGACCTTAGTTCAGCATTGCTCTTGACTTTGCTTTAAGATGCAGTGTATTGTATTATATTTCTGATTAATTGATCTGAGGACAATTTCACCATTTTCTAATCTGGTATGTTGTATTGCTCACTAGTCTGTTCAGAATAAAGTGGAAGCAATCCAATAACTCTTTTCAGGAGGAGATCTTAATAAATGATACAGTTTCTTTTACAAACATGTAAGATTTTTTTTTTCAGTGTGAGACTTTTATTCTAAATTAAACATCACACTGGTGATGGGGTTGACCTCAGATTTTTATTTAATTTTATTTCTTGGGGGGAAAAAACCAGACAGATGAAAGCTATTGCTATGAATAATTGACAGACAAGCCTTTTGTGTTGAACAGCGATGCATGTAAACCACAATGAAGCTACAAGAAGTGCTTTTGTAGAACAAGAGGAGACTCAAAGATTTGAATAAATCCACCTTTCAAAGAACATGATGAGAAACAAGAAAATCATAGATGTACCATGCTGTGTGCTTTAGATTCATGCCCTAGTTAATAGGAAGTTTTGAAGCCTCTGCTCTTATTGAAGATACTATATATTGTAATTCATTTACTTGCCTTCATGGGTAGGTCAAAAAAAGTTGCAGCTAAAGTTCAGTTGTATTGACAGGGGACATATAAATAAATAAAGTCTCACATTTTCCTTCTGAGCATGTTTATGGTTGGGAAACCTGTAAGACTTTTTTCTTTGTTTCCTTTGGAGCTCCACCAAAATTTTAGCTTGAGAACTTTCCATAGTTGGTTATAATGCACCAATCTTATGTGCCAATGACAAGACGCCTCAATGTTTCTGAAAACTCTGTAATGCCAAGGCAGAGTTACTTATTTTCTGATTGCCTTACCCCAAAGATATTGGAGAGGCACACCAGTAATGTGAAAGAGCTGAATTCCATGTTTCTTAAAGGGCAGACTATTGAACAGAGATGATAAAAAAAAAAATGAAGAACATCAACAACAATAATGACAATAATTTTTAAAGATAAATTTTAAAAGTTGACCATGGCGAGAAATCAAGTGCGAGAGTTTTGCTATGCACATCAGTCATGGACATCTGATTCTACCCTATTCTAAAGAATCTGCATGTAGTTACTCATATGTTCCGCTGACATCCAGTTTAGCTACATTAAAAGACTCTGTGTGGAGGTGCCTTTGAAATATGTTTGAAAATTTGAACTGGTCCAGAATGTGGTTGTCAGATGTTGATGTTCTAGGCAGTTCAGAATGCATATTTCTCAGTTTCCATCATCTATACCAACTTCTAGTTGATTTCTTGGCCCAGTTTTGACAGTTAGAGGAAGGGCAAAGTCCTAACTTTCCCAAAACAGCTGTCAGTTCAAACGTGGCAAGGAAGGACAGAGTGTAGAGAAAAGGGATGAACTTTTTGGACTCTAAAATGGGGAAGCCATTGATTTTGGAAAAGGAATAGATGAAGTTCATCAGATTTAGGAGAAACCAGGGTTTGGACAAAACAGTAGTTCGTTCATTAAGACATACATACTTTTCTTTGAAACTAGAAAATACAATTATTATATAATAATCTCAAATTCAAAGTATATTTCATCAACTGTATTGCCCAAAATGTCAAGACTGGGAGCAATGCAGTAGTTTAATGTTTATGTGGGGGATGTACAGATCAGTTTCTAAAGAGTATATTTAACTTTTGTAGGAAATTCAAATGTAAGACTATCTCAAGACATTGCTGAATTGTTTTGCATTTAAAAAACAAAATAAAAGAAAATGTATATTCATTTTGTAGACAACTGCTCTTAAGATACACTTTTTATGCATATTTCATATGTAACATGATACACATATAGGCATCAATCTACTATTGATAATGCATGCTTTAAAAATTGATGGAAGTTACTCTGTTTTCATCCCTCCCACCACAAAATGATTTAAAACCTGACTATTTCTTTTTCATCATTGGCCTCAAACTGCAAGATTGCAATCTGCTTTTTAAACCTGGTTTACAGCAAGGAGTTACAGAGTGGAATTACACGTTAAGGGCAATTGTAAAACACCATCCCTGAAGATGGAATGGAATGGGTTTCCAATAAACAGCTGATGGACAAAGTAAATGTAACTAGGATTTTTCCAAACTTTAAAGAGCAAAATATGCCACAAGCTTGCTTGCTTTATTTGTTTGTTTGTTTACAGTCCAAAACCAAATCACAAAATTTAAAAAATACAGCACACCATTAATACATATACAAGTAAGTACATACAATGCATACATATATAAAAGGAAGAAACCTTATAAAGTTAACATTTCATAGAAGGTATCATAGAAGGTATCACCAGTGCTCGTACACCGGCCACTTTAGAAGGAGATGTGAAACAGACTCAACTTCTATATTCGAGCAAATACATACTTGATCTTCATATGGAAGGTTGGCATATTGACCAGCTGTCACTGTAGTAGGGAGAGCATCTATATGGTCTATGGAGAAGACCCTTCTATGTGGGGTATAAAGAATCTTACAGAAGTATTTGAGGAATGTCCAGGGGGAGACAGCAGTTTGTCTGTATGAAAGGTGGGAAAGTTTAGCTCTGCCAGGCTGAATGTCTAAGTCCCATATCCCCTGCTTAAGTTCTACCAGGGTTTTTTCCTAGACCTAAAGCAAGTATGTCTGGTCCACACTGACTCAGAGTTTGGTTGATTTGTTTTTTCAGAGTAGATTGGGGTATGTCATATAGAATGAGATGTACCAATGAGGTTCACCCAAATGATTTGTTTCGCCCACTGAGCATATACAAGAATGCCACACTTAGTTTGAAAACATTCCCAAAGAGTTCTCTTTCATCAAGTTGAATAAGAACTGTTAGGACAACAACAACAAAGGAGAATATACATGATACTGTTCAGAAAAGCATGAATGAGGCATTAAGAAATAAGATGGATAGAAATTATCCAGTCAGTCAGTGTCCAACAGTTTCTTCCCTCTTCCTGAACACCACTAATTAAATGTTGTTTTCATATGTTACAACAAGGGCCAGTGCTGGTTGTAATGGGCTGTAAAAGTAACCTCGAAGAACTGGAGGAACAGCCACTACCAAGACAATAGTCAGACAAGAGAGATTTGAGTCCAAGGCAGAAATGTAATTTGAAAAAGCGTCTCAGGCTTGACCCTCCCTAGTTCTTTTGAAGATGAAGGGAGCAGGGAGGCGCATTCAGCTTGCAAGATTCTGTTACTACAACTTTATAATAAAAATAGTATTAGCATTGGTAACTTTGGTTTCCTAGTCTCCTCCACCTCAAAGGGCTGATACATCTATATCTATTCATAAGCTTTTTTTTTTTCTCTCCTTGAAAAATCATTCCAACTTTTTACCCCAACTTCATGCCCAGTTAAATTAAAAGGGGTCTAAGTAAATAAACCTTCCTTTGAGTCAAGGTCAAATCCTGATGACTTCAGCAATATGGAATAGCAGCAATCTGGAAGTGGTTTGCCGTTGCCTCCTTCTGAAATCTTTGACTTTCTAATTTAGCCCTGGTATTTCCTGGGTGGTCTCCAATCCCAATACTACCCATGTTCAATCCTGCTTAGCTTTTTTCAGGATCAGTCATGGCTGAAGAGGATATCGATATTTTTTGCTGAAGAAAAAGCAGCATGGCTTCTACAGAGATAAAGCCTCATAATTGTTCCTGGAGAGTGTCAACTGATCCGGTAGATGTATTTATTTGAATTTCCAATAGACATATTTACTGGAATTTCAAGAGGCTTTTAACAAAGTTTCCCATCAAAGATTTCTGAGCAAACCTAGAAGTGATAGGATAAAAGGACAGGGCTTCTTAAGAATCAATAATTGGTTAAATTGTAAAAAGCTAAGAGGAAAAATACATACCAGTCTCCAAGTGAACAAATATAAAAAGATCTCCCAAAGCTTGGTTTTTAGAGTCGTGAGTTGTAGTTTGTTAAGAAATTATCTAAATTTAGGGATCAGTACTGAAGTAATTAAAAGCCAGTTTGGTATAGTGGTTAAGGCATCAGGATAGAAACCAGGAGACCATGAGTTCTAGTCCCACCTGGGTACAAAGCCAGCCGGGTGATCTTGGGCCAGTCACTTTCTCTCAGCCCTAACAAGGAGGCGATGGCAAACCACTTCTGAAAAACCTTGCCGAGAAAACTGCAGGGACTTGTCCAGGCAGTCTCTGAGAATCAGACTCGATTGAACGGATTAAAAAAACAAACAAATCTGAAGTAATCAAGCTTGTTGACATTAAATTATTTAGGATAATTGCAACAACAATCACAATAAGTGAATATCAAATATGTGCAAAAGGATCTTGCCAAACGGGAAGAATGACATTCAGACAGCTTGCTTATTTATTTAATTGTAAGACTTATATGACCACCTATCTTATGAAACACAACTCTGAGCGGCTTACAATGGTAAAATCCAAGGGACACAGTAAAACCAAAAACCTGGTGCCTCAACCAACAATCTCCAGTCTATCATGCAATGCAATCCCTGGGTTCCAATCTCACCCCATCCCAACACCTGGGGGAAAATCAGCCCCTTATGGGTTTCTGGAAAGCTAAAAGGGTGGGGGCCTGCCACATCCCAGTGGGAAGGGTGTTCCACAGGGTGGGGGCTGCTGTGGAAAAGGCACACTTCAAAGGTCCCGCTACATGGCAGCATTGAAGGGAAGGGACCTGGAGTGTGTCCACCTTATCTGTAAGGTAATTTAATTTAAAGAAGTGTAATGAAATGGACGTTGAAAACATTAGCCTAGCATATGGCTGTAGCATGGAGCAAACTGCATGATCATTAGGAACTTAACTAAAAATAAAATTGAGAATATGATCATGTTTTTATACAAAACTATGGTGAACCATATTATACTATGCTACATGTAGTTCAGATCTTCATAGCAAAGAACAATGTAGCAAAACTGAAGAAGGTAAAGAACAGAGGCACCTCAAATATTTAAATGGAGGAAATCTTTGAAGAAGAAAAGTTAAAATCTTGGGACTTTTTAAATTAAAAAAAAAATTGAAGAGGGAGTGAATGGTAGACAGTTGTAAAAGATAATACACAATGTAGAAAGTGGATAGGAAAAGCTTTTTTCATAATTTTGTAATATTAGAACCTGAGGTCGGTCGATGAAGTCACATGGAGTTAAATTTGGGGATACATAATTTTACCACCACAAGGGGTGGTATAGTTATTGTGGTAGATGGCTTAAATGGAGTGTAGAAAAATTCATGGATGTTTAAGGCATGTCTATATGTTATCTCTTCAGTAATGGAAGCAGTTCACCTTTGAAGCATTCTGGGGGAACATGATAGTACTATTCTACCTGGGTCCAGCTTGTTGGCTTTCCGTCAGCAACTGGTTGACCACAACAGTAGCAGAATATTGGGCAAGGTATCAATTTGGTTTCATGCAGATGGATCTTGTTCTATTCTACTTCTTAGCACTGAGAAGAACTAGGAAATCCTTACTTTAAATATCACTCAGACATGCCTTTTGTGAGTTTGCCTAGAGAAGTGACCCTAAATTCAGATCAGTTAACACAATTGCTATGTCTATATAACATGCTATGTCTAAAAAACCAAATGATGGCTTAACTGTTTCCACATGACATACTAAGAAAATGGTGGTGTTCCTCACATTGCACCAAAATACAAATATCCAACTCCTTTTAACCTAGTATAATGAGCTGTGAGAATTCAGAATCAGTCTTTCGTCAATCTGCCCTAATTTGCAAGGTAGGGAAAATGTTAATTATTCCTACAGGTTAATTCTAAGAATTGTCATAACAGTATATGTAAACTGCTTTAGATGTTCAAGATATGGTACATATTGATGATGAACATGGTGGTAACAATGATGCATCCATAAAAAACAAATTAATATATTTACAGGGATAATTAATTCCTAAATTGAGCCATCATATTGTAAGATATAGCCTTCCACCCAGAAGATTGGTCTGGGTGGAATATTCATGGATTTAGGCAACAGAAGATCCATACTTTGTGTAAAGTTCTTTCTAAGAACCCAGCTTTAATTGAGCTTACCAACCACATTACTTGGAACTCTCCACAAAAGCAAGTAAGTAATTTCTCATTTGATGATACCAATCTCAAAAGGAAAAAAAACAAAAGACAGTCATTTCATTGGCAAGATCCACCAAACTCACTTCTCTTCCAGGTAGGCACTGCAGACATTTTTGTTTTAAGATTCCAATGGGTTTTATCATAGATTTCCATCATTTATATGGTGTCTGATTTTGTTTTTAATGGTGTTGTGCTTGGGTTTGCTTGTTTTTCGATATAGGATTTGCTATTCATTTGCTATTTGGGTTAATCTTATATCTGTCAGATTTTTTTAAAAAAGATCAAAAACAGAATACGAAAAATTAAAACAGATCAATCAGAATATTAGTATTCATCTACTCAGGTTTACAGTAGGATTTGGCAAGAATCCACTGGCAAGAAGTATTGATTTGGGTGAGATTATGGCCATATTTAACTACAGCCATGCTTCAGTGCCTTGCTGGATGAGGTCCATCGGGCTGAATGACATATTTCTGGTTCCCTCTAAGCAAAGAGCAAATATCATTTTGTTCAAATGACATTAGGCCATTGCACATAAATTCTTCCTCCTTCTCTTGTCAAGTTTGCTCAGGTCACCAATCTTTCCCTTCCTCCCCCCGCATTGGATGTCTTTGCACTCGGCACGATGAAGTTCAATTTAACTTATGAAAATCAACCTGTCTCTTTGGTTTCATTCATCATCATCAACAGAATTCATTCTGGAATCCAAACTTGTTTTCCTATTACTTTGTTATATTTGGAGGAGGGGAGAGGGATGATATATGGAGCAGAAAGCAGACAGTGGCAGGGATGTCGGACCCCGCTGATGTTTCCTAGTAAACATCTGCTGGTACAGGAGAACCCAGGGGAAAGTAGCAATAGCGATGATGGTTTTCATAAAAAGCCATATGTGGAAGGGCGCCTGATCTCTTTATTCAGAATTCAAGATTACTTTTTTAAACAGGGTTGTATCATCAAATAGCTACGATAGATTATTAACATTTAGCAGGGAAAGTATGTCTATGACAATCATGACTGCAGGTGCAGACATTCTGGTAGTTGCTTAAAAGGAAATGATGAAGGCTCTTACGGTTCCTGAAATGGATGCCTAAAACCATCATAGTGCAAATGTTTGAATCATTCTGCTGCATATGCCTCTTTGCAATGACTGAAGGTATGCAGGTCAGATTTCACATATCACATGCAGCAAAGAAGTAAAGGTGAGGAATACATGATGGTGTGCGTCTTTATGCAAAGAACTCACATGCTGACCCAGAAGCTACGAGAATCTTCCACTGTTTCCATGCAAACCAGGGAACTAATGTTCTGAGCTAAAAATGTCTCCAAGCCAGAGACCAGAAGGATAATTCATATGTTGTAATTAGAATAAATTCTATCAATTAGGCACATTTGCATGAACAATTGGTTCATATGCTGTCTTCTGGTGCCATTCCTCTGTTTAGATTCTGTGTTATTTTTGTTCAAAAAGTTTCCAGCACAGGCCTAAGAAGAAATGTTTGGACTTGAAAGTCAGGTTTGGTTAATAGGCAGTTCCAGTTCTTCCCTTTCCTTCTGTCCCTTTCTTTATCTGGCCTTCTATCCCAACCTTATTGCATTCCCATGTCTTTATGCTGATTCCATCTGAATTTCATATCTGGGTGCATCACATATGTGACCTTCAACCAAGATCCTTCTCTCTTGCCATCAAAGATAAGGTAGTGGTGATCAGTTGTGGTGCTATGGTTATGGAAGTCTCTCTTCAAAAAAGCACACCTCATGTCTTCCCTGTTATTTTTTAGATGTCAAGCAAATACACATCTCTTCTCCCAAGCTTTTAAACCACTTATATCCTATTTCAGCATTGATAATTTTATGATAGAGCGCTACTTTGGTGTAGTGGTTAAGGCACAAGGCTAGAAACTGGGAGACCCTAAGTTCTAGTCCCCCCTTAGGCACAAAACCAGCTGGGGGACCATGGACCAATCACCCTCTCTCAGTCCTAGGAAGAAGAAGGCAAGGGCAAACCACTTCTGAAAACCCTTGTCAAGAAAACTGCAAGGGCTTGTCCAGGTGGTCACCAGGAGTCAATACTGACTTGAAGGCACTAAATAAATAAATAAAATTATGATATAGCTCATAGTGCCACTATTAAATAATTAGAGTGTGACCTACCAAATGGATTTCTTAACTGCCTCAAGTTAAACACTGAGACAGTCACTTGATTGGCATGGATATTCTGAGTTGCTGCTGAGAAGACTCACAGACCAAAACTACAACAACTTCCATCTCCTCTGGCAGGGAGACCATTAGGCAGCAGAGCAGTCAGTATACCATTGGGTCCCACTAGCCAGTACAAATGCCCCAAACCAATACCTTATATAGCAGCAAGTTTGGCAAGAAGAACTTGAAGTCCAAATGGATTACAGCATCACCCCTGTGGTCTGCAAGACTGTATGAGAGCTACACAAAATACCTTGGGAGTAGCCTAGACAGAGTAAATTCTTTTTGCTTCTTAGTCTCAATGATACAGACCTAATCAGACTCCTAATCAGGGATCAAAGCAATGCTTCATTTCAAAAGTGTCCTGAAGCTTCAAAAATGGGAACCACAGGTCTACAGTATGCTCTTCTGTTCAAGACAAGTTGAATAGAAAATACTGGGGAACGGAACAAGCTTGATGGAGAACAGGCACAAAGCAGTAGCCTTCCTATTCCCTTGGGGATGGGCAAAAAGAATGGCTGAAGAGAAGGACACCCATTAGAAACTACCCTCTCACTTCAATAAGCAGTGCCATTTTATTGAAAAATAAAATTTTCAGGTGCCACTCAGAATACGTACAAGACATCTCTTGACCATCTTCTCTGCTATAAGCATTCTGTCAAGGTTCCCCCTGCCTTCTGGCTCATCTCAATGAGAAATACACAGAGATTAAGAGATTCTAATTAAGTTCCTGTGAGCCATGCAAGGAAAGGAAGAAGCTTTATGGAATTCTTCCCAACATCCATTTTTCAGGTGTTTTCTTTCAACTTCACTTCTTGAGTTGCCACCAAGGACAATCAAAAGCTGAAAAGACAACTTGGTACTACTTTCACTACAGTCAATTGCCCTGAAGTCCAATCTGTCCCTCTGCTGCCCACAGAAGATTGAAAAGCCAGTGAGAGGATTGTATTGTAACGGTAGGTAGCTCTTTCATATATCCTAAATGTCATTGGATCATGCAACCACTATAGACTGATGGACCAACAGATGTGAACTCACTTTTCATTCTAAAGCAATATGTATATGCAAAAAAGGAATTGGTTCTCTAACCCTTTTCTCATTCAAAATTCCAGGTGGTTTCTACCAAGCAAAGCTGGTCGGTCTCTCTCTCTCTGTGTATTCATAGAAAGAGACACACAAATCTTTGACTGAGAAGAAGGGGTGGGGAAGAGAAGATAAGGTCCAAGGAAGAGTTAAGATGGCTCAAAGCAAAAGAAAAAGCCTCTTCTTTTGATATGCAAGTCTTTTGCATAGCAATATGTCCTTTTGGGTGCCATATGCCACATTTGACAAGTTGAGGTTATCCCTCTAGAGAAACTTGCTTATGTGCAAGCATATGTTTTCTCATGGTACTTTACAAATGAGAGCATTCAGCAATCCTGAAACCATTTTTATTAAATAAAAATAAAAGGAATATAATGCAACTTTTGCAAATGCTTCATTAACATTGGTCTGTCTCGGGTACAGCTTCAGATAATTGCTAAGCTTCACTTAGGTGGTAGTGGATAATCAGTTTTAATTTAATGTGCAATTACTGTTACTGTAACTTTGCTTCCATACAAATGAAGTTAGCATGTATAAGTCTGTACTGACTTTGGAATCACTTGGTCTGCTTTACTTATTTGGAAAGGTTTAAAATAATGCATTTTTACTCTTGTTTCCAAATGTGTTTTAAAATGCCTGTGACAAAGGCCACAGAAGAGTCTTCTTCTACTCTGTTGCTCCAGTGTTCTGCTAAATTCAAGGCATGTCCATTGTATCAAGTCTGCCTTCCTACACCCCGAAATCATCGTCACAAGTATTCATTATTTGCAGCCCATTAAAACCTTCAACCCTACCAAACTGAAGGTTTAAAAATTATGGCCCCACTTTAAGCTACCACAAGTCCTGCAATAACAAAATTCCATCATTCCAACTCTGCATAAAAAGGAAGTCTTTATTTCATGTTATGTGCATTTCTCTACTCTCCTTCATGTTGATCTTGACAACTTCCTGCACACATCCATGTGGTTTTCCTGGCAGCTGTGGGAAATGGTTTGATGTTGCCTTTTTCCAGGTTGTATTTCAACTTTGCAGTCTATCTTCCAGCCCTGGTATTCTATGGAGATCCCCCATCCAAATATTAATCAGGTCTGTCACAGCTTAGCTTCTCAGCTTAGACATGTTCAACCAGGTGCTGACATCTGCTAACAGCGTGTATTTGTTTGATATTGTCTCTCTCCTTCTCTCCCTCCCCCTCTCCCTGTCTCTATCTCCCCCTCTCTCCCTCATCTTCTTCCTCTCCCTCTCTCAGAGCAAGCTGAAAAGGTATCAAGCCACCTTTCTCCTTGAAAGACCTCAAGCCCAGAAATCAGGAACTGTGGTGAAGGAGTTCCTGCAGATGAGAAAATGGACTATCCATGGAGCAAGAAATAAATTGAACTTGGATGGCATGAGATCACAGAGGTGTAACTGCTTTAAAACTACTGCAAAATCCTCAATGTCCGAAGATTTTATTTATTTATATTTCAAATTTGGTCACCACCCATCTCACGAGGAAGATATTCTACACCAGTGTTTTCCAGCCATGGCAACTTTTAGATATGTGGGCTTCAAATGCCAGAATTCCCAGAAATGGCCATATTGGCTGAGGAATTCTGAAAGTTGAAAACCATGTATCTGGAAGGTGCATAGTTTGGGAAATGCTGTTATGCGTGTTACTGGCAGACTGTTAATGACTGATGGTGATAGAGGTGGTGATGGTTAAGAGTGGTGGGCGTTTCATAGTCTCTTCATGAATATAATTTGCTTCTTTTATGTTCTGGAAGTAGAGAAAGACAATTACTACTCAGATTGCTTTTTGAACTCATGATGCAATTTACATAAATGAATTCATAGCGAGACAAAAATGAAGTACGTTAAGGAAATTAATTACCTTCAGTAAAAGTACACATATGTTGCCAAATGCAAGACAAATGGATGCTTCTGTGAAAAATCCAGCTTTTGAGATGACAGATCTGGCCAGTAGAAGTACAAATGACCACTAGAGGGCAGCGGATCTTTAGCGTAGTCATTCAGATTTAGTAAATCTGGTAGTCCTAAAAGAACAGCTGCCCTACTTTGATCCATGCACAAAGGCTCCCTCTTGAGTTTGCTCCCTTAAATGCTTCAATCTAAAGTGTCAAAGCAAAGTGACTTGATTTTCTGAGTTGAGGAAATGTCTTGAACTGAATGGCTGTGATGGTCCAGAATGAGGCAGAATGAATCACTTTGTTCTCATTATACAAACATTGTAGGTTCCAGCAACAGCACATCAGGCATGCCTGACAAAGGAGCATGTACACTAACTTGCCCATCTGGATGTTACCTTCAGGGTACTGGAATGTAGGAGAGCATCACACACATCGGGATGTACACTCATTCCTCACTAATTCTGAACACACACTTATGAGAAAGGTGTGACCTATCAGCACAATTAGCACCCATATATATGCTGATTGGTGACACCCTAGTGAAATTTAAATAAAGTTTTCTTTGTGCCAAGCTCAACAATATGGAATTGGTTTAGTGTTCATTTTTATGGATTTTTTTTTAAATTTCCCAATCTAGTTTAGAGTTTTGGCCTATCCTGGTATCTCTCATCCAAGTATTAACCAGTGCATGTCAATACAAGTTTACACAGAAATACATACCATTAAGATTAATGGGTTTTACTCCAAACAACAGATACTCCACACCATTAGTAACTGTTTTGTTCTGGAAAGCCTTGTGTAAACTGATATTTGCACTAAGTCAGAACTGGATCAACTGTCCCCAAAACATACAGTGGAAGTTCATATGCAATGGAAGAGAGACTTTATACTCCATCATATCATCACATATTTTCATTTTCTCCTCTAGAAAATTAAGACAAACCCCACCTTGTAGGAGATGCTGCCAGCCTTATAGTCTTACTGCCCAGTATTCATCCAGGTGCCAAATCACTTTGTATTGGGTGACTAGTGCCAAGTGTAATGCACCTTGAAAAGCTTAGACGTGGATTATGGAAACTCATAAAATGACATTTGCATTAATCAAGCCTTATGCAACCAGGGAAAAATCTGGAAGAGAATATAATATAGGTTTGCAGTTTTAGGCTGTTATCCCCATGGAGTTTTGCGAGGTATTGTGGCTTCTGGGTAGGTGGCACAATATGGGCCAACTCATATTAGGAAAGATGAATTTTGCTTCTTATGAAACAAGAATGTGGTTCTTATTTACACTAGTAATTCCATTTCTCAGCTTCTACTTATATGATTTATTTTATACTTTATTCCTATGTCCTATATGCTGTAAACTTATTCCTATATTCTCAGTATCTTAAGCTTATAGCCCTTATGCCTATATGTAATGCCTTGTTTCTATTGTCATTTATTTTACTTCTTAGTTTCTTAACTCTAATTTAGATCTATAGCTTGTTTGCTTGCAGACGATTTATTACCCAACTAGGTAACATCATCAGTGCGAGTGAGTGTGGGGTTTGCTGCCTGTTTATATGCCGTAGCTTGCCCTGTCAGTTTGGGTGGGGGCGTGGTTTCCTCCTTGGTGATTCCTTGATTGGAGTATTTTTTCTGCCTGATTATCTGGTGCTGATCTTTGCTTATCTGAATGTTGGCTGCTGAAGGGGATCTGTTCCAGGTTTTTTGTTTCCTTCCTAGTTTTTTTGTTTGTTTGTTTGTTTCTGTTGAATAGTGTGTAACTGTAGTTAGTCTCCATGTGTCTGTTGATGGCTGGTTTGTCTGAATGCCAAGCTTCCAGGAATTTTCTAGCATTTTTTTTTTTAATTTGGTTTAGTCTAAGATGTTAATGGTTTCCCAGCTGAAACTGTGGTTGAGTCTCTCTCCATGTGTTGTGAGATTAAGGAGTTTTTGTCAGGACTTCTGACTACTAGTCGGTGTTGTGGACAGGCTCTGCTACTCTTCTGCCTGCCTGTCCTATATAGTGGCTGTTATAGTCCTTGTGTTGTATGTTGTAGATAACTCCTGTCCCCCCTGCCCTTGGGCTACTGGGTCTTTTGGTTTACTTAAGACATTTTGGATGCTGAGATGTTCTGAAGATGTTTTATTTTTGTTCTTATATGCATATCTTAGTCTTCTTGTTCTTCAAGCTAGCTGATACATCTAAATCTACCCTCTTTGCCTTGTCCTCCTCCCCAGCTGCTACCCTTTCATTGCAATGCTTGCTAGCAAATACCAAGGGCTTAGACAACCTTGGCTGTTCTCCCAGCTCTGGAGAAATCATACTTCTTTCCTCCCTTGTCCAATCCCAGATATTTCCTGATATCTCTCTTCTTGCAGCCTTTGCTGTGGGGCTGCTGCTGAGGTTGGTGAGCTGCTGATGGCCTTCCAGCCCTGTGAGACCTCCTTTCTTCCCAAAGCTATTTCTGTTATCACTGCTTCTTCTGCTGCTCTCAGCAATGTAGCTGGTACTCTGCAGTGTAGCTGCTACTTTGCTATTCTCCATCTTCTGGGGTCAGTCTGGAGTTCTTGGCAGCATCTTCAACTACTCACAAACTCTTCATCTTCTTCTCGTTTGGCCCTCACATAGTCACCAAATGCTGCCTCTTCCTCCCTGTCTTCTCTACCACCTGAACCCATGTCTCCTCCCCATACTTGGGCAGTGCCCTTATAAAGTAAAGACCTGGGAGGGCATGGGTCTTTCTACCACTGTACAGGAGCAACCAATGAAATGTTATCCTCTAAAACTGAATGAAATTCCACTCTTAGTATAAGAGGCATTGAATACCTTTAATATCCTTATCAAACTCTGAGGCAGTTTTTTCCTAATTCTGGAAAGTGATTAAGTAAGGTATGCCACATGACAGTTAGCCAAGGAGGGAGCTGGGAAGAACTGAGGATCCAAAGCCTTGCTAGCTACTTGAGATGCTCCCCAAACCAGTGTCAGTGGATAGATTTATTCCCACCTATTGGTTGGGGAGAGAAAAAAGAAATGGCAAACACTCTTCTGCCAACAGTAGAAAAGGCAGACGTTTGGTTTCTCAGATATCCCCTTGTTGGAGTTCTCCAGAACAGAAGACTGATTTGCTCTGACTGGGCCATGCACTTTTTTCAACAAGCTGTAAGCTGCAATTGTCAACCCATATCTTAGGGAGGACCCAGCACAAATAAGAAGACTTACTTCGGGGTAAATAAACAGAAGCTTGGACCGTTGTTATTTTCCTTTGTTTTTAGCAGGACCTCAGCATCACGATCATCCTAGTATTTCCATGATTTGCAGGGCTCATTGTTTCCTTGAACTCTGGAAGCTATTAATAAAATTAATAGGCTGGATACATTTGCTAGATAGGATATAATTGTGTCTCCCAGCTAGCTGTCTAACATATCTCACTGCGACTGATAAAATCAGTCTTACAATCCATTTATCTCTGAGCATGTGTTTGATTAAAAAATGACGGTAGTTTTCAAATGTTCCACCTTCAGGGAAATCTCCTCCTTTGGTCTTATCTGCTGAAAAATGTCTGTGTTTCTGCCATAGAATGCCTAACCACTGCAAAGAATTCTGGGAGGTCTTGAGGAGGGGGGTGCATTCATTTCAAACAGAGGACTGGCTATACTTGTTAATTTTTTATGTCTGTATGTGTTTCTGCCCAGTTTATGTAGAATTTCCTTTGGTTCTTCTCCTTCTCTCTATTCATGAGCCTCAGCTCTTAAAATTATGGGTTGGCTTAGAGAGGACTTTTGAATTTCTACTGGAGACCCACAGCATTCTGGCACTTTGAGGAATTGGAGGAAATGTAGTTGCCGATCAGACATGAGTTCTCTCAGAAGGCAGAGACCCCAATATTCAGGGGCATCCTCAGAAGAATGAGGCAAGAAGTCCACATGGTGGCCATGTCTGTATGATTAAATTCCTGCTCCTTTTTTATGTGTGCTGCACACACAACACACATAAAAAGGGATGAAGATTCAATCATGCAGTTGTGGCCACCATCTTGACCTTTTTAACTTCCCCCCTCCCCTGCCTTTAATTTCCAGAGAACTAGGGAGGGTTCCTTCTGAGATGTTTTCTCTGTCTACATTCCTTCTGTGGGCTGCAAAATCTCCTGTCTGACTGTTGTCTAGGCTGTGCCTGTTCCTTTTGCCTCTCAGGGTTATTCTCACAGCCTGTTACACAGAGGGATTCTGGGAGACCATGTTTAAGACTTCTAGCCTTATCCTACAAGCTCAGCCATGCCACTATTGTTTAATGATGGTATACTAAATAAACTACCATTATCTAGGTTCACACTTCACATTATCATTAACAGTGATCTGCAGCCACCACACACTAAGCCAAACTCAAACATATCAAATTATAACAAAGCAGTATGGGAACTCAGTCATTTTCTTCTCTGATTATCCAAGGAAGCCTGCAGGGATAAATGGTACACATACACACACACACCCACACACATACAGAAAATGTGGACATCTTTTTTCCATCTTTCACACTGTTAGAATTCAGGGGCTGTGCTCTTGTTGAAATCACCTCCAAGCAGTGTCTCTCTGTCAGCTGATCCAGACTGTCCCCTGGTTTTGGGAGAACCTCTGGGAGATGAAGTGGCAGAAACAATGTCTGAAGAACAGGTGGAGAATCACTAGGAGTAAATCTGATCAAGGATGGGTATGTGCCCATGCTTGGGTTACTCCACAGTAATGAGGAAGGTGAAGTACTCTAATTTCTTCTTCTTTATTGCATTGTTGGATTGTTGTCCAGTAGTCTTGTTTTGGATGGCAAAATCCCTTTTGAATTAGAGATGGTCCATGGGGTTTCCAATTAGTCACTTTGACCAATTAGCACAGCAATTTGCTAGTAAATTTGCTTAGATTCACTCCAGGCTGAGGTATCATCCAACTGTATTATCTGGGACTCATTTTGGCCTATTACCTCTAAGGATATGCATAGGGTATCCTCAGCTATCTGTGGGCTGGATCCTTGCCCTCTTGGCTTCTTCAGGTAACAGGAGAGGAGGTAGTTCCATGAATATGAGAGGTTGTTAATGTCTCACTGTCTGAGGAGGCAGTGCTAGGGAAAATGACTTTGGCATACCCTTCTTCTTAAGAGGCTTTCCCTAGACCAGGGGTGGGGTGGGGCTGGTCTACTGCCCTGTAGAAGAGCTCAGAGATAGCCTTGAAGAAAATATGTATCAACTGATATCTGGTTGGTATAAGAGGGAAAGAAAGAGAAACTCTGTCAGGTTTTAAGGATTATGTTATTATAGCCTATGTCAATAAAGTAAAGTTCTAGTATTTCTTGTGTTGTTTCCTCATCTGGCCTAACTCAAAAGGCTAACACATCTAATCTCCAACCTTTTCTTTATGGTAAAGGTTGAGATAGTAGACCAACTACAGAGTACCCTAAAAGAAATAGATGATATGGACCTGTATCAATCTGTATTTAGGTTTTTGTACAGGAATGAGATGGTATTGGTCATTCTGATGAATGACTTCTACCATGAAGTAGACAGGGGTAGTATACCCATCACTGTCTTGGGGAACCTCTCAGCTGTTTTCAGTACCATCAACCATGGTATCTTCCTGGATTGTCTATGGGGGTTGTGGACTGGGAGTATGTTATGCAGTGATTCTATTCCATCCTCAGTGGGCAGTTCCAGTTGGTGATGGTAGGGGAGGAGAGATTGATTTGATAGCTGTTTCATGTGGTCTTCCACAAGGATCAGTTCTCTCTCCTCCCTCCCCCTCCTTATAGATAACACATTGTGGGCTCTGCATTGGCTGTCTGTTGGCTTCCAGACACAATTTAAAGGGTTGGTTTTAGCCTACAAGGCCCATTATGGCTTGTCACCAGGTTTCCTGCACAACTTCGTTTCCCTACTGTAATCAGTCCAACCATCCATATGTGTCGGGAGGAGGAGCTGACCATTCCATATTTTCAGGAGGTAAAGACGGCAATTGCTCAGAGGCATTGTTTCTCAGTGATGGCACTGGCTCTCTGGAATGCCCCCCACACACCCACTTGTGGTTAGATCACCTCCTACCCTGGCCATTTTCTGAAAGACACTGAAGACCTAGTTCTTCTGGAAGGCTTTTGGGTTGTGACCTGTAGGAGTTTGGTAGTGCTTTTTTGGGGGGCGGGGGTTGCTTGTTGTATTTTTATATTGCATTTGTAAGTTGCAAGAGTTGGGTAGACTGGGGTGTAAGGTTTACCCTGTTCACCTCCCAAGAAACTCTCATGATACGCAGGTTCAACAAAGAAGTTTACTGGAGTGTAACGTAGGTAGGTACAGACAAAGCCAGGGTTGGCTTGGCATAACTTACGTGGTGTTTATAGTTTCCCCGTTCCCACGCTTTACCCCGTTGCCTTCTTACCAATTACCCGCAGTAATCCCCCCTTGCCCAAATGGCAGATTCAGTCCGGTTCTTTTATCCTCTTGATTGCTGTCTATTGTTTGTGTGGTTGTTGTCTTTGTTGGGTTTTCCTGTTGCACGTGAAGCTGGGCATTCTTGATTGCACGCTGTCAGGTCTAGCCCAAGGAACTCCAAGAGACCATGCAAATTCAGTCCAGCTATGTTTATTAGCTACAACCTCTAGCAAGAATCTTCCCAGATTAAAACCCCAGTTCCCAAAGTCCTCCAGCCACAACAGTGTGAATTCCTCAGGGAGGTGCCAGTCTCATCCTTTTGTTCCTCCCACACGGTTCTGGTGAGCTAAGAAAATGCTTATCTCCCTGAGCTTGGCCTTCATAATTCCATTCCATCACACACGCCGCTCGCTGCTCTTCTGAGCCTTGAGGGAAGCTGGCGGTGATACAATGTATCCATTTGCAGCTGGAGTTAAGCGCCACCACCTGTCAGCAATTAGTTCGTGGTTTGGCTAACTTCCCCTTTCCAGGGCTAGCCCCTAGGGCGGTGAAATTGACTAGGTGAAACTGAGCAGCGGCATTCGCTGTGCCTGCCGGCTGAATCTGATGTGGGGCAGGATAGAAATTGACTCATTAAATCATAGAGAAATTTATGGAGGATCAAGCTATCGATGACTACCAGTTTGGATACCTGTAGGCCATCTCCTGACCTGCAGGCAGCATACCTTAAATTCCACCTATAGAGGAGCAGAGGGGAGAGGAACTTGCATCTTCCTATTCACTCTTGTACATTTCCTGAATGCATCTGGTTGCCCACTGTGTAACAAGAATGCCCAACATGATGGATCTTGGAAGGGCTCTTTTTGTCTGTATAATCTCTCAGTTGATTTTTCATAGTAAGAGCAATATTCATCTGTCTTCCCACCCCTTCTTTCATTCACCTGACTATTCCCACCACCTGCAACCCATTCTTCAATTCTTACACTTGCTAATATCACTGAGCAGCAGGAACGTAACAACTGTTTCCATCTGCTCCTCTTCTTTCCCATTGTTATTTGTTCCTCCTATTTTATTCCTATTCAGATATACATATATTCATTTCTTCACACATGGTAAGCAAAGCAAAAAAGAATATAGTTCTGGAATTGCTGCCAAGCCAATTCTCTGCCACGTTTTTGTGAAGAACAACACTGAGAGTATCCTTCCAGGCTCAAGTTGAGGTCTACATTTGATGACTGCATGGACAGACCCGTATACAGTTCTTGACAACAATATGGAAGTTTGCCACTGCTTCCTTACAGGACTTTTTTTCAGTTAGATAATCCTGTCTATAGCTGTGTTATTTCCTGATAATATCCCACCCAAGTACTATTAGATCTGACCCCATATAGTTTTTGAGATCTGCCAGGGTCAGCCAGATGCTGTCCACTAACTGGCCCCAAAATAACATGTGTATTAATTTTTCAACTGTCACAATCATTTCTTCAGTCAGATTATTCTAAGGACTTCCCAAGCCACAGGATAGAATAAATCCAACCCTCCTACCTCTCCTCTCCCCTAAAACAAATCCATGCCTCGTGCTACGATGCTGATTATGGTTGTTTTGAAAGAGATACATGAGAAACTAGGATTTGTCATCTTGTTTTGCTAGAATACTATAAGAAAAAAAATGGAGTGGCATATAAAGTATATAAAGTGATTCCATTTTGTTTTGATGCTTTTTTTTTCAAACTGGAATGCATCTGTAGGTACCAGTTTGCTCCAGGTATAGCTGTACAGTTAATTTAAAAGGAGGAAGGAAAAATGTTTTGCTTCATTGCTTTGAGGGAAGGATTAACTATTCTTACTTTTCTTTAAACATGATTCCAGATGTCTATGGCAATAAAAAGACAATTATACTCATGATAACACAAGGATTTTCAGTAGGATATCTTGACATTAAGTAAATCTTCTTTACTTAACAGAAGCTAATGTGCTAAATTCAAAGTGGGCTGAATTTAGATTATGCATGACCCTAGGTGTAGCATCACAATTGTTCTAGTCACAATTCAGAGATATCCAGAACTGAAAAATTAAAGCTTCTGGTTTTGCCATCACAAAATAAAGGGGAAAAAAGAGATGTCAAGAAGGATAAGCTGGATACAAAATTGTTTGCTTCATACAACTTCTAAACCAAGTTTTGACAGTGTCCAGAAAAGGAAATCAGATAAAGATGCTTCAAGAAGGGACAAAATTCCTTTGCAGAGCTACCTCTTCTACTTAGTCTAATGTAAAATATAATTTGCTCTTCCTCAAATATTGCAGTAAAATTCTATAAAGGGTAAAGACATCAGAATCATGCCACTGAATATATATATTTTAAGAAGAAAATACTAGGGGGGACAGTCTGGAACTGAATTCATTCAGAGCCTTAGTCTAGACCTCAAGAAATAGTCCATTCCAGTATAAATCACAAATAGCTGATAAATCATAAGGTCTGGATTTGGAAGGAGATCTGGAAGCTCTGTTCATATTCTCTAGCACCGGGAGATACAAACTGATTGTAGTTCTATTAATTATTTTCAGGAGAGATCAGGAGAGGTCAGTAAGTGAAAGCTTGATGGAGATGGATAGAGCAAGCCACAAATCAGTAGGGCAAAGATGCCTAACTACTGTCAGGATCACACTAGGCTTTGATGGAATGCCAATCCTAGAAGATTGGAGTGACCAGGATATTTACTTTGGGAGCTTTCAGTGTTCTTTTTAAATAGTGTTTAGATAGATAGATAGATAGATAGATAGATAGATAGATAGATAGATAGATAGATTTGGGGATAAATTGTGTAAAATTGCAGTATTGCTAGCCTCTTTTTTAAAGCATATCTATGTCAAATCTCAGGTGGACAGCTAAAGGATTATTGGACATAGCAAAGGTGTGTTTGGAGTAACAATAGGGGAGAGAATTATGATTGAGGGAAAAGTGCATTTAAAAAAAAATACCTATTTGTTTGCATTGCCTGAAGTAATATGAGATGGGGACTCTCTACCTCCACCCCTTCAAAGGTCTCTCAAGTTAAGAAGAACTTTGAGGGGAAACAGAGCACAAAACTAGCATATAGGATATCATTTATAAGTTCACGGGGATAACTGTCATAACTGATGGCCCACATATTCTGTGAAATGGATCCATGATCTTCATGAATTGTGAGGACTTAAATTTTAATGAGACCTGGTCATATCTAACACAAATGACAAAGTATCAGAACAACTTCATGACTGAGTCTGGTTGATAAGAGTGGGTATTGGATTCCCAGATGTACCCACACACACAATCCCAAAACCCCTGTATGCATACAAAGCCTGAAACCCAGAAAAACCTAACCAATAATTCCTGGGAGGATCAACAGGACTGAGTTTTTAGAGGTTCCACTGGTAGAGCACTCATGAACAGTAGAATTGTCTGACAGTTGGATCATTCTTGGAGATACTGTAGAGAAGAAAGCACTTATAGAAGTGACACAAAACTAAGGACATCTTCTTTTTCTCAACGAATGCTAGGAATCACCAACTTCTGCATCGTTCTTACCAAAGCTTTGAAGAAGAGACTTAAGAATTAATGACACCTCCCCAAACATATATACATTTACTAGTTGTGTTTTATCTATGTGTATGTAGCATTTTTACCCACTGACAACATACATAGCAACCCACTTAACATGCCTACCTTGAATTATTAAAAAATAGCTGAATTATTATACTAATATTTGGCAGCCACTGAATTATTAAAGAGATTCTCAGTGCGTAGCTACTTTTCTTATTTTTGGCTAGCATCATGTGGATTAGGTAGAAGTTCTTAATCTAAAGATGTACATTAAAAAAAAAAAAAGCTTTTTCAGTGGAACTTAAAAATGTTCATGTCCTAATAAAACCAGACTCTTGAGGGTTTTGCTTGGCCAACAACTTAATTCTTTGTATAATATAGCATGTTTAGATGTTTTGAAACTATACCAGCATTGGGTTATTTATACACTAAAACAATATGAAGAAAAAGAAGTCATAAATTTTATTTTTCCTAGCTCTTCACACAAAAGACCCACCTCTTTATCTTTTGTGACAATCAAATTCTTACAGATCAAGATCTCTTCTTATTATGAGCTGGAGTAACTTCTGAACATTTTTATTTCCAGTAAACAACTTGATCATTAGCCTTTACTTTATGTATTCCTTTGCATGCTGCTGAAAGCCCTTCTTTATCTCACTTTTCATGCTCTTCTACAAATAAATCCATGAACTCTACTTGATAATAAATTCAGAATTTTGTTAGAGATCTCTAATTTCTGTCTCCCAGAGAAGAAAAACTCTTAAACCAGTTTACTGAACAAATGCCTTTTCAGAAGTGACAAGTCAACATTTTCCACTGTTAAAACTATGGCTTGACATCCTTCATTTCAGAGATTTGGAATTAGTATTCAAAATTCAGCTTCCCTTGCTGACTCATGTTGCAGAATTTCCTATATGACCTACAGAGTGGAAGAAGACAGTGGGAGGTAGATAGAAAGTTAAGAATTTACTTCCCCCCCCCCCCCCCTTTGTCTATCACCCTGTCTGTTCTTTTTCTAAGGGACTGCTAATCTGAAGTCACTTTCTTCTGCCTTTCTTCTAGGCATATATCCATACAGCACATATTCTGGGGCTTTTGAGCTTGGTGCTAGACTTTGCCTATCCCTGTAATGTCTTTCCTGTAAATAAAACTCCTTTTTTTTATAATGAAAAAAAACCACTTTTCTAATCCTTGCTTATTTCCTTTTCTGCTCTTAGGAATGCTCATACACAGAATGCTTCAACCTCCAAAAATGTTTTAGCTTCCCCTATACTGAGTTTTTGCTGCAGAATTTCCCACAGCTGCTTAGAATGGTGGATGACCCACAGGAGGCCCTAAAAGGGTCTCTCAGATTCCCCCTCCAGAAGGCGTGTGGCTTACATTTCCCATCATTTTTGTCTGCTTGGGAGGTTTAAGGAGCAGAATAGTATAAGCTGTCCTCTAGCATGGTAAGAATTGACAGCATTCAAATGTTGGCATATAAATACATTCATAAATGTTGTCCCCTATAAATTGCCCAAACTGCCCCAAATACAACCAGTTGTTCCAGGAGGGAGTGCTAAGGAGCCTTAAAACATCAATTCTGCCCTTTAAAACCATCTAAAATAACCCTCCATAGGATCCTCAAATATGGCAGCACTTACTCCAGGAACAGAATGATGTCACTGGACATGACTCCTGGCACTCTTGGAGACCTGAAGAAAATTACCTATTTGTGATTTGAGAGAAGCTTTCTTAGTCAGAATGACCCATGGACTTTCAGACATGACATGGAATCTTTCTGCATGTTTCATGTCTTGAAACAACTTCAGAAACACTAATATATGGAAATCCTAGCTTATGTAGACATTACAGCATGTGTCACTCAGTTAAAGACTGTTTCATTAAGAATTATAATGTGGGGTAGCCTTTTTACCACCAATAGCAACTGTCTTCTGCATTACCCATAAGAAGACAAGCTCTCCAGCACTGCCCACTTGGAAATTGGCAAGTCAGTAAGAAGCAACAGTGAGAAGCAGCAATTTTGTTGGAGGTCATCAGTGTCCCCCTCTCAAAAGCACAGGTCCAAGACTGATAATACTGGCTTCCAACACTAGCTGTATGGCATTGTATCAGAAAGGGGCTAAAAAATAATTTTCAGTTATTTTCTGAAAATAAAATAACGTTCAACACCCCTTGTATAGAGGATTCCAAAGTTGCTCCTGGTGGATAGTTTGGTTTATCAGATAGGTAGTGAACCTCCAGAAATCCTCTTCATTCTTCTGATTCTCACCAACTAAGCTTCATGCACCCACTTCTATCCAGGAATAGAAGGACTTTGGAAAGCAACTATCATATCCTTAGATCATCTGAAGAATGCACTACATGAAGAAAATCATCCATACTTATGTTAGCCACAGGGATGACTCATACTGCAGAAATGGTACAAAGCAGCTTTGATAGATTAGAGGAATGGGGCCAATAAATAAAGGATCACAAAAATGCCTCATCATATGCTACCCCTAATAATGGGCTTCACTTTACATTGTTCTTCTCTCTGAGGCTCTGCAATGATGAATATGTGTATGCAGCTGTACCCTCAGTGAATTCTCCCTTTTCTCAGCAGCAGAGCACAAGTTTTTGCTCACCCCAGAGCAACAGCTGTATTGGAAAAAGTTGGAGAATGCAAATGCAGCATAGAAAGTGAATTTTAATGGGCATTCTGGAATTCATAGATAACACATTTTTTATAGGTTTCCATTCTTTTTTATTCCCTATGGATGGTATATCCATCCAGATACAATGACATATAATAGATGCCCTTCATACATTTTGAATATTTTCCTGGAGTGTCTTATCACAATTTCTTTCCATGCTTCTGTTCTTATACTTAAAGGTGTGATGAACACTTTGATGGGACACCATCAAAGAAGTAGGTAGAAGGCAATAGCAAACTACTCCTGTCCATGAAGTCACCATGAAATAAGCTCAACTTGATACCTATATGTCTATTCTATACAGGCTGAGCCATTCTCTCAGGTCCCTCCCACCCAGTTGCCCGTCCCACTCATTTTGTCTAAGAGACGACCAAGAGGAAAGAGCCTCCTTGTTAAACTTCAGGGTTGATCTTTTGGTCTGTTTTGAGGTAGAGGTCATCCTCATCTCCAGTGACTTCAAGTGTTATGTGACTTAATCCTTTAATAGGAGGAAAATTAATATATTTACTTAATTCCATTTAAAGAGCTGTCCCATTAATGGACAATCAAAACCAACAGACATTAGTGTGAGAAGTAGAAAACAGGAGAAAATAAGGAGACTCTCATGGTTGTCTTCTGATTATCAGATCTCATGCAGGCATTCAATCTACTGAGCTCTTTTAAAGTGAAGGTAGGGCAGATGGAGGGAGAAATCTGCATTCCTTTTACAAAGATCAATGTACCATTGCAAATCTCCTTCTCAGCCCATGGTTTACCAAACCTGTAGGAAGAAAAACTCGGTTGATATAGAATGAACTCACACAGGGAAACACCATCTGTGGTTAATTGTCTCCCCTTCTAAACGCAATCCAGAATTCTGATGTGGTCTAAGACGGAGGTTAGAGAAACCATACAGCATGCTCCTAATATTGCTTTCTTTAATCCTGATTATCTGCTAATATGGTGCCCAGTTAACTAATGTGATTTAAAAAAAAACCCAAAACATAAAACCAAAGAATCCTAAATGATTGAAAGTATCCTTGTGTCATAAAGAATCAGAGAAATATCACTTTTATACATTTTCTGACAGCCGTTTAATAGAGCCTTTGATGGGAGTTATGCAGCTAAATCCCATGCAATGCAAAAAACGGAAGGGGAAGCGCCTGCTGCCTTTTCAGCAAGCCAACTAAATATGATCCATAGAGTAATATAATCCACAAAGCATTTCTCCATTTGGCAGAAAGAGAATAACTACTGAGTCTTTGCTTAACAGTAATAACCTGGTGTGGAACAGATCAAGGTCCAGGCTAAAAATTATGATGGTTGGGGATCAAGGAGGAGATGAAGCACAAAATGAAAAAGAAAGGAGCTTGAGATGAGAGTGGGTGCAGATGATGGAGTAAAATAAGGCTATTCTGAGATGAGAGAGATTTTTTAAAATCCTTATCCTGTTGTGTTTATTCAACAGTAGCCTCTGAATCAGCAAATAGTTGCACTGATTTGGAGAGAAGATGAAAAAAGTCAGAAGAGAGGATGGACAACTTTCCTAGGGTCAGAGGCTGCAGCTCAGTCATTTGACCTGCTGGAGGGCTGTGGGAGACATCTCCACACAGGAGGCGACACCCAGGAAGCAGGATTTGGGGGAGGGGCTGTTTTTCAAGGTGCTAAGGGTGGGAGCTGAAAGCATCTGGAAAGTAACATTCCATCTTTAAATGCTGTGGTCAAATTTTGGTGGTATGACTTCAGAAAGTTGGGAGGCTAAGACTGGGAACAGTCTGGACCCTTATTTCTGAAAGAAACCAAAAATCATATCTATAAGCATTATCCATTTTACACAAATTTCAGTAAGCTGATCTTGGGGATCTGAAAGCACAAATGGAGTGCTAGGAATTGTATGCCCCCCATGGACTGGAAGTCTGAAGTCCACACAAAAATGAGAAGTAGAGAGTATTTTTATGTCCTTATTTCCTATTTGATCACATATCACTTTCGCTCCAAGGCTGAGAATTGTCAGAGGCTGCAGGTTCTTTCTGAAACTCTCCTATATGGGAAGCTGCTGAACTACAGGTAGTCCACTGAAAGTCAGATGGGTTACCTGCAGTTTTAAGGGAAGTTGGTCAGATCACTTTCCCTAATTAGGGGCCCCTCCAGATGTGTAGACTTCAGTTTCCATAATCCTCAGCATAACTATAGAGGTTGGGGAACTGAAGTCCACAAGTCTGGAGGTATGCATCAGGAATTAATTCAGAGCATTGGAACATCTGGCTCAGTACTATCTAAAAAAGAATCCATATTCTTTTATGGCCAGAGACCACAAGAGACAGGACAGTGGCATCATGGTGCCATCAAAGGGGGCAGAAGTAGAATTTTGGATTTCATTTTCCTTCTTTTGTTTCCGTCTTCTCTCCATGCTTCTATTTTTTTCCCTTGATTTGTCAGCAAAATCATCAAAAAAATGCAATACTGTTATTCAGTAGTTTGTCACTAAATTCCAGCAACACAATCTCAGAAATTGGGGCACAGAACCATATGATATGTACATATGCACATACTTATAGTTATTAACAGGAACTCTTTGATATATACTTATTAACAGGAACTCTCAACAGTTTCTGACTAGGATCTTTTCAAGCCCTACTTGAAGACAGATTGAATCTTAGGGGTAGCATACATGTCTTGGATGCAGAAAGTTCAAGTTTCCGCTGATCAAAATCCAACCAATATTATAAATCAGGAAAGAACTCTTGGCAAACAGACCATTTATTTTGGTATGCTCAATGAGAAAGTGCACCGTTTTTTATTTTATTTTTTAGATTTCTCTCCTGCCTTGACTCAAGACAACTCACATGGGAAATTCCTTTAATTTATTCCTGTGACAACCAACTTGTGACGTAGGTTGAGCTGAAAGGGAGAGACCGGCCCCAAATCATCAAGTGAGGTTCCAGGGCTGAAGGTGGACTTGAATGTGGACCTCCCAAGTCCTCATCCAACATCTTAATCACTGCGTCACACTGACTCCATCAGATGCCTTTTCTGAGTCCCACTTGCAAAAATAGCATGGTGAACATTGGGCCATAAGGGAGAAGAGAGTGAAAGCCGGTTAAAACTCTCTTCTTGACATTCTAGCTTGTACATGCAGAGAAGAGGAACGATTTTAACAAGTATTTGATTCTAGTGATTGTAGTCTCATATACAGCACCTAGCATCATCTATTGGAGTACTTACGTTTTAGTGGGTATATATATATAGGAAGCTGGCTTCAACTATAATATCAGAATAAAACCTGTCCCTTCTTGGATGTCTCTAGTACAGGCACTATAGTTTTGCTACTCATTAAATTGACTTCAAATTGGCACTGGCCAGTGGGAAATGCACAATGTAGGAAAAGCTAAGAAGATTTCACATTGTTTTTCTGAGTGACTTTTACCCTTTCAAGTTTGTTTTCCTCAGTCTCTTCTCTTCAAGAGCACTGTGAACAAGCAACTGCTACAGGCATAAAAAACTTTACACTTTATCTTCTATATCTTTTTTTTTAAATAAAGTTGATTTTGATCAAGCAGCTCTTTAAGATGTTTCTAGAGGCTCTTTTTGTCTGTATTTGCTTTTTGGGTAGACACAAATCCCTATCAATAAGTGCTCTTTCTTTTCTCCTACTTTTCTTTTTCTTGAAAGCATCTTTGTTCCAGTTTTTTTTTTCCCCCTTTTGCCTTAAGCAGTAAGATTCTATCTGCATATGAAGAAGAAAAAAAAAGATAAAGACAGCTGAGGAGAGGTGACACACTGCTGTGTTGCAGCACCATATCTAGTTATTTTCAAAAGTTCAACCTTCTTAAGTTCTGCTGGACCACAATTCATAAGCCTTTGTACTGAAAGTTAAACATATTACCAAGGTCTGCAAATTAGATCTCCAGCTAACCCTTTTCTCCATAGCAGGCCATTTCTGCAAACATGATACTCTTTTCAGCTGAAGGGTGTGCCCTGAAATACATGTAGGGCTTGAAATCATCAGTTTTGTGTTGCTCCCAAATTTCTCCTGACATCTATCGTTTATTATTACTAGCTCTGGTTGGTGGTCATTTTATTGTATGCTCATCTGCCCTTCAGGCTTAGATCCTTGATGTAACTTGTGATTCACATGTTCTCACATTTGGCCTTGCTTTGCATGAGCCTTCCACACATGCCATATGAAGAGTGTTTCGTTAGGATGCTATTGAATTCCATCAGTGTCTCCTGAGCATGAGTGCACTGCTTGTAGGCCATTGGGTGTATGCAAACAACTTGAAGCACTGGAGTAGAAGGAACCAAAATCTTTGGCCTTTTAACTTTTCAAGTCTATGTTAACAAAGTTAAGGGATTAATTTAACTTAATGGCTTAAATCTCTGCCCCAAATTAAGCAAATGTGCATCTCCTAGAGCAGTGTTTTTCCATGTTGGCTGGAGAATTCTGGGAGTTGAAGTTCACACATCTTAAAATTGCCAAGGTTGAGAAACACTGTCCTAGAGAAAAAAACAAAGTAGCACTGGTATCAAAGGATCAATGTGTGGATGATGGAAGATGATCCAACTATTTCCCTTTTCTGTCCTGAACTTTATTCTTTCTTAGCCCTCTTTTACTCTTAACTCTTGTGTAACTCTGTGTCATTATAGGACATCTTTGCTTTTCTGAGACAATGGCCAATTGTCACAGTTAATGGTTTTCAAGATGATAGGAGCTGAACTAGGCAGCTTAGTCATGCAAAGTAGTGGTCCCTTCTCTTCCAGGAGAGGAAGAAGACCCAAACTAAGGTCAAACACAATGGGATTTCTTTAAGGTATTTTCTGTCTTTCTTTTAAAATGTATTGTGTATTCCATAATTGATCCAGCAGTTTGTCTCTTCCTTACAAACATGCTAGGAAATACCATTGCTGATTTTCAGCAATTTCATCAGCAAAATTTTCTGTTGAGATTAGTAGACCACAGCCACATGCCCAGACCCCCCAGAGGGCTTCAGAATAATTGTTCTTTTTTAACTTTATAATGGAGACCATATTCAGGCCCTGATGGTTGATAGCCATAGTCCTAATCATGTTTAGCTCTAGGATAAATCATGGTCAGATATCAGTAATGGTTAAAACCACAGCCTCTATTTTCAGATAAATTATATAGCAAGGATATAAAAATAATCCATTACAAAATCTGAGGAAAGTTTATTTGGATGTTCCACTTCTATAGAGTAGGTAGATTGACAAATGCTCTCATCAAGTAAATTCCACCTAGCACTTTTTTTCCTATTACAAGCATTTGCCAGAAGAAGAATCTAGATTGCTCTTGTTTTGATATGTCAGAACCTGCATCACCCATCTGTTGTTGTTTGCCATTGTATTGCAGTCGTTGGGAGTTAGAGTGAATTGGTTCTGCCACTAGTAACTAAAGGGGGGGGGGGTTCTCTTAATGGTTGTAATGGGAGCTGGGAAGCAGCTTAACCATATATGGGCATTTTCGCCTGGCTTGATTGCCGGCAAGACAGCTGGGGCCCCAAAGAGCCAGGAAGAGGCTCGGGGAGGAGGGGGGAGGAAGGAAAAAGGTCACCACCCGGTGGAGAAGACTCAAGACACCAGGCAATCAAGGGAGGGGGGATAAATAGAGGGAAGTTTAACCAAGGCTTTAGTTTTAGCTATGTTCTGTTTACAAGCTACCTGTACCACTCAATAAAGAGTATTTTTCTGAACCAAGCCTGGTTGCATGAGAATACTTCGGAATTGGGAGTCAGACGGGGAGGACTTGACATGATACTTGCAAAGTGTCCAAGTAATCTTCTGTCTAATTCACTTCATGTGTGAAAAAGCATTTCTGACTCAAGAGGTGATCATGTAGAGTCACATGGACAATCTAGAAGAACCAAAACTTCCAGAACATGGCCACACAGCCCGGAAAACCCATATCAGCCAATCTAGAAGAACTTTGTCAAACACATCCTACCTCCCATTAGCCCAGTGGATGGAACACAGCTGGTTGGAACTATTCTCAGAATATTGTGAGTTGAAGTCCCAACGGATCTGGAAAGTAATGAGTTAAGAAAACTTGAGACAGGAAAATAGAAAGTGATGTTTGTCTATGCGTTTGTTTATTTGTGTGGGTGTGCACGTATGTCCACAGGATATATGATATACAAAAAAACTAGGCAGATCTTCAATTGCACCATTGCAGCTGCCATCTTGATTTTAAAAAAAAATAATCCTATGGACATGTCTGGTTTGCATGTCGGGGGCAGGGAGGAAAGGAAGGAGAAAGGGATAAGAGGCAAGGGAAAGAGCATTCCATGAAGAAATTAATGCATTTTCCTCTGTAATTCCATAATATGATTCAAAATGCCAGTTAAATATGAGTATATTTACATGCAGTTTCAGGATAATAACAATCTGTTCTCTCATATAATTCATAGCTTTTCTCCAAAACTTTGTATACAGCTGGGAAATGCCTCTGCTGTTTCTACACACATACAATAGTCTGTCTTCTTTCACTACAAAGATTCTTAATTTTATTGCTGGTTTGATTCTCCCCACCCCAAGGCATTTCTTTTAATTTTATTTTCAGTGGGCAGCACTGAAATCAAGTCCCTTGTGTTTCAGGCTTCATTTGGAGCATCCTATTCATTTTTTTTTTTTAAGATTCAGTGGTGCTTTCTGAACAGATTGTAGCAATGAGTTGATGAAACTTAAGCTAATTGCACTAATGTTGACAAATGCACTGGCACAGAAAGAGGAAAGATGGAAAGAAGGAAGGATCACATGTTTTTCTTTCCTTTCTTTAAATTACACCTCTCCAGGAGATACTAAATAGTTGGTGATGTGTGGGTGTTTTCCTTAAGGCAAATTTAAGGGGATTATTTTCAAATCAGGCAAGAGCTGCCTGTTAGGAACATCCTCCAGAGGTGGGCTGTAGAAATCTGGGCAATCCCTAGATGAAAGCAAAGGATTCCCTTAAGGCTTACTCTTGCCATTCCAGAAAATGGGGCAGAACAACCCATGCTTATGTTTGCCCTGATTAAATAAAAAGCACAAATGCAGCCACTGTAAAAGAACACCCAGATTTGTGAGAAGAGCTTTCATGTTCCTTACTGCCTGACCAAAATCAATTTATGATTTCAGAAGGGGAGGACTTTTTGGTGGCTGGAAACTGCATTTAATACTGAGAGAGATCACAATGATATAGTGAAAAGATGGGTGAGGAAAGCAACAGCACAGGAGACACAAGGTGGCATCCCACCATTTCCTACCTTATCCAGTGTATCTTCACATGGCATTATCCATGGACCAGAGCAGGAGAACAAAAAGATGGGAGAAAGCCATTAACTGTTGCTGCTTCCTACATGGCAACTTCTAATAGCCTAAGCAAGTAGTAGCATTTAGATTACCTTGGATGATCTGAAATAAACTACACAGGGACTAAATTAGTAGTTAGATAGGAGACCACCGGAAACTCACAGAGCTGAGGGTTAGACTGGGAAAACTTCTTGGAACATTGTCAAAACAATTAAATGGGCATGTTTCAGGTCACTGGAACTGAATCTCAAGTCAACTTCTACCTTTAGCATGACTGCATAAAGGGTACAATCAGATCCTTTAAAACTCACTGGCTGAAATGATTCCCTGCCGAAGGACAACTAGGATGTCAGTGGAAAGGATGACATACAAGCTACTTTTCTCTGTGCTGGGAATTTTTTTTAATATGCATTCTTCCTCCCTTCTTTGCTGTATGGTGTCCTTGTACAGAGCTAGAAGTTGTGAACATCTCAGTGTTTTCAAATTTGGGGCTTGCCTGAAGGATAATGAAGATACACTAGGGAGCTAAATCTAGCTGAAACCTGGATGTTCTCATTGATTATTTTGTAAAGAGAAACATCTAAAAGTATTTTCAGAGTGAAAGTTTAACAGTAGTCCAGGTCTACATAAAATTTGTCCTTGTTGGTCAGTAAGTGATACTTAATCAGTCATTCTGTATGTTGTATTTTGCATCCTCATTCCTTAGTCATCTTATTCCAAAAATCTGTAATTTTTACAAGAGGGAGTGAAAAAGACAAGTGGATTAGCTCCATCCCCTCCACCCTTATCACCTGTTATAAGCAGAGGGATAACCAGATACAAGCGAGATCTTGTTTGCTTGTGAAGATTTTTTGGCTGAGTTCACACAAAATTGGTCTGCGTAGCTTGCGATCATTATCTTAGTCTGTTGTGTGAATCAGGTCATTATGTAAAACCATACTATGCTTTACTCAGAAGCCAGTCTGTTGTAATGGGTAAAGACACCAGGCTAGAAATTGGTGGATTGTGAGTTCTATTCCTGTCTTAGGCACGAAGCCAACAGGGTGACTTTGGGCCCATCATTCTCTCTTAGCTCTTGGAAGAAGTAAAAGATTTCCAAAAACGTTGCCAAGAAAAATGTATCAACCTGTCCAGGCAGTTGCCAGGAGTCAAGACTGACTCAAAGGGATCAAATCTATATCTGTATCTGTATCTATAGTTATATGAGTACAGGGACTATGTTTTTTTAATCTGAGTTTAGTATGTTGTGGGAACCCAGCTCATGAATATAGAAAACTGTAGAACAGAGTACCAAATATCAGAGAATACATTGGAAATGTTAGAACATGAAATCATTCATAGAAATTCATTGTGAGGAAATCCAGGACTAATTCAAAGAAGTACGTACTTCTTTATGCAGTATATAATTGAAGTGCGGAATTTCCACCATCTGTGATGATGGCCAACAATTTAGAAGGCTTAAAAGTGGACTGGACATATTGATGGAGGATCAGCTTTCAGTGCCTAATAGTTTTGATAGCTGTTTCTTATCTTCTTAAATATCAGTTGCCAGAGGACAATAGTGGAAGACAGCTATTGTTTTTCTGATCATGCTTGGGAACTTCCTGAAAGCACCCAGTTGGGCATAGAAAATGGACCAGATGGGCCATTGGTCTGTTCTAGTAGGGTTCTTCTTATATTCTTATGCTGAACAGGGCTTTTATCGTATTTTCATGTACCCTATTTGAGTTAGCTATTCTGTTACTAGATACTAGATTTGTCTGTTTAGACATTGCTAAAGATCTTGCACTCCATAGAAGCTTGTTAATCAATGGTCTGTTCCACATCATCTTTTAAAATGTAACTTCTGCATCCAAAACAATTTCACTGAATCAATTCTTCTAGGAACCAATTGCTGGACAAAAACTCATGGAGGGATTATGCATGAAAGCTTAGTAGTATGTGTGTGTATGCAAGTAAACTAGGGGTTTTAGCAAGACAGTCCTTCCTTTTGAATCCTTCCTCTCTAAAAAATGCATGCATGTCTTTGATGTTGCAAGAGTCCCTCAGAAGACTAGCTGCTTTAGCTGTTCTTCTCCACCGAAGTCACAAAACAGAAGATGGAAACACCAGTGTTCTTTGAAGTGCTGATGCTACCTTGGAACACAGCACTTCAGTGAGAATCTACCAAGTGGCCAGGAAGCAGGGTGTTGGGCTGGGAGGTCAGTTCTGGATGTGAGCTTGAAAATTTAAAGACAGACTGGAGCCATTACATTCTCCTTGGAAGCTTGTGGAAGATTGATAGTCAAAATCATTGGACAGAAAAAAGAAAAAAAAACTCCAGCACAGTAGCTGGAGGATTGAAGAACCTATCTGAACTGAAATTGTACAAAGAGTTGATGGATTGCAGGATCCACTGTATAGTAATTATTTCAGGTTCTTAAAATGGTTCCACTATACATATGGAATGTCTGAAACCCTTCAAACTGAATGGCTTTCTGAATAAGTGGCTAAATAATGTGTCAAGAAACCAATCAGCATTTGATTAATAAAAAAAGAGATGATCCAACAAGCCCAGGGGGAAACAAAGAAAATAATTCACCTCATTATGGACATATTTATTTTGAAGAAAGGTACACAATCTGAGGCCCAGGACTTCACATTCTTTTCTAAAGATTATGGGGTAGTTCTCAGGGTTCTCAGAAAGTTACTTTCAGACCTTAACATGTAATATAATCAAATAAGAAAATCAATTGAGCAGGGACTAATAATATCAACTCTATTTAATTTAAATTACAAGTAAAAAACTCAATTTAATGGACCAGTTGGGGAAGAGTTGTCCACTAAATCTAAATGGTTATCAAGTTGCAGCTCTTGTGCCAATTTACTTAATTTGCATAATTACGTAATGGATGTCAATGGTGTCATTTGCAGTAAAACCTTGATTTAATGGACAAACTCACAATGCAATGGAGAAAGACTCACTAACAGATATTAATTAGACCCTTAATGGGGGTGAACAACAAAATTGTCCATTTTATCTAAACTTAGCTAAACCAAGATCTGTTAAACCAAGGGTTTACTTGTATATATAAATGCAAAGGGAATGAAATGCCATTTTTATTCTGCTCTCACAGTTACTTTTTAGCCTGGAATCCCCAGTACATCATTCAAAGGTCAAATATAACCTCTCAGACCAGAAAATTTGGTGTGTTCCTTGACTTAGAAAAGTCAAGGTTGACATTAAGTCATGACAGCACCTTAGGGATGCTTACAAAATGCCATCTGTACCTAAAGTTCTCTTCAATGTGAGAAGATACAGCATTTGCTTTGTGTGGTGACAAAAACTATGAAGAGGTGCCATGATATTTTGATGTTATCCTTTCTCCAAGATGGAGATAGAGATGGAGTTGCATAATTAGTCAATTGATCTAGTCCTTAACTGATGAAAAATATTTTGATCCTGTCAATAATCAGGCAGTAGATTTTTTTTTATTATTTTTTTTTTTTTTGCATTAATGCCCATTCTTCACAAAACTGCAGATGGCAAAAGATGTCTTAGAAGAGGTATTTGTGCTGTATACAAGAGATTTGGGAGAAGTACAGAATTTTCTGTACCTCTTTCTGACTTTTGGAAAGAAAGAAGAAGCCACTGATGGTCATCTGAGATGTAAATAAACAGGCTAGGCTCTGTGCTGTGCTGTGCTAAAATCATCTTCTTTTTTCAGGTGTTATCCTTCAACTTGATGAAAAATAATTTGTTTCAATTTTTTTGTACAAAGAGTGGTGATTTTAGTGAAAATCCCATGTACAAGATGCAAGGTTCTAAATTTTAATTTAGCTTCCAGGTGGCTGAGTGGTGTGCCTTTCACTGTGCAATCATGTCTCAGTGATCTGCAGCCTTCGGTGTTTCCCATGCTTCCATCAATTCTGAAGGAAGACATAAGGCAAGGAAATAATTTCATTGGGCTTGGTTGTAGATCAGGAACCAAAGAGGCATCAGAGTGATGGAGAGATGTTTAACAGAAATCAGTGTACTTTCTGCCACCATGAAACCATAAATTCCAATACCACACTCCAATAAATTAGAAAGACAGTATACAAGAGGATGAAATAGTAAAACAGAAGCTTATAATATATGAATTTAAGGCAGATTACATGGGGATCTTCCTTCATTTTATCTCTAGAACAACAGTTCTGTGAGATGGGTTGGGCTGAGAGAGAGACAGTAAGCCTCCATGGTTGAAGGTGGACTTGAATTTGGATCCCTACACCACTCTGTCTCCTTTGCAAAGGGGGAAAAAAAAACTTTCGGAAAATCGCCTTTCCTGACATGAATTATATCAGCACCCATCTATTGACCTTACAAATTCGGATACTCAGAAAGAATATTTGGATGTGGCTTGTGGTTCTGGTGACATCATAAAGACACTACTGTAAAAGTGAACAAGTGCTTCACCTATTCAAGATGCTATCCTTGATCTTCCTTAAAAGAATAACTTTTGAAGATACCAGTTTGGCAGATACCCTTGAGAGCCAGTTCTGTTTTGACCACCAAGACCTGGGCTCCTATCCACACACTAAGGACTCCACTCCTGAATCTTGACTGAGCCAAGGACAGAACCAGTATATAATTGATAAGAAACAGTCCCTTCAAAAGCAGCAGTGGAAAGAGGAGTGCCCAGCTTGACAGATGATCTATTAAATACAGTTGATCTCAGACTTCTGCTGGAGCAAAATTTGATTTGCTGATCTAGACAATCAGCATTGAGTGCAAACCTTCAAGTCTTACTTGAATTGTTGATCTGCTCTCTTGGCTCATCCTACATACTTAGTGCGGAAAAAGAAGAGTGGGAAAAATTGCTCAGAAATAATCTCTTTTGAATGAGTAGATATATTTCATTTTTCTACAAAGACTCATGTTACAACAAAAGACATCTCAAGGCTGGCACTTGTTTGAGATGAAGGATTAGCAAGTTGATGTATGGCTTAATTAACAAAAGTGACCACTTCTTGTTATACAGAGAGGCCACCTTTAATATTTTTGACCACTTATTATTAAATGGAAAGGCCAGCTTTAATATTTTCTTGTGCAATCCCTATTACACCAGAATTGCTGATTAAAATTGGTCTTTAGCAATGAGTTGCTAAGCTTTAGTTGATTAAACTACCAATTAAGCCTATTAAAAATTACAGCTTCAACAAATAGTTTACTGTGTTGAAGCTCATGGGGACAAAGTGAGAATTACCACAAGTGGTTTTGAAGCTTCATTTTAAAAGGTCTGTGAAATGCCACTCCATGTAAACCAGGAGTGCACAACTTTTTCTCAGTAAGGCACCCCAACTGGGTTTTAAATGGTATGCTGGGGCCCTCATACCAGTTGATATAATTATGCTCCACTCTGTATTGAATAAATACACTTCCCCTTTAGTCCCATTAAAAATTTGCATTTGGTAACAATTTTGGGAGATCCCTGGGCATGCATCCTGTCTTTTGAGGAGCCCATTAGGACCTGAATTAAACCAAATAAAGTCAATACAGAATCCCAAATCTTCTCAATCCAACCAACCTTCTGGAACTTTTTCATTTTGCTCCACATCAACAAAATACCAGGGAGAACAAAGGTAAAGTTAAAAACTTTATAAGCTGTAGAAAATAGATGACAGAAGGACAGAACAGAGAGACAGAGAGACAGAGAGACAGAGAGACAGAGAGACAGAGAGACAGGAAGGAAGGAAGGAAGGAAGGAAGGAAGGAAGGAAGGAAGGAAGGAAGGAAGGAAGGAAGGAAGGAAGGAAGGAAGAAAGAATAATCATCTCAGGACACTGATGGACCATTCAGAAATTGCTGTCATGGGCTCTATGGCTTAAATGTTTCATTTTCAGTTGTCTTGTCAGGGATAGAGATGAAAGACATGGACTATATTTTACAGGTCTCTCAAATTAGGGATGCCAATCAGAGCAACTGTTGGGTCAAGCAATTTCCCTATACTTGAATGGATTTTATTCTTTTTTTAATTTAATGTTTAAAATGTGGTTTTTAATGATGGGTAGGTGGGTTCACAAGGTAATCTGAAGTCAAACTGGACTTCGACATTGGTGAAACCATGAGGGAGGTACTGGAGATTCCCCCAGAATGCCCATTCTGAGTCAATCTTGATGCCAAATTGACTTTTGGTAATAGTTTATGCCTGGGAGATACAGTCAGATTATTTCCTTAATGGACATCTGTCCTTCCTCTCCTTTCCTGAGCTTCCTGGAAAGCAAAAAATCAGTGGCTTTAGTAATGGTGTCTACCCTTTCTGTGGCAATAATTCTATGATATTCAGAATGTTTCCAGCCATGAGTAGAAGAGACCTGATTGAAAATCAGACTCCGCCATCTACCTAGAGCATTTCGTGCTGTTCATGTACCTCAGAATTAAGGAGAGTGGGCACTTGATTATCACGAAGGCTGGAATTGGATTGAAGAAGTCTACTTAAAGGTATAATAGAGTTACAAAAGTGCCAGACCTTGGAAGTACCTGGCTCTTGATTGTAGCAGCTTGAAGTGATTTTTAACAAGTACTTGAAATGACAGAATCAAATGTTCAGTGTGATAAATGGGCTGTTTCAACATAGCTAAATCACTTTTCTCTTCTCTCTCTTTTTTTTTAAAAGAAGTCACAAATAAGGAGCTCCTGTTCTCGTGTGAAGTCAAAGGTGGGAGAACATGTTGTACAGGCCAGCAGAAGCTCACATTCTGACTGGTAAAAGCAATGTATGAGTATGCTTGTATATATATTTATTTATTTGATTTGTATGGCTGCACATCTCACATACGTGACTCTGGATGGTCCACAACAGTTAAAAGCAATAATCCAGTTAAAAGAAAAAACCAACATACAAACATATAAAACCACCAATAACCACTTGGTCTGTCTGGATTTACCATTCATCATTTGTGTCATGGTTTATAACCAAAAGATATATGTTAGAAACATTCTGGTTTACAAGTGAACCTAAATGCCTCAGCATTCACTGGTGGGCCAACAAGGATGGGCCAGTGATAAAACAAGACTCACAGCGTTGTGATGCACACTCCTCCCTTTTTTTCCACGTACATCACCCTGTTGCACATGCATAAGTAAGGGATGGAGGTTGCATTGCAAAGTTATGATACTTGTTTCATTCCCCATTCTGGGGAACACATCCAATTCTGCTCATACTTCTGTCTAAGTGCATCTATCAGCTACTCATAATAACCATTGGTTCTAGTCAGCCAGAAAGTCCAGTATTAACTTCCTGCTAGCACTTCCACTATTCATGGTTTGGAGAAATCTCACACCGGCCTAGACTTATTCACAACATTTTGCTACTGCCTTCAGAGTCTTATATTCATAACTTAGCAATAAAAAACAAATTTAAAAAAGTCTTCTATTCATAACTTGCCTTCAGTCATAGATGTCCAGCAGGAACCATGATGACGTTGCATGTATAATGACCTCATCATGCAAATAACATGAATTATGTGATATGCATCAGTTGTATCATGACACAAATGGTGTATGGTAAATCAGTTGTACCATCTGAAGATGAGGTCGTGAGGGAGATGGTGTCATTTGCCTCCTTGACTATCCATTGTCTTCTCTTTCTTCTCTATTTGCTATCACTAATGCCATCTCATTTGCTCATCTGTGAGTTTATGAGTGTCTTGTGATAATTTCATATTAACCATGAAATCATACCTTTTATTCCATAGTTATGAAAACAATACTATCACTCCATGCATTTACAGAACTTATGAGAAGGATCAAGATTATACTAACTACAAATGTACCTGTATAGAAACGTACATCAAGGATGATATTGCCTCTGTTCTCATCACCGCTTCTATTCCCATCAAGCAACCTGTGAGTATTTTTCTTGTGCGGAAATAAGTCTTCTTCAAAATGGTGTCAAACTTAGTGGTGCTAGAGTATGTGAGAGATGCTAACACTGGCATCTGGGTGAAGTTCATAGGGATATTATGGCTGGGAACATGGCTACAAAAGACCATCCAACTGCTCTCTCCATGGCTAAACACAATGCATAGAGGTGGCTTAACTAACCTTCTTATGTGATCCCTGATAGAGTGGCATGTCTGTAACTAATCCACAATGGAAGATGAAGAAAAGGTGATGGTACTGAAGAAGTGCAGAAGTACTGGAAGAAAAATGAATACTTCATCCTTCTGTAGAGGGGAAAAAAATCTTCCACCAAAACAGCCATCTTTGGCTTTGCTATTGCTTTGAATATTGTGTATCACTATTTATAAAATCAGAGTGGTAAATGTTCAGCATAACCCTAATAAAACCTCATGAATGAAGGGGAAGAGTTAATGGACTTTTATCAGGGGCATCCAAGGGTATATGTAAACATCAAGATAGGGCCCATGACCATGTAACCAAAGCTCTACTCCTTCTTTACAGGCCTCACTGTGACACACATAAAAGTCACACAATCACAATCACCATTTTGACTTCCCCTGGACACAACCTTGTCTTTCACACTACAGTAACTTTCCCCCATCTGATGCTGTCCAGATGACTTGGAATACACTTTGCATCATCTCCAGTCCACATAAAGATTGTTCACAGAGCTACCTGTTAACAAATCCAGTGCTTTGATTTTAGATGTAGTGGGGGGAAAACTTGCATAAAGAACTTTTGAATATATATATATATATATATATATATATATATATATATATATATATCCCCTTCATGGATCACTGCCTTGTCGTGGCGAAGGGGCTTGTGTAACTCAGTGAAGCCATGAGCTATACCGTGCAGGGCCACCCAAGACGGACAGGTCATGACAGAGAGTTCTGACAAAATGTGGTCCACTGGAGAAGGAAATGGCAACCCACTCCAGTATCCTTGCCAAGAAAACCCCATGTACAATGTTAAAAGGCTAAAAGATATGACGCCGGAAGATGAGCCCCTCAGGTCGGAAGGTGTCCAATATGCTACTGGGGAAGAGCGGAGGGCAATTCCAAGTAGCTCCAGAAAGAGTGAAGCGGCTGGGCCAAAGCCGAAAGGACGTTCAGCTGTGGATGTATCTGGAAGCGAAAAGAAGGTCCGATGCTGTAAAGAACAATATTGTATAGGTACGTGGAATGTAAGATCCACGAACCAAGGCAAGCTGGA
Organism: Liasis olivaceus; assembly: GCA_030867105.1. Classification (NCBI taxonomy): domain Eukaryota; kingdom Metazoa; phylum Chordata; class Lepidosauria; order Squamata; family Pythonidae; genus Liasis; species Liasis olivaceus. Next base: position 70,047,265 of record CM061355.1, read on the forward strand.
TGTGGTCAAACATGAGATGACAAGATTGAACGTCGACATCTTGGGAATCAGTGAATTGAAATGGACGGGAATGGGTGAATTTAATTCAGGTGACCACTATATCTACTACTGTGGGCAAGAAACCCTTAGAAGAAATGGAGTTGCACTCATAGTCAATAAGAGAGTGGGAAAGGCAGTAATGGGGTACAACCTCAAAAACGACAGAATGATCTCAGTGCGTATCCAAGGAAAACCATTCAACATCACGGTAATCCAAGTCTATGCCCCAACCACTGTTGCCAAAGAAGCTGAAGTTGACCGGTTCTATGAAGACCTACAACACCTTCTAGAACTAGCACCAAAAAAAGATGTCCTTTTCATCATAGGGGATTGGAATGCTAAAGTAGGAAGTCAAGGAGTAATCGGAATAACAGGCAAGTTTGGCCTTGGAGTACAAAATGAAGCAGGGCAAAGGCTAATAGAGTTCTGTCAAGAGAACAAGCTAGTCATAGCAAACACCCTTTTCCAACAACACAAGAGACGACTCTACACATGGACATCACCAGATGGTCAATACTGAAACCAGATTGATTACATACTTTGCAGCCAAAGATGGAGAAGCTCTATACAGACGGCAAAAACAAGACCAGGAGCTGACTGTGGCTCAGATCATGAGCTTCTTACTGCAAAATTTAGGCTTAAATTGAAGAACGGAGGGAAAACCACTAGACCACTCAGGTATGACTTAGATCATATTCCATGTGAGTACACAGTGAAGGTGATGAATAGATTTAGAGGATTAGATTTGGTAGACAGAGTGCCTGAAGAACTATGGACGGAGGTCTGTAACATTGTACAAGAGGCAGCAACTAAAACCATCCCAAAGAAAAAGAAATGCAAGAAAGCAAAATGGCTGTCTGATGAGGCTTCTGCTTCATTGACTATGCAAAAGCCTTTGATTGTGTGGATCACAACAAACTGTGGCAAATTCTTAAAGAGATGGGGATACCAGACCACCTTACCTGTCTCCTGAGAAATCTGTATGCAGGCCAAGAAGCAACAGTTAGAACTGGTCATGGAACAACCGATTGGTTCAAAATAGGGAAAGGAGTACGACAAGGCTGTATACTGTCACCCTGCTTATTTAACCTATATGCAGAGTACATCATGAGAAATGCCAGGCTGGAAGAATCACAAGCCGGAATTAAGATTGCAGGGAGAAACATCAATAACCTCAGATATGCAGACGATACCACCCTAATGGCAGAAAGTGAAGAAGAACTAAAGAGCCTCTTGATGAGGGTGAAAGAGGAGAGTGCGAAAGCTGGCTTGAAACTCAACATTAAAAAAACTAAGATCATGGCATCTGGACCCATCAATCCCTGGCAAATAGAAGGGGTAGAAATGGAAGCAGTAAGAGACTTCATTTAATTGGGCTCCAAGATCACCGCAGACGGAGACTGCAGCCATGAAATTAAAAGACGCTTGCTCCTTGGGAGGAAAGCTATGGCAAACCTAGATAGCATATTAAAAAGCAGAGACGTCACCTTGCCAACAAAGATCCGCATAGTCAAAGCTATGGTTTTTCCAGTAGTAATGTATGGCTGTGAGAGCTGGACCATAAAGAAGGCTGAACGCCGAAGAATTGATGCCTTTGAACTGTGGTGCTGGAGAAGACTCTTAAGAGTCCCCTGGACTGCTAGGAGGTCAAACCAGTCAATCTTAAAGGAAATCAACTCTGATTGCTCATTGGAAGGATTGATAATGAAGCTCAAGCTCAGATACTTTGGTCACCTAATGCGAAGAGAGGACTCTTTGGAAAAGACCCTGATGCTGGGAAAGATGGAAGGCAAAAGGAGAAGAGGACGGCAGAGGATGAGATGGCTAGATAGCATCACTGAAGCAATGAGCATGAAATTGAGCAAGCTCAGGGAGGCAGTGAAAGATAGGAAGGCCTGGCGCAATATGGTTCATGGGGTCACGAAGAGTCGGACACGACTTAACGACTAAACAACAACAACAACAATATATATATATATATATATATATATATATATATATATATATATACACACACACACACACACATACACATACACATACACATACGCATATATGCTAGGCGTTCATGCACTGCTAACAGCAGTGCATGAACGCCTAGCAGCACAGATGAACCAACTGCTAGCAGCAGGCTCCCACCCAGACTGGCTAACACAAGGAAGGACAGTGCTGATCATGAAAGACCCTCACAAAGGAACAGCACCATCCAACTACCAGCCAGTAACCTGCCTCCCCACAACATGGAAAGTTCTATCAGGCATCCTAGCTGCAAAGCTACAAGACCATATGGGCCAGTACATGAGCACAGCTCAGAAGGGCATTGGGAACAACACCAGAGGCTCAAAACACCAGTTACTCATAGATAGGGCAGTCACACAAGACTCAAGGTCTAGGCAGACCAATCTGAGCACAGCCTGGATTGACTACAGGAAAGCCTATGACTCAATGCCGCACACATGGATCTGTGAATGCCTGGCGCTATACAAAGTCAACAGGACACTAAGGACCTTTCTCAAGAACTCAATGGGACTGTGGAAGACAACACTGGAAGTGAACTCAAGACAGCTCGCACAAGTGGCCAACAAGTGCGGCATATACCAAGGTGATGCACTGTCCCCACTGCTGTTCTGCATAGGCTTAAACCCCCTCAGCCAGATAATCACAAGGTCTGGATATGGGTACAAGTTCAAGAGTGGAATCACCATCAGCTACCTCCTGTACATGGATGACATCAAGCTGTATGCTAAGAGTGAACGAGACATTGACTCACTGATCCACCTGACATGGATCTACAGCGAGGACATTGGGATGTCATTCAGACTGGAGAAGTGTGGCAGGATGATAGTAAAGAGAGGGAAGGTAGTTAAGACCAATGGACTGGAGCTACCAGTGGGCCACATAGCATCCATAAAGACCAGCTATAAATACCTTGGTGTCCCACAGTCACACAGGAACCATGAGGAGGAGGCAAGGAAGACAGCAACATCCAAGTACCACCAAAGGATAAGACATGTCCTGAAGAGCCAGCTCAATGGGAAGAACAAGATCCATGCCATCAACATGTATGCCCTGCCAGTCATCAGATACCCTGCCGGTATAGTGAGCTGGCCAAAGGAAGACATGGAGGCTGCTGATGTGAAGACCCGGAAGCTCCTCACAATGTATGGAGGTTTCAACCCCAAGTACAACACCCAGAGACTGTACACCAGCCACAGAGACGGCGGGCGGGGTCTGATGAGTGTCAAAGCCACTGTCCTGGATGAAACCCAGAGTATCCAGGAATATATCAGTAAGATGGCACCCAAAGATGTGCTGCTGAGAGAATGCCTCAGGCAGCAGCAGACATGGGAGGAAATTCAAGCAGAGGAAATACCATGGCAAGACAAGCCCCTGCATGGGATGTACCATCGACAGATAGCTGAGGTGGCTGACATTGGGAAATCCTATCAGTGGCTGGAAAGGGCCGGACTAAAAGACAGCACTGAGGCACTGATCATAGCAGCACAAGAACAGGCACTAAGCACCAGATCCATAGAAGCAGGGGTCTACCACACTAGACAGGACCCAAGGTGCAGATTGTGCAAAGAGGCCTCAGAGACAGTCCAACACATAGTGGCAGGGTGTAAGATGCAGGCAGGAACAGCATACACTGACCGGCACAACCAAGTAGCTGGCATTGTGTACAGGAACATCTGCACAGTGTATGGGCTAGACCCCCCCAAGTCCAGATGGGAGATTCCACAGAAGGTCGTGGAGAATAACAGGGCTAAGATCCTGTGGGACTTCCAGATCCAGACAGACAGGCAGGTACTGGCTAATCAACCAGACATTGTGGTAGTAGACAAAGACCAGAAGACAGTGGTAGTGATAGATGTAGCAGTGCCAAGTGACAGCAACATCAGGAAGAAGGAGCATGAGAAGCTGGAGAAGTACCAGGGCCTGAAGGAGGAAATCGAGAGGATGTGGAAAGTCAAGGCCAAAGTGGCCCCAGTGGTGGTAGGAGCACTCGGGGCCATGACTCCTAAGCTGGGAGAGTGGCTCCAACAGATCCCAGGAACAACATCAGAGCTCTCTGTGCAGAAGAGTGCAGTGCTAGGAACAGCTAAGATACTGCGCAGAACCCTCAAACTCCCAGGCCTCTGGTATAGGACCCAAGATTGAGGAAGACACATACCACCCATAGGGGTGAGAGGGAATTTTTTTTTTTATACTATATCAGTATATATCAGTATCTACAGTACTGATAAAAGCAAGCCTACCCCTGTCCCTTTCAGCATTGTCAGAGGCCTCCCTGAGTTACAGAACTCCAGGCTTCAAGCCTTTTGAGTGTGTGACCCTGACAGACAGAAAAGAAATAGCTTCCCATTCATTTAACAACCAGCCAATCTTACAAATAAATATCAGTTGACCCACAGCCTAAAAGAGATGTTTGGAGGAAAAGGGTGCACAGACAAATCAGCTGCATTGGCACAACTCCTTTGACTTTTGTTTCGTCATTGCATAATACATTGAGATGTACACTAACCAGATGTGCTGGGTTGACACTCCATGCTAAGCTACAAAAAATAAACGACGTGGTTCGCAGTTTGAGTGAATGCACCTGACTTGGTTGTGATCTGAACTGGTTAGGAATGTTATGGGGACACAGTCATTGCTGATCGGGCTGGAGGGCATCTTCCTCTTATCAGGTGCACAGCCAGCAATCCAAGATCTGCCAGCACTCCATCGGAAGTCTTGGATGTAGCTCCCTTCTAAATCTTCTAAATCTTGTCCTTGAGTGAGCAATTTTACAGCGTCAGATGACAAAACAAATACATGAATGGTATTTATTCAACTTCAATTAAAGCCTGTTGAGTGCTCGTCCTGGTCCTGCTTCGCAAAGCATGTCACTCAAAGGTGAGCCCTAAAATGCTGCATTCTCCTCTTCTACTCTCTATGTCCCCATGCAATGTGTGTACATAAATCACAGTTCCATGCCTTGGAAAGGATTGGATGAACTCAAGCAATCCTAACAGGCTGGGTCCCAGATTGACGCCAGGTGGAGCACCAAAGTCTGATGCCAGCCCAAATTAAGCAGATCTGTTGTTTTAATGTATAATGCATGCAAAACGTCACAGATACATCCTCTGGTGTTTCTGAAGCCTTAGAGAATTGCTGCCAGCCAGTTTGAATCATTCCAAACTACAAATCCTCTTAAATACCGTCTTCTGATTCTCTTCTTTGACAATATTTGTCTAACACTGAACATTTGCATTTATTTGACTGGGAAGATGGTTGTCCATTCCACACACTTTGCCTGGCTCCTGAATTAACCCATATTGGCACAATACATGGAACTACAGCCAAATAAACTAGGATCACACATGTTAATTCACCAAAAAAAAAACAATTAACCAAGCTTAGCATGTTAGGGGTATGCAGCCACAAGTTCTTTCTCTGATGAAGTGAAACATGTGCAAATGTATAAGTATTTCATAAAATTGAAAACTGCATGTCATTTCACTCCAACATTTCTTCACCAACTCAGATTGTAATCTAGCCCAGTGGAATACATCTTGAGTATAGCTTTCCAGGATTTCTACATTCTTACTACAGTCTTAAGGCATCCCAAAGCTCCTGAAGCTGGAAGAACATGTTGTTCAACATGTATTTCCCCACGTGCACAGTCTCCCATCATCAAGAGCAAACTCTAGTTTCCTAGGACGTATTCATTGCATGAACATCTCCTAAAATATATGTGTGGCAAGCATCAGAGATGAGTATCTAAAACCAGGTCATATCTTATTTCAGATATAATTTGTTACCTCCTTAAGAAAGGATGTAGATTTATAATATTTTCTAGAAAATAAATGATGGGATTGATGGATGGTGAAAAATTCAACTGCCCCCTTGGTTTTTGTTTTAACTTTTTTGGCCATCAGTCCTTTGCTAATTTTCTTTCACAAAGGATTGTTTTAACCCATTGAGATACAGCTCTTCTGCTATGGTCTCTAGCTTATGGCTGCTCGTGTGTGTGTGTGTGTGTGTGTGTGTGTGTGTGTGTTTAACAGGTTCAACAGATCAGCAGGGGAACAGTGAAATGCTGTCTCTTTCTTGGATGAAATTAACATGAGTTCTGCAGAATTCCCCCTTCTAGCGCAAGGGATAGGAAGAACTGGGAAACTGTGGCCAAGTGGAAGAAAGGGCTGATCTGGGATTTGATAAGCCAACTTCATTTCCAGCCATTCTGCACACAGAAGACAAACAGCTGAACACTGCAGCGTGGAAAAGCCCTTAGCCAAGTTTTCTTACTGCCTTCAAAATAAAGAATGATTTGCTTACATGAGATGCACTAGGTTTAATTGCAGAGGTAAGCCTCATGAGTAGTTTAGATTCTGGGCTCTTTGGCTAACTGAAATCCAATAAACTCTTCCCACGTGTGAGTTAACTACAAAATATTGTGGGTTGGATTTTGAGTTCTCACTGAAACTCTGCTTTTAGCAAGTGCGGAAGAACTTTTTGCAATCAATGGCCCCACATTTCTTCAAAGCTCTTATTGTTGTTATTTTGATGGCAAGGACTGCAGGGGTATATAGCAGGATGGTGCGGTTTTTTTTCTTTTGCTCACTTTGAGATTTATTTATTTATTTACTCATTTCCAGGACTTATCGATCTCTCCAAATAAACCAACTCTGAGCAGCATACAATTGCCCAGATCCATAACTTGGGTAAAAAACAGACAAACTAGACACAAGAAATATCAGTAACATAATCAAAATCAAAACTAAAAGCCACACATCACATACAACCATACTGAAACCAAGAGTCTAAACCAGGGTTTTTCAACCTCAGCAACTTTAAGATGTGTGGACTTCAACTCCCAGAATTCCCCAGCCAGCCATGCTGGCTGGGGAATTCTGGGAGTTGAAGTCCACACATCTTAAAGTTCATAAGGTTGAGAAACCCTGATCTAAACAGTTAAATCCAAAGGAGCAGCTAAGGGATCAAAGGAATAGCAACATTTATCCAAGGCTTGATCAAACAACTGACTTTCTGAGAGGCAGAAGGAAGGGCACCATTTGACCTTCTGGGGAATAATATTTCAGAGGATGGGGTTGCAATTGAAATGGCATGATTCTCTGTCTCCTGTGCATGACAATCTCTATTCAAGGGAACAGAGAGATCCTGCCCTATTAGATCTTATTGGAAGGCAGATACTACTGGGACAACACAATCTAGAGACAATCCAGGCCTTGAACTATGATGGTTTATAGACATACATTAAGTCATAAGCAATCATATTTTAATGATCACATAATGGTCTTATAGAGTATTCTGATTGCAGGAAACTTTGCCAAACCTTTGCCAAACTCTTCAGTTCCCTGAAGCCACACATCCCTGTTTAGGAGGATTAGGTTCTTCCAAGAAAGGGTGGGAACTGGAGCAGAAGGCTGCAGAAGGATAAGAAACAAATTAAAAATGGATCACCCACTCTCTAGTGGAACCTCACCAGAACTTCTATCCATTACCTGGCCGAAGCTGCTCTTTTTATGATAGCAAGGACATTAAGGACCTAACTTACAAATATATCTGTATCCATATCTGTCAAATTGCACACCACAGCATTGTTTTTAATTTTAAGATAGAAAAAAGATTATATATATATATTTTAAAAAGATGTCATTGTCCTTTAAATTTTCTTTTTTTAAAAAAGTGTAGTTTCCCCCTCCCCATGCTTGTCTGAGAGTCTTCAGCTGGAATGACACACTCCATGCCTCTAGGTTTCTAATTAAATAGACAGATAGGATGTTGATAGTATCAGCTTTCTGTAATAAAAACTATTGATATTGTTGACCTGAAAGATGTTTATCTTCCACAGACAGAAAGAGATGGACAAGTCTAAAACTGAAGAAGGTTGCATGAACAGGATGGGGGCAGAGAAAAGTATGAAAGTTACCCAAACTCTGACCAAAACATGTGTTTTGGAGGCAAAATATTTAAATGCCATAGAGGGAAATATAATCAGCATTAATCAGCAAACTCTATATTCTCTTTTTGGAGAGAGAAAGAGAGAGAGAGAAAGAGAAGAGAGAAAATGTGCATGCTAGGCTGACAAAACAAAAAAGAGATATTTTATTTTGCTTTTGTATGTTGGTGAGAATATTCTTGTTATGGAAGTCCAATAAATACGCAAGTGAAAAATGACAAAAGAAGTGCTTCAAAGTCTGGATGAACCCCTCTTTATTCAATCAATTTTCCCATGCTGGATTAGGATTCACATCAAAGGGTATTGAGTATATGATCCAAATTCAGTAATTGCACTGATAATAAAATAGGCCAGTACACATTAGATTTCTATTTGATTTCACATTTTGATAGTAATCTATTCAAGTTTGCAAGTACATCAGGAGGAGATTGTTTAAGAAATCAGTGTAAGAAATACAGAATACGTTGTTCATCCCATAGGCAAGAGATTCTTGGACTCTTAGAGGTTATGCAAAATGTCCTTTGTATTGAAGTGTAGGCATTAGCAATGATCCTCAGATCCTGGAGGCCGAGGCTCATTGTCCACCAAGATTGGCCATTGGGACTTTCTATACAGGACAAAATATAAAAGCCCTTCCTGTTTCAGCTGAGCCTTGTCCAAGTCATTGAGCCTTCCTTAGCTTTCGTTGGTCTTGAATCCTATCTCTTGATCTGCTCTTTGGACTTGTCTTTAGATACATACTTTGATCCTGGTTACTCTCTGACAGTGCCTAGATCCATCCACTGTGCTGAACCATTGTTTCTGTGAATCATAATTTGCTGAATAAGCATAAGGGCAACAGGTTGTGGATCACTCATTTGATTCTTGTGGCCCAGTTCCTGATTACTGATTCCTTGATATTCTACACCTACGTCAGCCCTTCGAGGTAGTCTGGAGAAGAAACCAAAACCATGAGTACTAACACTACCTTTATTGTAAGGTTACAGTAACAGAATCTTGCAAGTCTGAAAGAGCTTCTCCCCTCCCCTGCTTTTACTTTCCATAGAACTAGGGAGGGTTCCTTCTGAGATGCTTTCTCCACCTCCATTCCTTCTATGGGCTGAGATATCTCTTGTGTGATTGTTGTCTAGGCTGCAGTTCCTCCTTCTGTCTCCCAAGGTCATTCTCATATTCCATTACAACATATCAGCTCTGACAATAAGAAACTGCCTGGGTTCATATATCACATTGAGCCATCATGTAGTTTGTTTGGATTAATTTTACTGCTTGGTGTGAACCAATCAACTATGATTTGTTTAGCAAACTGTGGTTAAAATAAATCATAGGTTAGAGTGATGCATGAACCCAGGCATTGACTTCCTACTTTGAACTGATGTTCATATATGAACTCTGATGAAAAATATTCCCCAGAAGTAAAAGATGATAAGGGATCTGTTCAAACTAGACACCACATAATTAGTGTGCATTGCTGTTACCAATGAATATCTTCTCCTTCAACATTTTGATAAAGATTTGATGAATAGACACTGCAACCTCTGGTCCCCTTTGTTTCCCTCAACAGGAAACTATGTCTCTAGGCAACCCATGGGAAAAATTAAAATAACTACAGTAAGTTGTTCGGATGATGGCTTTTCAGTGACCTATGATGGAAATGTCAGATTTCCTTTCTTTGCCTTAATCAGCAACCTATAATGAATGAATCACCCAAATATCACTCTAATCACTCAAAAAGGGCACTTAGAATTCAAAAAGGGTCAAGTCGTGAAAAGCCAGAGTTATGACCTTTTGATGCCCTCCAATAGAAAATTCAGATTGGGTTATATTTCCTGGGCCTGACAGTCTCGTAATGATGGAATATACCACACATCAACTTGTGAGTTCAACAAAAATGAGTAATTTGACAACCTGATTTGCAATCTGGCCAAGCAAAACCAAAATGTACGGTATTTCCATTCCAGTCTTTAGACTCCATCAGTAGTTTGTGCTTATAGAATTTGTTTCTAGCATTGATGATCTACTGCTGGGTTGAGTCCTCACACAAAGGAATCTCTCCCATATGCAGTGACATACAGAGGCAGAGGCCCTTATAGATATAAGGTGAGGTAGCAAATGTGACAGGTTTTCTTATGTCTAAGGAAGATTGTCCTCTAGGAGTACAGCAATCAGTACAGGCTCATGGAGGCAGAACTACTGATGAAACTTCTCTTTGCTTCCAAGAGAATTCTGCTTAGTTTTAGGAAGCTATTGAACTGGAAGTTAACTGAATCTGATGCAGGTCCCTTGAATCACATGAGAAGACAGGGAACAGTAACAAACCGATACTCTTTTGAGATGTTAGAAGTTGTTAGTGAACAGCATATGGACTTCATTTCTGAAATAGAATCTCCTCTCGTCTCTAGTCCCAGCTAAACATTACAGGTAAATTTCTAAAAGTCAGGACCTTAGCATCTCCTTCCTATACCTCATCTCATTCTCCACTTGTAGTGAATATTGTAATAGAAGACATTTTTGACTAAATGAAAAGTTGTTCTCCTTCTGATCTCAGCCTTGTAGAATAAGTACTTGAACTATTGCTTCAGTTAAATATTCATATCACAATCTAAGGACTAAAATGAGTATCAAAGTGAAGCATGGAGCGGGAGGACCAGGGGAAGAAAAAAAACCACTCCAAGAAATCTCTAGACATTTATCATAGGCCTAGAGGATACAAACCAATCAAATTCTAAAATTTGATATTTGACCGAGGTGCCCAATATAGCCTACATTACTTATATATGACTCTGTTTAAAAAGTCTATTAATCAAGAAGGGATGACTGATTAAGTGAATAAAGTCCAGTGTTGTGACCCAAAAGGCAAGTTTTGTAAAACCCTTAGGGATTCAGTTCATGGAAAGGAAAAAGAAAGAAAGAAAGAAAGAAAGAAAGAAAGAAAGAAAGAAAGAAAGAAAGAAAGAAAGAAAGAAAGAAAGGAGGGAGGGAGGGAGGGAGGGAGGGAGGGAGGGAGGGAGGGAGGGAGGGAAAGGAAGGAAGGAAGGAAGGAAGGAAGGAAGGAAGGAAGGAAGGAAGGAAGGAAGGAAGGAAGGAAGGAAGTCAGACATTCAGATGCCTATGTTGATTATATCGACAGGATGATTCACATATTCTAGGAGTTTTACATATCATAAGGCTTTTAGAAAGAGGAGGACTGAGAATAATTAATTTATTAATTTGAATTTGAATGGGAAACAAGAGCCACCTCAGTGGGCTCACTTGTTCATGGTTAATGATCAAGATCTGCATGCCTGGTCTGGAATGAAAGATGAATCATTAGACTCAAAGTTCAAAGTTCTTCCCTGAATATTTATTATGTTTATTTATCAATGCTACATGGGGGATTACTTGATATTTTTCCTATCAGCAATGGGAGTGGCAAGGCCACAGGACTAGATGGTGAGCAACCAGGAGCCAAGTCCAAAAGTTAAGTAAGAACTAAAGATCAGAAAGAAGGAAGAGCTTGGGAACAAGCCAGAAATCAGGACTAAAGAGCAAGTAAAAAATGAGGAACAAGGAGAAACCCAACTGGAACAGGGAGTTCCTAGGAGTTGCTAGGATGTTATGGCCAAGTTAGATAAATAGAATCAGTTTATGCCTGCAGGTACATTGAAAAGTTGCCACCTGCAACTCAGTGGCTTATTACACAGGAGAACCTGTCCTGACAGACATCACCCTGACCTATGGGTACTCTAGTGCCCAGAAGTAAAGCCTGTGCAATATAGACAGCTCTTTCTGTGTGGTGAGGAACCATGAAACATGAGGAAGGACCATGTTGCCAAGAGACTAAGATTCCTGCACCTTTAGGAACTATATACACAGGGACATTTCAACAGGTATGGATGACATGACATGTAATTTCCTCTTCTATTCCAATATTAAAGAGTCAGGAGTTGCATCCTCCTTTGCAGAGGGAAATAGAACATCTGTAATTAGGGATAATCAAGAAGATTTCCCATAGACAATGAACAAAAGAGGTCTGTGATCCCTTTGTGAAATAAGGATCTGGAATTTTACTCTGTCTTCTACATCTGACATATAAACATTTCTCATTGCTATGACTTTTGTTCCCAACCCGATAACCTCCAGCTATGTTGAAACTAGCACTTTTAGAATTCCCCAGGCTTTCAATTCATCTGAAGGCCATCAGGTTGTAGAAAGAAGCCCTGGAGTCTTTTTCCCTTTGGTATTTGAGGACATCTCTTCTGCTGTGCCTCAGACCCTTTTCTGGCAGTTTCTTGATCCTAGCCAGTCCTTTAATAACCCTTGTTGGATGCTCAACACCTTAGGGAGTCTGTAAACTAAGAAACCGAATTTCCTGTAATATCTCCCTTTGCCACACCAGTCACAAGACCCCATTCCTTTAGAAATACTCTAACTTCCACTCTTTATTTTCTCTATCCTCTCTCACATTTATTTATAATGATTGGATTTTTTGCTTTCTTTTATCAATCCACATTTTAAAGGAAAGAGCAAGGAACCAGCTTACTTGTGAGGGTTGGGGGACACCTATTTTGTCTGCACTGTCTTTTTAAGGCTGAGCAATGGCACTTCCCCATAACAAGTTTGTAATTTGTTGTCATGCATGATTCTGATAGCAGAGGGAATTTCATTACAGGTACATTAAAATAGGAGAATCCATGTACATTTGCATTTCTGGGTGCAGGTAAATAATAGCAAACCTCATTGATAACCAAGGCAATTATAATTTGAATAAGATTATATTCTCCCTAGGAGAGATAAAGGGTAATGAAAGACAATTCAAAGCTAGTTTGTTATTACTTCATCAAATACCTCATCCTCAGGCTGATAAAACTCTCCACTGTGGTCCCCATGAGACATTAACAGCAAAGATGCTCCCGAACATTTGTAGCGATCTCTAAAAACATTAATATCACTATTTAAATGAATTTGTGATGTACTATAACAGAGGGTGAAGCTAGAGGTGAAAACACGACATGAGTTTTCATGCAATCACTACCAATGAGCTGCTGGGAATGACAAGATGAATTATGTTCACACCAGACAGGTCCTCCATGGAGGGTATTAATAGAGTTTAGCAGAAAGCATGACAACAAATATGTTTGCTGTGAGAACATTCCCTTATCTCCATCAGCCTGGTCATACTCATTATATTAATGGCATTATCAGCAACTTCCAATCACTTGTGGTTCTAAGCAAGAAATCTACTTTACTTTTCTCTCTATATATATATATAGAGAGAGAGAGAGACAGAGACAGAGCTATCCATATTTAGGAGTTTATTAGAAGGTCATTGATATGTACAATAAACTGCTAACTTAAAATAACTCTGTAGAAGGACTAGAAGTGATATGGTGCATTGTTACAGCCTCAGATCATGACTGGAGGTATGTAGCTTGGTGGATAGTTTTGGCCTAGTCACTCCCACTGAGTTTAGGCTTATCCACAGAGTTCTTATGCATTTATAACAGGGAGAGAATCTTTTCCTTTCAGAAGTCAGAATGGATTGCTTGCAGAGGACCTTTGAAATTAAGATGAGGACCTTTCTTCTGCCCACAAACACCTGTAAGTCTGCCTGTCACTTCAGACTCACTTATCTATCCTACCTACCATAGTTTGCGCCATTCCCAGTGATGGCTGTGACCAGTTTACATCACAGCTACTTAACCCCTAAAACCCTCTGATTGTTGTCTGAGCCTGAATGCAATCTAATCCCAAAAAATTCCAGGGAGTTCTGCTTGTAGCAGACATGCTGGGATCCCCCATTTTTGAGATGTGATTGCAATGGTCAACAGCTGCCTGCCCCATTTAAGCTACACGCTCTTTTTATATAATTGTTTTCCACATTTCTTGCAATCCACCCATCATCTCATCTCTCCCTTGAAACAGCAACTGCTTCAAATTGACAGAACCTTCATCTGCATTTCCACTGTTCATTACCTTTAATATGTGCTTCCTAGAATGATATGAGTTAATGTTGTCTGAATAGTGAGATTTCAAATTTCAGATTTATATTCTCATGAGGTCAAAATAACTTTCTAAAATTAGGCTGAACTTGGTCTTTTGTTGTAATTTTTTAAAGTTACAGATTCCTCTCCTTAGACCATAGAGCAGTACAAAGAGTCAATGTGGCCTAGTGTAAGGTATTAGACTGGGATTAAACATACCCAGGTTTAAGTCCACCTTCAGTCCTAGAAACTCACTGGGTGACTTTGGGCCATTCATTCTCAGCATCACCTACCTTACACAGTGGTTGATATGGGGGAAAAAATAAAGGGAGATCCCCACGTAAGCCACTTCTGAAAGCAGAGGTAAGATATAGATCTTAATAGATAGATTGATAGGAAATTACAAAATTAAAATGCTTAAGTGCCAGTCATTAAAAGAATAAAACCCAACATATCTGAAATCCAGAGCATTATCTATGTTTCGTTTATTTACACATTTATATAGCCACCCATCTACCCAAGGAACTCTGGCTGCAAACAGAAATAAAACATAATTAAATTATACAAAAACAGTTTAAAAGAAACTGGGTCAAGGCCCCTAAAAATTATCTTATCAACATACCAAACAAAACCAGGACCATACCAGAGCTCCCCAGTGCCTACAGAAGAGTCTGGACTTCACAACCTATAAAAGGTGAATAGGTTCAGGGCCATCTGAATCTCAGAGGGAGGCTGTTTCACAAGACAGGTGCTATGATAGAGAAGCCATGCTTCCTGGGGCCCACTAGGTGATGTTGCTTCACGGATGGGACCCAGAACATATCTACTCTGCCCGATGGGATGAGCAGAAACCGTCAGATACAGGCAATCCTGCAAATAACCATGCCATATAGGGTTTTCAACCTGACAACCAGCACATGGATGCCCACTGATACAGCAACTTTCTGCATCAGTTGAAGTATTTAAATACTCTTCAAGGGTAGCCCCACAGAAAGCATATTATGGTGATTTGTACTGTATGGATCATAATGGCCAAGTTATTTCTACCCAAAAGGGCTGTAGCATATCATCTGTAGTTGAGCATACATATTCTTAGCCATTGCTGACACAGGGCCATCAGTGAAAAAAAGTGAATCCAGGAATACAAGGACTGTATTCACACATTTGGTGCAGCTACTTAAAAACCCATTAACTGGGGGCCCTGGGATCTCACGTTAATCTAATGGGCTCAGTGTGTACAACACACTAAGCCACTAAAAACTAACAAAGGTTAATATGAACCAAGTTACTGTACTGTGAAAATGAATCTGTTAAATCTTTGCCTGACCTTTTTAAGCATGTTACTGAATATGACCACTTAATCCTTTAGAGAGAATGCAACCCCCTCAAGGACCAACTATAGTTTCACCTCTTGGGCCTGAGAAATACCTGCTCACAATGTTTCTGTCTTGTTGAAATTCAGTCCCAATTTATTGGCCATAAATAGTACATCGCTGCCTCCAAATTTTTGATCCATTTCCTGCTTGTCCCAGTTGATTCAGGTGGTATGGAAATTGATGTAGGATGGTCTCCTCCTCTAAATAAAAAGTATCAGGGCTAAAGGAAACCAAGGCCATGTTCTACAACCTAAATGCACAACATCCTTTAGTCCTTCTTTCTAGAAGAAGCTCTGCAGGAAGAAGAATCAGAATCCCCAGATGATCATTTCCCCAGCTCCCCATCTTACCAAGTTCACAAATCTTTGTGGGGCAACAAAAAGTAATGCATAAGTGTTCACAGTGAGGTGGGAGCAGGGGGCAAATGATGACACATCCCTCATGCCATTGTTGTGCAAATGACACAGTTTCTGTGCTTGTATCAGATGTTATGACGCAGTTATCTAATCTTATCATCTTCATGATGGTGTCATGATGGTGTCATGATGTGTGCATCATCATTTTGAAGCCTTGTTATGGATGCCTATGCATATGACTTATCCACCAGAGCATGCAAACAATGCTCTGATCAAAGAGATGACTATCTGGAGATTTTATCTTTTTATGTAATTGTGCCATCTGGCCCAATATTAATGCTCTTGGCTTCTGAATCAAAATATTGTTTTAAGTGTGAAGCTGGAGATCCTATGGAGAACCCTATTAACCCATGGGTTTATTATATAGCTAATCTTTGTTCATACTTAATGACTTTCTTAGAAATTGGGAAAATGATTTTTTCCCCCAAACCTCTCCAGCCAACTTTATTGCATCCTTCACTTGTTCTCTTAATCCTTAATAACATTTTGCATTGCATAATCTCCTTAACACTAAAGAGAGAGAGATGCTATTGCACTATCCCCTTGAAGAGTTTATTCTCTGGGGAAAGCAGATTCATAAAGATTTTCCTTGTCACAAGTCAGCCCTCTTAAAATTGCAGCAGATACAATCAGTTTTTGAAATGCCCTTTATACCTGTCAAGGCAGATAAGATTACTAAATTGTCTGTTTTCAAAAGTGTGATGTCATATAGTCCCATTTCCAGCAGGCCAGGTCATTATCTGGCTTGTCTGACAGGACACTGTACATGCTCAAAGAGATCAATGGTGAGGTAGTTAAAAGGGAAAGGCTGCCCGTGTGGTACATCCTGTTGATCAAGCCGGGAAGCAGGAAAATAATTTTTATCTACTCAAAATAATTCCGGGCCAAAATTTGCCTTGCAATTTCCCAAAAAGTAGTGGTTTCCCCTCACCCCCATGTAGACTTTTGTTTTTCACCCTGGGATGCTTGGGAAGATCTTCTAAATTTTCTTTTGTGGTTTTATAGCTGGAGATGGTGGAGGGGTACAGAACAAATGCTGTAGTTTTCTGTTCCTATCTTTCCATCTCTCTGAAGCTTCCCTCCATTCATAACCAAATCTAAAAAAGCTCAATGAAAGGAAATCCTTCAGGATTTCATTGAATCTTGAGAAATCTGGGTAGCTGCAGATGTTGGAGAGACAATTGGACAATGAAAGACAGGACATTCACACTCACACCCCAACCATCTCATAAATGCAAGAATACCCTATTCCATCCATTTTTACTGAAATTCTCTTAACCTGTGTAAGATGTTGCGAAAGCAAAAACTTTCATCAAGTGGAATGAGGTCTGTTAGAAGATAACACAGAGAATTTTTAGTGTGACAGCTAGATGCAGACAAGTAATCAGTCAACTGTTTGGAACCTGCCCTGGGACTTCTAAATAGTTGCCCTTCCCTCCCACAACAGAGTGGGGAGATGCAAGGCAAGAGAGACAAGTTATGAATCACAATTACATCATGGATTGTTGTTTGGGGAGAAAGATGGGATAGCACATCAAGCTTTCTCTTCAGTGCCTTCAGGTTCAGAACCCACGCATGTTGACTGTGGGTTTTACCATATGTCCCACCATAAGAAACAAAGCTGATTGCCATTTAACAGAGCTTGGAAATAACAGAAGAACAATTGAGGTGCAAACACCGCCTGGCAGAGGCTAACTGCTCCCAATTAAATAGTTGAATGAGAACTAAGTGAATATTCCATTCTGGCCCACTCTCTCAATACCTCTGTATTATTGCAAACTGCTCCTCCTTGTACCCTTTGAAGTATTTGTTTGTAAAGAGACTCTTTGGGAGGGCTTTCAACTTCTACAGAGTTTGCACTGACCTAACTGCTTTGCTCTTTTAAACATTCTCTTAATTTTGTTCTAGTTCCTGATCTGGAATTCTATAGACTAAGTACACCAATGTTGTCACATAAGGAAGATCTTTATACCATCACCAATGCCTACTTGATTTTACCTATCCAGAGGCTCAGAACACATTAAAAAAAGTGGCGTCACCATTTTTATTGTTCACCTTCTGAACCTACAAGCACTCTTTCTCTGCACACCTGTCATGGCTCAGATTCTGACCCTGACCCTGAAGAAGCTGCTCCAGCTGAGCCTGTGGAATGTCAGCCTCAGGAGAGACAAAGCCAGAAATTCCCTGAGGCTGATCAAACACAGGCATCACCTGATCATCTGGAGAAGTCAGGTGAGGATGACATAAGGCCTCCCAACCTCTGCATCTGACAAGTAGAGCAGAGCAGCGAAGGTCTATTAGGCTCCTCACCAAGCAAGGGAGTAAATCTCCTGATTAGTGACAGCTGGCTGCAGCTTGATTTAAGAAGCAGTTCTGAGCTATGCTTTCTTTGCTGGAAACAACATCTGATCTCTGGCTTTTGTGTAATGTTCCTGCAAAGCCTGTTTGTGTTTGAAACCTTGAACCTCTGACCTAGCTGACAACCCTGACTTGGCTGTCAGAACCCTGGATTTGGACTACTCTTCTGTGCACTCCTATTTAGAAAGCAAACTCTTCAAGCAAGCCTCAGTTTTGTTTACATTCCTTTGTTTGCTGTTATCTATTCAGCCTTGGAGTAAAATGGCTAAACTCTAGAAGCAACTGTGTGTGAGTGTGCATGGTTGAAACCTGAAGCAGGGCACATCCCTACCCAACTCAAAGTCCAGCTGGCCAGGTTAAACTTGAGTTCCAGAAGAATCAAGGCAGGATGCTCACTATGTACAATGCCTCATTCTATATGATGCCTTTAAAGTATTATAGTATAAAAGTTCCAACAAGGCTTGGCTAGTCCTAACTTGGTGGTCTTCTGAGTACTTTTCCACCTGTGTGCCATTGTCCTCATCAAGTTTACATGAAAGCAGCTCTAGAGAACCATCTTTTTCTTTCTAAGTCTTCATTCTGGCATTTTTTCACTAGATAGATAAGAAGCAAACATTTACAAATCAATATGTAACTACATAGAAACACTGGGAACAACATGGTTGCAAGTCAACTTAGTAAATAGCAAAAGAACAACCCAAAGCAGCAGAGAAAGGGTAGGAGAAGGGAGCAAAAAAGAAAACACTGGCCAAAGTTTGGGATAGACCCTCCGTTCAGAATTTCTATTCCAGTTAATTCCTTAGGACAATGAGTAAATGAGCTAGTGGTGGTCCAGCTAATAACAGAAGAATATCAGTCACAACTATCTCTATCCTTTTTGTGTGGAACTGTTCTAACACCAAATGTCCCCACTGCAGTGGAAATCTGGTCTGTCTTGAAGGATGTTATATGCACTATTTTATAATGGCTTGTTGATACAGGGAACCTAAGTATAATAGAATAAAAGAAAAAGGCAAGCCAGAACAGGAAAATAGAGTGGGTATATAAATGCTGCAAAGGCTTGGTAATTGGGCTTCCTTCTGAATATTTCACTATACCTCATGAGTTTGTCTATGAGAAGAAATGCTACAGATTTTTTTCCCCTAAATCCTGCAGTGAATTTGGAGTTTGATGAATAATTCCTATGGCCTGAAATAAGATGAGCATGGAGGGCAGGGTAGGGGTTACTTAATTCTCCCCAACATTAGATGTTTTGTTGGGAATTTAGAGTTCTGGAAGCAATTCTCTGAAAACACTCAAGTGCCAATGTAGGTGATAAAGAGCACATTTTGTGAGGCCAACTAATATCTGAAAGGAAAAGGTAAACAGCGTAACATTACAGCGTTTTGCATGTTCTCTTAGCGAGCGTGTTCCTCTACTTCCTCATTATCAATCTTGTCAGGTGCAAATATTTTAGAAGAGAAATTCATCCTGATGTAAACACTTCAGTCAATGAGGTTTCATGGTTGCAAGATGAAAAATAAAGTGATCTAATTAGTAAAAGTTCAACTTGAAAAGCAAAATTGCAAGAGATCACATAAAAAGGGCTGCTGGAATTTCTAAGCCATGTCTGAGTTTGGGATCAGAAGTACTATGTCAATTCACTCAATCATGCTAATTCAACCAGTTTTACTACTGCCTCTTCATTAATGCTCACATTGACTGACATTATGCATAAAAAAAAAAAAAAATCCCCTCTCACCCCTATGGGTGGTATGTGTCTTCCTCAATCTTGGGTCCTATACCAGAGGCCTGGGAGTTTGAGGGTTCTGCGCAGTATCTTAGCTGTTCCTAGCACTGCACTCTTCTGCACAGAGAGCTCTGATGTTGTTCCTGGGATCTGTTGGAGCCACTCTCCCAGCTTAGGAGTCATGGCCCCGAATGCTCCTACCACCACTGGGACCACTTTGGCCTTGACTTTCCACATCCTCTCGATTTCCTCCTTCAGGCCCTGGTACTTCTCCAGCTTCTCATGCTCCTTCTTCCTGATGTTGCTGTCACTTGGCACTGCTACATCTATCACTACCACTGTCTTCTGGTCTTTGTCTACTACCACGATGTCTGGTTGATTAGCCAGTACCTGCCTGTCCGTCTGGATCTGGAAGTCCCACAGGATCTTAGCCCTGTTATTCTCCACGACCTTCTGTGGAATCTCCCATCTGGACTTGGGGGGTCTAGCCCATACGCTGTGCAGATGTTCCTGTACACAATGCCAGCTACTTGGTTGTGCCGTTCAGTGTATGCTGTTCCTGCCTGCATCTTACACCCTGCCACTATGTGTTGGACTGTCTCTGAGGCCTCTTTGCACAATCTGCACCTTGGGTCCTGTCTAGTGTGGTAGACCCCTGCTTCTATGGATCTGGTGCTTAGTGCCTGTTCTTGTGCTGCTATGATCAGTGCCTCAGTGCTGTCTTTTAGTCCGGCCCTTTCCAGCCACTGATAGGATTTCCCAATGTCAGCCACCTCAGCTATCTGTCGATGGTACATCCCATGCAGGGGCTTGTCTTGCCATGGCACTTCCTCTGCTTGAACCTCCTGCCTTGTCTGCTGCTGCCTGAGGCATTCTCTCAGCAGCTCATCTTTGGGTGCCACCTTACTGATGTACTCCTGGATACTTCGGGTTTCATCCAGGACAGTGGCTTTGACACTCATCAGGCCCCGCCCGCCCTCTTTGCGCCTGGTGTACAGTCTCTGGTTGTTGAACTTGGGGTGGAAACCTCCATACATTGTGAGGAGCTTCCGGGTCTTCACATCAGCAGCCTCCATGTCTTCCTTTGGCCACCTCACTATACCGGCAGGGTATCTGATGACTGGCAGGGCATACATGTTGATGGCATGGATCTTGTTCTTTCCATTGAGCTGGCTCTTCAGGACCTGTCTTATCCTTTGGTGGTACTTGGATATTGCTGTCTTTCTTGCCTCCTCCTCATGGTTCTCATGTGACTGTCGGACACCAAGGTATTTATAGCTGGTCTTTATGTCTGCTATGTGGCCCACTGGTAGCTCCAGTCCATTGGTCTTAACTACCTTCCCTCTCTTTACTATCATCCTGCCACACTTCTCCAGTCCGAATGACATCCCAATGTCCTCACTGTAGATCCATGTCAGGTGGATCAGTGAGTCAATGTCTCGTTCACTCTTAGCATACAGCTTGATGTCATCCATGTAGAGGAGGTGGCTGATGGTGACTCCACTCTTGAACTTGTACCCATATCCAGACCTTGTGATTATCTGGCTGAGGGGGTTTAAGCCTATGCAGAACAGCAGTGGGGACAGTGCATCACCTTGGTATATGCCGCACTTGATGGCCACTTGTGCGAGCTGTCTTGAGTTCACTTCCAGTGTTGTCTTCCACAGTCCCATTGAGTGCTTGAGGAAAGTCCTTAGTGTCCTGTTGACTTTGTATAGCGCCAGGCATTCACAGATCCATGTGTGCAGCATTGAGTCATAGGCTTTCCTGTAGTCAATCCAGGCTGTGCTCAGATTGGTCTGCCTAGACCTTGAGTCTTGGGCAACTGCCATATCTATGAGTAACTGGTGTTTTGAGCCTCTGGTGTTGTTCCCAATGCCCTTCTGAGCTGTGCTCATGTACTGGCCCATATGGTCTCGTAGCTTGGCAGCTAGGATGCCTGATAGAACTTTCCATGTTGTGGGGAGGCAGGTTACTGGCTGGTAGTTGGATGGTGCTGTTCCTTTGTGAGGGTCTTTCATGATCAGCACTGTCCTTCCTTGTGTTAGCCAGTCTGGGTGGGAGCCTGCTGCTAGCAGTTGGTTCATCTGTGCTGCTAGGCGTTCATGCACTGCTGTTAGTTTCTTTAGCCAGTAGGTGTGGACCATGTCCGGGCCAGGTGCTGTCCAGCTTTTCATGTTCTTGACCCGCTGTTGGATGTCTGCTACTGTGATGGTGACTGGTTCCTGTTCTGGGAGATTGCTGTGGTCTGCTTTCAGGTCCTGCAGCCACTTTGCACTGGTGTTATGTTTCTTCTCTTTCTCCCATATGTTCTTCCAGTACTGTTCAGTTTCTGCTGCTGGTGGCTCAGCTGCTACTCTGTGGTTGCACTGCAGTTGGGAGTACACTTTGGATGGTTCTTGGAGAACAGGGCATTTATCTTCTTGGCCTCTGTTTCTCTAGTGTATCTCCTTAGCCTGATAGCCAGTGCTGTGAGCCTTTATTTAGCAGTCTCTAGGGCTTCAGATGGAGTCAGGCCCATGTATTTTTTCAGTAGCCGAGTCTTATCCTTAATCTCCACATGCTTCTGTAGTTCCACCAGCTGACTGACTTCTCTCCGAGTTGCCTTGATCTTAGCCTCCAATCTCATTTTCCAGGGTGGGTATGTACTGCTGTTCTTCTTGATCGTGTAGCCAAGCAGTTCCAGGATTACAGTGGCTGTAGCATATACCAATTCATTGGTTTCAGTTATGGTGGTAGTAGGGATTGTCTGGAGGGCTCTGTTGGCATCTTCTAGCATACTATCTGATGGTACTTCTCCACTGAGCCTTGGTAATCGGACTCGAGGGTTGACTATAGCTAGTTTATCCATCATCTTATGCCTCACATCAGCTGCTGTGCTCTGTAATGGAAGGGGTGGCAGTGACATTCCAGCTTCAGGTGTTGGCTGCACAACTGCTTGTTCTTCCAGGTCTGCTTGAGTCCAGGTTGCAATGTAGAGCTGGTCTATCTCGAGTTGTGAGAGCAGCTTCCTCTTTACTATGTTGAAGCGCTGGGTAACTAGTTGTTTCTCAGTTAGTGTGGATGTAGGCCTTCTGTCTATCCATAGTTCTCTCATACGTTTCATATATCCCCTCTCATTAGGTCTGCTGTTGTAGTAGCATTTCATCAATTCCAAGTTCTCTTGTCTCGTCCATGTATGGTTTGTTCCAGTAGCCCATTTAACATCAGATTGTCCTGGTTCCCCAACATATGATGCGGACCTTGTTAATCCGGGTGACGTCCGAGCCGGCATGACTCTCTTAGTTCGTGTCACTCTCATATTTGAGGTAGGCAGGTGAAGCGTTAGGGGGTCTTTGCCCAAGGACCCCTACTGGTAAGGTAGGTGCCAGCTGGGATTTGAACCCCAGTCTCCTGCATCAAAGGCGGTGTTCTAACCACTACGCTATCCAGCCGCTATGATATATATATAATACATATGTATATGTATATATGTATGTATGTTTGTCTGTTATATATAGGCTGCAGAAGCCCAATTGGCCACTAGGTGATAGCAAAGGGATACAGAACTTGGGATTTATGTAGTCAGAATATGGGAAGAAATAGGAAAATAATGAAGCCCTTCCTTTGGGAAAATGCCTGCCTTGTTTGATTTCCTTCTGCTGTAAAGCTTATAAACTTATGATCCTAATTAAGCCACTCCAAATACCCTGCTTCTCTTTCTTGGCGTTGCACAAGTGATGGACTTAAAAGAGCTTAATTTGGGTGAAATTGCATATTTTTGACCCCTTTCTTTGCTGAGGGCTTGGGTTACCTATGTAAACGATCCTCTGGTTTATATGCACAAGGCCCTCTGGCATTTCATATTTGTTCCTTAATATTGCCTTCCTGTCACAGTCGTACTTATTGCTTTTGAATGGGTGGATTTCACCTGCATTGAAATACAGGATATTTTGCCCAGATGTTAAATTACTTTCCACTGTCGTGTTTGTCACCAGCTCCTCGAAGCTGGCTGTTAACAACATAACAAATTCTTTTATTCTGTTCTTCATTCTGTAGCTCCATCCATCATGCAAGCTCTTTGCATGTAAGGAAAATAAGTATTTGTGTGGTATTCAGTCTGGTGCCAAATTTTATCACAGTGTTAGCCCTGAAGTGCCAGTCCAATCACAAGGCAGCACAGCCGAAGGAAAAAATTATTAGGACACCATGGGGCCAAAAATAGACATCCAGTCAATGGTATTTAAGGGACTGGGAAATCATCCTGAGTTTCAATCTTACCCTTTTTTTCAAAAAAGAGAATTAAAAAACTTTGCAGCTTCCATTATCATATTGTCAGATGTCCCCATTTTAAAAGCCTATTGCAGCATGTGGCAGAAATCCTTTCCAAGGAATGGGAAGTTTAAAGAGGAAGTGAACTAAATGCAATGTAAATGTGCTGAAATTTGATTGCATTATTGCTTCTCTAAACTAATGTCAACTTCCTGTGGATTAAGTAAATGTCAGGGCTCTAATAGAAGAGAATATCTGTAGCTCAGGGTTGAACTGTGGAGTCCTTGGTGCTCTCTGAGTTTGGTTGTTGGCTTGCAAGCACTTCGTTACTCAACTAGGTAACATCAGTGTGAGTGAGTGTGGGGTTTGCTCTCAGTTTATGTATAGTAGCTTGCCACTGTAGCTTCCAGTAGCTTTCACACCCCCACCAAACCCTAACCTTAACCCCACACTCTTGCCCTGATGATGTTACCTAGTTGGGTAATGAAACGTCTGCAAGCAAACAACCAAGCTCAGAGAGTACCAAGAACTCACAATATATCAAGGCTTTTCCCCCAACAAGGACACTAGTGCTTCTATTATGTGCAAAAGAGAGTCGCTTGTGTTCACACAACAGATTGAACCAGATCAGATGGACATGCTAAACTTGTAAACTGAATGTATACCTTGATTAGTCTTTTAGTAGGTAGTAGTAGGATACTTCTGTTGTGGAAAGACCAAAAATGAGCTAATTGAGATGATGAGTTAAGGAAGTTGTATGTGACACTAAGGGGTAAACAGAATAAGAGTTACACCACCAATTGGAGGACTCTGTTTTTGCCAGCACATTGTCATTGACAAAAGTGACTCTCCTTCCCTAAACTTACAGCAAACTCTTTACTTCATTCTAAAATAGTAACATAAAATGTGGAATGTAAGAAAAAATGCTCTTGCTCACAATAAGAGCAGTGGGACAATGGAATCCATTACCCAGAGAGATGGCGAATCTGGATATACTCCATCCACCTGTCTGGGGTGATTTAATTTCATTCCCTGCCCTGAGCAAAGGGTTGGACATGATGGCCTTCTCACTATGCGATTCAGTGATTCTGTGAAAAGAAAAGAAAACATAGCAATGGAGCAACGGTCCTGTTCTAAGCCCATCCTGAATTTTGAATGAGTTTTGAACCCAAAGTGACTTTCCCAGAAGCTTCAGTTCTTCTCCATTTTTTGCACATGCCTCCAGTAATGCTACCCTAGCATATATGGAGTGTACATCAAGTTTTTAAAAAGTATAAACAACTTTAATTTACTTTCTGAGGTGTGTGGTGTGTGTGTACATGTATGTCCTATCTTTGGGAAAGAATATTCAATCATTCTCTTGTGCATTCATCCCCCGTTCCAGACAACCAACATGATGTGTCTTGCTTTGTGACAACAGCCTTGTTCCTACTATGGTTTTCATGAGATTTAAGACTTCATTTCTCCCTTTTCCCTTGAATGCTAACAAAGCTAACAAACACAAATGTTCTGACTCAGGGCTTCTTCTGAAAAGGTGGAGAGAACCCAGCTGATGAAGGCAGAGAATGTTCCTTAGCTACCTCTGGGCTTCCATCTCTTCCAACTTCAACATTTTTCAGATATAGGCCTTGTCTAAGAAAGAAGTTACATTATTGATGATTCGTAGTGACTTGACAGGTACAGCTCTTTCTGCTGCTTTGGACTGGGCATTGCTAAGTTCTGTCCACCAGGTAAACTTCACATTCTACGCTGAAGAGACAGACATACAGGGAAAGCAACCAGCTCTGCCTGAGCCCTTTATGATAATTGAACATTGGCCAACATGTTGCAGAAATATTTGAGAAAACGGGGAGGTCCCATCAGGTTTCAGATTTTAGGACTCTTACAAGGTAAGCAGCACATCTGGGCTACACCGTTTCTAGCAGCAAGTGAGGTCCTAAATAGCTGAATATATTAATCAAAAATACTTTTCTGCTGCCTTTCGAAGGGAAAAAGAAACTTTCTGGAATACTTAAATCAGAATAAATCCTAAAACATAGTAAAATATCCCCTGCCTATAAAAAAGCTAGTGCGTCAGAGAATATCATCTTTGATTTCTCTCCATTTCTCCTTTTTTTTCTTTTTTCTTTTAATAGTCTCACATTTGATTTCTCCTGTTTCAGCATCAGTTTGTGAATTACTTTTGTGTACATTTTTCCTGATGTATGCCTTTGCATACCTGTGCATTCTGAAAAGATGCATTTTTATAAGCTATTTCCATTTATATATGCATTTGGGGATATTTTGGTTTGGGGGGACCATGCTGGCTATTAATTCTTAGAATTTTGCAATGTTATCCTCAGCTCAAAAACGTACCATAATGCATATAAATGCATATTTCAGGTTAAAATACATAATAAACATGTGAAATAAATAGCATTGTATATAAGTTTTTATATATTCTGAAAGCATTTTTCCATTATAGAATGCAGTTGCATAAGTTATTTTCACTTATATATGCACCTAAGATGTTTTGTTTTGTTCCTTGGCCACCTTACTAGAAATTCTTCTCTAAAATTGGTGATATTGTTCTTGACTAAACAAATATGCATACAGAACTGTATATTTCAAAGTAACTGCACAAAAAATGTGTCTTTCTGGAAATTATATTGGGGGAAAAAACTTTTCGTGTCACCTAAAGTTGCATTTTATTGTAAAAATAGGATGAAATCTATGGATAAATGAACACATGTGGAATTTGCAGGTGTCCTAACCTGTGAATTGTCTCATCTCCCAAATGGAAGAGGAACAGAGTGACAGCTCCTTCCCTCCGCCCAGAATTTCCACAGCCTTTTTATGCAATCAGGTTCATCTGAAATCTGGATTGATCAGAATATGGCATTTAATTCCCAGTTTCAAAAAGAGAGATTGAATTTTGTGACAGGCCTTTGAAGCAGGTGAACGGTAGGGGATGAGAAAGACAATGTTTTGGGCTTTAAGAGCAGAAAGAAGACTAATTAGCATAATAATGTAATAGGTCTGATGTGCTAATAAGATCCCACTTCACTGTGATCATCTCACCTGATGACTTTTCCCCCTCTGCTGGTTCTGTATGTCTTGCAAGAAATATGCTTTTAGAGTGAGGGTCGTTCTTGGAAGCTTTATCATTTGGTCTTATAAACAAATAACAATGTCATGCCTGACATTGTTTAGACATTCCTTTTTCTTCTGCTCTTTGATGGGGATCAGCTACTCATGGAATCAGAGAAGTGAAGGGTCCAAGAGGGATAGATAGAACATCTGATCTGACTTCTTGTTTGATTTAGGAAATCCATAGCTAAAACAGGAAGTTGACCACCCTTTGCATGAAGACTTTCAGTGACTGTGAATTACCCCTGAGAACCAGAGATGGACACCGGCCCTATTTTTTTTTTTTTTTCAGCCTATCACAAGTGTCTGTAACTCCTCTCCCTGTTGACACACCTGATTCTAGGGGACTTCTAGGCTGGGTTAGTATCACAGGTTTTCAGTGATTAATCTATATGATCTTATTTGTAAAGGATTTTGTTTTTATCTTCTAGAAGATTCCCTCCAGGTTGTAGAACTGTCCATAATATTTGCAGCTTTATGCAATTCTTCCCCCCACACAGATACTTGGCTAATGTTGTGAGTCACTGAGAAGCTGTCACTCTGTTGAACCACTGGTCCCAAACCATATTTCATCCTCGTATGGGTGGGTGGCTGGGTTATATGGGTATGAATACATGCATTTGTATATTTACCATCAAAGACTAGTTGTGACACTCAAGGCCAAAAAGGTTGCTTTTCCCCAACCTTGATTGCCTTGATAAGCTAAAGTTTTCTTTCAGTCTTGCATAGCGTGACTAGGGATGCACTCAAAATTTCCCCCATGCCAATGATGAGACCAGAGCAAAATGAAGCCCACAACCCTTAAGCTCCAGGTTTAAACTAGGAGGAATGAATGTTCTCCCTGGCTTAGTGTTTATAAATGAATTTTATGAATTAATTTGCTATTTGAAAGGTGGAAGTAGAAAAGAAAAGGAGGTGATTTGGCAAACAGGCAGACCCTCAGTTTCACAGCAAGAAAAAATGTGGTCTTAACTGCAATGCAAAAATACTTTCAACTTTTACTTTACTTTATTCTTAACTTTTTGGTCCCTCTGATCATTGTAGTCTCGTGGTAGGTTATGCTATAAACATAAAACAGAGTTAATAGAACTATTAAAGTAACAACTAAAAATAAACATTAAAGTGAGCAAAGACTCTCCCTTTTTCTCTCTCTCTCTTTAAAGGTGTTTTAAAGCCTTTTAAATGCCAACAAAAACCTCAGTTCCTTCAAATCCATCAGAAATGTAGAGCCTGAGGCAGTCACCTATAGCAATTATGGAACATCATGTCCTGCTCTCTTATCCAAGACCAGCCTCTTTTGCTGATGAAATTCAGGGACAAACTAAATCTTTGTCCAGGCTGTGCAGCAAATCAGGGCGGGGCTCCATGACTGATATGTAGTGCTCAGAAATGCCCTTTAGACATTCTGAGATAAGGCAAAAAATAGATATGAGAAGACATTTCACTCTTAACCCTAACCCTAACCCTAACCCTAACCCTTTGGTAATCCTGAGCAACTGGAGAAAGAGCTACAACTAAGACATTGGTCTGACAAGAGAAATGTGAGTCTGAAGCAGAAATGTAATGTAAGAAATCATCTCAGGCTTGACCCTCCCTTGTCAATGTTCAAGCCTTAATTAGTACTCTAACAATGCTCTAATTCTGCTCAATTTATACATATTCAGAGTGGCATTGTTGTGTTCCACTTTTTATTTATCCTTTATCAAAACTACCACATCCGTGATGATTCATTTTTCTGCCTGTGTCTGTCATCACCAGTGTATGTTAGCCATGGTATTAGAGATCCATCTAGGTGTAATTTTGCTGAATTCTGCCTGCTGAATTTTGCTGGCTTATGTACTCCAGCTTGGGAGAGGTGGGTTTGATTTGTATTTTAATATGAATTTACATACTTTTATAATTTTGAAGCAACATTAACATTACTCTGACTTTGAGGGTATAGTTCTTTATGAAAGAAAGAAAGAGGAAAGCGACCATCCTTGGACTCTTTGATCTCTCGGCGGCGTTCGATACCGTTGACCACGGTATCCTATTGGGACGGCTCAGGGATATGGGGGTGGGCGGCACGGTTTTGTGCTGGTTCACCTCCTTTCTCTGGGGCCGATCCCAATTGGTGGTGATAGGGAGCGAGAGGTCCCATCCTTGGCCCCTCCATTGTGGGGTGCCGCAGGGTTCGGTTCTCTCTCCACTCCTTTTCAACATCTATATGAAACTGCTGGGCGAGATCATCCGCCATCATGGGATGAGGTATCATCAGTATGCTGATGATACTCAATTATATATCTCCATCCCTGGTGAGGTAAGTGATGCCGTGACCGCCCTCTCTCGGTGCCTGGAGGCTGTGAGGGTCTGGATGGGGAACAACAGGCTCTGGCTGAACCCTGGCAAGACGGAATGGCTGTGGGTTAATGGCTCCGCTGTATCCAGGACGTTGTCATCGTTGGTTCTGGATGGGGTGGCACTGCCCCAAACAGATCCAGTGCGTAATTTGGGGGTCCTCCTGGACTCACGGCTCCTGCTCGAAGAGCAGGTGGCAGCCATGGCCAGGAGGGCTTTTGCACAGCTTCGGGTTGTGCACCAGTTATGCCCTTTCCTGGATCGGGATGCCCTACGGACAGTCACTCATGCCCTTGTTATCTCCCAGATAGACTACTGCAATACGCTTTACATTGGGCTACCCTTGAAGAGTATCCAGAAGCTTCAGCTGGTCCAGAATGCAGCCGCGCGGGCAATTTTTGGGGCCCGAAGAAGGACCCATATACACCTTTGCTCCGTGAGCTACATTGGGTACTGGTTTGCTTCCGGGTCCAATTCAAGGTGTTGGTTATCACCTTTAAAGCCCTACATGGCATGGAGCCAGGTTATCTGAAGGACCGCCTCGCCCCCACGACTTCAACCCGTCCCACCTGATCTCATAGAGAGGGCATGCTCCAGATCCCCGCGGTAAAAGAACTTCGACTAGCGGGGTCCAGAAGGCGGGCCTTCTCTGCTGTGGCCCCCGCCCTTTGGAACATCTTGCCCCCGGGGGTGAGACAGGCCCCCTCACTCCAGGCCTTTCGGAGGGAGTTGAAGACCTGGCTCTGCCATCTGGCCTGGGGCGGGGAGGGAGGATATCAGAAATGGGGTTGGCTGGCCCCTTAGCGGCCTGGTGGGGCCCTATTGCCCTCTTGGAGTTTTTAGCTTTTTATCTCTGTAAATTTCTAGTTTTATAATGTGTATAATTTTTAAACTTTTTTAATTTAATTGTGATTTTAGTGATTGTAAGCCGCCCAGAGTCCCCCATTGTAGGGGAGATGGGCGGGGACAAATCAAATAAATAAATAAATAAATAAATAAATAGAAGCAGTATATCAAAGGAATTTGCAACAATGCATTTAAAAAAAGAACTACACACAGAATGGTGTACAAAATTTTATGCCAACCTATGTAAAAAAAACTTTAACCGGTGAAGGTGGGAAGCAAAAAGTCTCAGGCCAGATAAATCTGTTAGGTAAACATGATGTAGGTGCCTCCAGAGTCCAATATAGAAAAAGAGCAGAAAAAAAGTCTATTATCAGGAAAGAACTGAAGAAGGAAATCTAGGATTTAAACCCTGGAGTTCATACACACACAAACGCACACAGACACACATCTGGATTCCCATATTCTTTAGTAACTGAAGTTTTGTGTAAATAAGTTCCTCTAATTTGCAATCAACTTTTTATCTGATCAAACTCAGTTCTTAAAGTTTCTACTTTTAGCTGGTTACTGAGTGTGATCCATCAAGTATCTGAAGAATTATGGATCAAACCACTGATACAGAAGATGGAAAGTGAAACTGATTAGTCTTTCCCCAGCTTAAACCCCTGGTGGCCTTCATCTTACCTTCTTGAGCTTGCAGCTGAAATTCCGTTGCTTACCCCAAAATATGTAAAAAGGTAAAGTCTTCGAAGAAAACCTGAAGTCCATGTTGGTTTATTAGAAGCATTGTGGAAGTGGTCTGATTGCTCTCTTCCAAAATGTGTGTGTGTGTTTTAACTTCTGAATGTGCTTTATACACCTGGAATTGTTTGGCAGTTCTCCATCCGAGGATTGACCAAGGCTTGGCCCTGCTTAGCTTCCAGCCAGATGCATACACTTGTGACCTCCAGATATGGGAACTGTTCAAAAATATAGAAAAATCATTAAGAAATTCACATCAGGCTGATTATCTCTAACTATGTTTCTACATGTTTTTTTCCTACCTGCGTTTTATATAAATTTCTTTTGCTTTACCTTTTCCCATTTCCTGTACACTATATCCTGAGTCTAGCTGAACCCTTTCTAGCAACAAGTCTATCAGCTAATGTTCTGATCTAGACCCTCTGACCCTCTGAATCACGGTTTCTGGAACTTTGGGGGAAAGGTATATTAGCAGAAAACCTCATGGAAAATTTGCAAACTGGTTTTTAACTGGATGAAGCCACATTTAGGGTTAGGGAAATGAGAGACCTTGTGATACTGAAATTGGCAGGCTTTCTTATTTTTAATACTGCTTCAGATGGAGAGGGGAATTACCAATAGGGTTTTTATATCCATTTTCAACATTTTTTTTCCAGCCCAGCCTCCACAGGACTCATTTTTAGCTCACTTAACAGAAGTGCCAAGTTATTCAGGTCTTTTCTTATGCTTTGAGCTAATGAAGCCTCTCCGTTTTCAAGGGCTGCTTAATTTATGCTAACACAGTGCAAGTAATTATGGAAGCAATAATAATCCAAGAGAAATTGGTAGTAACTGAAAATCAATGTGTGGCTTGTTAATTATAAAGCTTTTACTATAAAAGAAATAATTTAGGAATCAGTTTTGGTGGTGGCTGTTGTTATTATTACTGTTGTTGTTAGTATGTATTTCAAGAGACACTAGCTTTTATTCATTCATTCATTTATGGTAATACAGTAGGTACAATATAATTATTTTGCTTAACTGTGCATCTGTATGAATGGAATTCTACAGGTAAAGGTTTGGTTGGTTCAATTCCTATGACATATCACTTACTTCTTGATAGCTGTTTGACCTATATGTCTAAACAGTGCACATTTCTCCAGCTTCTAGGCATTCCTTGTGATGTGCCTCTCCCTTCTGTCAAAAGCATGAAAGGTTTCCTATCATTTTGTTGTATTCTGTCATTCAGTT
The DNA here is from genome assembly GCA_030867105.1 of Liasis olivaceus. Lineage (NCBI taxonomy): Eukaryota > Metazoa > Chordata > Lepidosauria > Squamata > Pythonidae > Liasis > Liasis olivaceus. Next base: position 70,079,640 of record CM061355.1, read on the forward strand.
GTTTCCAGCTGTCCATGATCCAATGGAAAACATTTTGCAGGGAATGCTAGTTATTAACTGCTTCTCTGAAGTCCTCTAAACTGCTGCTGTGTCATCAGTGATAGTATCTAGCCACCTTGTCTTCTGTTGGCCTCTCTTTCTATCGCCTTCAGTTTTTCCAGACATCAGAATATTTTTCAATGACCTTTGCCTTCACATGACATGTCCAAAGTATCTCAATTTAGCATGATTATTAGGACTTCCAATAACTAGCCTAGGTTTTTTTCAGCTAGCATTGAATGATTTGATTTTCTTGAAGTCCAAGGTGTTCTCCACACTTTTTTCTAGCATCACAATTCAAAGACATCAATTTTTCTCCATTAAGCCTTTCTTATGCTTTAGCTTATCCAGCTGTATGCTACAACTGATAATACAATGGACAATACATACCTTTGTTGTCAGACAAACTTTTTTTGTCCTGTGCTTTGAATATTTTGTCTAGATCTGTCATAGTTTTTCTCCCAAGCCACAACACTACAGTCACCATCCATATGAATTTTTGAGCCAAGGAAGATGTCTATTATCACATTACCTTCTTCTATGTCTATTTGTACTGGGGTGACATTGTCTGCTGATACAATCATTACTTAAAAAAAAAAAAAAGAGTTGCAAACCAACTCTTGCACTCTATTCTTTCATCTTCAACAAGAGATTCCTTCTTTGCTTCTGGTATCAAAGGGATATCATCAGCATATCTGAGCTTGTTGATGCTTCTCCCAGGAATTTTAATTCCAATTTCTATTTAGAAGAAATTGCATTCTTCATGATATATATTGCATATAAATTAAATAAGTAGGGTGACAACAGACAACTTTGTGTACTCCTTTCCTAGTCTTAAACCACTTAGTTGCTCTATGTTTTGTTCTAACTGTGACTTCCTAATCATCATATACATTGTACAACTGGCAGATGAGGTGGGCTGGTACACCCATGCTTTTTTAAATAGTTTAATACCAACAATAGAATTGTTCTAAATCTTAAACAAAATTCTTTTTCTCTCAGTTCCAGTAATGCTAGGTTATCCAAATCTTTCTCCAACTCTCTATTTATAACTTTTGTCTTACTTTCCAAAACTTCCACTTTGTCATTAATTTGTTTTACATGTCCATTCAATTGTCCTAAGATTCTTCAATCTTCTTAACTTCTTTCATATCCTTTTTTATCCCTGCAAATCCTTCTTCCATTTCCTTTTTAAAGGAAACTATTTTCCAAACAAAAGCAGCCAGACTATTGACAACTCTTGCTTGTTGTTGTCATCCTCTTGCCAAATTCCTCAAACATTTTCTGCAATTAATCTGGCATGATGCCCTTACCTGTAAGTTGTTCTAGGGAACCTCTCCTTCCTTCTCCTATTTTTGCTGCTTTTTTTTTTTTTGTGTGGTTGCCAATGTAATATTTATGGCTGAAAAGTGAAAGTATGTTGATTATTAGGATGAAAGTAAAAGGCAAGCTTCTCCTTTTTTCCTCCTATTTTGTTTTTCTCTGTCTTTAACACTTTAGTCCCAATTAGCTCTCCATATCTACAGTCACACAGTCTGGCTCATATTAACCCTTATCTTCTTATTTTGTAAAATCCACCAATTATCTACTTTCCTTAATAATAAATAATCAACATTCCCACAAAGGTCCAATCTGTCTGTCTAGTTATTTTTACTATTTTCAAAGGCACTTTCATCAAAGAAAAAAAATATTCTTGTTTTCTAAAAATAACTGTCTCCTTTATCCACTGAAAACTTTCTTAAATCACAATCTTGTTAAGCTTTTTGCTTTTAAGTCAAAATCCTTTAAGATAGTTTTTATTTTTCTTCTTAATTCCAAAAAGAAGGCAACTCACCAAGTGTCTTTATTCTTTCTTGCCAGTCAGATCTCTCTAAAGTTGTAAATTAATTGTATCCGGAAGTGTTTAAGTGAGGCTTTTGTGGGTCAAGTGTCCATAAAGGCTGCACATTGGTTTTGAGTGCGATGGTAATTCCTTGTCTCCTAAGCCACTCAACTTATGATCAACTGCAAGAAACTGCAAGAAACTCCTCACAAGGAGCAGCTATCCAGAGCACAAATGGGTGATCTCACAACTCTCCTTCTCCAGAGAGAATTTTGTCTACTAGAATTTGCCACCTGATCTTCACCGCAGCGCTGTCCCCGCTCGCAGAGATGCTCACAGGGACATCTAACCCTCCATAGGCCCTCACCCAAAAGCCACCTGGTACACCCATGTTTTGAAGGACTATCCAAATTTGCCACGGTTCAACACAATCAAAAGTAATCTTTCCCCCATCTCTATATTCTGAGAATTATATCTCTCCCTATTTCTTTTTTCTTGTCATTGGATTTTTTTTCTTAAAGATCACATCTTCTATTTGAATGAGAATCCTAAATCCCAAATTGTCATCCATACTGGGATCCTGTTCTAAGAAGGAAATAGAATAACCTTCTGCCTATACCTTCAGACCTGGATCTCCAACCTGGCACCTGGGAGCACTAGTGAGCCTTCTGATACCTACCTTGGCCATGATTAATTTTGCTACCTTTCCTGATGGTTTATATTAATTATTAAATAACCCCAAATGTTAAGCTGGCATGCAGCAAAGCTAAGCAATACCCTACAGCATAATCTTTAGGCCCCTAGGCCATATATGGGCCTCACAATTTAGAATCTAGGGATGGTGGGCAGCAATAGGTCATTGTAAAGTCTGAACATATATCCACCTGCCAAGTAAAAAGACGCAAATAAGCAGGGCTAGTATAAGGAGTCTCTTGAGGAAGGGGGTTATCAACTAGTGGGCTGGCAAAGATTTAGATAAGTCAGTTCTTTACAACTGGCTATACCTCCTATGGCAATAATTGTGTGAAGGAACAAGTTCTTCTCACTGTCATTTTGTGAGTGACAAAAACATGTCCTCAGAATTCCAAAGACACTTGCCAGTCCCCAAACATTGAAAAAAAACCAGCCTTAGAGTAATACAGACAGCCCCCTGCCCTCAAAATAGATAATATGGGTAATGCTCACTTAATGACCATTTAATGATGGTTCAGAGTTTCAGCAGCCTCAGAAAAAGTGTTTTATGATCTGTACTTGCACTTATGACTGTTGCAAATCATTGCACCATTCCCCAAGGTCACAGGTTGTGATTTGCAACCATATTTACAACAGTTGTTAAGCGAATCACCTGGTTGTTAAGTGAATTCTGGCAAAAAAAATCCATTGGGGAAGCTGGATTCGCTTAATGACCTTAAAAAAATTGTCATAAAATTGGGTCCAACTCACTTAACAACCACCCCGCTTAATGACCAATTTTCCGATCCCTACTGTGTTTGTTAAGCAAGGATTACCTGTATTGTATTGGAGAGCAAGACCATTAGTATATGGTGAGGAAGTATTTACATTATGTGGATTATGCATTGTCAATTGGCACTGAAGAATTGGTCCTTACTATAGGACCAAAAGTGCTAGATTGGAGATACTAAGAAAAATAACCTAAGGAACAGGATCATTATCGGCCTTACTTTATAGAGGATAGCCTTCTCTTTGAAAGGCTATCAGAGAACAGTCCCTCTGTTTGTGATTGTCTTCTACTTGAAGGCTTTCTAGAAGATAAAGCATGAGAAAGGATGGCAGTGACCTCGACATTATCTGTCAACTGCACCAGGGCAGCAGAATCAGCTGGTACATCATCCTCTCTATTATTTCAAATCTTGTAACCATTTCTAGTTTCGGTCTTGATGCCAGGTGTCCACACACCTTTTTAGGCCAAAGACCACATTCCAAGAAGTAGGGAGGTTCAAAACAAAGATCTCAGCAGGCTCATGATGAAAACTAGATTTGATTTAACTTACTTTTATATGTCATTTAATTCAAATTGAATGGATTAAAATGGCTAATCTGATCGTTTCTCATTTATTTAATTCCTTTTCAGTAATATTAAAAAATACAGGTTGATGGAAATTTTGAAGCATTCTGGGAGTTGTGTCCCAGCCTTTTAGGTGCCACTCTAGAATATGCTTCCAAGGCTCTTATGATATATTCTCCATCGGCATGGGAGTTGTAATCCCCACCCATCTGGAGGACCCCGGAAACATGGAATTCCTTAAGGGCTTGGAGGAAATTCCTTAGTGTGGTTGCTCTGTAACTATTTATTCATTCAATTTATACCACCTGACTCCCAGTGACTCTGGGCAGATAAAAACACACAGAACAACAAAATGATTAAAACACACACACACAATGGCAAAAAGTGGGCAACGACAAAAGCAAACACACACTGCCAAGAAGGGGGGTTCAGTTATCCTCTCCAAAGGCCTGGGTGAAGAACCAGGTCTTTAAGGGTCTCCAAAATAACAGCAAGTTGGGTGCCTTCTAGATATCAAGGACAACCTCATTCCAGAAGGCAATGTATCATGTTCTCATTTCAATCCCCAGCACTAACATAGGCACCTTTTAAAATCCCATCTTTTTGAGCTGGACTTCCCCAGCTATTAACTCTCACCATCACCATTCTTTTTCAATGGACTGTTTTTAAGTCTATTTCAGGGTTCTTGCCATATGAAGCAGTATAGAAATACTTCTAACAATAATGAAATGGTGGACAAGTACTCCTTAAAAGAGAATTGGCCAACTAGGAATAATCTCCTACTAAGGTAAATTTTGAGAAAGGTGTGTTGGGTTCCTTGTAAACCAAATTCTCTCCGTTCAGACTAAAATCACTGAGTCCCAAAGGTTTGGCCAGTGTTCCATATTAATTGAAGCTGCCCTTTAAAGAGGTCCTCAAATCCTCTGCAAAAGTTCCATGCTAGATATGGAATGGTTGCTTAGCAGACGTGTCAGCATGGAACAGGTTTCCAGATGTCTGAAAACCACTGGCCCAGAAACAAGCAATCTTATACCATAAGAACAGCATATAAAAAGCAAAGGGTTCAGTTCATACAAATCATAAGTGGTTTATCTAGGATTTCAAGATAATTTGGAGCTCTTTCTTCCAAGGAAGATAATCACTTTATACACCTGAGGGATACTTGTAAGGAGCTGGGTTTAAGTGTCAGAATTCAAGTTTTCCAATAAAGCAGTGACTGGAGGATGTAGAAGAATTCCTATAGAGAAAGAAATTGAATCATGGGTGTATGAGTCTGATTAAAGAGGGAATGTTTATGCTGGTTTTGCTTATCTGTTCAAGTTGGATGGAACGATTGCAGGGACATTCAGAACTTCTTCAAATGTGTTTCAGCTGGAGCTTGATTGAAAACCTGAAATTCGCACTAGGGTATCAAAAGCTCATTGAAGCTGATCTGGAAGCAAATGTTATGGTTCAGACACAAGCAAATAAATAAGTGCTGTGTTCTACAAGACACTAAGAAGAGGCAGGAAAACATATTTGTTTGCCCCATTAAAAATTGTGACTTCCTTCTTGACTCAGGTAAGTCATAAGAAGAAGGAAGAACAATAATTCTCTTGGGTGCCACAATTATGTGCTGAAGACAGAACAGCCAATGAACAATATGAAAAAGGTCATTGTATATCAACAGAGAGCTTTCATGATTAAATTTGTTGATGTTATTGTTCAACAGAAAGTCTCAGAAGCAGCAACCCAAGTATGGCCAAGAGCAAAGGTGACTGACCCAGTTAATTCCAGTGAATTCACAACTCAAGACTTCCATCCTGAGGAGCTGCAATATTTAAAGCTGGGGCCAAAACAGAATTTGATTTTTAAAACACAGCAGCCCATTTCTCTACGCTAGAGCTCCAAAATATGTGTCTAGAAAAAATGAGGTCTAATAAGCCAGCACCACCATATAATGGGCAGAAGGAATATCCTTGATGAACAGGAGGAAGAGCCACAACCAAGACAATGGTCAGATAAAAGAAATCTGAGTCTGGGGCAGAAATTCAGTTTGAGAAAGCATCTCAGACAGAACCCTCCCTAGTTCTCTTTAGGATGAAGGCAGGGATGGGGGAAGCACATTCAGACTTACAAGATTCTGTTACTATAACCTTATAATAAAAGTATTAGGTTGCATGACTTTGGTTTCCTAGTTTGGTCTATCTTGGAGGGATAACACACTATCACCTTCATGGAAGAGCTGATAAATCCAGATCTTTGGCCAGATGGAAGCAACCAAGTGATACGATCTGGGTCCTCCTTATCATAGGAAGTCCTATCTGAAGATGAGGCTCAATCCCAATGACCAAACATCAGGAAAACAGCTAAGTATACCACTGAGTTTGGAGAAGATACAGTAGTTGCAAGGGATAAGTGTGTGGGACTTTTCTTGGATATTGCATTTTCACAGCAGATACAATGTGCTCAGCTTCACAAAATGTTGTGGCAGGAGTGATCTGCTTTGACTGGCAGCCTCATCTTGAAGAAAAGGAGCGTCCAGCCAGAGCAGGAGGCAAAAGGCCAATATGGTGGGCATGAACATGTAATCAACCCTCCCCTCCCACTTTATACATGCAACTGTGTCTATGCACATACTAAATGGCAGGGCTTCAAGCATGTGGTTGCACCTGCCATCTTGGCTCTTGGGGCCCTCTCTGTGGCTGCCTCTGCTTTTACACATGAACAAGGCATCTATAGAAGACCCCCTGTGGGTCACTCCAGGTGAAGCAGCTTGGTTAATCTGTTTGGTGGCTCAGAAGCAGGGAGGTGCTTCAACTGGAGGCATCTGCAGAAGGGGCCAAGGGAGAGCAAATGACAAAACATGCATTAGAATGTTGCAATACAAACCCTATCTCTGATATAATTGCATGCAATGTTGTAATGCAAGTACCAAGGGTGCATTATGATGTCACAAGGCATGCTTTGTCATCTTGCTATCATTGTAGTTAGGAACTGAATGCCTATGATGCTTTCCCTTTGCACTTTTGCTGTAAGGTTCATCAAAGCAAATCTCCCTTTGAACCATGCCCCCAAATAAATGCTAACATTTATCTAGTTTATTAATCTGAAGCAAAGATATGAAAAGGCAAAATCCCACAGGGGTAATCGTTTAGGTGCTTATAACCCAAGAACTAAATCTTTGAGAGGAGAGGCAGCATGTTGTACAAATTTAATTTTCTCAGCTCAGATCTAGCAATGGTGTCTTGATTGGCTTCATTGAGTCTCAGCCAGCCTAGGTTAAACAAATTGGCCAACATTCTCAGCCTGTAGTATTCTAGATATGTTGAATTACAGTCTCTGCTATCTATTTTAGAAGCACCAATGGGGTAAGACTGATACAGTTTCTCTTCTGGGATACAAAAGGCTGGGTACACTGGTAAAAGGAATTTGGTAGTCTGCAGTTCAGAGCAAACTGAAATAGGGAATATCTGCTTTTCCATAGCATTCCTCTATGAAGAAGCAATCTGAAAATTGATTGATTTTCATCTTGAATTGGTTTCGGCAGCCTATCTAGGAAGAAATCTAAGCAATGTACAATCCTCAATTTTGTTTCCATAATAAACTATACTTTACAAATCCTCTTATGATGTGCCTTCATTAAACAAACAAAACACAACAGAGGTCATCCTGGAGAAGAAGCTGTGCACATAAAATATGTTCTTGACTCTGCTGAGCAGAAGTAGGAAGCCTGACTTGGGGAGAGAGAGACTGGCCTGGGTCCTGTTTTCCTAGTAATGTGAAAAATAATTGCCACAAGAACAGCAGGTTTGTGTATAGGTACTTGCAAAGCTGGGAATCCTAGTCAAAAAAGCCAATTATCAAGTATCCTCTACCGTCATATTGAAAGGATAGAAAAGAGGTCCAAGGGTGAGATGGTCTTAGGCCATCAGATAGATATTTAATTCTCTTCTTTACCAAGTGGTCCATCATGATGTGTGACAAACAGTAATAAGAACTAAGCTGGGTTTCCTCTTGCTTCTTTGACTCATTCCAAGAAAGAGGACATACCTCATTGGTAGAGAAGTATTCTTTAGATGCAGATGGTCCCATGTTCTACTTCGGACATTACCATAGAGCAGAGGAAACTAAATGCTGCAATTCTATGCAGGCAACAATATCAAGCTAGATCAGCGTTTCTCAAAGTTGGCAACTTGAAGACGTGTGGACTTCAACTCCCAGAATTCCCCAGCCAGCCATGCTGGCTGGGGAATTCTGGGAGTTGAAGTCCACACGTCTTCAAGTTGCCAATGTTGAGAAACAGTGAGCTAGATGGACAACTGGTCTAATCAGTTAGAAGGTAACTTTCCATGCCATAGGCACACATTGTCAATGCCAAGCAAGTATCTAAAATTAGTATGCATCTCAGAGAGATTTGACACAGTTGTCTAAACTTTCAGAAAGGCATCTGAACAACAGAGCCAGCCAAAGTCCACAGAGACCAAATAGATAACATTGTGTATCCCTGGGGCTCCGCTGAATAGTCCGCTCACAACGTGATCAAAAACAGATAGTGAATGCCTCCATTTTCTCTAGCAGGGGGCTCTCTGATAACAGTAATACTTGGAGAAGGGAATGAGATTGCTTCTTTCTAGGAGGTTAAACATCATCTTGGGGCTTCAGATGGAGAAAAAGAGCAAGGATAGAATGGAAAAGCAAATGGACTTCTATCGAAGGTGAGGAAGGAAGTCAAGTCATTAACCTTTCCTGTAAGGTATCCTCAGAACAGATTTTGCTCTTCTCCCCCTCTGCTCTCTTAATTTTTTAAAAAATATGGAGTTTCTATCTGCAGAATTTCGGTAGAAGGCTGCAACTGATAAATACACTGTCCAAAGTTGCCAGTAAGGTGGTGTCCTTGATGCAAGGGCGAGCAATGATGTGAAATCACTCCACCATTGTTACAAAAGGGAGAAGGAGCTGCCATTGGTAAGTAGATTTGGTTGTGCAATCCAAAAGAGGGTATTTTAGACTTAGGGAAGGAATATAAGAAGGCAATCAAAATAACCAGGATTGGGAGCAAATTCCTGGGAAGGAAAGCTAATAATAGGGAGGCTTGGGGGGTTTAGGGGAAAAAAGGACATGATGATGATGATGATGATGATGATGTACAAATGTATACATTTCAGGGTACCATGGAGTAGAAAAAAAAATCCTAAAAAGGTAAAAAATAGGGAAGAATTTTATTATGGAATTAGAAGGCATCATTCACCTATTTAATTAAAAACATTTTGCTCACACCCAAGTGCTTCATGTGACCTCTATCCAGTTATCCAGCATTATAGAATATTGAAGGAGGCAATGCAGAGGAAATTGGGATGGGGGAGAGGAAATGGGGCCATGTAACTAAATGGTTCTTTAGAGACAATGCCCCCAAACCCCCTCCAAATATGAAGTTAGATGTTTTCATCAGTGCACTGATAAGGACAAATGGCCCCGCTAAGGTTTTGCTGTCCCCTTTCAAGGAAAGCTCAACCCGTTTTCTCACTTCGGTCTTCCTAGCGATATGCAGTGGAGAAACTCAAAGTCCTTGCTGGTGCTGAGAAATTCATACAACCTCTTGAAACAAAAACCTGTGCAGATGGAATTATTTTCTGAGTGCCTCATTGACAGAAGATGGAATTATACTCAGTTGGAATGTTAACCAAAAGCCATTCCACACAGACATTTTAGCATATGTTAGAATATGCTAGCATATGTTTCACCCAATCAGATTTTTAAAAGGTGTGTTTGTGTATCTGTGTTTTGTCATCTTTTTCTGAAGGGCCTCTTGCAGGACAAATTCATTTAAGTGGCATCTTTGTTCTTTTCTGAATATTCATTTGGAAAAAAAATCGTATTACTGAACATGTTTTACACGCTATGTTTTTTCAAACAATGATTTTTTTCCCTTTTACATTACGTTCGATCATACGGGGGTTATTTTTTGCACATTTTAAAATTGGAAACTAGCATTGTAAGGTGTGGAAAATCATGACCGCTAACAGTTTACTGCATTTTGGTTCACATATTGACTCCAGAGTGGCAAGTTGGGAGGGTGACAAAGTGAAGACAAAGACAAAATGAGTTTCTCCCTCTGGCTAAAAGCATGGAAAGGCTGGATCTTCTCACTCCTCACGACCACCAGGATAGTAACTCAGGAAGGCAAAAAATAGATGAACCACCCAGAGACGTGTAATGCAGTGTTTCCCAGTCATGGCAACTTGAAGACGTGTGGACTTCAACTCCCAGAATTCCCCAGCCAGCCATGCTGGCTGGGGAATTCTGGGAGCTGAAGTCCACACGTCTTCAAGTTGTCCAGGCTGAGAAACACTGGTGTAATGGACTGTGAGAATAACCCTGAGGAAGGAGAGGAAGAGCCACAGCAAGAGAAATTTCAGTCCAAGTCAGGAATATAATTGACTTGACCCTCCCTCCCTCGTTCTCTTTAGGATAAAGGCTGGGAGGGGGGAGGCCCATTCAGAGTTGCGAGATTCTGCTACTATAACCCTGTAATAAAATTAATTTTCATATTCCTAACTTGTGGTGTACCTCCAAGGGCTGACATAACGATGGAGGAGAACTGATTCTAATTGACTCTGCCCCTTCAACATGCTATGTTGAACTGTGAGGGACTAAGATACACTCAGCCTGCCATGGGTGTCTGCAAGTGGTCAAAAAAGTCAAGATGGCAGCAACAACTGAAGACTTCCCCTTTTTTACATGCACGGGGGGGCTTCAATCGAATGATGGTGGTTGCTATCTTGACTTTCTTTCCTCTTTCCCTGCAGACACCCCTGCAACCTGCCTAATTCCTTGGCTTTAAGTCTATACATGTAAGCCCTGCGAGGTAGTCCAGACAAGAAGCACAACCAGGAGTACTAGCTCTATCTTTGTTGTAAGCTAACATTAACAGAATCTTGCAAGTCTGAAAGTACATCTCTCCCACCTCATCTTTACATTCCTAGAAACTAGGAAGGGTCCCTTCTGAGACATTTGCCATGTCCCCATTTCTTCTGGGGGCTCAGCTGCCTCTTATCTAACCATTGCCCAGTCTGTGGCTCTTCCTCCGGTGTCCCAAGGTCACTCCCACATACCATTACAAGACATGCCCTGATCCCTTGTGACTGCAAGCAAAGCACAGCACATATTTGCAAGAAAAACAACAGGTTTGTGGTGTATTTGATTCAAAAGCCCATAATGCAGTGTAACTTTATGCAGTGAAATAATTTGCAATTAGCATTTTGCAATTAAGCCATATTGATCTGGCAAGACTTTTAGTATAAAAACAGATAGGAGGTCTCCTACTCACTGGACAAAGTCTTTTTAGCATGTCGGCCAAAATGGGAAGATGTGATTACTTATGGTCCTTGTAACCTGAGCTTGCAGTGGCACCTGCTGGCTGTTTGCACAACACACCAAACCCACAACCCACATTAACCAAACACAATTGCTGTCCTTAAATGTTAGGGCCAAACAAATCAATGATGTTATATCTTAAAAGGATGGCCTGCTTTCTTACAACTTGGCTAGAGTTCTTGGAACATATCTGCCATCCCATCTTAGTCTAGCTGAGTATGTTGTGCAATCCCAGTTAGTGACTGGTTAATGCCTTACCACCATATGTCATCAGACTGGTCCTGCAGGCCTCCAGAGGGATAGACATATCAACTCATCCGGGCACAGCTGTGTCTTACCCAACAGGTATTTTGTGAATGGCCACTGTCTATAGGCAAATATCATAGCCTGTCCTCTCACATTTCACTTCTTTCAGATTCTCATTTCACTTGTCCTAACAGATACATGTGAATATATACAGCCATGATTGGGTGTATATATTCATATGTCTCTCTTAGGTTAACACTCCAGCTCTACAACTGACCAACAACCTCTTCTGAAAAATGTGCAGTGGTATGCTGATATTGAAGCAAACGTGTAGGCTAAGACACATATCCAGCCAAAATCTCTGATGGGGACTCAAGTTCAGATTGTTTTGATTTAAAAATAAAGTCCCAAATATGTAGGTTTCAAGACAAAACTAATGTGGACCTTTCCAGACTGAAGCTTATTGTATTCCTTTTATTTTACTGTACTTTATTTCTAAAGTGGGGCTGTGTTTATTTTAAAAATTGATAATGAATAAAATTGGGTGGTCAGCAATAAGCTGTAAGAGTTCACTGGCCCACTAGAGGGTGTGAGTGATCTAACCAATAAAAAGAACAAAAGGCCTTCTGATAAATTTTCTCCCTACACACTTCTTCAAGAAACCCATACAGAAATATTTTATGGCCTGGACTTTAGAATAAAGGATTTTTTAAAAAAATACAACTTGGCAAAGGAAGAATAAGAAGAGATGATACTTATTAAAGTATGTGGACAGTAGGAGGAAGGGACAGTAACTGAGGATTTTTAAGATGAAAAAGGGACATTTTGGGTTAATGGTCATGAACAAGTTTTAGAGTACAGGTAGTCCTCATTTAGCAAGCACAATTGGGACCAGCAACTCAGTCATTAAGCAAAGTGGTTGCTAAGTGAGACTGCAACTGTGCTTATGATCTTACTTCAGCTTTCCTTTGCTTTACAGACCTGTAAAGGTCATAAAGAGGATTAGTTGCAAAGCTACTTTTTCATCACTGTTGTAACTGTGAATGGTCACTAAATGAGTCAGTAGCTAAACAAGGATTACCTGTAATCAAATGATAGTATTAAATTCCTACTTAAAAAACACTACTTTTGTAGCTTCTCTGAAGTAACAAATTCTTTTGCACCTTCCCTTCATAACACTATGAATTTATCCCAGCCAGCTAAGGCAGTTCTGAAAGCTTCTTTTAAAATTTTTGGGAAAAATTTTTTTCCACTTGCACAAGAAGTTTCTCTTTCTCAACCCTGTTCTCTGGTTGCTTGAGAATTTCTTTTTAATTTCTCCTGAGAGTGTTTTTCAGCTGACTTTACAGCTGGAGGTGACCCTGAATGTCATTTCTTCTGCACCTTTTTCTGTCGCTCTGAAGCCATTGCCAAATCTGAAAAGGCACCAAGAGAGGGAATGTACAGTTGCAATTTAATGGAATGTGGGAAGCCAGGGAGATTCCATGCTGTTGGAGATGATGATATAGTTCAACACAGGATGTTCATTTACATCTTTTCACAGGTATGAGATACAGCTACTTAGATATTATTTAAACATAAGGAAAGACTTCCCGATGGTAAGATCAATACAATAGTGCAACAGTCTATCCATGCAGGTTCTCCATCTCTGGGGTTTTTCAAGAAAAGGCTGGATAGCTGCCTCTAAGGGATGATTTATTTGGTTTTTCTACACACTGAAGAAGGTTGGACTAGATGATCCTTCCAACTCTACAAGTCTATGATTCAGTGATCTCCTAACTAAATATCTAAAAGAGCATCACATCCTGCCGGTGGGAATGGACTGAAGTTCTAGCCTTCTTCAAAAGAGTAGGTAAAGCAAACTCTCTTTCATCAAATTGAGGACAGGTAGGAAAAAGAGAACTTTTCTGCATGGCACTAAAACAATCTCTAAGGAGTTCATTAGTCACCAGCTCTCTCTATCACCCGGTCCTGCCTCTTCTCAAACCAAATTACTCCTGTGAAAAGGGAGGCCAGCAGTAATCAAGAGTTACTGGTGAGAAGTGAAGCTGTGTGTCTTTAAAAGCTGAATACTCGAAAGCATACTTAAGAATGTCATTTCATTCTTGTGGATTTGAGAGTTGATATCCATGTTAGAATAATCAACCCTACAATCAACACACAGCAAAATACCCAAACTGGGCTTCACTGTTATCCTGGTCCTAAAGCCTGAGGGAAGAGCCAGGTTTTTAAAGCCTTCTAAAAGGCCAACAGATTGGGGCCATCCAAACCTTTTGAGGGATGCTGGTCCACAGGATACACACTGTGACAGAGAATGCCTCCTTAGATCCCATAAGATGAAATGTTTCACAGAAAGGACCTGGAGCATATCTACCCTGCCAGATCTGATGGGATGGTCAGAAACCTCCAGAGACAGGCAGTCCCTCAAGTATCCTGTTCCTGTTCCATGTAGGGCTTTAAAGAGGATAACCAGCACCTTGGATTGTACCTGAAAAATTACTGGAAGCCAGTGTACCTTGCATAGCACTGGAGCATGCATTGGAGTGCCCCAAACCACCTGGGCCACCACCTTATGAACTAGCTGCACCTTCCAAATTCTTTTCAAGGTCAGCCCCATGTGGAGCACAATAGGAAAGTCCCATGTATTTCAGCAAGGAATGGATCTCAGCCTTAAGGAGTGGGGAAGTGGTCCTGGTGACATGAGAAGCTGAACAGATCTCTGCCTGAAGTCTTCAGTGCAGTGCAGTTGAGTATAGTTAGCAATGTCCTTTCCTTGAGGCACTTGGGAACCAGAGTTTCCTCTGTCTCCCATTCCATCCATTGAAGGAGAAGGTCTACAAACTTTAAAATTACATGCACTCCTACATTAAATGAATCTCATTTTTAAGGGTGAGGTATTTAAAGCCTTTGGCTGCCCCAACCATTTTAAGGATATTTTGTTATCGTATGGAGAGGGGGCAGGCTACCAAATCTTAATTTGTCTATGCTCATGCAGACAAAAGCCTCAAAAAGCATTAGAACTGTTGTACGTGCTTAGGAGAATAATGAATTTATGATGACTTGAGCTGTGGAGGTGGAGAGAAGCTCATCTATTTGCTGTAAGAAACAGGTTGTCTTGTCACTTAGTTTTTTTGGTGTTTTTTTAATGTTCACGTTCTCCCCTTCCCCAAGTTACCAACTGCCACTTGGCATGGAACCTAATTCTCCTTGAATACTGCAATCCTTGTTGCATTACACTCCTGGTGAGGCATATACTTCCAGTATATTGTGATTAATTAGGATGAATGGACTGTCCTAAACATTCAAAATGTCTTCTTCTCCTATGGCAAATGCTGTGCATGAGATTATCATAACAGTTTCCCAGTTGTTGTGCTGTGCAATGCAGTGCATCAGTAGTTTCACTAGCCATGTTTAGAAATGTTCCCCTTCAGATTTAATGACAGTTCCCATCCTGATACGATGCAGCCAAGCACCACATCTGGACTGTGTCTTGCATACTGCTTATATTCTATGGGGGCCTTCCCCCATAGAATATAACATCACAGAGATGCAAGAGAATTGTGCTAGCTTCCACTGGCTTGTTCTTCAGAACAAAACATATCTTTTAAGGAGAGGGAGGGAGGGAGGGAGGGAGAAGAGCTTCCAAAGACTCATTTTGATAGCATCCAAAAACTTAGGAGCAAATATGTATTTGCAGACACATTTGTGAAATTTGAACTTTGTGGATTTGAATATGAATGGGCACGATCTGAATTAATGCAAACTTTTCCAAACAGCACCCTGCTGCAAATGGGTTGGATTCCAGTCCCATAATCTCTGGCCAACACATCCACCAGGCACCAGGATGGGAGCAGCAGTTTTTATGTATTTGTTGTTTATTTGTTGATTTTTTAAATAAATGCATTAAAACAAGAAACAAAAACATTATTTTTTACAACAGGGGTAGCCTTTACCCACCCAACAGATAATCTAACTAATTATTAAGTTATACTTCCAAAGCAGACAAAGGAAAATAAACAAAAAGATAAATCAATGCCCCCTAAAAATTCATCGATCACCTAAATAGACCACATATACAATTAATATGTCAAATTACATATCAAGATGCAATGTATTATGGAAAATGTACTCTGGTTCCTCTTCAGGTTATATAAATTGTTTGCCTTTTCCTGAGGCTGTTCTAATGCAGCCACCAGAGCTGACTTTTCCTTTGGCTTTCTACCTTTCCAAAATTCTGATATTGTTCTCAGCTCAGAAAAATAGTGAGAACACAGGTGCTTCCTGTGTCATGGGAAGAGGACATTCTCTAGAGAGGTCTTAGAAAGCAAGGGCAAATTGCAGCATTTTCTTGCTTGGATGGTTTGGTTTGGTTCTGGGTTGCTTTGAGTTGGTCTTGACTCCTAGGGACCGCCTGGGTGAGTCTGGGGAGTTTTCATGGCAGCGTTTTTGGAAGTGGATAACCATTGCTGCCTTCTTAGGGCTGAGAAGGAGTGGCTGGTCCAAGGTCACCCAGCTGGCAAGTGGCTACATCCCAACCTCATGGAACTCGATGCCTGCAGGAGAGTTGAAGTTCAGCAGATCTTGAGAACACTACATTGGAAAAAGCTGCTGTAGACAATAGTGACCTAAACAGGCCAAATATCTATCCTGGTGCCTTGTAGCTTCCCATATGCCTAGGTAGCAGGTGATAAGAAAGGTGGCTAAGTCCCTGGATAGTCATAAAGCATTAGAATAGACCATGCTGAGCTAGATGAACAAGTTGGGTCACCTTCCTATGTAGCTACATTGGCATCACTCACATCAGCCCTGTAGCCCAGAGGGAGAGAGCAAACTAGCAAGCAGGCATGCCAGAACAAGCAGCTGCATTATTTAAATGGTCTTTCTGAAGTGTTACCTGCTTTGGATCTGCTTGATTACAACTTAGTAGGGCTGTGCAGTGATCCAGATTCAAAGGACAAAATGTGATTCAGAGCACCCATGGGTGCATTTGTAACACCTGCCAGGAACACCTTGAACCAGACGTGTCTTTCCCAAATCACATTTTGCCCTTTGAAAGTGGATTGCTAGCTTCAGGCAGAGTGTCCTTCTTTCCTTCTTTCCTTCTTTCCTTCCTTCCTTCTTTTATTTTACTAATTCAGTTTGCTTTAGTTTTTTTTTTTCCTCCAAAAGGGAAAATAATTGTGAAGAAACTTTCATGATGGGTGCGTAGTGTGCTACTCCTCAACATATTGTCTTTCATTGTTCAATCTTCTCCACAGTCTACAGCCTCCCTAGCATCTCTGGCATCCTGTAAATCACAGGGGGAGCTTCTCCCATGAGGTGTTTCAAAAAGTAGGGGAAGGAGATTTGGTTTTATGAAAACGTTGGGAATTTTTCCTTCCCTTGGCGAAATTGGGAAAAATAATCCATCCAACTTCTCTGCTCAAAATGTAGCCAAGATCAAGAATATGTGCCTATTTCTAATACTATCTTAAAAGTGACAGATGATAGATAGATAGTTAGATAGATAGATAGATAGATAGATAGATAGATAGATAGATAGATAGATAGATCTGGAGAAGGCTTTAATGCTGGGAAAGGTGGATGGAAAGGAGAAGAAGAGGACAACCAGCAGCAAGGTGGATGGACTCAGTTACAGTGGCAATGGGTGAGCCATTGGAAGACCTGACAGACCAAGTTAGGGACAGATCTTCATGGAGAAAATCTATATATGTGGTCACTAAGAGTCGGGGGGGGGGGGAGGAGAGAGAGAGAGAGAATACACAGACTACATGGCTACCATCCATATTCATGTTGTTCTTTCAGCCACAAGACCATAGTAGTCTGATACCACCTTCATCTGAGATTTACCTTTTATTTGTTACTTCCCAAAAGAGCCTACAAACCTAGTATTTTGTGATAGTCTTCATTGAACTAGTAATGAGGTCTATCTCTCTTTAGCTTTTTTCAAATTAGCTAAGCGAGTTGCAAATATTGGCCCTCACACTCTCTCCCAAACTCATAAGAAGGCTGCTATTAAAAATCTTACTGACACCTTTTAAAAATGGATACAGCCAGACATACAGATAGATAGATGACTTTAGATAGATAGAGAGATAGAGAGATAGAGAGATAGAGAGATAGAGAGATAGAGAGATAGAGAGATAGAGAGATAGAGAGATGGATGGATGGATGGATGGATGGATGGATGGATGGATGATAGGTAGGTTGGTAGGTAGATAGACAGACAGACAGACAGATGGCTACCTTTGATTTGCATCACATCAGGGGACGTTCATCCCTGAGTCCAAGCACACCTGTAGTTACAGCCTATTCCAATCTCATGTCCAAATACCTTTCATGGATATAGCAGAGATATCATCAGGCATTCAGAAAGCACCAGCTATTTATAAAGATACCATCAAACCTGCCTGATGCAGCTGACTTCAGAATCACTTCTGTAGACTGGGCCCAAATGATAGATCTGTTCTGAATTTTAGAGCCATGTGTTTCAAGCAGCATCAGAGCCAGATAGAGTCATTCATCCCTGCATATGTTTTATCTTTGCGTAGAGAGCTGTCCAAAAAAAAAAAAAAGAGTTGGCCTGGGAAGAAATTAAATGAACAAGATGATCACAGTTGCTGAGCTTTGCTTTTGCTTTTGCCTTCTTTCAGAGACTTCCCTTTCTTGACAAACACATGGTTGAAAAGAATTCAAATTAATTAAATGAATTTGAGATTAATCAGGGACATACAAGAAATTAGTGTTTTATGCAGTTCAGTAGGGCTGTGCAATGCTTCGGATTCAAAAGGTGAAATGGTGCTTTGGAGTATATCTTAACATGAATGGCAAACCTCTCTGCCACTTCTTAAAACAGCCATATCCTAGGACCCTGTTAAAAGATGCAGCTGCTTTAAAGAGTGACAGACAAGTGCTCCAATTATGCCCCCACACACTTCAAGGCACCTTTTTGGACTCCAAACCCCCCAATTTAATTTAGCTGAAAGCTCATGATAGGCTTAACTGCGTTTTGTGTATTTCTGGCTTTTTATCCAGAAAAGAAAGAGAAATTCTCACACTTAAATTAGGACTTCAAATAAAGGTGCACAGCATTTTCAAGCCCAAGTGTCCTACTTCCCTTTTGAACATTGTGTTGGGGAGAGAGCAGTGCTCCTAAAAGTATTTGAGAGATCCAGGATCAACCCCACCCCAGGCCTAAAGTTTCCTGGATAACCAGTAGCTATCTTTTCATCTAACAATCACAGGACTGTTGTTAGGATAAAAAAGGGCCATTAGGTGTTCTGAAAAGTAAGTTAGGCTGTGCACTTAGGAAATACAATGCAAACTCTGCTAAAGATGCTTCTGTGCATATTAATTTAATACAAACAGCTCATAGCTTGTAAGTGTGAGCAACAGAGCAATAATTGCCCAGTCTGCAATTATGTTTAATTTATTCCAGACAGTGGAGGTTATTTAGGATTATTTAGTAATTTGGGATGTTGTCCATGGCCTAGAATAGAATACAGTGAGGTGATAAATAAATTCCGCAGATAAGTAAATAAATACATACTGAAGCAAGTACACTGATGATAACGCAAAGGGAATAAACTCTTACATACAGACCCAGAAGGAAACACTCTTTCTCCCACTTGTCCTAGTCCTATGGTCTACCAGCAATTAGTAAAATTGCTTGGTCTTCGCATCACAGCAGTTGCACTGCAAATTGGGAGAGGTGTGGGGGGAGGTCTTATTAAGTGCATTCTTAGTTGTGCAACTGTCCAAAATGGGTCTCTGGAAGCAGCTGTGCGCAAGCAACCTTGTGTGCACCAGATAATACGTAGCCTCATACAAAGGAACACAAGCTGTAATAGCCGTAGCCTATTCAGTTTTATAATCTGAAATCAGTGTCATTTGCCATAATAATTATGAATGACCCAAGCTCTTGCTATTCATATTTTAAAAGGGACTTTATAGCTTAGCTAACTAAAATAATCAGTGACAAATGGAGTATTACCTTAGTCTAAATCAGTGTTTCTTAAAGTATGATCCTAGGACTCCTGGGGGTCCCCCAAGACCCTCTCAAGGGTCCTTGAAATCAAAATATTACAATCAAAATATTAACATCCCATTAAACCATTGTGAGAAGTGGTAGCGACAGGGAATGCATCACATTTAATTTTTAATACGGTAAATATTGGTCATTATAACCCATACAAACAAAAGCTCTTTTGGGGTATTCCATAGTTTTTAAAAGTGGGAAGGGGACCTGGGACCGTTGGTGTAAATCATAAGCAATTTGGATTTCTGAATTGTCTGCCTTTGTTCTCTTAATAAACGTCTCAGTTATCATTCCCTGGGACATCTGCCTTAAGTTCTAGTCTTTCTAATTTCAGGTTCAGCTGGAACAATATTTAAAACTATTGTATCTTGTATGTCTTATAAGAGATTTAAAGTCATATGTGTCTTGCAGTGTTCCTCAACCTTGGGAACTTGAAGATGTGTGGACTTCAACTCCCAGAATTCCCCAGCCAGCATGGCTGGCTGGGGAATTCTGGGAGTTGAAGTCCACACATCTTCAAGTTCCCAAGGTTGAGGAGCACTGCTTTAAATGATTAAGAATCATGTCATTTTTGAAGATTGTCTCAACATTAACAATGCAAAATGCAAATGTTATGATTTATGTTATTGATGTTAAATGTTAAGAAACAAACAAAACTTGATTCTATTATAATTCCATTTTGTGCAGTGTTTTACTGTGTACATTGATTGGTAAAACACTCAACCAAAACAATCTTGATTTGTACTATGCAGGAAAAAAAACCTTGCTTTTTTTTTTCTATCACTTCTTGTGCGCTTTGATTAAAGTGAGTTTCCTTTTGAAGTTTATTTCAAGAGAGAAGAGAATCTCAAACAGGTTCTTGCGTATGGAATGTGATAAAGGTGATAATTACTTAGCTTAGAGGTGGCCAAGAGTTCTGAGAATGTATCTATCTATCTATCTATCTATCTATCTATCTATCTATCTATCTATCTAATTATTTATTGTTAAATTTGTATGCCACCCATCTCCCCCCAATGGGTGACTCTGGGCGGCTCACGGTTAAAATCAAAAACCCCACCAACAATTAAAAATACCCCATAAATAATTAAAATAAATTAATCCATTAAAAATCAAGTATAAAAAACAAACCCTGTACATAAATACTAAAAAAATTCAAGTTGATGGGGGGGGGCAAGGTCAATCACCCCACAAGCCACCTCCACTGGTGTGAGTGCCCATGTGGCCCCCAGGCCTCCTGGCACAGCCAGGATTTCACCCCTTTCCTGAAGACCATGACAGTGGGGGTACACCGGACCTCGGGAGGCAGAGTGTTCCATAGGGCAGGGGTGTCAGGTTCAGCCCAAAGAACTCCAAGAGACAATGCAAATACAGTTCTGTTGTGTTTATTAGCTACAACCTCCAGACAGAAAATCTCCCCAGACTGAACCCTAGTTCCCAAGCCAGCTAGCCACAACACCATGAATTCCTTAGGGAGGTGCCAGCCTCATCTTCTTGAACTTCCCACGCTCCCACTGGGGGCTAAGAACATGCTTATCTCCCTGAGCCTGGCCTTCATAAGTCCATTCCATCACAGGGGGCCACAGCAGAAAAGGTTCTCTGCCTAGACCCCACCAGTCGAAATTCCTTGACTGGTGGGGTCTGCAACATGCCCCTTCTGCTGGACCGAGTGGGGCGGGCTGAAGTATTGTTGTTGATTAAACAATCATCATTTCAACAGTCTGCAACCTTTCTAGCTTCCCAGCTTCCTATTAAATACCCAGGAAAACCTTCAGGAGAGAATTTCTCCCTTTGGGTTTGTTCAGTTAGGGAAATACGGGTAGTGAGGAAAGGTTCAGGGTGATGGCAGAATATGAACAGAAACACTAGCAAGAGTAGCAACTTCTCCCAGCAGTAAAAGAAGTTCAAAAACAACACCATGCGGGTAGACACTGACAAAGCTGATTTCCATATTGATTTTTCTATCTTTTTTAAAATTACAGTTATAACCTGAAGCATTCCTTTCCAGATAGAATCCAAATTTCATATCCATCTCTCTAAATGAAGGCATAAGATATTGGATCAACACACACTTATATCTATATATCCTTCATTTTCATATACCCTCTACTTGCTCTACTATTCTCATCCAACAAGATAAAAGAGAATTTGCTTTCAGTATTTCTTTGAAAAACAAAAAAAAATGCCTGTGGTGAGTAGAATATGGAGTTCTTGCCCCTGACAAAGAAACTATGCAATCATCTTCCTCCTGTGGGGCTTCTTCAGTAGTGATGCTTCTGTCACTGCTAAGAATCCTGTCCTTGAGGAATTGTGAAATTTGGAGGAATTAGCCATTTTTCGCCCCCATCTACCAACTTTTTGGAGCATTTCGAAAAGCATTTCTCCCTACCCATAGTTGCAAATTTATTTCTCCTGTCAGTACCCACAATGTTTCCATTAGCTTTTTTGGACTGGAGATCAACAGTTGAGATATATGCCAGACAGGAAATGACCATCACTCATAGGCGGTACATATTTCTAGAAAGTCCAAATTTTAGTTTCCAGCATCTCCAGGTAGGGCAAAGAAGAAATTTCTGAAAACCTTGAGGGCTTTTGCCAATCCGAGTAGAAAATAGGGCTGTGCAATGCTTTGGATTCAATTTCCAAAAATGTGCTTATGACAGAATAGGGCAACTAAATACTGTCTGCCATCCTGTCATGTAATCTCCCAGTACAAGCTGTACTTGGGGTTGATAAGCAAAGTCTGGGAAAACAGCAGGGAGTGAAACAGATCAAGTTTTAGATGCACATAGAGTTTCTCATGCTGGGAAGTGAGGTGGTCAAAGGAAGTTGGAAATGAGCTAATGAGCTGGCAGGAAGAGAGATCTCTTTTGGAGCTGTGGTTGTAGAGGTGGAGAAGAAGATCATAACTAGCAAACTAGGTTGGATTGAGGCACTTTTGGCTGCCAAAGATCTTCAAGTTCCAGGGATGATGATGATGAGGATGATGATGAGGATGAGGATGATGATTTAAAGATGTATGCCACCCAACTCTCAATGACTAATGATAACTAAGCATCAGACTATGAAGGATCATGTCTACTCTGCACAGAAGGCCAGAGAGAGAAAAGGGTCTGAAGAAAGCCCAAGAAGATCAAAATGCTGTTACCCATGACAGATTGCCGGTTAGGAGTAATTAATGCCCTTGATTAACTCTATGGGGGGAATTTAACATGGTTATGCACATAGTCTTAGCTATATTCTAGAATAAACACACTGACCTCAAAAGAAGCATTAATTTGCAGGCAGTTGATATAGTTAATTGCTGAATGGTAGGGGCTATTAATGTCATGAAGTAGTTTATTGCTTTCTACTGCATGCCAAGATTCACGTTGAAGTCAAATGCAAGTGGATGGGGGAAGATCTGTTTGTTTATCCATTAAGCTAAATGCTGTTTTCATTATTAGCCTTCTATGGTTAAAAGAGAAAGCAGTACTTTCTATCTTTGAAATAAGACATGGATAAATACAAATTTAGTTCACAAGAAGGGTGTTGCATGCTGGAGTTTGTCTGGTTGCATCTGAGAAGCCAGCTACCACACCAAGTGTAACAGTGCTTCAGAATGCATAGGGGCACAAACGTAGCATCTGTCTGCAACTCTTTAAACCAGCTGTGTCTTTTCCTGGGATCAAATGGAACCCATGCAGTCCTGAGAAAAGATATAGCTAGCTGAAGGAGTTGCCATCAGACACTGTTCATGCCCTCACCTGCTCTGAGACATCTTCCCAGAATCAAATTCAATGCACTGATCAGTCCTGGTAGACAACAATGAACAAGGTAGACCTATGCCTTGGTTTGATATAAAGCAACTTCTTAACATCCCTCTCTCCTTGTTGGCAAGCAGCCCTAAAAATTAAGGGCTGCATACTTGTAGCCCACCTCACACACGCATACCAAAATATGCATATGCATACCGCTAGATGTGGCCTTGCCCCAAGACTATGGAGAGATGGACATTTCAGATATGATCATAATGAACCTAAGGGTCAAAGGACAGCAGTATAGATCTATCAAATATAATGTCAAGCATCACCTTTATTGTTAATGCAAAAATAGTTGCACCAGCTTTGCTTTAATTTTACCATTACCCCTTCACCTTAAAATAACACTTCAGCCATACGTATAGTAGAATATCAAAGCAGCCTGCAGGATGTGTCAACAAATTGTAAAGTAAGGAAGGAGTTCATTTTAATTCCCTCTCCAATGTTGCATTTGCTTATTCTGAGTGGGTTCTCCTGCCAGTAGAGGAACATATTCATCTTCATTTTTACCAGCCTCAGACCTTTACTAAGTCACTTGTGGCTCTGTGCATTACTCCATCTTTAAGTGAGTTATAAAGGGCACCAGTAATTCATGAGGATAATGTATTCTCTGTCAGACCACTGTAGCTCGTGTTTTTCCCAGGGTATTCTGCTTCATCTGATGTAATTTGGAAATTGATCTCTTTGAGTTAAAAAAAAAATGATAGGAAAACTTTTGACAACACCTTCAAAAGTTTCACTGCATTGATTTTTAAGTCTGATGCTTTGCCGAAAGCACCAGCAAAATGAAAGTCTTTTCAAGGGTATGATGACTTGGTGCCAGCTTAATGTTGTGACTAGTGGCTTGGCATGATCTTTACAAGCAGGTCATGACCGTAAAGAAAGACAAGTATTAATAATCACATCTGGGTATCTATCTCTGGCTCCCCATTTTCTTTCCAAACACACATCTGTTCATTTGTGCCCCTTGAGTGACCCTTGTGGCTGTTATGCGATGCCCTCTAAATGAGGGGTGAAGGTTTTGCTCAAATGGGATTTGACTTTCGATACAGGTTCCTGTGATTGCCCCAAAAGAAGAGTTGGAGTGTTGGGACAGCCAGATGGGTAAGCTTTTGTTTTAACCAGCTGAACCAGAAATAAGGGGACAATGCTAATGGCACCGAGTGGTACATATTAGGGATGGGACTGGGAGAAAAAGAAGGGCAACCTGAAAAACAGGAAAACTATGTCAGGACAATCATCGCTTGATCTTTCTTCCACACACCAGCCAATGAGATAGGTGCACATCCTTTTCTGTGCCTCCTGCGGTGTACATAAAAAGCAACTGGAGGAAACTCCTATAGGGCAGTGTTTCTCAACCTCGGCAGCTTTAAGATGCGTGGACTTCAACTCCCAGAATTCCCCAGCCATCATGGCTGGCTGGGGGGTTCTGGGAGTTGATGTTCACACATTTTAAAGTTGCCGGGGTTGAGAAACCCTGCCCTATAGAGGTTCTCCTAGTGCTAATGGAGTAACGCACTATGGATTTAGAACAATTCTGCCCCAAATCCCTCTGGAAGTGAATTTGAGTAGTTTACCCCAGCATATCCATGATGACATGAAGAGCATTGGAACGTCTCTTTAAAACACAGAGATATTCATCATCATCTTTATTACAGTCACAGACCAGAACACAGATATTCTTTTTCTTTATTTACTATACAAGATGGCTGGGAAGAAGGTGTTTTCCACTTTCCTTCCTTTAAAAATAACAAAATGGAAATGCCCGGTGGGCTTAGAGCAGCAGAGAGCTGCTTGCAGAGATGTTACCACTCCAGCTGTATTTCATGGTCAAAAGAACAAGATGGAAGACGTCTCTATCTCCTTATGCAATGAAGACAGTCCATCAAAGCCAACTCCCTAAACACCCCAGACTGGAAATATCTTTCTACAGATTTTTTAAATTAAAAATATACCGCACCAGAATCTATGTCCCTCCCCTGAAAAGAGTAAAACAAACAAACAAAGAAACAGATCTGATCTACACAACCTCACATAGGGTGCATAGCCAGCCAGATTCAAGATTCTTTTATTCATAAAGCTTAGACTGATCTAAACTTGATGGCACTCTTGAATGGCCCCAATGTCATGGGCTTCCATTTATCTTGGGAAACCAAGCTGATTAACCCCGTAGCTTGCCCCCTTCTCCAGAGAAAATACTGGGGTAGTTGCAAGGTCACAGGAATATCCATCTCATTCCACCTCCGTCTAGGATTCCTTTGTCACTGAATGAAGTAGTAACTTTGCCATTTCCCAAGAAGGAGCCATCTTGCTTCTCTTCCCCTCCCTCCTTCATTAACTTTTAGCAAATGAAAGACAAGATGGGGCTGGGCATTAGTGGCCTCCCGGTTTTGGCTCCCTGCCCTATTAGAAGGATGTAGTGGTCAATGGAAGGAGCACAAGGTGGGAACAGTAACTGGCATTGCTCAGTGACATAAAAATGAGCATTATACCACTGGGAACCAACCTGGCAGATCTGCAGAATGAGCATATGGTTATATATTTTGAGTACCACTTGCATGGAATATTTCCCAGGTCTTTGTGTTGCTGTTTCTTCTCCTTTCTCAGAAAGCTTGCAAATCTTCAATCTATTGGGTGCTGTTGACCTAGCCAAATAGTGATTCTGTGAAAGAAAATGCCTTATGGTAGCCTTGGCCTCCCCAGGGAATTCCTCACTGATAAACAAGGAGCTTATTAATCAATGACATTGCTGTTGATAGATCAGGAGAACTTTGGGACCTGATTGGCAAATGCCATAACTTTATTCTGGAATAAATAATTTCCAGTTGGCCCTCTTTACAGTGCTTTACGATGGCATTCAAAGCTCTCTTAAGTCCAGTAGGGTTTCTTGGGAGAATTGCTGCATCGTCTGCACATAGCAGTTGAGCAATATGCCCCTCTGCCAGTTTGGGTGGATATTAAGCTGGTCTACTCTGCCATTTATATAGGAAATGAATAAAAGAATGAATAAATGAATATTCAGCCTTGTTTTACACCCTTGGCAGTTGGAATGGGTGCTGTCAGGTATCCTTGGAGACTATATCTTAGCCTGAGTGATGTGTTCTCATGTAGTGCACAAATAAGACATGACAGTCAGTGATCAATGGTGATGTTTGTGCAGCGTGTCCCATAGCTTGGCCTGAGAGATGGAATCAAACACTTTAAAATCAATAAAGGCTGCCTAGAGGCAGGCACTCAGGGAGGTGTGTATGTATGTATGTATGTATGTATGTATGTATGTATGTATGTATGTCAATAAAGATGTGGGAGTATGAGATACTAGATAATGGTAGAACGACCCTTTCTTAAGCCAGCTTGTTCCTCCACAAGTAGTCATCCTTGTTCCAGCAGTCTCTACATTTCCACTGAAGATGTCTCACATAGAATTTACTGATAATATTGAGGAGGCTTATTAACAGGGTAGACTTATCCTCTTTCTTACGTACAGGCACAATTATCACTAGATTGCAATGCTGGGGCGTGCACTCAGTTATCAACGTCTATAAAATGAGATGTCAATTTTTAATCAACTCAGATGGAGTCTGGCCCTGGTGCCTCCCCATTTAAGTTGCAAGATTAGATCCATCGCCTCCTTTGGTTTTACTGGTTTCCAGGTAGGCAGCTCTCCCAAGACAATATGCAGAGATCTGTCAGTTGCTCTTCCATCTCTGTAAAGTTCCCTAAAATGGTTTTTCCAAACTCTGGCAAGATATAATGACCCATTTATTTATTTATTTTACTTATTTTATTTATTTGTTACATTTATATAGCCACCCATTTCACACAAAGCGACTCTGGGTGGTATAGAACAAGACCAGAGGTAAGCTGTCCTATAAAAACATGCCAGGAGAGGAAAGCCTTGCTTGTTTCAACCAACGCAGCTTGATAACCTGATCTATCCATCTTTTTTTCCCATAGCATTTTGTAGGAAAACTCTGAACTATCAATACCCAACCAACTTAAAAGAGAGGGATATAACTCATGGAGCAGACACCATTTTCTCAACAGTGACAATATGCACATCGACTATGGAAAGCAAACTCTTTGCATTCTTGAACTGTCTTCAGGGCAACTTCCATTACTTTTATTTTATTTTATTTTATTTTAATAACTCTTTGAAACAGATAGGTCCCTCGGCAGCTTACAATACACTCATATTAAAAGTTATTTTTTAAAAAACTAAAACAATAATCAATATATACCTCATATTAAGCAATAAAAGTAGAGAGGGCAGACACCGTTAGGTTAAAAAGCCCAGTGGTGACACAGAAATTAAGATAATATGATGCATTCAAAGGCCTGGGACAACAGGGACTCCCAACTTTTTGAGACCTTGTTTGACTTGCCCATTTGTGCAACATGCAAGTGATGCTCCATGCCTTGAGAAAGATGTTCTTTAAGTATTACTGAAACTTTCGAAGAAGGCAAAGCAAAAGATGCAGCAGTGGAAGTGGTGACAATTGGCCTACAAACTAGGAAAACATGAAATTATAATAATTTCTTCCTTCCACTGATAAGTAGAACCTTCCCATGAGATTAGTAGTTTGGAGGTTGCAGATAGGGCATTGGAAGGGCACGGAGAAGCCAGCAGGCCATGGCTGGCCAGTGCTGGTTTAGATGGTTACTTCCCAGTGGCTACTCCATGGATTTTAGGTACAGGTGGTCTCCAGTTTAAAGACAAGTTCCGTTCCCAAGTTCTTCCTTAAGTCAAATTTGTATGTAAGCTGGAATAACATTATTGTATAATACTGTATAAGTAGCATTGTGTAATTAACTCAAACCATTGTGTATTTAACTCAAATCATTATGTATTTAACTTGAATTTTGCTAAAATAGGCTCTGTTCTTAACTATGGGTCGTCTGTAACTCGGGCATCCTTAACCCGGGGACTACCTGTATTCAGATTTAAAATACCAATTGGGAGTGCTCTCTTCTAAACTAGGTTGCCTGTTTACATTTCTGTTCCCAGTTTTTGTTCTGATCTCAACCCACTGCAGCTCTCCTGTTGGCTAAATTAGTTCATAGTTGTTCATTTTTCTGAGCTACAGCATGTGGAGACCTGTCTAATTCTCTGAATCTGTAAGCAAGGTTAATGTATGTGTTCCACTCCAGCAAACTAGAGTGGAATCAGCAACCTGAAACATGTTTTCAGGGCTTTCCACACAGACGGGGTTCAAGGAAATCCTAACACTTTCAACTCTGCAAGACAGTGTCTTCTGATTACCGTACCAAGCTAGGTCTCTTTTCTAGAGCCCCCAGTGCCTCCAATGATCAATTGATAACATTTTCCAAGCTGGACACCTTGGAGCAAACCCATTTGGGTTTAACAAAGATCACTCCCTCCATGGTCATTAAATTTAGTTTTACTGTGCAGTATAGGTAGACATGCAGGGAGAAACATCAATAACCTCAGATATGCAGACGATACCACCCTAATGGCAGAAAGTGAAGAAGAACTAAAGAGCCTCTTGATGAGGGTGAAAGAGGAGAGTGCGAAAGCTGGCTTGAAACTCAACATTAAAAAAACCAAGATCATGGCATCTGGACCCATCAATCCCTGGCAAATAGAAGGGGTAGAAATGGAAGCAGTAACAGACTTCATTTATTTGGGCTCCAAGATCACCGCAGACGGAGACTGCAGCCATGAAATTAAAAGACGCTTGCTCCTTGGGAGGAAAGCTATGGCAAACCTAGATAGCATATTAAAAAGCAGAGACGTCACCTTGCCGACAAAGATCCGCATAGTCAAAGCTATGGTTTTTCCAGTAGTAATGTATGGCTGTGAGAGCTGGACCATAAAGAAGGCTGAACGCCGAAGAATTGATGCCTTTGAACTGTGGTGCTGGAGAAGACTCTTAAGAGTCCCCTGGACTGCTAGGAGGTCAAACCAGTCAATCTTAAAGGAAATCAACTCTGATTGCTCATTGGAAGGATTGATAATGAAGCTCAAGCTCAGATACTTTGGTCACCTAATGCGAAGAGAGGACTCTTTGGAAAAGACCCTGATGCTGGGAAAGATGGAAGGCAAAAGGAGAAGAGGACGGCAGAGGATGAGATGGCTAGATAGCATCACTGAAGCAATGAGCATGAAATTGAGCAAACTCAGGGAGGCAGTGAAAGATAGGAAGGCCTGGCGCAATATGGTTCATGGGGTCACGAAGAGTCGGACACGACTTAACGACTAAACAACAAAAATAGGTAGACATCATATTAATCCACCATGATATTGATCCACTGTGGAATATTCCTCTGTCCGCCATGCTTGAAAAATGTATTATTTTACTTGGGGAGTCTTTCCTTTCCTTTCCTTTCCTTTCCTTTCCTTTCCTTTCCTTTCCTTTCCTTTCCTTTCCTTTCCTTTCCTTTCCTTTCCTTTCCTTTCCTTTCCTTTCCTTTCCTTTCCAATTACAGGTCATGACTGATAAACTGCCTTTAGAATTCCTAATAGCTAAATTACAATTATTATGCAAAGTCCTACAATAGACAGCTATATGGCTTGTTAAATGACTTTGCCGTCTTTCCTTCTTTTTCTTTTTTTGCAAAGCATAATCATTTTCCTTTATTAGCTGAAGGATTTCATAATTTAAGGAAGATGAGAACCTATAAGTCACACGTTCAAATAAGGAACATGGATATTGCAAACATTAAATTCTCCCATAAAAATGTTAAGGCATCATTAAACTAGGTTCAGATTAATACAATCCAGTCAACTTGGAATAGGTATTACCTGTAATAGGCTGAAACAATATCCAGTGATATAGGATGTATAAGATTTTACTCCAACCAATTTATACCCCCATAAAACATACAGGTATCACTCAAAACCATCATTAACTGTGCATGTCTTGTATTAAATCAAGTGAGTTTGATAAAGAGAAGGAGAAAAGTCTTCCCTGCCTGATTTCCCATGTTTCTCATCTCTATTATCTGTCACCAAGCATCTTATTTCTAATTTGAGACAAATAAGCACTCCATTCTGGTAACAGCTGACCTGAGAACACTTGACTCACCAATCTGTTTAGATGTCTGGCAAATTTATGTGTGCATGCTAAGATCTTCCTCTATCTTATTACTTCCCCACCGAGCCACTGAAACTCAGCACGGCTCCTCTTTTGATAGAGTGAAAGGGCAGAACTACGTATTATCTTGGCAAATGTGTCTTCCCAACCCTGATTTAAGGAGATAAAAAGAATGCCAGGAATGGACTGCATTTAAAAGAAGGGAAGAAAGGAATGAGGTGTTTAATGCTGCTCTTGCTTACACTGTTCATCCCCGGAAAAGCTTCTGGCTTCAGAGTTAACCAGAAAAATAGATGATTAGCAACAGCTTGCAAGGGGAAGGGTTTTCAGGATTAAATGGATGCACAGAGAGGAATTAAATTGTTTGTGAAATCCACGAAAAGGCTGTCCTGCTCGCGGTTCTGTTTGCCTGTGCTAGTTTGGTTTTGGTCCTAGTTAAAAATTCATTATTTAGACAAGTTTTGTTTTGGTTTTTTGCAATTCTTTTTGTCCTCTGTTCTTTAAAAAAAACTCTTTACGTGGGCTGTTGAACTGATCTCTTATTGCCTTGTAGTCTTTATCATTGCTGGTTGGATATTTAAGGCTGATGATTTTGAGGCTGACTTTTTGGTAAGCAACATGCATTTTGAAATTAAAATAAAATTGATTGGAAGGACCGTCTCTTTGGAATTGGAGAATATGCTAAGGCTATCAATAATCTTTTTTGCTTGTTGCCAGCGGACTTTTGGGTGGTGATGAAGGCATCTTCTTTTTCAAAGGTGGAGAACCTGGGGCCTGCCAAATGATGCTGAAGTACAGTAATTTTATTTTAAAAATACAATTAAAAAGATAAAAACTAATACAAACAAACAAAAAAGAAAAGAATAAAACGAAAAAATAGAAACTGCACTTTCTATTATTTTTAAATCTTTTTTTTTTAGTTTGTATTAGTTTTTATCTTTTAATTGTGATTTTTAATAAAATTGCTATTAAAAAAAAATTGATGCTGAACTACAGTTCCCAGAAGCCCAAACCAAACTTAGCAATGGTGAAAGATACTAGGATTGTAGTTCGGCAAATACCTTGGAGTCATTGATACTAGTGTTTCTTACCCTCAGCAATTTTAAGATGTAGGGACTTCATGGCTGGCTGGGGAATTCTGGGAGTTCAAGTCCACATGTCTTAAAGTTGCTGAGGTTGAGAAACACTGCACTAGACTAATGTAGAGGCTATGGTGAATTTGCTTGCTCTTTTTCCTCTGAATGTGAAACGACAAAAAACTGAAATCATCTCCCCCTCTCTCTGTTCCTCTCAGCAGAAGATCATGTCCCCACCAGACTGCCTGCACAAAGATAAGGATAAGTAGGATTTGGATGAGGCTGAATCTGATGAAATCTAGTGGATGTCTTATTCTTTATGGTTTGGATCCAAGCTTAATATTTCCCCCCATCTGCAATGGAACTCTGGCATAGATGTACGGATTCCCAGAAAGTCAGAAATGAACAGAGGAACAATGCTAACAGCCTTTTATAATTATGCTGCATACAAAGAGAGTCATTGTGGTAGGGCACAAGCGAAGAATCTGGGCAGATTTTATTATCTCCCTTTGCACTTTGGATCCCCAAGATATCCACTTTACAACTGAAAGATAGCATGGCTGGTGCTGATGTCATCACTTTCTCCATGCTGCAGAGGTGAATGCCAGCAGTTGAACAGGAGGTCTCCTGTAATTTAGGATCCCTGAAAATTGTTTTTCAACTTTCCATGGGAGTCCTCGCTGGATATGCAAGACTCCTCACTGCAGTCCTAACATGGAGGATAACAGAGAAGGGCTTGGTGATAGAGCTTATATGCTGACCTTTCCCCTTCCTGTTCTGTCATGTCTGGGGAAGAATGTTGAGTATCTGCTCTAAAATGTTTTATCTGTTCGTTTGTTTGGGATGGTTACTCTGATAGCTTTAGAACAATGTTTGATAAATTATGCAGTTATAATCTAATAATGTATGCTTTTGGGCTATTTCCCTGGACATGTCAGCAGTTGGCTGGAGCCTGCTTGCAGCCTTGCTGACAATCAGCACCTTTCATGTCTTCTAGTTCCTGACCTTAGGGCACAAACTGTCCACCATCAAGCTGGATATCCATCTGCTGATACAAAAGCAGAAACCACATCACTCCTCGTATTGATAAAAGTTGGAAGCAGCTACTCTGCTTTTGTTTCTTCACACACAGTTTTCCTTAAATTCATTTTTTTTTTATTAACTAAATACAGAACACAAAGAAAAAGAATACTCTTGCTGATCTTAACAGCAGTGGGAAACCCTTTGATGTTTAGTCCTAGGCCAGTTAGGGCATGAAAGATCAATGCAAGTACCGTCAACTGTGCCCAGTGAGGGACTGACAACCCATGCAGGCCTTTCTTTACAGGCATTATGGGATCCCCCTACCTTGCACCAGTTAGCAGCCAATCTGCCCAGTGCCGTCCACAGGGTGTGTGTCAATATCAGCAAGATGGTGGTTTGGTATTGCAGTCAAAGCTATGCTCCTTTTATACATGTGGCAATGTTGCATGCATGTCCAAAAATGTCAGGGCTTCAATCACAACGCTGTTGCTGGCCACTTGCAGATTTGGACCACCACGACCCTTCCATGGGCATCTGTGGATCTGCCACATTTTACACCAATTGCAACTTCTAGATAATTTCCAAGGGTGGACTTCTGTTGACTATGTTACAGCCATCAAGAGAAGATCTAATCCAAAAATGACTGACTTACAAAATTCCTTTGCAAAAACTGACCAGCCCAGGAAGGGTCACAGCTGGTGCACAGCTGATGTGAAAGAACTGCTCACCATGACATCTACCACCAAATCCAGGCTGCTGAAGATCAGACTTCTCAGACTGAAGATGGATTTTTTTAAGGGGGTCCAATGCTGTCCAAAAGAGCTTGAACCTCAAAACCTGCCCAGTTTCTTATGTACGATGGTATACCTGCCTCGCCCTATTCATATATGGCAGTATTTCTCAACCTTGGCAACTTTATGATGTGTGGACCTCCACTTCCAAAATTCCCCAGCCAGGGGAATGCTGGGAGTTGAAGTCCACACATCATAAAATTGCCAAGGTTGAGAAGCACTGATCTATGGTATCTTGCCTCTCTACCTTAAAAGACACAGAACATTATTTTTTAAAGTTTGAAATAGTAAAGAAATAGTTTTATTTTGTTTACCTGGGACCATCAGAAAATACTCAATACCGAGTGAATAGAATGGCCTCCAATGCACTTTGCTGCTTTATGTAGGGGAGGCAGCATAACAGCATGAGGTGTGAACTGTGAAGAGCCCTTAACTGCTGATGAAAATGGTTTGTTTTCTTTTAAGGAAGGACAAGAAAAAGGCTGTTGTCTGTCCAAGTGTGCTAAAGTTAGAGCAGCAGTTTGTCAAGTGTACTGTTTTTAGAAGGATAAAAAATTACTGCTTTGGAATGGACCATCATTTGGCTAAAGTTTCTTTTACTCCCTCCTAGAAGAAGCGGCTATTGCTAACGTTAAGCCAGGAGTCACACATTTGCTTTACTCCTTCTGGAAATAAGAGGCCACAGAGACCTTTATTCTAGTTTTATTTTTTCTTTTTACTTTGGTTTCACACACACACACACACACCCCTCACAGCCATAACATTGTCAACACTGATTGTATGTTGTTAAGGAAGCAGTGAGAAACAGTTTTGTCTAGGGGTTAAAATCACTAAGCTAGAAACTGGGGGACTGTGAGTTTTAGTCCTGCTTAGGCATGAAGCCAGCGGGGTGACCTTGGGCCAGTCCCTCTCTCTCAGCCCTTGGAAGAAGACCACAGCAACAGTGGCATGCCAAGGTTGGGTTGTGGGAGTAATACACCCCGGGTGTAGGTAGTAAGGTGGTGCATTGTCTGAGGAGTCTATCCAGCAGGTGTGAAGTTGGATCACTGCTGCCAGTGCACAATCAGCTCTTTAGCACAGTGACTGAGATGGAGCAGGGGGGCTAATGGTGGTTTGGTTGGGCCACCT
The DNA here is from genome assembly GCA_030867105.1 of Liasis olivaceus. NCBI lineage: Eukaryota > Metazoa > Chordata > Lepidosauria > Squamata > Pythonidae > Liasis > Liasis olivaceus. The sequence continues at coordinate 70,114,043 of CM061355.1, forward strand.
TGGATCATGCAGTAACTGCTCAGCCCCCTGATCTGCTCCTGGTGTCAAATGTGTGAGGTATGTCACTGAATAGCGAACTATTTCCAGAAAATGTTGACCGGAAAAATGCCTGGACTGGTCAGAAATCAAGACCAACTCCAAGGTAGGTGCACACATAAACACATACACAAAGCAAGCAAGTGACAGGCTGTGGATTGCAATGATCTAAAGAATGAGTCTATCACTTTGCTCCTCTTCTGGCAGCTTACCCAAACCTGCTTCATCTGTTCCAAAATTATGTTTTATTAACAGACTGTATTCACACAACACACTTAACCTGGATTCTTAAAGGGCCAGTGGCTGCATCCACAGAACATACTAAGCCTAGTTACTTTAAGCATTTGTTAATTTTGTGCCTTAGCAACTTGTGTGTACCCAGCCTGTTTGGTTTATTTATGATTCAGTGTAATCCCCCAAATGGATTAATTCAGTGTTGTCCAAACTTGGCCACTTTAAGATGAATGGACTTCAACTCCCAGAATTCCCCAGCCAGCCATTCTGGGAGTTGAAGTCCACTCATCTTAAAGTGGCCAAGTTTGGACAACACTGGATTAATTGAATAGCCAGGTTATATATGTTGTCTGAATATAGCCTTAGAGTCACCTCCTTACAAACTGTAATGCTACATGTTATGCTGTGGCAGTACTGTATCCTCAATGCACTGCATTTATTCTGGGCCAATCCTATGTGCAATCCACTAATTAAGTCTTGAGTGTCTTCCATGTAGAGATATAAAAGGCACACAATTCATTACATTTAAGGAGTGCTCTGGTTCCTTGAGCTTTTCATACGGTCCCCACATTTGCAGTGTAGTTGGGTTGACAAAAATCCCTGTCTGTGATGAAGAAGCAAGCATCTCCAAAGCTTACTGGAGAATAAAGGTGATCACTTCGCTGAAAGCATTTATTTTGTCAGTAACTGAGTAAGCTGGAAGGCTTCCAATGACATGCTGGTTTGAAAAGAAAGAATAAGAACTCGTGAAAGAGGTGAAATTGTGCCTGCTAAAAACCAGTCTAATAATGCCTTTGGAAAGATCAACATGGGAAAAAAGCTGGACCAGTTCTACTTCCAGCCCAGAACTGGGCCATATTCAGACAACATATATAACCTTGCTGAGGTTGAGAAACACTGGACTAGAGTGTTCTTAGATCCTTGTATACAGAAGACAGATATTGTTGTACACATTTCCATGTACATTTGCAGCCGAGAAAGGAAACCCATAATACCTCTCAATCATATGAACCTACCAGAATATTTGTCACCATCACAGGTGGGTATGTCTGTGTCTAGCAAGTTCAAGGATCAGTGAGAGGTTAAGGTTAGGGGTTTTGTGTTTGCATGGCACACTACTCATGGTAAACTGATCCAGACTTTATTCAGTTAGCTCCATTTTCTGGGCTTACCCACCACCAATTCATACATCATAGAGATGGGTAAGACTTTCACCACCTGTTGGGCTAAAATGTGGCTAGCCAGTTGGTGGCTCAGTGTGTTACTACTGACAGCTGGCCTATCCTAGGCAGAGATCCCAGGTGTCGTCCTCATTTTTAGTATCAGGAATGGAAATGTAGCCCATAATATTTAGGTTCCAGAAGCAAAGGAGATAGGAAGATAAGTTCCAGGAACATATCAGAAGCTGAGATCAAATTACAAAAGGAACTCATCCATTCTTAGCTAGTTTTTAGAAGGCTGATACGAGAGGAGCTTTAGATGAAATCAGAGAATGGAGTTTCTGGGTTTTAGACTGGCTGAGAAATCTGGGAGTTGCACTCAAGGTCATGAAGAGGCTGCATTAAGCTTTTCCTCCATAATCTGAACACCAAGTTGCTGAACACCATGAAGGATGAAATCAACTTTTTCATTTGATCCAGTTCTTACGTTTGCTTACTGAATAGCACAAAAAGGCCTAGGTTCCAGTTACACTAATGCAATCAATAAGAAAATGATCAATTCTAATATTTTAAGGAAGTAGAGCCCACCATCAGAGACTTCATGAGTGCAGAATCATACATTCTTCTGGAAGTCGGTTCAGAACCGACACCCAGAGTTTTTCACTTCTCACTTTCCATCTTTTACAAAAGAGGCTGTTTTTCTTCCTCAATGTTAAAGAACTTTAGAATATCTTTGGGTGATGGGTTTAACCTAGCTTCATTTTTGGAAGGTGGCAGAGGGTGTTGCTATATATTTTTTCTATTATACATTGCTTAATCCTTCTGGGGTATTTCTGATCGCCCTGCTTCTCAATTAGAAAGTAGCATAAGAAGCCAGGTGGCTACGGATTACTACAAATGGCAGCAGAGTGCCAGTTAGGAGACAAGAAGAGAAATCAGCAAGAACCCAGAACTTTGTACCCCCTCTATGACAATGTCCCCAAAATGGTCCCCCCCCGTCTCCCAGCTTTCAGAAAAGAAATTCTCCAGTTGAATAAGGAGTACTAAAACAATGCAGAACATTTGAGTACAAAGACATATCCAAGTCCTTGGCAAAAGCACAGCACATTCTGAGTACAGCATTAACAGAACGATAAGAAGGAATTCACCAAACTGAAATCAAAACGCGGTCCAATTTATTTTTCTCTACACAAGTGGAACTCTCAGTAACATTGGTTATTTCCAACACAGAGGGCTGAAAACCGTCTTAATAGCAGCAGTGATGAAAACTCATGTAACTCCCTCGCTATGCTCTGCTGACTGATTTCACTGTAGAAATAGCCTGCGTAGAGAGAAAATTAACAGAAAAGATACTTTGCCAGTTCGTGCTGAAGCTGCACCCCACTTTCTCAAACAGCATAAATTGGAATGCTGTTTAATATCGGTCATCTCAAAGGGCAGCGCTGCATATTTTGGAGAATAAGAGAGTCCAAATTTCCAAATGCATTTTACATCCTACTGTGGGAATGCAGAAAGCTTCTCTTTATGTTACCCGCAAGCAGGAAAAACAGCAAGAGGTGATCAGATTTTTTTCACGAGTTTGCTAAGTAATATGCTACATTCTGTCCCCCCGCTCCAAAAGTCATCAGCCTCTCAGTGGTTTTACAATATTTAGTGTAAGGCCAGCCTTAGCAAGAAGCCCCTGTCTCTGCACTTAAGTTGTGCAAAAGGCACTAAAATACATTGGAAGGAAACACTGATTACGTGGGATTGGGTTAAGGGTCTGCCACGTGGCTGATTATAGCCAAAAGCTGGGAAAGGGATTAGGTGATATGACTTTAAGCTGAGTTTAATCTTTCCCCAAGTCTCTTACAAGCTGTCTAATGAAAGGAACTATAGCCAGGAAAGCTCATACTTAAATTGATATGAGAGTTTAACATCAGATCTGGAAAAGATGCTAACAGTTCAAGATTTTCTTCCTTTCCTCCTACTTTGTCACGGCCTTTTTGTGGTGCTTGGGGTAATCCTTTTCCAATTGTAAATTTTGGCCAGCCTGCCTGCCTTCCTCTCTCACAAACCAAAAGTTTTGTTGTTGTTGAAATCAAGAATACCATAATCTAGACCACTGTTTCTCAACCCTGGCAACTTTAAGATGTGTGGACATATTTTTCCTGGGCTTATTCATATTGCCTGCCCTGATCCAATTAAGATTATTGGTGATTAACTTACATCCCACTCCTTAATAACCATAGATAGAACTTCAGTGTGGTCTAAAGTCAACGAAAAACTATATTCCCATGAGTTACCAAGACTAGACTTTAGGTATGATTTTGCAATGCCAGCAGGAATAAGTTGACCATTTCCGTGACTTCCTTGTGAGGCAGGGTAAGATCTTCATGTGGACTAGATCCTTCGTGCACGTGTGTGTGTATATGTGTGTCTGTGTGAGAGAGAGACAGAGTCCTTTCTCCCTGCCTGTTTTTGGTGGGCTTCCCACTAAACAGATTTTCTCCTCTTCCCAAACATGTTGTTGATCAGTTTGGCCATGGATTTTGAACCGCTCGGCCGTCTCTTCTCTTTCCCCCTGGAATGAGCAGTGAGGCTCTTCAGTGCTTTGGTGAACATAGCTCCCACCTCCTGGCACTGTTCCGCAGCTGACAGTTCACAAAACTGGCATCGGTTATCCAGGGCCAACTTCTGTCCTTCATCCCAACCAACTTCTCGTATGTGGCACAAATCTTGCTTGTTCCCAACCAAGACAACAGTGCACTCTGATGCTCTGAAAAAAAAAATTGAGAAAGGGAAAGGTTATAAACAAAGAACCTTCTTAGGCTTAGCTTATTTTTACATCAGTTACTTCTGTTCAGGGTTTTTAAAATGTTAGATCGCCATCGTTATGTACTGGTATGAGCGGTATATTTTTATTTATTTAAAACATGTATATGGCCACCCAACTTATACAATTCAACCCTGGGCAGTTAGCATCAAATTGGTCAATGTATTAAAAGATACAAACTCAAATCTCACAGAATTAAAGGCCATCACACTCTAACCAAGGCACCATAACAACCTCACACCAGCTGCGCGTGTGTGGGTTCAGCTCACATCCTGGGGGAAGAGCCAGGTCTTCACAGCCTTCTAGAAGGCCACAAGGGTAGAGATCTTCCAAATCTCAGAAGGGAGGCTCTTCCATAGGGCAGACACCACTACAGAGAAGGCACACCTCCTAGACCCTCCCAGATGACATTGCTTGATAGAAGGGACACACGCATCTATGTACATGCATGCACGTGTCCAGTAGAGTTCATCTATGTAATACAAGCATCCCTTTTTAAAAAATGTGTTCGTTTGTATCATATTCTACATGTAATGCCTAAGTTAAAACCAACAAAGAGTACGGTGTCTTCTCTATATGACAAGCCTATATTTTAACACAACTGAATTATGATTTTAAAGGAAGTAGTTGAGGAACTGCTTGGGTGAAATTCTAAGATGTTTCTGTTAGGATCCTGATTGCTGCTTAGTGTTTGTCTCTGCTTTTTTAAGCAAGGAGAGTGAAATATGCTGTTGGCCATTTCCTCTGGACAGTAAGCAAACAACGAAGCTTTTCAAGTTTGACTATGGATGATGACAGATTCACATTTATGAAGACAAAAATTGTGAAAAATAATCAGTCATCGGAGAGTTCTTTGCTTTTATTGGACAGGGATCTTCCTTCACACTAGCAATTTCTTTCCCACACTGCAATTAAAAGTGGAGATTGAATTTCAGCTGGCTGTCAGTTGTAAATGTCACACAGTTCAATAAAACTTCCTCTGAGGTAGCTTTGTCCTGCGCTGCAGATACGTTGACCCTAATAAACTGGTTTTTAAACTATGTACAATTCCTATTTGGTAGGCTTATGTGTAAGACTTGGGCTGGCTGAGTCAAACTAGGTAGTTGCACTGCAATCAATTGGACTGATTGCTCCTGTTTTCAGTGGGTTGTCAGAGGGGATCCAGCCTAGATCTAGCCCCATTTCCCTTATGATCCACACAAACCTTTCAGCTTCCCTAATCAGAGCCACTGGCTAACTTGCCTTTTGCAAGCTCCTGCGTGGCACTCACGGATCCTGTACAGCAAGGCTTTTGCGAACGCAAATGAAGTTCGGTCACTGATGTCGTAGACAACAACAAATCCATCGGCCCATTGGAGTTCATCTGGGAGCAAGAGTTTCCCTTGTCGGGGCTGGAAGGCAAAAGGACAAGCGGTTTATACAGTACTTTTGGTTGGAAAGACATGGTTTCAGCCTTATTGTAACAAAACTGATTATCAGTCATCATGTTGGCATCAACTCTTAGCAACCATGTAGACCAGGGTTCCTCAACCTTGGCAACTTTAAGATGGGTGGACTTCAATGCCCAGAATTCTTGCTGGCTGGGGAATTCTGGGAGCTGAAGTCCACCCATCTTAAAGTTGCCAAGGTTGAGGAACCCTGACATACACAAATTTTCTCCTAGAGGATCTGCCCCCAACCTAACCCTCTGAGTCTTCCAACAGTGCATCTATTTCCGCTGTAATTATGAGAAGGGCTGGTACTTAACTTTTTTCAGATGAGAATTTTTATCTCACGCTTCTTATAAAGAAGTTAACATCCATGGTTCTATTAGTTTCATGGTTCTATTTGTTTTATTCCCATCATGACCTTGTGAGATAGATTACACTGAAAGATGGTGAGTAGCCCAAAGACATTTAGAAAACCAACTAAGGGAAGACCCCATACCAACTGGGGTTGTCTGAAGCAAATCAACTTTGGTAGAAGCACAAACCAATTTGTGCATGAACTGAATTATACAACCTGCACCCATTGAAAAAACTACACAGTGTGTGTGAATTTTCTGCCTTGCTGAATCAGACCATCATTCCACATATCGTCATATGAGTAATCAAAAAGGCACTTAGGAACACAGCTGTCCCTCAGGAGCAGGCCTAATTCTTTTTTAACATCAAAAAAAAAAAATCAGTGTCGCAGGTTGTCGGATAGGTGTCCCCCCTTTCCAACAATCTGTGGCAGCGAATTCCTTCTGCTAACCATGGGTTGCAAAATGAAGCAGTTAATCCAGTTCTCGACCACTTCATTTTCATTCTGGGAGAGTTATGAAAGCATGTTGAAATGGTGGGTTTCATCTTAATAGAAGCTCATTTCAGGCTTTAGGTGGGATCCTCACATACACTTTCATTCTAGAGTTGTCTGAAGTCTTTAAGGCAGAGTTTCACAACCTTGGCAGCTTGAAGACATGAGGACTTCAACTCCCAGAATTCCTCAGCCAGCTTTGCTTGGTTGGTTGGTTGGCTTGGTTGAAGTCCACATGTCTTCAAGCTGCCAAGGTTGTGAAACACTGCTTTAAGGAATGTTTTGCTTCAAAAGTAGAGTATGCCATTGACAATAGGTTTTCAACTTACTTGGGAACACGGATCATATATTTCCAAGTTAATCTGCTTTCCATCCAGACACAAATGTTTTGTATAAATGCATTCTGTGAGAAAAAACAACAACAAACAGATGGGGTAGAATAGCTATATTTATACCCCCAAAACAATACAACAAAGATTAATTAAGCCCTTGCCACTTTTTCCCTGGCTCAATCTGATATTTAGCCAGAAATGATGCTCATCTTCAGGCCTAAAAGAAAGCCAAAGAACATCTTTGTATTTTTCCTGAAAGCATAGAGCTCAGGACATTTATATGTTCTGGTTCCCCATTTTATAAAATGACCCCCTGCACCACCACCAATATCTGGATAACCTGAGTCTAAATAGGAAGCAAGGAAGATTCAAAGTTGGTGGACACTTACCAGAATCGGAGGCATATTCTCCAATGAAACGCTTCGTCAGAAAGCGCACCGTAAGGGCTGAAAAGACATAGCAAAGGGCCCGCGTGAGCAAGGCTGAACATCCGACCAGGTACACCCAATCTTTTCTACTTTGCCTCAGGTCTGAACACTGTATATTTGTTCTAGTTTCCCAGTTTCATTGGCCAACCATGCAAGGCTCATTTGGGTCCCAAGATGTCAACCGGAAATAATCTGCCGGCGCCAGAGATGGTGAAACGGACAGAGTCACAAATGGTAAGGGGTATTTATGTGAATGTGATCGTTCCTACCTCGTATAAGAATCTCTAAATAGATGACTACATGGGGCACTGCTGGGCTTCACGCATTGCGCTTGGCTGGTGGTTTGACTATGATTTATTAAAGCATATTAAGACTACCTAAACTGGACTGAAATAATATGTATAATCCCTAGATGGCAGCAAAGAGACACAGGAAAGGTTGACCCTGAAACGAGACTGAGCAACAATCAAAGCCAGTGTTTCTCAACCTTGGCGACTTGAAGATGGGTGGACTTCAACTCCCAGAATGCTGGCTGGGGAATTCTGGGAGTTGAAGTCTACCCATCTTCAAGTCGCCAAGGCTGAGAAACACTGATCAAAGTGAACTACTCTCTCTAGTTTTGGAGACATGTTTTTCCAAAAAAAATGTCTCTGGATTGCAGCCTTTTTTCCTCTCAGGCATATCCAGCTAATAGCCTATGTTATGTTATGTTATGTTATATTATATATATATATATATATATATATATATATATATATATATATATTTATATTTCAGGCTACAAGCCTATATATATTTCACCCAGGAAAAAGTCCTATTCCACTTAGTGTAGGAGGACCACATCTGTGCTGCAAAAATCAAGATTCCTACTAGATGGCAGGAGAGAAATATAGAAAGCTCTCTCAGCTGCGGTCTAGTGGTCATATAGTTGATATATACATAATAGTTACTTGTTTCTGCCAGAGGTCCTATGAGTAACTTAAGGCGGTTTGAGTAAACGTGCACAAGATCTCATGGGTTTCACAGATGCCAGCTATTTGTCATAGCTACAAATTTTGTTGCACACCGATAAAAAATAAAAGGGCTAGTCTGTGGCCAAAGAAATTTCTACATAGCATAGAAAAGGATGAACAAGCCAAGTATTCTTGCAATGGATTTTGTCCTGGCTAATTGTTCTCTTTTGTTGGATAGGCGGACATTAAGGCCTGCTAAATTACCTCAGCTGACTACTAGGAAAGCAGGACTCTTCCCTTCTACCCGTTGCATGCTGTTCCTCAACCCCCATCATGAGGGGGAAAAGTGAAGCCGCTACCCCTTCCAGTTCACATCAACTAGAATGTGAAAATGTTTCAAATTCCAAGCAGAAACAGCAGCCGCTCCACGTTCAGACGGCACTATTAACCATGGGAGAGCCACTGAGAGTGGTTCAGAGTTACATGGATAAAAGAGGTCTCTGCACATCCGTATTAAGCAGCCTGTATGGTCTACCAAGTTGCACCAAGATGGCCACGGAAGCCCATGTTTTGCATAGAAACAGCTGGAAAGGAAGAAGAATGGAGAAGCAGAGAAAGACAGCTGAGTTGAACCTCTATTTTTTGAGATTATCTATCACTTGCTGATCGTCCAGGATGGAAGAACACCCAGGCCATCTTTTACCCATGCACGGATCAGATTTCAGATGTGGTTGTTGCATCCTGTATCTTCAGGTTATGCCTTGGGCTCATACAAACTAGACTAGAATTGCATCGCACTCTCAGAATATTATTAGTAAAACCTAAAATTAGAAAGAAGGCAGTTACAGGAGTTGTGTTTTGCTCTAAGCCATAGTTTATTTTAACCACTGTTTATCAAACAAACAATTGTGGTTCAGTTCACATGTATTATGACAAACCATGTTGCAGAAAACACTGGCTTGTTCATGTATCTTGCTAAACCCAGATCAAAGAGTCATCATTCTGGCTTAGCATGATGGTAAATCCAGATGGACTCCATTCAATTCTAAAAATAATCCTGGATTTTAATCATAGTTTGTCAAACAAGCCATAATGATCTCACTTACAACACAAAGTCATAATGTACAGCTCTGTACCTTATCATAACCCACACATAAACCACAGCCTGGTTAGCATTTGGGGCAAAGTTTTTTTTTTTTAAATGAAATGTGGAATCCTGTTCTAAATTAATAAACTACCCAATTTACAACTTGAAAAAGTTACTTTTCAAAAAATGGTATAAGCTTATTATCAAACTACCTTTTGCCCTATCAGCTGAATATATTTCAAAGGCTGGAAAATTAATTTGCTGGTCAGCATGCAGCTGATTTGAGCGGTCTCACAAAAGTGCTCAGCTGGTTAGTACTTGGATGGGAGACCACTGGGAAACCCTAGGGCAGAAGCCTAGACTGGAGAGTGAAAAAAACCACCCCAAAAATAGGCAATGGCAAAACATTTCAATAAGGTTGCCAAGAAAAGCCTCCATGCAGGCTTTGTGCCACTCTGTCTGGGCTACGATAACAACACTGTTCAGACAGCCACGGGATGCCAGCGAGGGTCTTCCTCCGCCATCTAGCGGTCACCCGGGGTTTTGCAGGAGTGGAGCGAAGCTCAACTCACGGCGGACTCTTTTGCCCGTTCCTTATGTCCAGAAGAGCCTACGCTGTACTCAGCCAGCGGGTGGGATCCAGAGCGCGCGCGGGCACGGGCGCACACGTCCCTCCTTCTCCTGCAGCGAGCAAACCCGACCGCCCGCGCGCCCCAAGCGCGACGCCGAAGCGCCCCGCGTGGCGCCTTACCGGATTTGCCCGTCCCTTCGCTGCCCAGCATCGCTACCCGCACTCCATTCATCCCCGGCGCCACGTCGAGCGCCCAAGCGAGCCCAAGTCTCAACTTCTCCGCAGGGCGGGCGGGACCGGGGCGCCTGCTTGAGTTCGTCCGCCGCTTCGCCTCTGCCCCTCCGATCCTCGGAAACCAATTCGGCTTGGCCGCTGCCCCGTCCCGCCTCTATATAACCTCCCGGGCGGCGGACGTCGGGGGGAGCGTTCCCTGGCAACGGGGTTCAAGGACCCGCCCTCCCCCCGCAGCCGCCTCTTTCCCAGACTACGGAGGCATGGAAGCGGTCGTGTGAACTGGTCATTTTTTTCCCCTGATTTTGATGCTGGGGTTTTGAGTTTGCTTTTTCTCCCTATCCCACGGTGTGAGAAGGGGCAGTCGTAAGAAGCGAAAATGGCTCGTATTTTGCGAAGTTTCCTGTTCTTTGGACACGTGCCTCTAACAGCCTTTCCGTTCTTCCCACGGGGCTGGATTCGCACGAGACTTTTGTGCAGATCAGTTAAAGAACCCTGCCGCTGCATTTCGACAGGGGACTGAGCTTGATTAATGCTAACAGTGATTAGATGGGGTGGGTGGTAAAACCCAAACTTTACCCTTATCTTGCGATTCAGCCTGCTGTGCGCACCCAGAAAATGGGTTAAAATAGTAACCAAGTTAAGCGTGCTGTGCAAGTGTAGCTGATAAAGTTTTGCTAACCCTCCCTTAACCAAGTTTCCTAGCAGGGAACTACCCACATTGGTTTGTCAGACAGAAGCTTCACTGAGTTCAGTGGGACTTATTCCCATGACCGTGTAATTATTTTGCAAAGTAAATGGAGCCTCCAAATCCAGAGGCAGCCTAGCAGTTTTTCCCAGCCTAAGCCTCTCCAGCTGTGATTGGACTAAAAAGATAGACTTTTCTTCAAACCAGCTGAAGTTCTGATGATTTCACGGATGCGGCCACACAGCTGTATTGGCAATAAAATGGAAATGGTTTGACATCTGCCAGGATGTTTTTATTATTGTTATTGTTACCTAGTTGATCCTGCAGCTTTGGGATTTCCATCCAGCTACTAACTAAGGCTGACCCTGTTTAGCTTTCCGAGATCAGCCAAGGTGGATTAGGTGCTGTGCTGAACTACAGTCTCCATAATTCCCAGCAACCGCCATGCAATATTATACTGTGCATATTTCCTGGGCAATCTCATTGAACTCAGTGGGACTTACCTCTACATAAAAGCAGGCACATTGCATTCTGGTGGGAAGCATCCTGTTTTATACTGCCACAAAACCAAAGTGGGTGATTTTGATTAGGGGTTCAACACTGGTATTCATTTAGTTAGAGAGGTGGCTGGGTTCCCCTTAACTGGATGGGTTGAATTGACAGCCATGGACCTCGGATACTTTCATTTGTATTCTTGCACCGAGCAGGGGGTTCGAATTAAGGATTGCGTCGCTCTGTCCAATTCTAGGACTATGAGCAAAACTAGACAACAAACAATGTAATTCTAAATTGTTTAATTAGAAGTCATTTCTATTTCTTCCTTAATTCTTGATTAAGCCTTTGCTCTAAGCCAGCAGAGTTTTGTTATATTTTTAACTTGAAGATTGTGTTCACAACAGACTTGACCAACACCTAGTAATGGCAGATGCACAACGTAGAAAACCTGGTTAGATTTAATTCAGACAGTGGGTGAATTTACTGTAGTAACCAAGCTGTATCCTATTATACATTGAACTAGGTCCTAATGTGATTTGCTTGGATTTGGGATAGCATGTGTGTGTAGGCACAGCCCTGTGGTTCAAAAATATCATTTATGGCTTAGTGTAATGAGTAAATACAGCCAGTGGGGGCGATTCAACAAACCACAATTAAATAAAACATGGTTTAGTGCAATGTATGAATCTGGTCAGTTGCCCCTTTTCCAATTGTTCCCTCTGTTGACCCCAGAAGTTTGCCCCATGCTAATTTGATTTTTAGGGCTGTACAGAGATCTGGATTCAAAAGGCAAAATGTGATTTGGAATACACATGGGAGTGAGGCTTTAGTTGTGAGGTTATGGCTCCCATCTTGATGTTTTTGACCCCTCCCTGCAGTCACCTCTGGATGGGAAATTAAGTGCAGCCACAGAGGCTGTCCCAAAGTAGGGGAGGAAAGAGTCAGTGGCTTCCTGACCAAATAAAACTTCTCAGTTAATGGGACATACTACTGAATCCCAGTTACCAGGATAAAATTGTGGGAGGGAGTTCCTGCCTTCCCATTCTGTTGGTGGGAACAAATGCTTTGCAGGCGAACAATGGGTCGATTTAGCCATAGGACTTGATCGCATTTTTGTCTGCTCCAGCCCAGACCTTTTCATGATCTAAGCCTGAAGATTTGTTCCCAGAATATTTCCCCAGTCTGTAGCAAACCAGTAGCCCTTAGGATCCTCTGATCCACGGGATAAGGCCCTGAGAAAAAAAAAGCATTTTTATTCCTAAGTTCCTGCTCAGGAACTGACATGCTAGAATAGATGAAGTTACAGTATGCATATTGTGAGTGGTCAGACTTATTTTTAGTAGTGGAATGCAAGCTCTTTTTCTTTTTTAGCTCCTGTGTTTATATAAAATCAGATCGCAAATTGTGGTCACTGGCTGCTTTGGCCTTTTGCATTAGCAGACTAAACCTGTGATTCTCACCGCAAAGGAAGCGTTGAATAAACTCAGAAACAAGGAAAGGGTGCTTTGAAGATTACAGCCCTTCACTGTAAATCTGCTTCCTTGCTTGTTTCCATATTTCATCTATGTTTCTTTTTAAAGGGAGGCCCATAACATTATTTTAAAATACTATGTGGCTAATTAACTTAAGAACCCGCATTAGACAGTGCCCTTCTTCACTGACAAAAAATCAGCCTCTGACTCCGAAATTGGCTGTTCTAAATCCCTTTAATTTACCATGTTAAAGACAGAAAAGTAGCTAATCCATGAGTGATTTCTTGCTAATGCCATTTTCCATTTTAAAGACACTGTTTTTCCACTGTCAGGCGGAATTAGAATTGAAGGTGTAGAATATATTCCCTTTAGCAGTTCTGCAATGTTAATGTACATTTACTCAGAAGTAGCCTGTTCAATAGTGGTCTTCCTGCTTCTGGCTTTCTACCATGTAATTAAGAATTACCCTCCCCCCTTCCTTGATTAAAATATTTAATTGAGATTCTCATTTGCTTTCTTTAATTAGTCATTTCCTGGTACTTTCTCTGGTCATTAGCCGCCTTTTAATTAGTTGACAAGAAGTAATGACAAGCAGAAATAACTAATTCTGGGGCCAGGAGCAGGAAGAACCCTCAATAGCATTTTTGATCATTCACTTGGAAAAAGTTGGTGCTGAAATTATATTTAAGCACAAATTAGATATTTTTTAAAAGACAAGACAATTTTGGTAATCTTGTCTGGATTTTCATTAAAAACGGAATGAACAAAGGATATCCTCATTGGAGAAAGCAGATAATATGGAAGCTTACTACCTTTTGAAGCTGAAAATAAGTATCAAGAGTTAATGATAGCCTGGTTTAGAGCTGACTTTTCTCTTTGCTTGCCTATACAGTGGTACCTCAAGATACGAACGCCCCATCTTACGAAAATTTCAAGATACGACCAGCTCCGGCCGCAAAAATTTACCTCAACATGCGAACTCCGCCTCAAGCTACGAACCGGATCCGCGGCCATTTGCCCTGCTGCCACGTGGTCGCGGCTTCCGAGAGGAAGTGCTAATGAAATCTGAGCGCGAGGACAAAAGCCCAAGGAAAGCAATGCAGAAAGAGGAAGTGCTAATGAAATCTGAGCGCGTGGGGGGGGGGGAGCTCCTGCTCCCGGCTGTGCGTGCGTGCTGATATTGCTTTCACTGTGCTTTTGTCGCTATGGAGAAAGGAAAAAGGAAAAGGAAAAGCCATTTGCCCTGCTGCCACGTGGTCGCGGCTTCCTGTGGGCGAGATCGCGGTAGCAAGGAGGCGTTTGGTGAGGCTTGTGGTGTGTTTTGTGGCGTTTGGAAGGTTTTTGGTGTGCTTGTCAGCATGGCTCCAAAGAAAATGCAGAATAAGGCTTTGCAGCTAAGAGGCAAAGAAGAGAGGAAACCCCTGAAGGAGATCTCCCCGAAGTCCCTTTGGAGGGGGACTCTCCCTCCAAACAATAACTGCCTCCCCACCCCATTCTCCCTCTTCATACTGTGCTTTTTTTCATGTTTTTGTGGTTTAAAAATAAAATGCATATGTTTCAGAACTGTTTGTATTTACATTGAACCTTATGGGGAAATTTGCTCTTTCCTTTGGCCATAGCCCTTGGCCTAGTGATTGCTTTCACTGTGCTTTTGTCGCTATGGAGAAAGGAAAGAGCGCGGAGGAATCAGTGGGGTGGGGAAGTCCCGCTCCCGGCTGTGCGTGCGTGCAACATAAGCCTTTCCCTCCAGCGCACTGATATTGCTCTCACTGTGCTTTTGTCACTATGGAGAAAGGAAACAGCGTGGAGGAATCAGTGGGGTGGGGAAGCTCCCGCTCCGCTGTGCGCGCTACAGAAGCCTTCCCCCCCATTCCTTTCACTGTGCTTTTCTCGCACGCGCCAAGGGCTATGCACAGAGGAAAGAGCGCGGAATTAAGAAGAATCAGCACGGGGAGTGGGGGGGAAGCTCCCGCTCCCGGCTGTGCGCGCGGGAGCCTTTCTCAGATTTCATTAGCACTTCCTTTTTCTGCGCTAGGGCTGACTAAAGCGCGCCTGGGGAATTTCGTAGCCGTGCAACGCCGGCTGACACATTGAACCTTATGGGGACATGTGCTTCAGGATGCGACCAAATTCGGAGGGCGGATTAGCCGTATTTACATTGAACCTTATGGGGAAATTTGCTTCAGGATGCGACCAAATTCAGAGGGTGGAACAGATTAACCATATTTACATTGAACCCTATGGGAAAACGTGCTTCAGGATGCGACCAATTCGACTTGCGATCAGAGTCACGGAACGGATTAAATTCGTATCTTGAGGTACCACTGTAGTTTAAGAAAAACTCAGCTCTTCCTCCCAAGATTCCAGCACTGTGTTGAAATATCTTTTCTTAATCTACATTATGGAGTGGAAAATATATCTCTGTGTTGTGCATTGTTCTGTCCTGATGTGCACTCCAACTTATTTGGACAGACCGGCTACGTGGTTACCTCTAAGGCAACTGCCTTACCAGAACTATATGACATGCTAGTCAAATCTTAATGTGTAATATACATGGATTTAGTGCTCTTCTGAAAGCGCTAGACCTGTTTTTAAAAGCGCAAATCTGATACTGCACAGAAAGTTGATTTAACCAAGAGAGATGGATTTTATCAGCTGGATGTGGCTATTCTGTTACCATTAGCCACATGTTACTGCTTTTCCATTGCTTTGGTCAACAAAGAGTTTTCCTTTTTCATACTTTTGAATGTTTTATTACTTTGATAAAGGGTGGGCAGTGTGATGGTATATGGGAATGACCCTGGGAGATGGGGAAGAGCCACAGCAAGAAGAACAGGCAGATAAGAGGCAGCTTAGCCCACAGCAGGAATGTGGATGTGGCAAAGGTCTCAGAAGGGACCCTCCCTAGTTTCTTGGACTGTAAAGGGGATGGGGGAGAAATGTACTTTCAGAGTTGCAAGATTTATGTCAGCTTGTGAAGTAGTCAGACAGGAATCATGTCCAGATTAACTAATTCTACTTTATTGTAAGGCTACATGAACAGAATCTTGCAAATCTGAAAGCGCATTCCTCCTAGTGGGATCCTTAAGATGATGGCATACAGTATCTGCATGACATGCTAAACCACAATTAGCCAACTATTTTAGCCTAACATATTGTGCAAGTCGAATTTATAGTTCGGTGTCTCCCATGAACCCAGAAAATTGGTTTCAGTAAATTATGGTTAGCGTAACCATAGGTAAGTAAGTCACGGGAGTGTGGCCAAAGCCGTTGGTGGATTACAGAAACTATAAAGTGCCATATTGCCCATAAATAAATTGTCTTTGAAGATAAGCAGGGTTTAAAGTATCTGAAAGCTGGATCCACTGAGTAAAGTCCTATTAGCATAGCCTCTGGAGGGACCAGGGAAGACAGTGCTCCCTTCTAATCTGATGTCTCATTTCAGAGGACTGCCGTAAAGCTGTTCTGCACTGAAGCTTGAAACTGCGTCGCATGCTGAAATGTGCTGGAAATGAAGCTGAATTAAGAAATCGATGTCCAGATTTAAATTCATAGAATCAACAGGTCGGGAGGGACCTTCAAGGTCTTGTAGTCCAACCCCCTGCTCAGTTCAGGAATCCTCATACCTGTGATGGAGGTTCAAGGACAGAAGCATTTCCTCAGCCCACAGCCTGAGCCTGGGAAAGCGAGGAGGATGAGACTGGCACCACCCTAAGGAATTCGTAGTGTTTAGTTGCAGGCTTTGGGAGTTTAGAGTTAGTCTGGCTAACTCTAATCTTGGTAGTGCACTAATCAAGGCACTACCAAGGAGAAAAGCACACCCCCATCAACACTGGCAGGGCAAGCTACTGTATATAAACAGGGAGCCAACCCCACACTCACCAGCACTGATGATGTTACCTAGTCAGGTAATGAAATGTCTGCAAGCAAACAACCAAGCTCAGAGAGCACCAAGGACTCCATAGTTCAACCCTGAGCTACAGATATTCTCTTCTATTGGAAGATGAATACTTCTGAGTGGAAAAACAGTTGAAATCCTAAAGGAGAGATAGAAGCTATCTAATAAGAATGATAGCTTCTATCCTGTTTATGTTACTTTTTTGATGCAGTCCTGAGTCAGAATTTTTCTTAAAATAAGGGAGAGAAAGAAGCAGGAAAATCCAGTTAACGGAGCACCTACACATTTTGCCTGATAACTTCCCTTTATTTCTACAGGAAAACCTCAATTTTAGAGACCTCCATTCAGCAGACTTTGGATGCAACAGAAAAAAATCTGAATTCAGATTGCTTTGCTAAAGAATGCAGTTACCCATTGTTTGTTGAATCAATCCAGGCAATGTTCATACATTTTATGTAAATTACATAACTGTTAGGTAATTTGGGTTAAAATTACCTAGATTACATGAATTCAGATTTAACAGACATTCTGTTTTAACAGACACCCTTATCTCCAATTGACACATAAAATAGAAGAGACACATGAAATCCAGGTTTTACTGTATTTCTGCCTTCCACATTAAGCTACGTTAGCTAAACTGCTGTGCAAATATAACATCCTGAAGTCTTGTTAAACTGAGCAGAGTCCCAAAAGTAATATTGTATGTAACTTGATCTTGTATGATGGATTAGTTTCTATCAAAGAGGGTCTTTAAATAGGCTGAATATAGCCATATGAACCATAACCAGGTTAGAGTTCTAGGAGCACAGTTGGAAAAAAAACAGAGATGAAAAATCCCAAAATTCTAGCTGAAATTCAGAAAAAGGACCCCCTTGGGCGGAAACACTCCATAAGCCATATATTTTTGACTTGGATGGCCAGACCTTCAGAAACAAATCTATTCGTACAATCATAGAGTTGGATAGGATGATTTAGCCATCATGTGAACCTTCAGCTCTGTGTAAGAATTCAGTTAAAGCAGCCCAGAATAATGACCATCTAGGCCAGTGTTTCTCAACTTTGGCAACTTTAAGATATGTGAACTTCAACTCCCAGAATTCCCCAGCCAGCATGCATATCTTAAAGTTGCCAAAGTTGAGAAACACTGGCCTAGTCTTCACTCTAAGACTTCCAATAGGTCTGCTTAACCGTGGTTTGCTGAATAAACCACAACATGCAAAATTGAGACCAAACTAACCAGATGTCAGCCTAGTGTAGTACGTGAATCCAGCTACTGTGTTGCTTTTCAAAAGCCTGTAGAAGTGACTTACCATTTGTTGATGAGATCGCAGTTCTAAAGCCTTCGTCTCCTCATACGAATTAACCAAAAAAATCCTGCTTCTAATTGAGAACAGTTGCCAGATCATTAAATATGGAAGGTTGTTTTGTGTGTCCTAACGTGGTAGTTTATCACTTTGGGGAGCTTTTCTTTTTTATTCCCAGCAATATCTCTGCAATTAACAAAATTACACAGACCCATTTAAAATCCACGCAGCTACTTTGTAGGCATTGTTTTGTGAAAGAGCATTAGAAACATCATTGACATTCAGTAATGTTGAGGTGTGTTACTAATTATTCCCAGCATGAATGCCTCTGGTACTTATGATTCATCATGAATACTTATGATTTGGTAATCATTCTTTTTCTCTCACACACACATCCATGCACAATCTTTTTAGACCAGAGTGATTTATTGTTCCACCAGCTAAGGAATAATCCACTAGGTGGGCAACAACAGCTAATGCTTACCACCTACTGGTTATAATTATATTTAACATTTTTACCCCTTATGGGCTATTAAGACTAGCCTCAGATTCACTTGGCTATCCTAGTGCATAAATGACAGATCTTTGGTTCCTGATCGCTTCCTTTTTTTGATATCGAAATCTGTGCTCTGTAAGGCTACCATCTCTGAGCTGCATACATCTAGATGACCACTGGATGGCCCTAAACATAGTTTCCTTGTATCTCTTGACTGCCATCTACTGGCCTCATAGATTCTTACAGCCTGGATCTGGTCTGCTGAAGAATTCGTGGATATAACATAACTGCTTTGTGGTCTTTTGGAAGAAAAAGCAGAACCATCAAATTTTAAAAAAGAAATATGGATCCCCATAAGGACCATGTTCTATGAAGTTATAAGGTATTTCCCAGAATTCTTAACTCAGCTTTTTACCCTGCAAAATCTGGCATGAGAGTCCTACTTCTGAAACAAGACGACTAAAGGCTCATTTTAATCACTAGCTCAATGTTGGTTGGTTGGTTTTTAAACAACCTATAGCATAATTCCTTTCTTTTCTTTTGTTTTAAATTAAAAGAGGTCCTGCTATGAAAAAGGCCATATATCAGTACTAAAGCTTCCTCAGCTTCATTAGCTAGGTTCATATATCAAGCTAAGCCAGGGTTTCTTTAACTCTGGTTTGCTGAATAAACCAAGATGGTTAATGTCAGGCCATCTCCTAAGCCCAAAGCAATAAAAAGCAATATATTAATTTTTTTTAAGTCTGTCAATTTATGGTTGTCTGGATTTTTGCAGATTATTTATTTCCTTATTGCATCTCTAACCTGCTCCATTCCTGAAGAACACAGGGCAGTGAATGGTAAAATACAAAATTCACATCAAACAACATAAACCAATAAAATATATTAATAAAAACCTATCATGGTGCTCCCAATTGGTTCCGGCATGATGAAATAGAATTTTTTTTTCTTTTTTTAAATTGTTACTAGAATTTTTGAATACAATAAAAGTATAAAAGATTAAAGGAAAGATAAGAAAAAGAGAAAAGAAGTGAAAAAATTAGGAAAATATAGAATTATGACTTCTACCCTTCTTTCTATCGAGTAATTGCTCTTACTCTTTCCCTCTTTAACCTTTTTTAGTCCCCAAATCCATAAATAATCAATTTAGTATTTTCTTCTTTCAACAAAAAGTCCATAAAAGTTTCCAATCTTTCAAAAAAGTCTTTTTTTTTTTTCCTGACCAAACTGGTCAGTTTCACCATTTCTGCAGGTTCAATTAATTTTATAATCCAATCTTCTACCGTGGATATTTCATTATTCTTCCATCTTTGTGAATGCAGTATCTTGCTGCAGTTAGCGTATACAATATTAGTTTCCCATATTTCTTTTCTAGCTCACCGTCCATAAAACTCAGTAGAAATAGTTCTGGTTCCATCGTAATGTTAATCCGCAAAATCTTTTGCATCATTGTACGAAATTGCACCCAAAATTTCTTTGCTTCTTCACAGGCCCACAACGCATGATAAAAAGTCCCCTTTCCCTTTTCACGCTTCCAGCACTGGTTTGATATCCCTTTGTACATTTTTGAATAGAACTTTTCAAGAGTATCTGTGCAAGATGGGAAGAGAGTGGTCAACAAATTCAAGACAGCAGCTACAATTGCGTGATCAAAAACTTTGCTCCTTTTTAACATGTGTCCCCACACATAAAAAAGGGACAGGGCTTCAATTGTGTCATCACAGCTGTCACCATCTTGACTTTTGCGATCCTCCCCTTGGATGCCTCTAGACTCTTCATATGTTTTGGGGTGGAAAGAAAGTTGGGTTGCATGAATGTTAAGGGGCAGAGATACCACAATTGGGGCTACTACTCAACAGGTCTACCACCTTCTCCACACTTCAGGCACCTGGTAAGGACAGTATAAAGAGTAAGGAAGATGACTGTGATGGAGATAAGCAAGATCCATTGCCAGGGCAACAAGGGGTAAAGCATATTTTAAGTCCACAACAGGCAGATACTATTTGGAAGTGGATCATAAAGACCCTTCCAGGACTCACTGGAATATAAGAAGAAGAAGGAGGTCCAGCACAATCAGAGTTGGGAGATTTTGTTACTTTTGGCAATCTCAATAAAAGTAGTTTTAGCTTCATGTGGAGATGATTTCTTGGTCTGGTCTACCTAGACGGGCTGACAGCTTTCCTGCAAGTCTGATTATGTTGTACCTTTGGCCAAGTTTCCTTCCCTTGCAAGATAACCCATCTTTATCAATATAAATGCTACAGCAAGTTGGCTTACTTTTATGGAACACTATTTTTAACTCTATCTTTAAAGGAAAAAAAAGAAGAAAAGGGGGAAAAAAGGGTGGTTCAGCATGTTCTATTTTGGGCCAAATGTTGCTATTTTGGCTGCAATGACCAAGGAGCTGTTTCCAAAAAATGGTGGTATCTTTGTCATCCATCTGATGTGTGAAAAATGGCCTTAACTTAAAATAGCAAATATTCTGGAGCCCGAATAACATCCAGTTAAAACAATACATTAATGCATTTACCTTCCTGAGGGGCCCAGGCAGCTGAGATAGAGTTTGTTGTTTCATACTCGTTTCAGGAGAAAAAGAAACCTGGTACTGTGTCTGCCTCACTTCTTTAGAAACAGGAGTGAAGCCAAAACAAGAGGCTTTTTTGCCAAGGTCTGTGTCCCTCGATTCTATTTCTGGATGCTTCCAAACTAACCTCATCCAAATTTCTGTCTGAATTTCAGAGTAGAAGTGAGGCTTTTAAAAAAAAACAAAACTTCATTGTTCCATTTTTTAAAAATATCCGTTTTAGGCAAAATATGGTTCATGCACCATTTGCTTCATTTTTGAGTTGGTTCAACAAAGGTATCTCTGATCCTTCCTGATGCTGTAATGCACAGCACATGTGGGTGCTGATCAAATCTGACCCCCCCCAAAAAAAGAACCCCAGATGGGCATTTAAAGGGGAATCAACAATGTTCGGTGTGTGCTGTTTTATCAATCTGCTGGAGAACCTGGGCTCATAAATAAAACACTACACAGGTGTCCAGGGAGGAGTAGCACCTCTGGTGGAGGGGCCTGCCATGCCCTTTCTAGGGCTGTTTGTTCACTTTTGGTCCCCACCTGGCACTCAGCTCTCACCTGTGGCTCCAAGTAGCTGTAACACGTGCAGCGGTCACACCCCTTTATAACATGCTTCAGACATGTCACACAGAGATAAAAAAAGGAGCAGGACTTCCATCATCTGATTTTACCTGCCATCGTGACTTTTTTGACCCTCCCTGCTGACATGCCGCTGGATCAGCCCTAGCTATCAAAGCCAGAAAAACCTCTTTTGTAATTAGGGCTGTAAGGCTGTAATGGAAGCTTGGATCTGAAAGCGATTTGATTGAATAAGTCAATTTTATCAAACTTTCTGAGCGAATTCAGTTAAAATGGAATCATAAACTGGAACGGAATTGAAAATCCAGACTGGGTCTTCATTGATGTACACAGTCCAGCTATTATTTGCATGTTTCAATCACAGCTGGGCAGCCACGTTGACGTTCTCCAGTCCAGGAGTGGTAGAAGACAGAGTGAGGTGTAGGAGGTAAATTTATTTATGTTTAGATTTTTGCCCCACCTTTTTGGTCAGCTCAAGGCAGAATACATATCTAATTCTCCTGCCTCCTATATTCCTCATGACAATAACCCTGTGAGGTGGTTTGGGCTGAGGGAGAGGGACTGGCCCTAAGTCACCCAGCCATCTTTCATGCCTAAGGGAAGACTAGAACTCACAGTCTTCTGGTTTCTAGCCCAGCACCTTCACCACTGCACCAAACTGGTTGAAGTTCCAGCTTTTCTGGAGGACACCAGGCTGGTGAAGGCCACTAAAAATCTTTTTATTAGAGCCAAGTTTCAGTGTTGAGTGCTAAAACTTGTTCATGAGAGTTGTCAATATATTTTACTTCTCCAAACTATCACTGTTTTCAACTCACTAGTTTAAAATTCTTATGCACAGCTTTTGGGAGCTGTAGTTCATAAGCTATAAAGCTAAACATTTATCTGGGTAAGTGAAATCGGGTCCTTTAATATTTTAATAGCAAACCTCTGGGTTTTGGAGTTCAGTTTATCTGGTCTTTTAGACTCAGCTTTACGCTCCTTGCACTTATTTTCATTAACGTTAAAAGGATCTTCTCTGACTTTTACTTCCTCAGCATTAAAATAAAATGCCACAACTTTTTTTGCCTCTTTGGGAAGCCTGCTGTTCTTCCTCAGTGTTTGTGTCTGAGTTCAAAATTAATTAAAATAAATATCAAGTGCTACTGAAAATATTAATAAATTATAGAATCCACATGTGATTTTAAATGGAAGAATGCTTTCCACTTCTCTTTAAAAAATAGCAGCGTGAGTTCCAGCCAGGAAGGAAGGGTGCTAATTATGTCCCCTTCATAAACTTCAGCAGTCATTGACTGATCAAACATTGTAGCTCATCAGGCCAAATTAGGAGGCCCCCATCTAGTTCGCAAAAATCTGAAAGACCACAACTAGCAGCAAAAAGTTTGAATTTCCTTGCTGCTGCCATCTAGTGGACACCGAGGGTGCTGCAGCGCTGACGGAGCTGCCGTCAACCAAATAAGCACTTAAATTTTTTATGCTTCTGCAGTTCCTTAAATCCCAGACCTAGCTATTAAAAATCCATACGCAGTGCTCCTGACTAATTTTCTGATGGTTTGATTCTTGTTGATCACTTCTAGGTAGAACAGTTATAGAAATATATTTACTCTTGCAAAGTTGCTGACCTTAAAAACAGGTCCCTTTATTGTGAGGGAGTTACTTGGTGGAGTTTCTAAGAAAAGCAGGTGCATGAAGAATTCAAGCAAAGGTGTTTTCTTAGTGACAGAGTTACAGTGATCAGTTGGAGAAGTTTTATATTTTTGCCCTTTGCCTGATCTACAGTAAGTCATGAGCTGGTCAAAATGGGTCTTCCTTGCTTTCATACATCTTAAGGCAAATTTAAAAGACAGATTGGTAGCTATCTAATTAATGTAGAATTAATTACTTGAAGAAGAGGGGGACATGCAGGGCTCCCACAGCTACATTGGTAGCCATTGGAAATCCCAAGATTGCATAGCCAAAATATTAACTGAGAGGAGGGTGTGGTTTTCTCCCATTTGGAGTAATTAAACGCTAAAATGTACAGGTAGTCCTTGACTTACGACCATTCGTTCAGCAACCGTTTGAAGTTACAGCGGCACTAAATGAAGGGACTTACAACCGGTCCCTGAAGTTACAGCCGTTGCAGTGCTCTCATGGTCACATGATCAAAATTTGGGTGCTTGGCAGCCCACCTGCATTTACAACCACGGGGTGCTTCAACTCCCCCCACCCACCTATCTGCCCCCCATCTTTGCCCTTTTGTGTGGCCTGCACTCTGCCGCCTACCCCTGCCATCCCCTGCTGCCCACAGCTGACCTTCGCCATTTTCTTCCTCCTGCTGCTGGCCCAGGATCCAGGAGCTGGGCGAGGGTGCAGCCCTGGGATGTGCACAGTGAGAGTGGCAGGGCAACGGAGCCTCATCTGCTGAAGGGAGCTTGCCAGGCCTGGCCAGGGAGAAGGCAGCAGGACAGCAAGGTGTGGCGCTCTCCATCACCGGGTGAGGCAGGAGAGCAGACAGCAGCTCCCCAGGTGAAGGTGGAGACTATGTGGGAGGCGCTGTTTGGGGTGGCAGCAGAACTGGAGGAAGCGGAGGGATGCGGGCTTCCTGGAGGTGCAGTGTGCACTCTGCAGCTCATGCTGGAAATGCTTCTGGAAAACTGGCCTGTGGGCTTCAGCAGCGGTGGAGGTGAGCCCAGCGCCAGCAGAGCCTACCTGCAGGACCTCTGCTCACTCTCAGCCCAGTCTTCCTCCTGCAAAGCCTCACGAACAGCCAGCAGGTTCCAACACGAGCTGCAGAGAGCGCGCCGGAAGCACCCTTGGAGAACTGGTCTGTGGGCTTCAGCACATTGGAGTCCTGGCCTAATGACTGCAACTGGGAATACTGCCATCTCTAAGCAGTCTGGTCATGTGATGTTTCGCCTAACGACCACATCACTTAGTGATAGAAATTCTGGTACCAATTGTGGTCGTAAGTCAAGGACTACCTGTATTAAGGCTCCCATAAGTTAATACATCTATTTTCTAAAGCCTCCCGTAGATTTTTTTTTAAGTATTAACAGTTGGTGATGGCTTTGGAGTGCTACCATAAGCGTAACTGGTGTGTGTATCTGAGTACTTTACTCTGTGTCCATAGGACTGAGACTTACTTCTCATTTAGAGTTTGTTGACAAGAAAATGTGCTTCCTTATCTGGCACTGTCTGCCCTTTGAGATAGGCTGGGTCAAGAAAAAGGCATGGCAGAGATTTCATAAATCCCTTTTATAGTAGTAAGGTACACAATCAGAATCTTGATAGCCTATCCAAGTTTCTCTCTGTCCCATCAAAATCAAATCAAATCAAATCAAACAGATCAGATCTTTATTATGGTCATAGACCAGCATAAGGAAGGTGGGGTGCAGTCATTAAAGAAGCATAAAGGATACCTAAAAATAAAAATCTAAAAAAATATGAAAAGATAAAAGATAAATGAATTAAAAACTAAAAGTAAACATAAAAAGTGAGAATCTCAAAGAAGGGGTAGGAGCATTAATTTAAAAGAAGGGGTAGGAGCATGGGTGTAGGGGATCATAGAAAGTTAGTATGTGGAAGACTATATCTATCAAGTTACAAAGCACTCTAATATGGTGAACTAGGTGCTCATTAAATCTATTTTATAGCACAGGTAATCGTCCAATGAATTTTGAGTGCTACTGTGCAGAATCTGCCAACATTGTATGTTGTAGCAGGGTTGGTATTTGAAAGCAGCAAGGTGGTAAAAAATTGTCCTGTGTGCATAGATAGATTTCCACCATGATGATCTGTCTCTAACCTGGTTCTTCAGCCCTTCCAACAGTGCCCCCATCGCCACTGTAACTGAGTCCATTCCCCTTGCTGCCGGTCATCCTCTCCTTCTCTTCCTTTCGCCTTTCCCAGCATTAAAGCCTTCTCCAAGGAGCTAGGTCTTCACGTAATGTATCGTTTGAGCCTGATCATTTGTGCCTTGAGTGAGAATTCGGGGTGATGATCCATCGGTTTGTTTTCTTGACTGTCCATGATATTCTCAGGAGTCTTCTCCAACATCGAAGTTCAAAGGCATCAATATGCTTCCTATCCTGCTTCTTCAAAGTCCAACTTTTGCTTCCATAGAGTGTCACAGGGAATTCAATGGATGCACAGTTCTGATCTTTGTAGGTATAACGATATCTGAATATTTTTTCCAAGGCCTTCATGGCTGCTCTACCAAGTGCTAGTCTGTGGTGTATTTCTTGACTGTTTGTTCCTTTACTGTTGATGGTTGATCCTAAAAGGCAGACGCTATTCACCACTTTGTTATCTTCCTTATCAAATCTTAAATGGATTATTCAAATATGAAAACACGTCAATCCTGTAAAGAAGGGGAGAGACTAATGTTTCAAACATTGTTTCCAAAATGATTTCCAAAATGCTCAGTTCCTCCTCAGCCACCTGACCATTCTAGTCCTCATGGAAAAAAGGCTCCGTGTAGGGAACAGGAAGTAGACAGCAGTAACACTGAAAACCAGAGGAGAAAACTTCACTTGCCTCTATTTATTTCTTTTAGCCAAGCTAAAATATAGTTCTGTGCTCCAAGAGGCTTACAATCTAAATTACTGTAGGTGTGTTCAGCTTGAGGCCTTGAGAATCACTCTGCAAGTTATCACCAAATATACTTTGCTGTTAAAATAACAGGAGGGAAGATGAAAGAGAGGCACTGCAGGAGACATGCCCCCACCGCTGAATCTTTCACACTGTTTCTATTATTCCTAAATTCTACTACCCACAGACCCCAATACATGCATTGCTTTCTTTAGTATGTGCAGTATTCCCTCCCCAACTCAAATGTTTACATGTGAGTTGTTTCTCACTACAGTTCTGGGAAAAATCCTATTAAATTTGTTACCCATTGGGTAAACAAACCCTAAAACAAATAATCTTGAAATAGAGCTCTATGAAACTCTTCCTTGGCTTTTAAGAGAGCCCATGAGCCATGGGGAATTATTTTCCTCTTTAAGCTTTCGAAGAGCAAAATTGCTTTCCTGCCAGAGTAAGCAGTAACTGACCAGCCAACTGTATTTTGGCTTCATGTAGGCTTTCTCAACTCCCCTTCTTTTGAACAACTGAGACTTTATTTCTAGTTCCAGAGTTTGTGTCCCAAACTTTCAGAACGTCTATGGACGGTGGGAGAACAAGTATTCCTGAACCATGTTGGAAGCAAGAACTGACCTCTCTCAGGCTCATGGACTAAGAGAAATTAGCTTGGGGACATTTGGAATGTCAGTAAATAAGTCCTGGCTGAGCTGAGCTGATGTCGTTATTTCCTATCGGAACAGAATTTACTATTTATCTCATAAATAGTTGTTGAGAGTTGAGAGTCATTGAGAGTTGTGTGGCATACAAGTTTAATAAACTATTATTGTTATTGCTGGTCACACAGTCAGCCAGATGTTTAGACTGGATTTGGCATTTTTATCCACCTATTGAGTCCTTCCCAAGGACCTGGGAGAGGCAGATGTTGTTTGATGGTGTTAAAAGTATTTTACACATTTCCAACACCAGGATGGAAGCTGTTCCAGGTAAAGCTGCCTTTTGCAATTGACTAATGGTGGTTTTGTCATTGCCGATTGCCAAGAGTTGCTCCAGATGTTTTGGGATCTTGTGCTCAATCCCTTTAAGAGCCTTTTTTTTCTCCTGCCCATTTTGGGTCAACAAAGCCATAAGAGTAAGCACATCAAAGCAGGCCTGAACCCACCAAGTCAAGTGTCGACTTCCACTGATGGAAGATGCTTAATCGGTAAACGAAAATGATCCATATAGCTCACTTTAAATGCACCTTATGCAGCATTTTAAAATAATTTTCTTTCATTTTAGCTGAAAAGGAAATGGAAGACGCCCAGGATCAAATGTTTTTCCAAGAGTATTGTAATCTGTGAAAAACTCAACAAAACAAGACATTCTCTCTAATTATGAATTCTTGCTAAGAGGTGCCAGTGTGTGTTATCTTTAAACCTTCTTCCCAAATGGAATTGCTGTTTCTTGCACTGAAAAACTAAGGCCAGTTGTTTGTCTCTTGATATGCCAAATGTTCACTATGTGAAATGATAACCTCATATAAGTATGTTGGAATTAATTTTCCCCCCAAATGTGGGGGGAAATCCATTCTGGAAAAAGGCAAAGATGTTTTTGGGGAAACCAGAAAAATGACAAGCAAGATGTTTCTGTCAAAAAAGCTTTGCTGGATCTTTAGTATTAGAGACAGAAAGGTTTCTTTATGGCCTTCTAAACCAGGTTTGTATATATCTGTCATTGTTTTATTGACACACTTGTGGCTGGGAAATTCTGGGAGTTGAAGTCCGCATATCTTAAAGTTGCCAAGTTTGAAAAACACTGATGTAAACCATATCAGACTAAAGATATAAATGTTCAATGCTAAACGGATCCAGCTTTGCCATAATGCACAAGAGTGAAGGTTATTTGGCATTGGGAAAAACTGATAGTCTTAGAGGAACCTAAACTGATGGTCTAAACTGAATGGCAAAGGCTATACCACAGAACTTACCTACCTTTCTAGAGGTATCTAGAACCTAAAGGAATACATTCTTTCCTCATCTGGTCTCCCAGGACAGTTTAACAACATTGGGGCTTTGAGGTCATGCCAGGCCAAGGAGAAAGACTGTCTGCCTATCTGTCTGTCTCCCTGTCTGTCTCTCTGTCTGTCTACCTACCCACCCACCCACCCAGCCACTTAACTATGCAACCATAAAGCATCCATGGTAAACAATATAAACCATGAAACAGCAGAAGGTATAACAATGCAATATCCACAGTAACATGTTAGTACGGCAAATTAAATTAATATTCATGAACTGTAAACAATCCCACTGTGGAAGTACAACAATCCCGCTCCCACCATTCACACGTGGCAAAGGCCTGCTGGAATAGCGTGATCTTCGCTGTTTTCCAGAAGGCCAGTAGCCATCAGACACTGGAATGAAACTTTCATAGCATTGCCACTTTGGCCCAGAATAATGATGCAAAGCTATGTAACACAGATGACCTTCTTCAATACTGAATTCTGCTGAAAGGTCCAAGAAGACTAAGAGGGAAACACAATCTCCCTTGAAGTCCTGATAAAGATTACTGTGTAGTGCAACCAATGCTGTTTGCAACCCAGACCCTGGCCTGAATCCTGATTAAAAAGGTTCCAGACTGTTTGTTTCTTCTAGGATGCTTGGTGCCTTCTCCACCCTTCCTCCTAAAGTTGTCCAGATTCTGGAAGGGGTCTTGAAGAGGAAGCTCCCTTCAAGGTTGTGACATCACCCTTTCCTGCAATGAAGGGTTGACCACCACTGGAATCAATCCAGCCCTGCTCCATGTGGCTCCTATTCAGCATATGTCTTATAACAATATGTTCAGTTAGAGATCATAACAAGACCTTTAACTGGAGGTCCAGAGGTCCTCATAAGGCTTAATGAACAACAACAATGACAAAACCCTTAAGTATCTTGGATAGAAAAACTAGTCATTGTTTTCCAAAGTTATGATCTAGTTTTTCCACTCAGAAAAACTTGAGCTTTCTTTGCACAGACGTACAGTTTCTCACACTCCTAAGAGAAATTTGACTTCATTTTTTGTCAGTTTCATAAAACTGGGAATCAAAGTCACATATCCATTTTATAACCTAAAATGTTAGCATCTCTTGACCTATATCAGATATATGTAACCAGTTAGGATGCATAGAAGAAAGGCATAAAAGTTCCAAGGATGACATAAAGGTACATGTTCATAAAGAAGTTGAAGCTGGCTAGAAAGGCAGATCTTTTTCAAGGTGCTCATTTAGCACTGAGAACAATTTTTCCCAACCCTTCTTTGATCTAGGAATATCTGCATATCTCCTTTGTTAGCTCCTACTCCAAACTAATTGGACTGGATTTACTACTGTAGTCCTTACAGTAGTAAGTAGCCCTTAATGTAGTTCTAACACCACATTAAGAATCCTCATTGCTTGCACATCTTGACATTTTGACCCCCTGAGAATGTCTCACCATCACCTACAAAGAATGCAGAACTTGCACATCTCCAAGTTACTCTGGATTGCTTCATTGTTCTCTTTCTTTGTTTTGCTGCTCCAAAACCTTCTGTCCCTTCAGACAAAGCCACATTCCATCTCATTCACCCTTTATTATAACAAAACTTGTTGCAACCCATGACATCAGCCCAGGGCCAGCTGAGTATCATAGACATGAGCTGTCTCCTTCTGCTTTACAGCTTCCCTTCGCTCATGCCCTCGAGCAAAAAAAATAAATTGATCTATGGATTGTACTAGTGATGGGATTGTGGCAGTCCTACGTGAATTCAGCAGTAGGTAGGATTGAGCTAGGAGGTCTTCAGATGCATTGGGGATTCCTAGAATGCAACCATTCTTCCATCTACAACCATTAACAGAATCATTTGTGGTCACGCCTAATGAAGAAACCAGTTCCTGCAAAGAGCATCAGACTCTGAATCTTTTCCAAGGCAGTAGATTGTATAGTAACTTCACAATAAATAACCTGATATATAAATTCCCCAAAAGGTAATTTTACTGACAGACCTGCTATAATTTTTAGCCACTTAGCATAAACTTCCACTGCTAAATCTCTCTGGGTAAACTATGCAGAGATCCAAAAAGGCCCAAGGGTACTGAGAATGATTTTGATATAAATTCCAATTTTATTTTATGACCAGTTTACGGTTGCTGGTATGTAGCGACTCTCATAAACTTCATAGGAAAGGCAAATATTGCTTGCTTTTCTTTTTTCTTTTCCTCCCCCCCCCCCTTTCCTGGAGGGCTTCAGTTAGTTAGTTTATTATGACAGGTTAGCAACAGTTTTCCCACCCTACATATTTATAAAGGGGGATTTTTAATGTGACCAAAACTAGCAGAAGACCCATAAAAATATGTGAATATGCTTTTTAAGTATTCATAAAATATGTTACATTCAATTTACGCATCCACCTGGATTTCTGCCCATGACAATTAGAACATGTAGAGGAGACGATGAAATACAGGAAGTGAATGGATATCTAGTGCCTTGTAGGGGAATCAGATGCAGTCATATAATCAGAGTTGCGCAGTTAGTTGGAAATCCAGTACCTATCCGTACATGTTCATGCATATATTCTTTCTTTCCATCTAATTTCTCAATCCCAAAAAGAAATGCCCAGTTGTTTTTGAGCCAAATTCTTTAGACCTTTCCCCAATAGTTAATGTATTAACTACTTGATAATAGATATATTTTTCTATGCAATACCTTTGGCTATTCAAATATATACTGTTTCTCTATACCAATGTCCCAAATTTTCACTGTCTTCTACACAACTTTCCCTAATATATACTTGTTTTCTTTATGCCACTTCCATTATATAAACCACTAGGTATTTGTTTGCATTTTTAAGGGTGGTTTAGTTCTCATGTATTTTTAATTCAAGATTCCTTAGTACGTGCTGCAGTTTCTCAAGCATTTGCTGATTTTTGCAAACTTTTCTAAGATTGGCAAATGGCCAAATTTCCCATACTTCCCATGAATACCCAAATTAAAATAATTCCTAGATGTTATGAGAAATTAAAATTGGAGGCTCACAACTAACTGGCATGTAAAAATGCCATTTTTCTCCCTTATAAATGTATTTTTGTAAGTCTTAAATAGACAAATCTATGCCATTTGAATTGGAATGACTGTTTGAGGTATTACTCCCTGTTTTAGATAGGACCTTTCCATCACTTGCTGATACACAGTATATAAATCTTTTGTGTGGCTACCACACCTCTGGATAGAAGCCCTTTAATTCCTACACAATTGGAGAACTATGCACATATTGATTTGCAAATATGTATGAAGGGAGACCATGCAATCATATCCTCTTCATCCAAAGTGAAGTTAATAAAGTTCAGGAAATTTTGCCATCAGTCCTGGCTACCTTTGCCTTCTGTAATGCCACAGTGCCAACTTTGGTTGGCAATTTGGTATCATTGCATTATCTCATTTAAGACATTATAGGACCCCCCTGGGGGGAAAAAAGTGATGTTGAAAAGGTGCACAGAAGGGCAATAAACAGTGGATAAATAGGCCCTTGTGGGGGAGGAGTTGTACAAGCTTTGGGGGCCTTCAAAAGCCCCTTTTCATGTCAACATTTTGTAGCTTGTGAATACTTGGTACACATATTTAATACATAACGGGTGCACAACCTTTGAATGAAATTACATTCTATTATACAGTTATATATTGAATATTATATTCTGTCCAGCAGTTTTAGCTGTACACAGCCAGAAAATGTAAAACCAAGTCAAAACGAAAACATAAGTTTTATGGATAATGACTTGATGGCATGTAATCAATCAATCACAAAGAAAAGAAAACTTCAGATTTTCTAATGCAACTGTACTTCTCTACTTGGGTTACCCCAAAGAGCTGTTATTCTTACACTTAACATTTTATAATAACACCAATTTGCTAACGATTAGCAATTTGCTGATGCTCTTTGTGATCCCTTCCAACTTCCTAGTTCTATGATGCTTATGATAACCAATTTATCCCTTAATAACTTATACTATTAAATTGAGTTGTGCAAAGCACAGCTGAAAGATCTCACACTTCCACAAACAGGCTAAAAATAAAACATTCTAATCTTTCAGAAAAAAAAAAATGCTAAGATTATGAATGTTTGGGATGATTGTACAGAACTCTAAAACCAGCTTTGGAAAAGTGATTTTAAATAATCATCAAATAATACCTCTACTAAGCAAAGAATATTTATTTACTTTTTTAACGTACTTTACCAAGAATGAAAAAAAAGAGGCCCTAATTATTTTTTTCAGTGAGGAAGGTAGCAAGCTGCATATTAAAACATTTTTTTTCCCGTTTTCACCAAAGGGGATGATAACTGTATCAAAGATTTTAAATTGATAGAAGAACAGAAGATGACAGAATGCAACTAAGAACTGCTGTCTTCTTTTCCAGAGATTGATTTCACTGAGCAGCAGCATCTGACTGTTATCTGGACTTGGAAAAAGCCATTTTTTTGTATCAGTGCTTTGCCCTATTTCCCAACAAATCATACTGATACAAACAGAAAACCCTTTTCTATTACATTTTTCTCTTGAATTACAGTTAATCTGCCATAACCTGAAAGCTGGTTTTATGCTAGACCTGCGTATTTCAAGTTCACATGCTTACAACTTAGTCCCTTTTGGAGTATATTTTTAAGATGAAATTTAGATTACAAAATCCAGTGAAATGAGAAAACAGAAGGATGAAGGTGCCTTGTTCTAAATAGTCACACGGAAAGTGTGAATCAGATCGGTTTGTTTAAAAATGCAAGACCGAACAAAATTGAGACGCAACGCTAATACTGATGACTGCCTGGACAAGGGAGGAAGATGCTGAACCTGAGGACTCGCAATATGTTGCAAACCACCACCCTCCTTCCCAGAGTTGTAAAGATCTACTACACATATCAATATATAATAGGAAAATGAGGTTCAGAGAAAACCATCAGGAAGAAAGCTCCAGTGATATCTTATTCCCAACAAACTAGGCCCTTTGTAGGTACAAGGAACTGTTGGTGGATGTGATGGAATGGACTTATGAAGGCCATGCTCAGGGAGATAAGTGTGTTCTTAGCCCCAACAGGAGCATGGGAAGTTCAAGAAGATGAGGCTGGCACCTCCCTAAGGAAATCATGGTGTTGTGGCTGGCTGGCTTGGGAACTTGGGTTCAGTCTGGTGAGATTTCTGTCTTGAGGTTGAAGCTAATAAATGCAACAGAACTGTATTTGCATTGTCTCTTGGAGTTCTTTGGGAGGTGCCAGCCTCATTTTCTTGAACTTCCCATGCTCCTGTTGGGGGCTAAGAACACGCTTATCTCCCTGAGCCTGGCCTTCATAAGTCCATTCCATCACAGTGGAATCCACAACAGTACAGTAAGTGTGGTTCTCTTTTTATAATTTTTAATTATGTATTTATGGTTTTAATTTGATGTAAACTGCCCAGAGTCCCCCATTGTGGGGAGATGGGTGGGGACAAGTCCACTAAATAAATAAATAAAATAAAAACAGTACACACTCTTGCCTTCAGTGGGAACTGACTTTAGCTTTGTCTTGAAGTTCTCCTAGCAAAGCTCGTATTATGTCAATGGTATCTTTGGTCAGGAAAACAGTGAGCGCAATCCCCTTTCCTTACGGAGCCTCAAAACTTTATAATTATGGCCAACCCCCTGCCTGCCTCTCTATGGAAGTAACCCGCATCGCAGCAATTTTGTCCTTGGAAATGTGACTGATGAAACCTTTTATGTTAATTTTGTCATTTAGCTAATTTCTAGCATTACAATTTACAGGCAATACTTTAATCCCTTCTTCTTGAGTGATGCATTATTGAATTGCCACTTACCCAGGACCTTGGCTGTTGAAAGATGAAAACTAATGATGGGGGAGGGGGGGGAGGGGGGAAGATGAGAGAGAGTTTGCACGGACTGTATTTGTACAGGATTTCATATCCAAGTTGTCAGGAAATTGTCCTATGTAATGAAAAAATGGAAAGAGTTTATCAGAAGGGGAGTCTTCAAAATTCAGTTGAACAGGAGGAGGGGAAAGGGCTGGAATTCAATGTTTATTTTGATGGGAAATAATTATAATCTTAGAAAGTTGGGAACATGGTACAAAAGAGCATTATTAAGTACCTGGTGCAAGCCAGGGAAAAAGAGCAGGTTTGGTGTAGTGGTTAAGGCTTTAGGCTAGAAACTGGGAGACCATGAGTTCTAGTCCCACCTTAAGCATGAAGCCAGCCGGGTGACCTTGGGCCAGTCACCCTCTCTCAGCCCTAGGAAGAAGGCAATGGCCAACTACTTCCAAAATCTTGCCAAGAAAACTTCAGGGACTTGTCCAGGCAGTCACGAAGAGTCAACGCTGACTTGAAGGCACCAAAAAAAAAAAAAAACATGGGAAGCTAACCCTTTAAACAACCTAGTATTCAAGGGACAGAAGTCATTAATTGAGTGGAATATGTCCTAAATGGTTCTCTCGCTTCCTGCAGCCCCTTGAGCTACAGAGTAGAATGAATGACAGCTATAACAATCTGATAAACAGAAAGAAGCAAATGTTTCTACAAACCAATTGGGACCAACTTTTCCAAGCTATAAGAAATAGAAATGCCGTTCATTTTTGGATGAAATTTTGGAGAATCTCAAACTCAGTCAAAAGGACAGTCTGGTCAGAAGTTAAGATTCCATCTGAGAAGTGGGAAGAGTTTTACAGCAAGCTTTACAGGTCCTCCTCCATCAGCTCTTTGGCTCAATTCATGTCTCTAAGCAGCATTTCCTGCACCCACTGGTCTGTTAAATTAATCAGTCAGTTAAACAATGGGAAGGTCCCTGGTAGTGATCTGCTACCTGCTGACCTGCTGGCAAATAACATTGATGGGAGGGCTCTCCCTCTTCACACATATTAATAAAACATTCCACCTGTCTAAAGACTGGAATTGTTCTATCACTGTTCTGCTTTCTAAAAAAGAAAGCCAACCACATGGATCCTTCCAATTATCATCTGATCAGTCTCCTAAACATTCCCAGTAAATTACATGGATGTTTTTGTTGATGTTGTTGTTGTTCTATAAGCTTCTGGATTGTCCAGAACAGGAGAAATTTCAGGCCAACAAACAAGTGGGCTTTTGGGAGGGCAGCTCTACTATGAATCAACAGTTTTTAGCAGAGAAATACAAGCCCAGATACTCTTTCTCCTTATATGTTACCTTTATTGGTTTAAAATCAGCTTCTGATACCATCCCTAAAGAAAGCCTCTGGTAAAAGCTCTTTCATTCATCCATAGATGGAAGGTTGCTTTGCTTAATGAGGATGTTTGTTGCATGCTTACACATGTTAGAAGTGGTCCCAGCAGCCACTTCTCTGAAGATATCTCTGGAGCCCCTTGTGAGATGGGTTTGTATATGTTTTCTGGGTTGCTGGTCAGATTTGCCATCTTTGTTTTTATTATTATTAGTAGTAGTAGTAGTAGTAATTTTTACCTGCTCTTAGTTACCTCGTCTCTTCTGTGATTAATATTGTACTCTATTTTCTCTGTTTTATTCTCAACCACTCAGAGTCACTCTGGAGTTGGGCTGTGCCTAAATCAAACACATTATTATTATTAATAGTAGTAGTATTTGGGTAATCTACAATTAGATTCACAGTCAAAGCCTGGTGAAAACTTAATAATTCAAGTCCTAACCAAGGGCCTAAGAATTATTATTATTAATTCAGAAAGGAGTGAAAGAGGGCTATTTTTCTTTTCAGTATCCATGTCAGCTTAGTAGTCACCATCTTAACCAAAGCAGAATTCTTCCCCTCTAGACTTAAGAATAGACACTGGCTGTGCTTCGCTTTGCTGATGATTCTCCCTTAACTTAGAAGTTGTTGATGGGTGCCAGCAGATTGTTATAGGGAAGAAAGGCTCACAATATACTAATCTGAAACCAAAATCATGGTTTTCTCAAAGGGACTTAGACGCCACAACATAACAGAATTAATACTAAAGTAGACCAGGTTTCATCCCTTAAATCTCTTGGCATAGTATTCCAACCTTTGGAATCTGGAACTAACACATTAAATCTGTTTCTGAGGCCAACAATAACTTTAAGGCCATACTGGGCTCATTTCATAGTAAAGGAGGCAAAAACATACCTGTTACCATAAAACTCTTTAAAGTCAGATGTTAGCTTCCCCCCAGATTAGTGGGTATAATAACTTAAAGGCCTTAGATCGTATCCACTCCAGATTCCTTAGAGCACCGTTCTGAATACCTTCTTGAATTTCAAATGTAATACTTCATTTAGAAAGTGGGATGATCCGCCTGGAATCTAGGGTCTGCATATTCTGGCTCTATTTCTAACTCAAACGTCACTCTTCTTGAGACTTCTGGGCTGTCATAGTCCTTTCTGATACCTTTTCTTTTTTTCTGGAAAGCCAGAATTCAGAATGATCTACACCAATGCAACTTCTAATACAAAGCCTTCCCAGCCATGGGGCTATCAAGATCCAAAGGCATAATCCTGGATTAGCAGTGGGTGTTAGACATACAGTAACTCTCCAGGTGGAGCAAGGTGAGTTAGGGATTTGGTACTGGCAGGATATAAACCAGAAAACATTCACTCCAACTAATTACCTAGTCAGTATTACCTGCCAATATTCTGTAGAGCTATTTCCTTAGCTTGCTTTAATGTCTTGACCTCGGCTATATTGAAGGGGAGGTATATAACAATATCCTTTCTGCAGAGTAAACCTGCCCCATGTTCTGGAGGAACCTAAGTCTCCAGCTCACGTGTCCCTTCAATGTCCTTTCTACAGCAGCTTATGCTCTACCCTCACAACTCCCCTTGCTAACAGTAGGTCCACCTGTTCTGAGGAGAATTTAATTTTCTTCTTACTTCACACCAGAAACCTGACATCTCCAGGAGAATCCCAACATTTCTTTCAGTTGCCACTGCTTTACACAGAAAAAAAGTCTTCTAATTTTAGGACCTCATAAATATACTTTTTTATGCTTTCTAATGCTTTTATTTTTTTTAATATTTTGATGTTTATGTCTCATCATCACAATATCTATCTATCTATCTATCTATCTATCTATCTATCTATCTATCATCTATCTACATGCGTATATACAGAGATAAGTGATATAATGTTTAGTAGTCTGGACCATTTAATTTACTATCATTAATCTTCTAGAAAATGTTTACATATCTTAATTAGAGCCTTGTAACTTCTTTAAAAATTCTACAAAATGCTGTTCAATTAATCTAATAATGACACTAAATACATAAAGAGAGAGTTGAGAATGTATTGTGCTACAAAAGAAATTCCCACCCAGTTTCTTTTTATAATATTTTTACTGAGTTTCAGAAAAAAGTAAAATACACAAAAATCAAAAAAAAAAAAAAAACAACAAGAGAGAGAAAAGTACAGGAAAAAAAAATGTAACTTCCAACTTTCTTTGGTACAGGCATAGGTATAAAATACATTCACCTCTTACTCCAATATCTAAAAATTCACATAATAAAAACTATCCTTTGCTCTAACATTTAAAAACTATGAGTCAAAGTTACTCCTTTGGGATTTCATGGACACATCCATACTATGCTCTTGCCAACAGTGTGGAAATGATTTTCCATTGCCATATTATTGGATGCCTTTTGACTTCCTAGACTATCCTACCACCCGGGTATTTCTTGATATTGTCCATCCAGATGTGATAACCAAGCCTGACCCTGCTTAGCTTCTGAACCAGTCAAGGTCAGCGAGACATTGCTACTTGCTGAGGAAAACTTATGTAAAATTATTCAAATTCCTACTATTTAGAATACAGAATATGGATATGAACTCCAGCTTTTCCCTCAGAATCATAGCCTTTTCTTTCTTTTGTGTGGCACTCTTCCAAATATTTATAGGATAGTATGACTTTTATTGTGTTGTTTCTCAGTCCTTCAGCTTAAACATATTCAAGACCTTCAATCTTTCCTCATATGATCTGGTTCTCTCACCCACTGCCATATTTGTTGCCTTCTTCTGAACCTCATTCCAGTTTTGAACTCTCATAGCGTAATACTCTTCTGCTGCATTTGGATCCCAGCCTTGTGTTACTTGTTTGAAAGAGCTATCAAGAAAGCCTAGGTCCCTGCACACTTCTGCCAAGGTGAGAAAATGACACAACTCACTTTTCATTTCCATCTCTCAGCAGCAGAAATATCAGATAGTTATATTGAGCATCTGTTTGCCATAAAACGGGGCATACCCTCAAGACACGCTCTTCATAAACATGGAACACCAGAAATACTGTTCATATTAAATTGGACCCCATGAATAATACAGAAGTCATGAATTTAAATTATTACTGGCATTTGGAGAAAATGCTAGTATTTCAGCCATTAAATAACAACTTTGCTTTATTTCTAGAAAGAGAACATTATTAAGTTGTAAATCAGATTGCTGGCTTGTCTCTGGAGATATTCCTGGCTCTTGTAACATTCAGAGGTACCTTTGACACTCTGTTCTAAACAATTTTTCTTACCTTGGGAGACTTTGTTCTTGTTCTCTTTCGCTCTTTCACTCTCTTTGTAGAATACTTGGGGGAAAAAATAAATCCCCACACAGACTTTCCCAGTGCTCATAAAAAATTATGTAGTCTATCTGTGGCTTCCCTAATTGTAAAAAGAAAAACGTATGTCAGATGGTATTCATTATTCACCTAACCTGGATACATAAGTAAAATTCAGCCCAAGCTACTTATTTGTGTATGTACAGGGTGTATGTGTGCGTGTTTGTGTGTTTGTGGTATGAGCATGTTTTCAAAACTCTGCAAAGATGCTGGAATATCAGCTGGGCTATGTAGTGCCATGATTTCAGTCTTATCACTAATGCAGTCTGTTTGGTCTAGGACTGTATATTTGAATAAATTAAACGAAACTAAACTAATGCAGAGCAGAAAAAATTATCCTGCAATTCTTTTCCAGCCACTTTTTATTCAACTTACTTTTCAAATTTCTTTAAAAGCAGAAGAAAATGTACATGATGTTTTCATAGGTAGTTTCTGCTGTCCTTGCACTTATTCAATGACCAGATGGCTAAGAGATGTCTCTTGGCTTTCACTGTACAATCATCTCTCCGAACATCTCCAGCCTCCCTGGCTTTTTAAGATTCTTTTTAATCCCAAGAGAAAAAATCAAGTCCCATTCTCCCATTGGGACTTTTCATACTGGGAAAATACTAATACCCAGGGAGGCTTCGGAGTGATGGAAAGATACGTAACAGCAAATAGCAACAGCAGGTGTGTCTTCCATTGCCTCCAACAATGAAAATTCCTATCAAAAGAAATTCTAAAAAATAAAAAAAAGTTTCAGTTACCTTGAGAATGATGTAGAAAAACTGAAGCCTCTTTTGCAAGACAAGAACATTCACAAACTTGCAAGGTAGACGGTAGATGGCACAGACGTAT
Organism: Liasis olivaceus; assembly: GCA_030867105.1. NCBI lineage: Eukaryota > Metazoa > Chordata > Lepidosauria > Squamata > Pythonidae > Liasis > Liasis olivaceus. Next base: position 70,153,665 of record CM061355.1, read on the forward strand.
GATAAGCTGTACTAAAAACCAATAGCTTATAAGTTTTAAATAAGGGATGTCCACAAGATATGACAAGAACAAGTCAGGATGGCAGCAAAGATGGTACGACCAAAGCCCCATATATTTTTATATTGTATTTTAGAGTTGGGCACCCTTCTAAATCTAATAAAATAATTTTTTTAAAAAGCAGGCAGAGCTCTGATTGCATCATCATGGCTACCATCTTGACTTTTTTGACCACAACACATGGACATCCCCATTTAAGTATATTCTTTTGTTGATTTGCAGCATTCCACTTTGTGAATCCCCAAAAGGGTTCTCTGTAGATGGCTTTGCATTTCCAATTTGAGTGAACTTCTGCACACATTCCTTCTAAATTTTATTATTTTTTTAAAAGCATGAAGTTTTGTGTAAGCGTTTCCCAAAGAGACATCTTTTTGCGCCCTCTTTTATGTCCTATGCACACATTTGCATGCCACATTTTGAGCTGTGAGTTGCATTGCCAGGTTCAGAAAAGCATGGGTTTCTGCTCGTCCTCTCATTCCATTTTCCCTACAAGAGAAGATATAACAGTACCCATAAACCACTCATGGGAACCAGCTTGTCTGTATTCCACTTACAGGCTTCTGAGATGCAACTACGATAAAACTTTTTAATAATTTGGAAGGCAACACATTTCACATTCTGTCCTAGACAAGATCCCTCCATTTCTCCATGTCTTCATATGCTTGTGGCCTTGTCAAGGACAGCAGGCCTATCAAACATTTCTGCTCAACCTGAAGCATTCCCCAGTTGTCTTTCTCAAGTTCTACAGCAACATAGCTTTTGCAAAGCGAAAGTTGTTTACCAGTAGCCTGGCAATGTGAATGATTTTGTTTTCACTACATGATATAAAGGAGAACTAACTCTTTGGGGAACCTGAAATGGCTACTTGTGCACCAAGAAGAAGCAATGTAGTTGGTGCCCTTATAGCGAGTCTTTCAGATAGTCTTGTTTTGAATTGGATGTCTGCATTCACAAGGAAGCCTTTAGAAAGCTCAACAGAAGATGAATAATAACTCAAGTTCTTTTTGATCATTTTAATCATCTTCTCTTGGGCACATCAGTTATATATTCCAAAGCTTCTCTTTCTTTCCCCTCTCAGCTCTTCAAATGCATATATCCCAGGCTGACTGGCACAAGATATGAAGAGTGATACTACGAAGAGACAGCAAAATATATCACAATTCCAGAGCTTTCTCTAAATAAGTTGAAACAGTACACAAAAACATGATAATTTTGGCAGTAGATCATTTCATCTAATATTAAATTAGCCTCTCTTGGGACATCTACACACTATTCTGTCAGAACAGATTTGTAAGCTTGTTTAAGGGGGGCGGGGCAAGGCTTAATGAAGAGTCACTTAATTTTCAGAGAAACATTTCAAATAGAAAGTGACAGCAAAGTAAATTTGTTTTCAAAGTGTGCAGAATTCTGATCTTGGGGTGGGTGTAGGAGGTTACCATTGTATCATTTACAGTGCCAATCGTTCTCCTCTAACTTGAGACATTATAGAAAGTGAACACAAAGGCATTCTTTAGGTATGAAGTTGCTACCAGTGGGGTGTAGAGCAGATACGGTGGCAGACGTGGCAGTGTGATCCACACCCTGCTCCTTATGTGCATCGGTGGTGTACAGCTGTACAAAAAGGGTGGGCTTGGCTTGTGATGCCATTCAGCGTGCCCTGAAAACAGCAAATCAGGAAAAGCTGCCATAGAAACAAGTGGGGGAGGGGATGGGGAGAGAAACACGAAGAATTCCCGAATCTATAAATTCTATAATTTACATAGTAATAAAAATACCTTGCTAGAATCATTAGCAATCAAGGTTCCAAAATAGCTCCATTTTTCTGAAACCAGCCTAGCCAAAATGAAACAAAATCGTCACTAAATTTTTGCCAAAATCAAATCAAATTGCATTTACAGCAACATGGGGTAACTTTAATTTAATAGAAGATATTTTTACTCAACTCACTCTTATAACAAAGTAATTTTTTTTTCATGAAGACTACTTTAAAAATATGACAGAAGTATCATTTAAACTGAGTGGTTTTGATGATGTACTTGAAAGTGAGGAATTAAACTGAAGTTTCTCCATTTATTAATAATATGACAAGATTCAGATAGCATCAGATTTCCCCCAAAGCTTCTTATTGGTTTATTGATCTGGGCTTTCTTTTTTGGACAACACAATTCCCTTACAAGCTAATTAAATTCCTGTAGTGTTCAGCTCAGATTTGATCACTATTTTGTTTTGCCTTAACAATATAATCTCAGTCTTATAACACTGAAGGATGAGGAGATTTCTGTTCCTGCCAAATAATTTAATGTCAGATTCCAACAATCCCTATTCCATGTTGGTTGAACTATACCTAGAACATTCTGTCCAGTCCTAGGCACTACATTTTAGGAAGGACATTGACAAACTGCAGTGTGTCCAGAATAGAGCAACCAAAAGGGCCAGAAGTTAAAAATAATGTTTAGCTTGGAGACCAGAAGACTGCAGGAAACGTGATAGCTGTCATCAAGGACTGTCATATAACAGATGGGCAGAATTATTCAGAGTTGTTCCAGAAGATTGGACAAGAAACAATGAGATTAAATTACAAGGAACTAAGTTTCAGCTGGACATCAGGGGAAAAAAAATCCCATTAAGAGCAAGAAGTGTTCAACAATGGATGTGAGAGGACTCTCCTTGGCCAAAGGTGTTTAAACAGAGGATGGATAGTCACCTGTCACTGGGCAGAGGATAGAACTAGATTTATTGATTTAACGATTTCTTGATTTATTTATGTGGCTGCTCACTTGGCCAGACTCTGGATGAAATATAGCAATAATTGTCAGATCCTGGACAGTTCACAGTTAGATGATCTTCAATGTCCCTTCCAACCCTGATATTCTATGTTGCCAAATATATTGGAGGAAGACTTTTTCTCATAGTAGGCTTCTGTATCTCCAGATGAGTCCTTTTTATTAACAAGAAATAGAGGTAAAAAGAAAGAGTGAGCAAGCAGACGTATATCCAATCTATATCCAAAGTCTGCTTTGTCCAATTTCTGCTTTGGAGATCATACTTCTGAGGGGAGCTATGTGCGAGTTATGAGTCCATTCATCTTCCCTGAGTTTGAGAGAAAATAGCAACTCCCCCTGGTTCTCTCCCTATAAAAAGGAATTACACAACCAAAAAATGGTGATAAAAGATTATGCAGATTTTTTAAAATGCACGCATTAGGAAATAGCTATTGATCTTAGGTAGGACCCCTTCCTTCCTTCCTTCCTTCCTTCCTTCCTTCCTTCCTTCCTTCCTTCCTTCCTTCCTTCCTTCCTTCCTTCCTCCCTCCCTCCCTCCCTCCCTCCCTCCCTCCCTCCCTCCCTGCCTTCTTTCTTTCTTTCTTTCTTTCTTTCTTTCTTTCTTTCTTTCTTTCTTTCTTTCTTTCTTTCTTTCTTTCTTTCTTTCTTTCTTTCTTTCCTCAAAATCTCCTATATCCTCAGCCAAACTTTAATCATAGAATCATAGGACTTCTGGTCCAATGTCCTACCCAGAGCTTAAATCCTCTTACTATCCCAGACAAATGGCTGTCCAGTCTTTGACTGAAAATTTTCAATGATGCAGCTTCCATGACTCCAGGGGATATTAAATCATGCCTCCCCGCAAAGCAACTTGATTTCCTGCTGATTTTTTCATAAAGCAAAACAAGCAAAAATAAATAAATAAATACAAAACAATCTTGACAACTGTGATCCCACATAATCTGGTAATGCCTCTCCATCATCAACCTCTCCCAAATTTAAATTTAAAAAGGCTCCAATGATGAGCTCTTGGAGTGATCTAGCTTTAAACTTATGAGATAGAGTGATCTGATGATATTTCAGAAAAAGTTGCTGATCTTTTATTTCATTTTGAAAGGGAGCTATAAAATATATTAAATAAATCATTTAAAATTGTGCATGGATAAACAAATCATAACTGAGTTTATCCATGCAAAAAAACCCCTGAACCCAAATCCAAAATGGTTTGATCATACCTTTTGGACTGACCAAAACAGTGCTTTAAAAATGTGTTCAGTCTTTCACTTTCTCCAGAACTGATCCTCAGAAGATGGAGAAGAAGCAAGAAAGCTCAAAAATTAAGCCAGGTTTTTCAGCTATGAAGACTGAAATTTCATGTCAGTCTCAGGGTATAAGTGATACATTATCAAGTTCACATTACATCTATCACTGAAGGACAAAGGAAAAAAAATATTGATTCCAATTTTACTCTCCCAAACTCTAAAAATACAAGCATCAATGGAATTATATTTTATTGTTATCTTAACGAAAAATTCAAACGTCTACAAAATCAAATTATCTTTTGTTGTTATCTCAACTGAAATTGGCTCCTTTCCATTCAACCCAATGCTGGATAGAGACTTTTTGAAAATGTTCCCAGGCTTTTTGGATTTTGTGCTTTTAAAGTTCTTTGCATTCTTGCTGCTTTTTCTAACCGGATTTTTCTATCCTGGATTTATTCTGAAGCTATTTTTAGTGCTTAAGATTTGGTGTCTGTTTTATTTTTATCCTTCGTGGATTTAACCTTTATGGGTGAACTACCCAGAGAACTCTTTGTTTCTGGATGGAATGAAAATGTGGCAAATAAATGAATAACAAAATAGAAGTAAGCAAAATAAAAATAATCCCACCACTAAATCAACGAGATACATATCAGGGCAAGTGAAGGTTCTGAAAAGCCATATTTTAAAAGAGAATCCAGAAAGTCAAATTTAAGATTTCATAAAACCAAGTGGAAAAGGTTTGTTTAAAGTGGCCAGATGCCAAAAGTCCAATGTCTGTCCTATGTAGAATCCAATTAAAGCATCCCCAGCAGACATCTCTTCAACATCTGCTTGAAGACATTGAACAAGAAGGGACCCCCACCACCTCTTTGGCTTCCCTGTTGAACTGTTCCTATTAGGAAGTTTTTCCTAACATCCACTTGGAATCTGCCTTCCCATAATGCTGATTTTCAAGGTGAAACATATCTGGCTCCCTGAATCTTTCTTCATGGGATTTCTTGTCCAGTTCCTGGATCATCTTTGCTGCCCTTCCCTGAACCTCTTCCAGTTTATCTGAATCTTTCTTCAAATGTCATACTCCAAATTGGATGCAGTACTCAAGGAGGGATCTGACCGATGCAGAATTGAGAGAGTTGGGGGGGGGGGGGGCAGCATGAAGTGGGATAGGAAATGGATCCAGGGGTATTACACATTGATGTGAAAGAAATAGAGAAGTATTGTTTCAATACTTATTCACAGGATTAGGAATGTTAGAAACTCTCCTGCCTGCCTGACCATAACTATTATCAACATTTAGTACTCTCTCTCCTTCTGAACTCACTTTTCCCCAGTTCTCCAGCTCCTGAACCACCTGATGTTTCTGCTTTGCCCCTGACTATAGTTGAGGGCCACATTTCTTTTTCTGCTGACTCTGCACGTTTCTTCTCTGGCTTCAGCTGCCTGTAGCTCCTTCTTTGTCTCTTCTTCCTACCCCTGGATCATCTGGTTCCTGGTTCTCCCAGCTGTTGCTTCCTCTGCTCCACACCCCCTCCGATCACCTTTCCTTCAACACATAGTTAAATTCTGGGATTTACTGCCACAAAATACTACTGATTTAATAGCTGCCAAGTTGGACAGATGTGAGGGGAGATTTGGATCATTACCAATGGCTGTGCATTACTGTATGAATGATGGTTATATATTACTTTCAGTATTAAAGGCAATAGGCCTCTGAATGCCAGTGTCTGGAGGCATGTGTGAGGCTGTGTTCATGCATTTATGGAATTATGTTCTTTTTCTGGGACTGCCAGAGATATCTGTTAGCACCCACGGGAACAAAATATTGGACTACATAAGACTTGTTTTAGCAACTCTTCTTAAAGTCTGAATTCAAGAACCCTCTTCAGCATGGCCTCCCTGTATAGGTTACAGACTTTCAGGTTATAATTTTCATAACTATAATTGTCCTATTTCAGAACTACACACCAGCTGGGTTTGCAAGGAGTTTATTGACAAGTAGCTAGCAGCCCAATACAAAGGCAGATGGAAAGCCAGTTTTGCAAGCACGTGCATGCTGGAAAAGATACAGAAAAGTGAGGTGTTGCCTAATAGCTGGGAAGCTAAAGAGTTCAGAATCATACGGAGCTCAGGATCAAAGAAGCAAAGGTAGTCCATGACAGTCAAAAAGTCATATGCTAAGGAGGTTAATCAGTTGAAGATCCAAGAGTCAGGACTCAGGGCAGGAAGGAAGGTCCCAGGAACCAGAGGCAGATGTGGCCTATTTATGGGTGATGGTGCTTTGCTTCTCAAGGAGTTAAGCAGAACATCTCTCCATGGCTCTCCAAAGCTGTCGATGTGTCCTGGGACAGGTACTCTTCTTGAATATGAGGTCCCCTCATCACCTGACTCCCCCACACCAGTTCCTCTTGACTTTCTACTGAGTCAACCCCAGGTGGCTGATCATCTGCCAATTCCTAAGGCTAGCAGCTGGATAGATCAGTTCCTAATGTTCAGATTCTGACTCTGTGCATCTGAGTCCAAAACAGTAATTGGAAAAGTAGACATGATTAGTTTAAGCTCAGTAGTGAAAATACAAAGCTGGAAGTCCTTCTTGGATTTCATCTACATCAGTGCTTGGAGAAGCAGTGGTCATCCTGGTACAGTTCAGCCGCCACAGACGATAGTGAGGGAAGCTGTGAGCCATAGTTCAACACTGCAGGCTCCCCACCTATATATTATTTTGTCACTACATTTTCCACTGTATTTAAAATATTGGTTTGGATCCAGTTTCTCTTTCCGCCAATGCTCAGGATGAACTAGACTCATAAATTCAGGCCCATGCTTCAGGTGACATGGGACACTATCCAAAGAAGTAAATGGAAGAATGCATTTTCATTACAAGAAGCTGAAAGGCTGAATTTTGAATAATATATGTCTAGACTTGGCTTTATTCTGGATTGATTTCCTGAGGGCTCAAATTAATTCTTCCTAGGAATTATTGCTCAGGCTGAACTGAGTTTTTGTCAGTCACTGAAGAAACTGTGGCTGTATTCTTTTATTTCTGTTTAAGGTTCCCTTTCTTCTGAAGTGAGTAAGGAATGCGGTGCTGACTCCTTTATACCTTGACCTATTTAGCTGACAAGTGACTATAATACAAATAAAGGGGGAGGGGGGACTTTTCCTAAGAGTTTTGCTAGTTTGTCAAGACTCTTGTTGCCATTACTTTATTTAGACTTATGCGTTGACTAACAATTTTGCTAACTTTAATATTCAGTGCTTCATGTCAACAGTATTTTGTTGTTCAGGCCCACTGAGATTTTAAATATTCCTTTCTTCTCTTGGTTTGGCCTTAATACACTAAGAGAAAAAAACGTTTCTCTATCCCATAATCCTTTGTGATGAGCACAGATGTAGAAAATGTTATTTGAAATGGTTTCCCCTGGGGAATGTCTGCATGAGAGAATGGTTGAATACTCATGTCAACTTTCCGAAGAATTCTGCCCTGGTGAATCAGAGTTATGAATCTCTCAGCATCTAACCAAGTTAATCTGGAATTTTTGGTGGAGCATCCATGACTAGTACAAGAAGATATATGTTGGTAGGACAGGTAAACATGCCCTCAAGTGCAAATCTGGGCAATTTGAAGAGAAACCTGTTTGATAAGGGCAAAAGACTGTTCATTTTCCTTCAAGAAAATGGGTAATAAAACGTTTCATGAAAAAATAAAGAGACATATCAATTCATTTGGTAAAAGGAAGTCTATTATAAAGCACAAATAAATGTGTTAGGGATAGCAGCATCTATGGAAGGGTCAAAAAAGTAAAGTTGGTATCCATACCAACTTTACTTTACTGCCCCTCCTGGTAGCTATCCATTGTTAGGACAAATGTCCAGAAGTTGTACGTATGACAGGAAGAAGCTCTTTGATCTTTTTGGACAAGATGGAGATTGAACCATTCATTAAAAAAAAAAAATCAAAATCATAGCACACAGATCCAAGGGCTACACACAAGGAAGAAGAGTTTCTTCAGTGTTCTTCAAGAGGTGTTTTGTTTTCTTTTTTTGTTTTTTTGTTTTTTTGTGAAGGGGGACTAATTTTGCAGAACTACACATTTTTTCAGGAACAAAATTGAGGAGAGGAAGGAAAACAGGACTAAGAAGATCTCAGAATGCTAAGTGATCATTGAGGGTTGGCAGAAAGCTAGGAGAACATCATGATAACATCTTAAATATGGCCCTTTCTGTAATGCAAAACTGCCTTGAAAATCCTGAAACTCTCAGATTTTTTGGGGAAACTGGTTGTATATATTGTTTAAGCCCCGCTTAAAATGGTAGAACACCAGGTACGTGTGGACATTTTCTGGTTTTTCTCATTCATTGCCTAAAGCCAGGCTTAGCCTAATGAGATACATTCAACCTTCCTGTAACTGTCTGGTAGCACCTCCAGGCTTCCCTTTCCAATTGCTACCAAAACAACAATAATAATAATAATAAAAAAAATGACTTAAATGTTTTGGAAGTCTTAACTTTCAGATTTTGTGAGTAGGGATTTATGTTTCAGACATTTTGGGGAGTGTTGCCCATGGAACACCAGACCATTTCTCCACCTAACCAGACCCCAACTATTTTGGCACATCTTTTTTCATCCATGGGTTCATGATATTGTCTTTGTCTCATTTCCAGCCCATGAGTAAGTCAGACATAAATGGTATTTAGGCTTACTGGTTATAAGTCTTCCATTTTATTCCAGCACCGCCCTAGGGCTACTTTGTCACCATCAGATAGGAAAGATGACTTCAGCAACCACAGTGATTGGTGAGTAGAAGCAATAAAGGCAGAATGGTAACAGCAAAGGGGTAGCAAATGTCATCCCATATAACTTTCTGCTGACTTAAGGATGAGTAGAAAGCTGACAAATGTTGCCCATCTGAGCTTAAAGATACTCACTTGATTTAAGCCACCGCTCCAGACTTTAGGAAGTAAGAAGAAATTATTTTAGGAGATATTACAAATGTATTACGTTATATTTTTGTTTCATTTTTCATTTATGAACATCCAATCTGCCATTTCTTGAAGACTTTATGCACAATGGTTATCAGATCAATTGTGCTAAAAGATAGAATTATGCTAAAAGATAAGAGTCCATTGGAGTTGGGTGAATGAATGAATGAATAAAATGTAATTCCTATAGATGGATAAAAGAATACATTGCAAACGGTGTTTGCTGGGCAGTAAATTATGCCTTAACGTGCTCCTGAATTTCTTTAGACTAAATAAAATAAAAGTGCCAGACACACAGACCAAAAAAAAAATAAATAAAAACCACTCTTCTACTTTCTCACATAATTGTTTTTGCTGGTTGGGGTTTGCTCAACTCAGGCTGGTCCAAAACCAGAAGTGCTTGGATGAATCAGGCTGCAGGCAGATATTGATAAGATCACTTTTGAGACAGTTATAAGTAGCTCCCTGACAGCATCCTAACACACAATCCCAAGCAGGCATTTATTAATGCACAGGAAAAAAAAAAGGTTGATGAACCATCTGGAGCTTCAAGAGTAGAATATACATTTAATCCACTATATCTGAGAAACATCCCCTATTGGCCCTGCTTTTGTCTTTTTATCCTTTGTGTTTTGCTAGATTTGATCATTATTTTGGACAGATTTATGAATCTTGTAAACATCTTTCTAAAGAGGCCTATTCATTTTTTCTACTACCCTGACAGCAACGGTCTACAAAATCAGTTCTTTTGGTCCCCCAATTTTCTCTTCTCTCTGTGGATGTTGATTTTTGTAAGGTACCACAAGGTTCATCATGAAACAGGAACCCAAAGCTTGGGAATATTCAGCCTGTGGGCCTAATTGCTCCTTCTGGACTGTGCTCTCTCAAGCATAGCCCCTCCCCTACAAAGTATCACTCCCTCTCTATATGATGTGAACTGTTGTCTGACAGTCCCTTTTTCAGACTACAAATCAGGAGCAAAAGTCTGACTGCATCTTGATACAAAGTACTTTATAAGCATATAAACTAGATGCCCAGCAGAAAGCTCTAGGCTAGCATTTTCTCTGTGAGTAAAGAGCATTTGATATGAGCCATGGTTCAATCATCAGTTCTGCATTGGCAGTCTGAAATGATACTGCTCAGCAACTGTTCTACTTGTTTGTTTTAGCTTTGAGAAATGAAACATAGGAAGCACCCTTATACCAGGGTTGAGCTAGCCACCTGTCTATAGTAAGTCACTCATGTCTACGTGGAGCAGATGGTGTCTCTTTGGAGCTACCTTCCTCAGTCTGGATGCCTTCAAGACATACGGATTCCTCACCCAGAATTCTCAGCCATTCTAAAATTCAAGGAATTGAAGTTTACACATCTGATGGGCACCCACGTTAGGAAAGGCTGCTGTAGAGTTCCAGGAAGACATCATTTGCTATCTCATTATTACAATTAAAAATGCCAGGAATTGAACATGGAAACTTCTAGATGCAAAACAGATGTTCTACCGCTTTAAAAAGGGGTGGGGGACTACACAATTGATGTCTCAATTTGCATGTCATTATTGTGTTGAATTGAAGGGATATCCATAAGACTGGCCCTGTAATGAAGATACCATGGAAGACCAACTCTACTATTAGTTAAAATGAGGCAGACACTTTACCCAGCGGATGTTTGGAAGTGGCAAGAGAAGATTATATACGATGTGGTCTACTTTCTGCTCCCTAAGCGGTCCTAATGTTAGTACATTGGAATCTGCAGCCCCATTGTCAATTATAAAGAAAGACTAAACTGCCCTTTCAGTTAGCACTGGTTCACGGGGTGAGGCACTGTTTTGTTCCCCATCTCAGGGGCTGGTCCTGACTTCTTATTCTAAGTTGTAAGGTTAAAAGAGTGATTAGCAGGGACTTCTTTTGCCCTGAATCTACAGCTTGTTGACAGCAGGCACTTCTTTATGTGAACTGACCTGACATGTTTTTAAGGAGTCCGACTACTTCCTGGGCATTTAACTTAGCGAAATGCTCCATGAGATGTGTTCGGCAGGTGCATTACTGTAGGTCTGGAAAACTGTCCTCTTTCATAAAGCTGGAGCTGAGAATCCACCAATCCTTCCATTTAATTCACTCTTTCTGCCAAAGTTAAGCAAGATAAATGGCCTGCTCAGCATGCAGTTTATTAGCTTCCTTGCTGACAAGACTCTTCATCAAATGGTTGCCCAGTTCCCCCATGCTTCGCAACTTAAACTGAAGTAGGAACTGCTCTTGGAATCCACAAATGAAATCTCAGCCTTCCTTGCCTGGAGATTCAGATACTTTTACAAACTTTGCCTTGCCTGGATTTGGACTAGGACGGAAGCACCAGCTCCGATTTATACTCTTTCACCTGAATTGTGATGCAAGAATCAGCTCCCAACGGCAGAGTTTACAACATTGAAATAGGGGTTTGTTCTAGTTTATACGAGGACATATAACAAAAAATGATTATGTCACTTTAATCCTTGAGATTTTTTGTCACTGTAAGAAGCTGGAAAAGTAGAATTCTAAACCTTACCTTAAATTTAAGCTTAGATTCTGCCATGAGTGTAGTGTAGTGAGTAAAGTGTAATCTCTGATATAATGGTCTATAATGCATCTGCAGGGTGTGGGGTCAATATGCTCTCAAGCTTGGGGATGTCCTTGAAAGACAAGATGAATCATCTATGGCACCAGCTAATGGTACAAGTGGACTTTCCTACGAGAGTGCTTACATCGCTGGAAACTTGCCACAGCCAGAAGAGGTAGCCACAGTGCAGGATATTTGGCATAGATCCGGCCTGACAGATGCCTCTTCTTTTCCTTATGTCCCCAAACTGTTTCACCAACCAATTCAAATTAAGCTTTAAAGCCTCTCCTGAAGAGTGGAGTTTCCTCCACACATGATTGGTGTTTCTCCCTGACCCTGAATTCCAGTTCCAGCAGCTTTCAAACTGGCTTCACTGGGGATGCCATGGGAAATATTCACCTCCTAATCTATTCGAATGACTTCACCTCTACTGGTTTGAACTCCTGACAGATATACCATGACTTGGAACATCCTACTTCTCCTCCTCTCCAAACAGCTCCTAAAGGCCCCAACTTATCTCCAATAAGGACCATGTAGGTGGCCCCCAATTTCCAGCTAAAATGGACCATACTGCTTATTTGACTAATTCATCCCTTTCTCCCTAGGCAGATTTTTCCTCAACAGAACTGCAGGCCCAATTTTGCAGTCAACCTTCAGACTGACTAAATAAAGGACAAAGGGGGATTTGTTCCAACACCAAAAATATGATCCCTACTTTAATTCATAAGTATGATTTTATTTTATTAGAGGAGACCTGGTCTCCAGAGCCCCTGATATTATGCTGTCCTTGGTGCCACAATGTGTCATCTCCAAGGAGGTATTTGCACATTGATATCAAACAACTGGAGTCATGTAAGCATATGGTGTTAGCTTCTTGGGTCACATTTTAATTATAAATGTCTACCTTTCCCTTTGAAGATTACTTTTTTAAGAAATACTGGCTGGAATAAATTGGGGAACTATTGGTTTCAACTCACATGGGAAAATCCAAAGGCTAGTTTTATGCTGGCACTGTTAATGCCAGACTTGGTGCTAATGTTAAGGCTTTCTCTTCTTATTTTAAAAGCCCCTTTTCCCCCCATGAAGGCTACTCTAGAGGTCAGCTGAGCCACTCCAAGGAGCAGGCTGGCATTTATTATCCAGTGCCAGAAGAGTTAAGCTTTGCGTACTAAGTACAATAGCAAATAGTGACCTTAGTTCACTTATTGGGGACCTGTGGATCTAATACAATCAATTATGCCTAACCTTGTATAACCATCTTAATCTTGTAGTCTCATTTAAAGTTAGCTATGGCTGGGTAGTGACCATTCGCCGCTATTACTTCATCTTGGTCTTATCCTTCACCTGACTTCCTTGGACAGTTCTATCCAGGCTAGGGATAATGATAGAGGTCTAGTCACTGAGGATCATATCATCTGAAAATGTAGAAAGTAAGGAAGTTGAGCAAGGGGCAAAAGCATTTTTAAGTCCAGAACAGTGAGATAACATTCAGAAGCAGCTCAGGCAGACCCCTCCCTAATTCACTGGACTGTAAGGAGGAGGAAGAGGCATAGCACAATCAGACTTTCAAGATTCTGTTATTATAGCCAATCTCAAACACACACACACTCTGTCTGTCTGTCTGTCTGTCTGTCTGTCTGTCTGTCTATCTATCTATCTATCTATCTATCTATCTATCTATCTATCTAGTTTTAGCCTATCTGTGGAGTTGATTCCCTGGTCTAGTCTACTTAGTGGGGCTGATAGAAAAGGCTATAGAAGACTGATGCAGACATTTCTTGCTTCAGACCAGTCTCTTCAGTTGCATGAGCTCCTGATTGAGAGCTCACATTTTAGAGAGCTTTAGCTACATATAATGCACTGATACAGCCTTCAAAGAGCACAGTCAGCTTACCAACATCCATGAGCAAATGCTCCCATTTCAAGCAGAAACCCTTGTTGACCAGGATTGTATGCAAGGCACGGTAGATTTAGTGACAGCCTTCAAATGCTACTGACCATTGCTGATATTAGCTTATACTGTGCTACTGAATCTAAAATATTTTATACTTCATTATCTATAGTTTTTTTATTATTATAGTATTTGATAAGAAAGAAAGAGAGAGAGAGAGAGAGAGAGAGAGAGAGAGAGAGAGAGAGAGAGAGAGAAGAAAGAAAGAAAGAAAGAAAGAAAGAAAGAAAGAAAGAAAGAAAGAAAGAAAGAAGCCAACAAATATATCAAACTGAAATTTACCTTTTCTTTTAGTAAGTTCAGTAGCATTCCAATGATACTTAACTTGGCCTGGGGGAAGTATGTCTCAGTTTCCTACCAAATAGGGAGCCAAGATAACACTTCCCATTTAGTATGGCATGGTTTGTCTCCGTCTTATCATGGGGTTTTCTGTGTGTCAGGCATAAGTGATGAGGTTCCCCTCATATCCGGCCAGATTCAAAGTGCTGAGAGCTAAGTTGAATGTCCAGTTGTGTTGGCAGGACAGCCTAGTAGTGTAACGTCATATCTGCATAATGAAATGTGAGCAAAATAAAAGTTTGTGGCCACACTAAAGAAGTTGAGAGCTAACAAAATGGCCAGATTAGCCCAAAAGAACTCTGATAGGCAGAGAATTTAATGGTGATGAATCTTCTAATAATACTCATTTCCAATATCAGAGAACCCATCCCATCACTTAACTTCCTTCTTCATCATTTCCTAGATCCAGAAATGAATGTAGAACATTGTATATTATCTGTGACAATCTTAGAAGCATCTAAAATACCATCTCATCTACAAACCACTAGGATGAAAAACTACAAACTGTTTTGAAGCTGCCTGTTCTCAATTTAATGCTTCAAGGCATCTCTAGCTGGCTCTGGTAAGAGAAAAATTATGATGTCCACATTGTGATGTCATGATGCAAACCCCCAGATGCCTCCTGCATCTACACCTCCTCCATCTCCCCACAGATGCTACTGTGTGTAAACTGGAATAAACATGGCTAATAAGAATGGGTCCTATTAAGGGTATTTAGTAGTCTCCTTTCTTCCAACATCACTAGCAGCTATCAGGCAAAGTTATTACATTCATAATGATGCCTACAGACCAATCCTGGAAATGTAGACTTAGGGTGGGAGGTGAGCTCCAGAAAGCCCTGGTACAATTCTGGATGCTATCCAGGAGGTAGCTTCAGGTGGAGAACATGAGCCTTCAGGAAGTTTTGAAGCTCACTGTACTGGAGCAATTTATCACCATTCTACCTATGAATACCAATCATAGAATATTGTTCTGACTCCTCCCATTGAGCATTAGAGCTGAGAAAACACTTTATGGCAGAGCACTCCACAAAGATCACTATAGCAACAGTAGGGGGCAAAGAATTCTCATAGGAGCACAACTAAGGTGACTAAAGTCTACCACACTTGTGAAAAGGAAGGACACTGAGTCCAAAATTGTAGAACCTAAGTGTCTAAGACTCCCTCCAAAGACTCCATACAAGTGATTGATTGAAAAGAGTTGTTTAGTAAAGCTGATATTGACACCAGAAAGAGAAAAAACTGATGGTGTGAAGGAATCAGTCACACCTTCCAGCACATGTTAAATATGTTTCTAGAACAGTAACTGGTTGGGATACAAGTGGTTACCTTTCCTGTTATTTGTTTTCAGGGAGGTTACATGAGCCTCTCTAGGGCTCTTCCTTTATGATCAGAAGGCCCTTAAGGTTGATAAGAAAAACCTGGAAGGAAGAGGCTAAGCCCCTTCTATCATAGCCAGATACTTTCTAAAGATGACAGAAAATTTTGATAACATGAGAGTGCTGTCTGAAGACCTAAGAAGCTCTATATAAAATACACATATGCATAGACATACACACAAGCTACAGGACCTTGAACCTGGTGGGAGGGGGGAACATTGCGACTATTTTATTTATCCACAAGTTAGTCATTAGCTCAATGGGAAGGACCATTTATAGTCTTAGTATGCATTGGGCCAGAAGACAGTGGAAGAAGAGATCCATCGAGTAACAAATGAGCCAGCTCACTCCTACTAGTGGGTAAGAAGGATAGTACAGTAAGATTTTGTACAACCTACAATTGCCTCAATGCCATTTTGATTTTGATGCCTATGCTACCCTACCTATGAGTAGATGATTGCATTAAGAAGCTTAAGAAAATATATCACAGTCCTAAATCAGAATAAGCTACTGCAGCTACTCTTAGAGGAATACAATAAAATAAATGGCCTTCTGCAATCCTCAAGATCCTTACCAGTTCATTATCATGCTACTTGGTCTATGTATAGCATCAGATATACTGTATTCCATGGACTGGGGCTTCAGAAGTATGACAAGCATACCACAGCTTATTTGGACAACATAGCCATATTCAGCAATACCTGGGAAGATCACCTAGATAATCTGAAGCAGAAGTTTACAATCAGAGGTGAGATATTAAAAGCATATTTTGGGCAGTAGGGCAATCAATTCCAAAATCAGTAAAATAAAACTATATTGCAGCTGAACCAGCTGAAGACCTAGAAGGGGATCCAGAAGTTTCTTCAGATTATAGGCTGGTGCTGGCTGTTCAGATAACAAGATGGCATTTATCAATCTCATTCTGAAGGTCTGGAAAACCTTGAAACAAACCCTGTGCCATGCTCCTGTCCAATTTCTTACAAGAGTTCAGTGTGCCTCAGAGATGGGAATCAGGGCAGTTATGAAATAAAGTAATCCAGGAGAGGGGTCTGTTGTTTATATTATCAGAAAAAAATATTTATTTAATTTAGAGGCTGCCTGAACTCTGGGCAGCTTACACTTTAAAAGCAAGAACAACAAAAAATTAAGAAACAGATAGTAAACATCCATGAAGATAAAATTCTACTCAGAAAATTCAGGTATTTAACCTGTGAGTAGAAATGTCTAGCTATACATGGATATGAGAAACCTTACACTGCTCTCTTGGGGAAGGAACTGTTCAGTAATTCACAGACTATAAGGAACTGAAATAGCTACATACCATGCACTAGACAAGTCCTTGATGGATACATTGGTCCCTAGAGTTACAGCCCTATTGATTTACCATAAATCATATATCTGATAAGGAGAACCTTGTGGCCAACTTTCTTTCCAGGACCTGAAGAGGAAAGAACTGCCAACCAAAGGGGTTTTAGAACAGCAAGCGTGGGAAGGGCGAGCACATTCAAGAGTCCTGAAATCAAAGAAAATATTGTCCTGCAGCCCCACTGAATTTATCATTAGCTATTTAAGCATGGAATGTATGCCTCCACATGCCCGTATGTCACAGCTGAACTTCAAAAGTTCCCTGTAGTTGATCGCTGACACAATACTAAAATGAGGCAAGACAAGGTTTAAACCCAGCTTTCTCAACTTGATTGGTTACTTCTAACTTCTGCTGGACATAATAATTTAAACCTTGTATGCCAAGGGAAACTCAGACGAAGCTGGGTTATTAGCTGACTGCAGTAGCCACAGCTGGAGGCACAGCCAGTCCTATAAAGGGGCTATAAACACAGATTTGGTAGGGGTGTTCTGCCTGAAGTTCCTAACCAAATTCCTGACTGGGGTAATCTGTCTGCCTTATGCTTACTTCTTTTTTTTTTTGCTTTGCTCATTTTTTTCTCATCTGTCTGGTCTCCAACCCTTGTTTCATTCTCCCTTGTTTCTGTATCAGAAATTGGCTTGGGAATAGTATTTGTTTTGACATGAGTGTGCCTGCTGTATATCTTTGTCCAGTGTCCTATAGTCTCCAACAACAACAAAAATCTAGCAAATCATCCACAATTTGTTCCTGTCACAAGGCAGAGGGTGATATAACACTTTTCTCTGAAGATTTGTGCAAGCCTTACTAAAAATATCTTCTTAAATGGAAGGAGGTGGTACGAGAGTGTTTCTGCTGACTCAGGCTGTCCATGAGCTCCCTTCAACAGAATAATCATAAAAGCCTCTAGTTCAATAAAGCCCGTGTGTAGTCAGAATAGTCTTTCTTGTCTCTTGAGCCCGTTTCAAAACTTCTTCTACATTGCCCTCATACTCACATAGAGGAGTCATGAGAACTTCCACAGGACAACTCTCATCTACTATCCACTTACTGAAGAAAATATCTATAAAATATCTATAAAAGAAATCCTACTCTATATGAGCAATCAAATCATGGGGAAACCCTGACCATACACAGTCTGGCAACACCTTCAAGATTTACCAATTTTATTAAGGCATAAGCTTCAATGAGCAATAGATCACTTCTTTAGAGGCCTCACCTAACCATACATATACCATATTTCCCTTTATATATGTTTCCTCTAATGTGAGGACCGCAGAAGCCAAGTCAGGCAGAGAGTCAACAGGATACTTTCAGCTTCCCTTCCCAACTTTCACTTCTAACTTGGCTCCCATTTACTTCAGATCTGAAAAGCTTCAATCCATACCATTTTCAGCAAGGTCACCAAATGAGCTTCCTTGTTCAATAAGGATTTGACCTTTGATCTCCTGGTCCCAGTTTTGACACCACATGGACTGCTTAAAATAAACTACCCCACATTCAAAAGATCTACTATACTGCATTGTCCGATGACATTAGCCAAAGTCAACCAGAAGGGGATGTGCTAGAAAGAGCAGCAGCAAGAAAACAAGTAGAACAGAGCAGTGAGCAAATTGAGAATTCAGTCTGGTGGCCAGCTGCAAGGGAAACAAAGGGAAAGAAGAAAAGGTTATGGAGTTAGTGAGAAATGAGAGCAAATGGGACAGAAGCCCCCAACTGATCAATTATAGAAGTGGAGTGAAGCAAGCAAAGGCATCAAGTCAATGAAAGAGAATGGGAAAAGAGAGAACTTCACTAGTGGGAATGCTTTTATTTTCAATCAGATGCTGCTGGCAAGAGAAGATACATTCCACCCCTTGAAAAATTCCCTAAAAAGTAGATGCAAAATTGGAAGACTTTGGTATGGGATCTGAATGCATAACCAGCTTTAGGCTATCTCTTGATTAGTAAAACTGCCTTCTAACTCCAAAGTATTTAACATTTATGTCCATCAGGGGTGGCTATGTATTTGTACGTAAACATTCCTTTCTCTTTTTATTATTTTGCATTTTCAGTATTACTCAGTGCTGCCCTTACTAATCCTGAAACCTGAAGAGATAAGGCATCAAATGAATCACAGAGAAAATAAGAACATTGGAAGTATGGAAGAAGTGACTACACTGGATCATATCAACTGATGTCCACCTCATGTGAGGTGGGGAGCCTCAGCCTTTCCACTTGACCACATTGGATGGATAGAGTCTGGTTGGGAGATATGGTCCTGCTGATATATGGGAGTGAATCCACACAGGGCTTTATAAATATAATGTCCTTCCTCTTTTTTGGTGGTGAGGTGACAAAGGATGTGTATATAAGAATCTCCTGCCTTTATTGTACAATACATCTACAGAAGATGGCAACTTCTATGGTTCCCCTTGCTTCCATTAAATTCCAAGGGAAGTTCTATGAGAGAACTCTTCACATGGAGCTTTTTCAATAGGAATGCTATTGTCACCACTAAGGGGGAATCCCACACTTGAGAAATGGATATAGAGAGAAATCTACTCAATGTCTCGCCCTATAAATTTGATGGAGAAGTTCAAAGAGACTTTTATACCTGGTTCTAATTTTGTTTCATGATTCTGCTAACCCTAGAAGGTCTGCAAATAAATAAATAAATAAATAAATAAATAAATAAATAAATAAATAAATGTTTGTTGCTAGTTTCTAGAGTGGACAGTTGTGAAGAAATGTCCATAAATATTAATTGGAAAAGATGCCAGTAGGTTCTGATTGTTTAAAATTACATTATTAAGGAAACATCCAGGGGAGAATCATACAGATTGTCCCCCATCACTCTCCTACAAGCACACACAAATGAAATTCACAAATACCAACTCAAAAAGAATGGTCTATCTGCCTTTTTCATCTTCAGCAGAACTTTTACATTATTGACTTCAGTTTTGGTTTAGCCCCACTTCCCCATCCACAAGCAAATAATCTGCAGGTTCATATACAATTTTTATTTATGTAATTTATTTTTCCTATCATTTCTCTTTTTAATTGATCAAATGATTGCAAGTAATTGCTTTTTTTCTTAGCATAAAGTACAGTTCTGGACCTAGGTCTTTTTTTTTCTTTTTGGGTGCATTGAGGTACAAGCCACACCTTAAACTTCTGAAAGGCGACCAGTTTATATGTACATACATTTCAGGTGCAATGATATACTGAGAAAGTCCACAGTTGGGTTTGATGTCGTGGCATCACAACAAATCAACATCAGAATAACAAATCAGGAGCAATGGGGTTGCCCTTATATACTTGCATCTCGATGTCTGAGGCAAATGCAAAAGTCACTGCATTTGCGTGCAATGTTTCCTCTGTGCTCCCCCATGCTTGCAGATGTATAAGCGTAAAAATCTTGAAGTGACCAATTTCTCATCCATGCACATCTTTTTATCTATTCCCAGAGATTAAATGGGCTTCTAGAACTGAGAGGTGCTATAACAAATGGACTGAGCTTTCGGGAGTTTCACTTTTCCCCCACCAACAATGCTGGGGCTTGAATTATTTGGGGTAATTTGTATATATATGCAGAGAACTCTTTTGATTACATCATTTTCCTCATAATCTGGCAAAATGTCTTTGCCTCACTTAGAATATGTTTCCTGACTACATCTGTAGAAAAAGAGAGAAGCGTCGTATCAGCTTCAACCTAAGGCTATATTTTAGAATACAATCTGGATGATCTAAAGAATAGACTTTAGAATTTGGATAACTGTGATTTCATTTTCACAATTGTATAGCTTTTTGAAAAACTGGGTGTTGGTTAAACTAAGCACTTCTGTAAATTGAAATCTAAAAATAAAATTTTAAAAAAATGAAACACTCCAATCCTGGATCTGTACAATCCAGACGGTATACAGTTTTTTTCTTCTCCTTTATTTATTTTATTTATTTATTTATCATGTTTATATAGCCGCCCATCTCACACAAGGTGACTTTGAGCAGCGTACAACCATTATATATATTGTTTTCATTAACTGAGTGCAAAAATAAATTGAAAGAAAAAATTAGCAATACAAAAGATATACAGAAAAAACGGTATCACAGAGCAAGGCAAACTTAGATATTTGGAACATGATTTCTTGGAAACGAGTTATGAGATCAATCAAAAACAATAGATGGAATGAATTAAACAGATATTAACAATAACCCTTAATATTTACAGTAAAGTACAAATATTTAGGTTAGTGGCTGCGAAACAAAGGGAAGGGAAGAAAGCATCACTAAAAATATTTCTTCAATATTGTTTACAGCTATTTTTTCTTACTTCGTGTTTTGTATCTTTTTTTTAAAAATCTGTTAAAAGCTTAAATTAAATATATATATCAGGAAAAAAGAAAAAGAAAAGAAACAAAACCCCTTCTTTGCAGAAAAGAATAATTGAATTACAGAAAAATAGTACCAGAAAGGATTCCCTCCATTTTCTGTGTCAGACTCATGGGTTGCAATTGATGAATGAATGAATGAATTCATTCATTAATCAATGGGCCGTCTCAATTACTAAAGCAACTTTAGGCAGCATGCAGCATTAAAATAGAAATAGATTTCAACAAATCCAACAGCAATAGCAACAACAAATAAAAATGAAAATGAAAAATTCACATTGGGGAACCGTCCTCATTTCACAGTATACGAACAAATATCAGAAGTGGGTTGCAGATGTCTTGCTCCAGGCCTGCTGAAAAAGCCAGGGTCTTGTAGTCTGAAACATCCGAGGATACCAGATTGGTAGGCTCTACCTTTGAAAAAAATGGAGTAAATTAAACAATCAGAGACCTAATATTTTCCTGCCTAAAGGTAGAAACGATAAACAGGATTTTCAAAAGCAGCCATCACACATCCAGTTCAGAGCCATTGTAATAGAATGGCTCTTCCTAAACTGATGAGGAATGTGAGAAATGCACTCACTAGTCTTTCTCTGGGTTAGTCAGAAGTAAAGTTTATTGAAGCGTTTGCAAAGGCTGGTGAACTCAAAAGCTTCAAGCTGGAGTCCACACCGAAACACAGATCTCTGCAATTTTTAAACATCTCTACCCCCGGCCGTAAATCCCTTCTTGTTTCCTCATTGGCCCAAGTACTCCAAGTTACACTCTACACCACCGCCTATTTCATACTAACCCCCTTCTACAGACCCCTACATACTACATACTACATACATTACATGTTCATGGTAAATAGGTGATTAGCTATGCGGGGTGTGGTTTTTGTAATGGTAATGAAGGCTGGGAGGGCAAGAGTTCACTCATTCCTAAAAGATCTCTTCTAAGTATCACTTTGGACAGGTCAAGCCACCTTAAGCTGGCTCTGTCTTACCTTATCTTACCCCAGAGAGATGTTCCCCCTCCCTATTTCCTGTGTCCCTGGGGGCTGGTTGGAGGCCCCTTGGCAAGCATGGCGATTTCTCCTAGTTTGAGGTAGTTTCAAAAACAAAGGCATGGGCAGCTAGGTACTTAGTACTGCAGCTACCCTCTTAGCATGCTCAAGTTACTATTTCTTTGTCAATAATAACAGATATTTTATCCATCTCTCACAATCCACCCTTTTTCTTTTTATTCTTTTATTATTGACACTGGTTCCAATCCCCCTTCCAATTGGGAAAGCGTATTTTCACATTCTCTTTCTCTGGAGTTCTCTGCTAAATCTTCTAAGAGGAACACACTCTTACTGTAAGGTAGTGGTTTCAGAGGCATTGTTTGGATATAGCTGTTTCAATCAGCCTCTGGACTAGGCCCCTAACACAGCATCCCAATGCAGTTAGAATCCCTATCACTACTATCAGGGAAGCTAGTACTGATACCACCATATCTTTCCACTTCCCAAACCAAGATTCTAGCCATCCTGTCAGGGAAGTATCTATCCCTGAATTCTCAGCTAATTCCTCTGCCAAAGTGGTTATCCCCTGTAAGGCTTTAGTTATTGTTCCATCAGGAGCGGTGTTATTGGGTATAAATGTACAGCACTTACCGCCCAACGTTACACAAGCTCCCCCTTTTTCTGCCAATATCATATCCAGAACCATCCTATTCTCCCAAGCTATCCGGCTAGTGGCATCTAACTGTTCTGCTATTCCTCTTATGGCATCCCTGGTATCATTTATAAACCTTTGCTGGTTGTAATAAATGTAGTTTATCCAGTCCACATTCTTATTTATGGTTACCCACCAAAACAAGAATGATTCAAATCCTGCAGCTATTTGATTCCTAGCCTTGAACTCATCAGGAACTCCCCTGGGTACCCCTATAGTGTCACTATAAATTCTGTCACCGAAAGATGTTGCTATAACATCCCTTTTTACTCTAAGTTCCTTTCTAGCTACTGTTTCCTTTTCAAATGCCAGGGTAAATGGAATGGCCAATTGTACAATTGCACAGGTGCCTGTCCATAAGGGAGGAAGTGTGGATCTTAAATTTCTTCCCCCACAATACCACCATAGATCAGCCCTGGGAATTTTCAGGTTAGAGTAATTCCCATGTCCACCAATTATTTTACTTACATTCAGCACATCAGTGCACACTTCTAATTCTCCTACAGCTGTGAATCCTACACCTTACCTGGTAAGGCATGCCGTGTGGTTTACATACGCTGCAGAGAATGAGGGTGGCATTTGCCTCTTAAATTCTTTTTCCATCCCAAAGGAAAGGGGACCACTTGGGCTACAGGTTTACCAGAGACACATGCATAGCAATTGCTCTTGTTTAAGCTTTTTACTGTATATTTGACCCATTCTACCCAGACATTTGAATCTCCCTGCCCTGTCTCTCTTTCAATAGTTTGTTTCAGATCAGTTATCTCAATTATTTTTACTCCTACTGGATCACTAGTTAATCTTACCTTAGATCTTGGGTCTGGTTGTCCAACTGTCTGCCTCTGTTCTATGATTAGCTGGAGACAACAACCTTGCACTAGTGTTGTCCTGTGTAACCTTGAGGACATCCATACTTCCATCCCCAAAAGTGTGCCATTAGATTTAGTAGACCTTTCAGGGTCTAACATGATAGATATTATCACAGGGTTACACTCATATTTCTCACACCAGGGACTGGCAGGTTTTCTATAAAGCTTTGCAGTTAGTCCCCCCTTTCCCGGGGCATATGTGGAATTGGTTTCCCATGGACAACCTAATTTGTCTTCCACAACACATAGAATCTTATCTAAGGTTCTAAGCCCTCTGTGAGTAATAAGACCCCTTCATGACCAGTACACTCTAGTACTTTGCAAGCATCAAATTGAATTACCTGGGGGTTACTGGTTTCCTATATCCGCACTGTAAACTTTATCCCTTCATTCCCCTTCTTACCCTGAATTTGACTCAACATCAGGCTCAGAGGAAGTATCAAATAATTCCACATTTTCCCAATTCTCATTTTTCTCCCCAGTGATGGTACTTAAATCTATATTATCACACTCCCCTTTCTACACTCAACATGTACCACACAACAATCTACACAATAAGCACAACAATTAGTTATACACTTACAATCACAAAACACACACATTCTTACACATTGGTCGTTTCCACACGATCTGTTTCTTCTTTCACTTCTTCCCCACAGAAGAACTGACGTTTCACACAGCAAACCACAATCAACCCGATAATGACTAATAGTACAAACCCCCCATCCCCAGGACACCATACTCCAGCATGACTTTATTTTCTCTGGAACTTAAGGTCCATCGGGTCCTCTTAAGGTTTGGATTGTCCACTCAGGTTTTGGCTCTTCCACTGGGCCCTTGACTCTGGTGTAATGGGTCCACCCTTTTTCTTTTGTCCTTACAGATGTCTCAGTGGTTAGGAGTACTTGGAACGGTCCTTCCCACTGTGGTTGGAGTTTTTCTTCTTTCCAACTTTTTATCAGGACCCAGTCTCCTGGTTGGATATTGTGGACTGCAAATTCTAAGGGTGGTGTTTGTGCTAGAAGTCCTTTATTTCTGAGAAAAGATAAAGAAGAGGACAACCCCAGTATACATTCCAACACAGCCATACTTTCTAAGCATTAGATCATCCATTGCTTGTGCTCCCCCCCCCCCCTTTGCTTCCTTGATGTAAAATTGCCATTAACTCTCTCATAATTTGTTTATTTACCATTTCTCTTCCGTCTAGGAGAACCCATTTCCCCATCAACCATTGCATATAAACAATCATGTTCAAGATCTTGGTTCTCTGTTTCTCCTCTCCACAGGAAGGTGGCTGGATTGAGGCAGGAATCAGTCATCAGAATTGCCTCATATTTCAGAATCCTTGAACCTGTAAGCCACCTGCCTGCCCTTTGAGTTAGAATTGTTCTGACCTGGTGGGGGTGCTTACCACCAATGTTCCTCCAAAAGTTAACTTTCTGCTTTAGACAAATAGGCCCCCGGTTGTCACTTACCTCCCCATTTTTGAGTTAAGACTCCTAAAGCTGTTCCTCTGTTCACTGTGGCAAACAGATGGGAGGGCTTGTTTGGGGATGGTAAAGCCAACATGAGGATAGTAATCAAATTTTGTTTTAAATTATGCACCAATTCTTCCTCCTGAGGTCCCACCTTTAAATTTTTCAAGGGTTCTTGGTGGGACCTTAAGTTAAGAAACTCCTGACTCCCCCACTCACCATCCCCAAATGTCATCAATGGAATTACTCTCTCTTCCCTCTGTAATTCAGGGCAATGCCACATAAAATGCCCTGGTTCCCCACAATGGAAACATTTTGCTGGGGGTCGAACGGGCCCTGTTCGATTTCCCCATCTCATTTCTCCTCTCTTACGTCTCATTCCCATCTCTCTGCCTGTATTCTCCCAATCTCTGTGAGACTAGGCTGCAGCTGCCATAACCTAAAGCTGAATCAGGCATGTAATCAGAGAGGAACAAGCCAGGGATCTTGTCTATGAGATCCCTTCTGGGAGGTAGATAAGAAGGAAGCAAGTCGTTAAGGAAACAACAAAGGACCTGAACCAAAAAAAAATTTGGGCCTGAGCACATGGAAACCCTCACCCCAATCCCATCAACTTGTAAATCAGCCCAGCAAGGGCTTTTGGGGATAAAAGGAGTCCCAAAGCCCGCCCACTCTGAGTCGCCTTTGGATCTAGACTTGGCTGCTTCTGTCCCTCTAGCTAGTGCCTGGCAGCCTAGTTGGGAAGGACGCGAGTAAGTGTGGATGAGCGTGTGTGTGTATGAGAAAGAGCAAATGTACCTTGCAACCAGTAAAGTTTTGCTGTTACTTTAAATTCACTGGGTCTCCGCGTATTGCAAAGAACCTCTTGTGCCTCAGTGTTCAGTTGGAAGTGATTGTGTGTATCCCTAATTATTTCCCGGCTGTTGTCCAGGGCTGTGTGTCTGTCTGCTCCAGCCGCACCTATCTGGAAAACCCAGGTAGAGAGCAAGGGGGGGCTGACAGGATCCGCGTGCCTCAACAGGCTGTGAGTGTGCAAGTGAGTGGCCATAAGCCGAACCTGGGAGCAGCGTGTGTAACACCTCCCTTTAACAAATACTTTCTGAGCTTCTTTTAACAATTCTTCAAATGGTTTCTCATTCCAAGCATCTATTTTCTGAATCTTTTTCTGAATATCAGGCCATGCTTTGGTAACAAAATGGATTTTTAACAAACTTTGATTTACTGGGTCCTCTGGATTCATATCAGAATATTTCCCCATTTTTGATCTCTCAGGCGCTGTAAAAATGCTGAGGGTGCCTCTCCTTTTTCCTGTTGTATCTCAAATACTTTATTAAAATTTTGAGACTTAGGCACAGCATTCCTTATGCCTTGAATCATCATATTTCTTAGATCTTTCATATTATTTCTCCCATTTGGATTGCTGTTATCCCAGTTAGGGTCCATACTTGGGAACTTCTGATCTCCTGCTACTATTCCCTCCCCTGGGGGATTTCTCCTATCCCATTCTACAATAGCTGCATGTCTAATTAATCCCTTCTCTTCTCCTCTGAACAGAATACTCCTAACAGACATCAACTGGGACCAAGTATATAAATTTGGCCCCAAAAACTGATCAAATTGTTCTGCCAATCCTACTGGATCCTCTATGAGATTCTTCATTTCCTTTTTAAAATTCCTTACTTTTGCAGCACTTAAAGGGGCATTTACATATCCAATTTGCCCCTGTCCCATAGGTACTTCTCTTAAGGGACACATTTTATTTTTCTCAATGTTCTTAGTTCCAGACCCCAGGGGGAAAATAATTAAATCCGTCTGGCATTGTCTTAACTCTTGTTGCAATCTTGGATACAAAGGGGCCATTGCTGTTTCAGGTCTATCCACACTCTGCCCCTCTTGATTAGATGGTGATGTTTCTGGAGGTCTTGCGACCCAAGGAGGATTCTAGGGAGCTGGCAAATTATCCAGTGGCTCCCACAGTTCTCCTTTTTTTACTTCTACTTGTTTACCTTCAGTTTTACTTTTTACCACAAACATTCCATTAGAACTCCCTACCCAACAGGAGGCATAGTCTAATTCCTCGTGGGACCAAAGTTTCTTGTTATTTACATATATATATTTAAAGTCTTATCACCAGACCCCCCCCCCTTCCTTTTCTGAGAGTTTTCACATGCACAAACGCCATCTCCCCAGGCAGCATTAATGTCTGCATCACCTTTTTCCCAGCCCATCATGTGCTAACCCTTTTCCTTTGCTTGCATATCTGCTAAATTATTTCCCACTGCTTCAAAACTACCTCCTTTCTGATGTCCATCAACATGCACTACTGCTATTTCTGCTGGTAGCATAAGGACTTGCATTACTTCCTTTATCAAGTCCTCATGCACCAATCCCTTTCCTTTACTGGTCATTAACCCTCTTTCTAACCAGATTTTCCCAAAAGTGTGCACTACACCATTGGCATATTCAGAGTCAATATGGACAGAGTCAATATGGACAGTTCCCTGTTGTCCTTCTAGAAGCAGGAGGGCTTGCTTAAGTGCATATAACTCACAGGTCTGTGCAGACCAGTGAGTCAGTAACCTCCCTGCTTCCAGTACCACTCTCTCTCTACCATCAATTCCAGCATATCCATTCTGCCTTTTCCCCTTTATTACTCTAGAAGATCCATCTATAAATAGGTGGCATCCCTCCTCTGCAGGGTCTGGTTTGACTTTTGTTTGTAATTCTATTACATCTACACAGTAGTGTTCTAGTTCTCTTTCATCTTCATGTTCATTGGCTAAGAACTGGGCTGGGTTCACATTTGGATCTGTAGTCAAGATCAAGTCTGGTTTTTCCATCAAATTGGCTTCATACTTTAGGACCCTGGAGTCAGTCAGCCATCTCCCCGCCTTCTGATGCAGAATAGCCCTGACTTGGTGAGGGGTGCTTACAATTAAAGTTCCCCCAAATGTTAGTTTTCTGCTCTCCTGAACCAAAATAGCAGTGGCTGCAACTGCTTGTACACAACTGGCCATCCTCTGATTACTGGGTCCATAATTTTTGGATAAGAAAGCCACTGGCTTTCTCTGTCCAGCCCACTTCTGAGTCAATACCCCCTTTGCTATTCCATTTTCAGTATTTACATATTCACATAAAGCATGGCACTGGAAGTAGTCATTAGACCCATCCCGGGGCCATGCAACTTATTTGTTTTCCCACCACACATAACAACACAAATTTACCATATCCTCTTTATTCAATTTCAATTTTTCTATTTTTTTCTTATAAGGGGAAGAGGTCCAGCCTCGTAATAATTTTCCTAAAGGGCCCTCTGGATCAATCTTAAATTTAGGGTTTTTCCAGATCCTCTTAACACATTTTTCCTTACTCCAGCCTCCTTCCACAGTGCTTTACCACAAACCACTGGTTGCTTCACCACAGTTTGCTAGGCACACAGGTTGGTTACTGTGGAGTGCTTTACCACAAACTACTAGGCACTTCCCCCTCAGTGCTTTACCATAGTTTGCTAGGCACTTTCCTGGACCTGAAATCGCACCCTCTGTAGACCTTTTTCGTATTGCCCTCCCGTTTGAGCACCTCCAACAGACATTGGATTCACTATTAGTGAGTTTAAGGGGCCCACTTTTATGGTTGCCTTTCACTCTTAGTCTCCCAGCACGCGCTGGCTACTTTTTAAAGACCAACCATTCCACTTCTACAGAGACTTACACACACACTGCTTCGCTTTCACACTTTCTTTGCACTTTACCAGGATTTTCACAATCCCTAGGTGCATCTCACCATTCAGGTCCCCCCACAGGATTACCCAACCCCCCAACCGCCCAGGAGGTACTTTCTTTTGCCGTTCGCAATTTCTCACCTGGGTTTGTGCACAAAGTTGCCTGGTTGATTTCTCCGAGGCTATCTTTTCTGGGGGATCACTTTACTTTACTTCTTCACCAACCTCTATTTAGCATCCTGGGATTCTTCACGGGTACCAGACCAGGGAGCGTTGCCTTTCAGAGGACCACTGAAATCAGCGGGGTGCGCCTTCCTCTTCTGGGTCACCTCCCAGGCTACCCGGAGACCTTTGGGATCCCGGACGAGCCCCCAATTGTGAGAAACACACTCACTAGTCTTTCTCTGGGTTAGTCAGAAGTAAAGTTTATTGAAGCATTTGCAAAGGCTGGTGAACTCAAAAGCTGCAAGCTGGAGTCCACACCGAAACACAGATCTCAGCAATTTTTAAACATCTCTACTCCCTTCTTGTTTCCTCATTGGCCCAAGTACTCCAAGTACTCCAAGTACTCCAAGTTACACTCTACACCACCGCCTATTTCATACTAACCCCCTTCTACAGACCCCTACATACTACATACTACATACATTACATGTTCATGGTAAATAGGTGATTAGCTATGCGGGGTGTGGTTTTTGTAATGGTAATGAAGGCTGGGAGGGCAAGAGTTCACTCATTCCTAAAAGATCTCTTCTAAGTATCACTTTGGAAGGTCAAGCCACCTTAAGCTGGCTCTGTCTTACCTTATCTTACCCCAGAGAGATGTTCCCCCTCCCTATTTCCTGTGTCCCTGGGGGCTGCTTGGAGGCCCCTTGGCAAGCATGGCGATTTCTCCTAGTTTGAGGTAGTTTCAAAAACAAAGGCATGGGCAGCTAGGTACTTAGTACTGCAGCTACCCTCTTAGCATGCTCAAGTTACTATTTCTTTGTCAATAATAACAGATATTTTATCCATCTCTCACAGGAAGAAACGCTAGAATAGGAACAACAAAAAAGCAAAAAAATGTATTTGTTCATTCATTTATTTAAATTTATAGGTCGCTGAACTCCATTATGACTCCAGGCAGCAGGTAATATACAAAATTTAAAATCAAACAAGGCATGCAATTCAAAAAGAAACTCAAGGAAAAACAACCATCATCTCACAATTCAGACAACCCACAAGGGGTCTGCTGCCCATTTTAGCCCAAGGCTGGGAAATTTAGTCTTGGAATGTGATGGGACCAAAAATTTATATCAGTGTCCTAGAATTCATGAGTGCTGAACATGATCTTCCTCCCTAAGTTACTCCATTTGTTTTTAACGGGGATACAGTATATCACTCTTCTCGAAAAGAGAGTTTTAGGTGGATAAAATGCATCATTCACACCCAAAAAGGAAATATTCTCCTCTTGTACGTGACGGATGCATTTTATTCATCTGAAAGTCATTTTCAGGAAGAGTGTTGCTGCTTTATCTATGGAATCTAGGTGAGATTGAAATTTTCTCCACTATCTTGTTATTAGTAATATTGTTGATGTCTTTTCACTGTAGTTTTTAACATTTAGTTTTTTGTGACGGCTTTTATTGTAAGCTGCCTCGAGTCACTATTCTGTGAGATGGGCGGCTATATAAATGTGATAAATAAATAAACAAATAAATGAGTATCAGCAGAGGCAGCTTGGTATCCTTTCAGATGATTTGAAGTATAATTCTCATCATCTTTGTCATGGGTGAGGCTGCCTGGAGTTGGTGGAGACTGAAATCTAAAACTTTTGAAGGCATGTAGATATCTATCCCATTTGGAGAACATGTAGGATCGCGACTAAGATTTTGGACTTAGAGAGGGAAGAAACCAGCTAAATTTCTACTTGGCCAACAGAGCTAAATCTGTGACTTTGGCTATTTGCTAACTCTCAGCTAAGCCTACCTACCTCACTGAGCTGTTTTTGGGGGGGGGGGGGAATAAGACAGACCCCTAACTTTATCAATGATACCTATTTATTGTGTCTTAAGGATTGACATGAAAGCCAGTCTGCTGTAGTGGTTAAGGCATCAGGCTAGAAACTGAGAGACTGTGAGTTCTAGTCCCACCTTAGGCACAAAGCCGGCTGGGTGACCTCGGGCCAGTCACACCCTCTCAGTCAATTCCAAAATTCCAAAATTTGGAATTTTCAATTCCAAAATCTTGCCAAGAAAACTGCAGGGGCTAGTCCAGGTAGTCACTAGGAGTCAGTGCTGACTTGAAGGCA
Source organism: Liasis olivaceus (assembly GCA_030867105.1). Classification (NCBI taxonomy): domain Eukaryota; kingdom Metazoa; phylum Chordata; class Lepidosauria; order Squamata; family Pythonidae; genus Liasis; species Liasis olivaceus. Next base: position 70,184,774 of record CM061355.1, read on the forward strand.
CAAATATATATATAAGGATTGACGTACCTGAATGAGAGAATTCCATTGCACGCTTAGCATTCTGCTTGTCATTCGAACACTGGTTTCAGCACCATTCGTGCCTATTTTCAAGGGAAGGGAAGATCCATGAGAGGATGTAATTTCTTTGTTGCACATCGAAAGATCTAAACCAGTGTTTCTCAGCCTTGGCAACCTGAAGATGCATGGGCTTCAATTCCAGAATTCCCCAGCCAACAATCCCCCTGATATTTTATGCCCAGCTTGCTAAGCATCGTTTTCAGGAAGGGGAAGGGGAAAATGATGCCAAGTGTGTTGCACTGCACTGATTGGACCATATGACTTGTATTTCTCTCCATTTTCAAAACATTTAAATATTAAGGGTAAATGGAAGATCGGAGTTTTTCAGGAATCACCCTGAACAAACTCTGTTTAAACTCTCCAGTTAAAGGAGAGGTGAGATCAGGGAGACTCAGATTCCTGCTTTATGCATTGCTGAAAGTCTTGTGACATGCTGACCTCTGTCATCCTGCCAAGCTGAGTGGGCCCAAGGGGGAGACTGATCTTCAAGTACAGAGTTGCACAATCAGGAACTGCCTGGAGAATACTTTAAAAGGACACTGTCAAGGTTGATTATAAAGCTGTGACTTATTATGTTTTCCTCTTTCTTTCCTTCCTTGGATCCAGCAAAACAATTCAAGGAATCCCACATCTTCTTCATCGTCATCATTTCTATTTTGTTCATTCCAAAGAATATGCCATTAGCTGCAGCTTAGATTTATCATACCCAAACCTTTTCACTTTGCTGTCAGAATTCATCAGCAAGGTGTCATTTTCATAATGGAAACTTCATGGAATATTTGTTTTGTTTAAAGTATAAAACCTTTTTCTTTTTTCTTTTAAATATTTTATGGATTTTTAAAAATTGGGTTTCCCCTGCCCATATCCATTTTTTATCTCAGCCGTTCCTATTTTTATTTCTTGACTCCACTTCCATTTTGAGTGTGGTGCTTGATGCAAGGTTCCTCATCCTTGGTAGAAACCATTGCCAGAAAATGTGGCTTCAGTTAGGCATGATATCATAAGAGCTAAGTTTGATTATTGTAATGAGTGATAAGTAGGGTGGCCTCTGAAGAATGTTTAGACATTTACACCGGGTCAAAATGCAGAGCATAAACTGCTAATATACATCACAGAAACTAACCTTGGCAAGCATCCAGAAGTTGCAATTGGTGCAAATTATAGTAGTGAGCCTGCTAATTGTTGCAAGGCATGAGATACATGCCATGCCAACAGGAAAAAACTGCATTAGTTACCAGCTGTTTATCAGATGCAATGTAAGGTGTTGGTGTCAATCTTTAAAGCCCTAAATGGTTAGTGATTAATTATCCAAGATTTCCTCTCCCATTACAAACAGAACTGCTGTTAAGAACTGCTGGTAGAAGACACTCTTGTACCAAAATAGAAGAGGCACCTATTTGGTGCAAGGGGCAGTTTGCTCCAGTTCCAAGATGTGGAATGTAGAGTCAGGTTCAGCCTCCTCCATTCAGCCAAGTTGCATTTGCTTCTTCAGGGTTTTATTCTGGCTGCATTTATTTCAATTTATGTCTTGGCTATTTGTTGTTGTTGTTGTTGTGCTCTGCATTTTATTAACTGTTAGCAGCCTTGGGTAGTTAAACTGAGTAAGAAGAGGAAGGAAGGAAGGAAGGAAGGAAGGAAGGAAGGAAGGAAGGAAGGAAGGAAGGAAGGAAGGAGGGAGGGAGGGTGGGTGGGTGGGTGGGTGGGTTCAGAGGGCAGTTAAGACACAGAGTTTAATCCTACAAGGATGGAACCCTTGCTCCATACTGGAACTTGAATGGTGGAAATCATGGTGTCACTTGTGGGATGGAGCTGTGGAAATTTTTCAAAATAATTCAGAGGCATTTGGTGTGATGCTTGGGCATCTACTGGGGAAATACTGAATTTTTGTTTCATCTTGTTTTACTGTCTATGTGTCTCTTTGAAAAAATGGGTGGAAGACTAAAGGAAAAAAGAGATTTTCTTAAACATTTTGGACAGCAAAATTACTCAGCTGAAGCCCTACTTTAATACCCTACTACTTTATCTCCATGGCAAGGCAGATTTCAACTGATTTATTTCTGCATGGAAAACTGCAGTACCAGGAGTAGAATCAGGGCCAGTTATCAAGGAAGGTGAGCTTTTACCCCCAAATGTTTCAGTCCCCAGAAAATGTCATGGTGCAGAAAAGATTTAGAAATTTCTTCTCCCTTATTCCCTCCCTCCCTCAGCAAACTTCTTTTCCATTCAGCAAGCAAAAATCCAAATGGACTGCTTACAGAAGATCTTTGAAATTAGCCCAAAGACGGCATAAACTGAGGTTGGCCACCCATAATTTCAGGAGTTGTAGATCATAAATGACATGTAGATGAAGATATGGATGCTTGGCACTGTGTGCTTCCATAAAAATATCACATTCAGATTTGGATCCACCATAATGATTTGAACATTTTCAAATGCCCTTTATCCTGACTAAGACCAGTTTCTGTCCTTTAATATCTGTAGTGAAGCAGCTAATTTTTCTTCTATGGGAATACCAGTGGAATGTAAGCCTCTCTACTCAGGTTGGCAGACAACAAGGAAGAACAATGTAAAATTGAAATCTTTTCAAGGAAAATAAGATCAGAAAAGCAGACATAGACATAGACATAGACATAGACATAGACATAGACATAGACATAGATATAGATATAGATATAGATATAGATATAGATATAGATGGCAGATACAAGAGACAACACACCTTACTTACAATGTACACTACCCAGGAACAACTGCTTTTCTGGACTTAATCAGGCCAAGAAGAAAATTCAGTACCACCAGATTTTAGGCAGCAGCCTGTATGAAACAGATGATTTCTAAAGTATCCTGAACCTTTATTCTTCAGACTTTAAATCTCATCTCCAACAATTTATGTTGTAACCAGAACCAGCTGATAACCAGTTCAGTATTGATGTATATGAACACTCTTACGTCACCTCAAACTGCTTGACTCCAAACTACTTGAATTAACTGAGGTGGAAGCAAAACTCCCATACACTGTGACAGTTTATTTGGATTATGAGATGAAGAAAACCAGGAAATGGAAAGACACAGCGAGAAAGACACAGCTACACTGACTGGATTCCCACAAAGTACTTAACCAGGCTAGGTAAAGGTATAGCACGTCTGTGTGCTCAACATGCTCAGTTAGATTGGTTAGCTATCTTTTGTGGCCTGGTATGGTGCTCAAACTCATCTGATTTGGCTAGTTTATGAGTCAACAATCCAGAAAAATAGGTTAATTTGGGAACCTGTGTTGGGAAAATGGAACTGCTTTCTCACTTTTATAGTTCTCAGAGGTGTCAGCTAGATCTGATGCTTCTGTCAGAACGAAGAACTGTGTTGTGACCGTGTGATTCTGCTTTTGCTATTTGCCTTCCTTTGACCTGTCCTGGAGATACCTCTGACCGCTGTTCTATATGTTTGTAAAGCAGTGGGTGAGAATGCTCAGAACTGTAAAGGCGTTTGTTAATCTGTCACATCTAGTTCTAGAAAAGAGGACATGCCAAAAGCTCCAGAATTAAAATGAAAAGAAGTACACAAAAAGACAACAAAAATTTGTATAACAAGTTGTTTTCATTCCATCTCACAGCTCCCACCTGACAATAATCTCTTTCATATGCAGCTAAGAAAGCAGAGAAACTGCACCCTTCCTTACAAAGTTCTGGTGATGAAAACCATTATATCCTCTTCCGGTTAATTGTAAAGTTATGGTAATAGTGCCCTCCAGAGGACTTTTCCAGGAATTAGCACAGAAAACCCCAAAATAGTCTGAATGTTAAATAAGATCTCCATTTCCAAAGCACTAATTATTTTGAAAATGCCAAGAATGTCAAATGTTGATCAGGCTACTCTACATCTTACATTCTGGCTAAATTACTTCATTAAATTACTCTGACTGTTTTTATTCCTGTAGAAATTTAGAAGAATGCAAACAGTCTTTTAACAAAAGATTTCTTAAAAAGACTTGTTAAAAATCCAACATGCATGTTCTGTTAGATCAGCAGAATTCATTTGCAGAGTCAGGACTGACAAATCAGCCAAGAAACCAAGCTAAGAGTTTAGTTTTCTCACAGCCTCTCATTTTTACAGTCCTAAGTGTAGCTTCTTCTGGGCCTGCAAGAGATCTGAAATTCCTAATAAAGTGAAGGAAAATGAAGCCATGCAGAGATTAGTGCCGGTGGTTTGTCCTTATACGTGTATTTTTAAGAGAAATAATCACAGGCAAAGTTAATGTTTCTAACAGGATTGAGCTTACCAAATTTCAGATGAATAGATTCAGGGTGTGTCTGTGCATGCAAGAGCAATATTACCTCTTCCTTCCTTGTTAGGGAGAGGAGCAGATTCCTTGTCCCAGCTCTTAAACTGTATCCTACAAGTTGCAACATTTTCTGCTTTGGTTGCTGTTACAAGGGACAAGCCACGTTTCCAGTTTGGAAGGTTCCACACAGTATATGCTTGTCACCTGTCTTGTTTTGATCTAGGTTAAAATTATTAAACTGAAAAGCTAAATTGCAAGAGGAAGGCCACTGGATTCTCACAGATGGTAGGTAGTAGAGGTGGAGTTTTTAGGGGAAGACAGGAGGCTCCTTGTAGATAGCTTGGAGTAAATACCTTAAGTCTAGGGATACTAGACGTCCAGCCAAAGGAGGACATGTCCTCCTTTTGGCCCTCGTATCCCCTGTCCAGCAGGCATAGCCTTAAAATCAGATATTTTCTGGCTTTTCGAGTGTCTTGTTTTGAGGGGACCGTTTTCACAACCATAGTCATTCAAACTTTCATGTATTGTGAACTTGTAAATTGTCTGCTTCTTTCTTTCTTTCTTTCTTTCTTTCTTTCTTTCTTTCTTTCTTTCTTTCTTTCTTTCTTTCTTTCTTTCTTTCTTTCTTTCTTTCTTTCTTTCTTTCCCTTGCCTGTCATCAGATTCTAGATTTATGTTATTTAATTCATTTCCTGGTTCCAGCAATGGGCTTCAATCCAGCCCCTTTAAATCTACAATTACTGTAATCTGTAGTTCACATGACTCATCATGCATTTCTATGGTGAAATTTAAAAAGTGAGTTATCGATTCTATATTATTGCTAGTATATGTTCTTGAAAGTAAAGATTTGTTAGAAAAGCATTGCGACTGAAAAACTAATCTTTCTGATGCTGGAAGCAGTAATTTCATATACATGGAGGCCTAGGTACATTTTTTTCTTTTTTTGCAGTTTTTTGCTGTAATTTTTGTTGCAGATGCCAAGAAAGTTAAACAGTTAGTGTATCTTCTTTTTCCCCCCCATTTGTCCTCCTTTCCAATTGTCCATGTCCTCTTTTGCCTGTTCAGATATCTGGTAACCCTACTTAAGACAGTGGGTATAAAATGGAGAGAAAGAAGTTAGGTTTGGGAATCAGAAAAGAGTTAACTCAGGGGCATATCAAGACCCCGAGACTGGGGTGTGGCAGGCAGAAGAAGGAGAGAAGAATGGGAGGATGTCTGGAAACAGCAGAGCAGGGTGCACCAAAACCATCGGCTGGCAGAAAGGCTACTTGTGAACAAGAGACAAAGGAGAACCATCATTCTTTTCTCCCTACAGAACTTTGCCCAGCTGGGATTCTGTTGTCTGAAGCTAACAGGGGGAAAGAGGAATCTTGGGCTATGCGAAGGATCCAAGAGATTGGTTTGCAAATTGGCCTACATGGCTAGAGAGGCTGGCATGTTTTGCCAGCAAAGAAATGGCAGGGGAAGGTTCGCGGTATGGAAAAGCTGACCACAGCAGATTGGAGATCTAGTCCAGAGGAAAGGAGCCAAGAAAAGAGGAGAGGAGACTCAGGAGACTGTGTGCCAAGGATGGGAGAGGAGTAGGATTGCTTATGTATGTTCTGTATTTGAAATGTACTGCATCTTTAAGAAGATTACTCATATTGAGTAAGACAGAGAAGGATTGTTAGCTCAGAGTGCACCTCCCTGCAGGACACAGGAAAGTTCTCCCACTGATTTTAATAATTCAACAATGTTTAGAGTTACTAATGTACCTGGTATACATTGTTCATGTGTGTGAGCTGTTCCTTAATTATGTAAGTAAAAGCTGTAAAAAGTTTACTATGGGATAGTTTTCTTTATTGGATGCCCCAGAATGGAAGAAAAATGCATCTTAGGTCCACCCTACTCCCTAGTGGTATAAATTTGGCAAATGGGTTGTCTAAAACAAATTCTAGAGGACCTGAAAGTGATCCTGGGGTAGGTCTCTGGAGGAATCAGTTTTCAAACTTAGGAGCAGTTTCTCTGTTACAGCAGGAGCTATAGAGATCATTAAAATGGTCCAAATGAAGATACCTACAATATTTCAAGAGTATGTATATAGTGAAAGATCAGAATTGTGCAAGCCATGTTATTCCCTGTGACACTCTATGAAAGCTAAAGTTGGACTTTGAAGAGGCCAGATAGGAGGAGTATTGACTTTTTTGAATCTTGGTGTTAGAGAAGACTCCTGAGAATACCATGGGAAGCCAAGAAAACAAACCAATGGATCATCAAACTATTTCATAGAGTTCATAAACTCTAAACATTGTTGAATTATTAAAATCATTAAAACCCTAACTCAACCCAGAGCTCTCATGTGAGACTAGGCTGAAGCTGCCATAACTAAAGATGAAGCAGGTATGTAAGTAGAGAGGACAAAAAGCCAGGAATCTGGTCTAAAAGATCCCTTTGAGGGAGTAGATAAGAAGGAAACAAGTTGTTAAGAAAACAAAGGGAAAAAAGTCATCTGAACCAGACAAAGAAAGTTGGGCCTGAGCACATGGAAAAACCCCCAATCCCAGCTAATCAACAAAGCAAGAACTTTTGGGGATAAAAAGGTGTCCTAAACCTCACCCACTCCTTGAGTCGTCCTCGGATCCAGACTTGGTGGCTTCCATCCCTCTAACTGGTGCCTGGCAACCTAGTTGAGAAGGACATGGGTAAATGTGGATGAGTGTGTGTGTGTGTGTGTGAGAAAGAGCAAATGTACATTGTAACCAGTAAAGTTTTGTTGTTACTTTAAATTCACTAGGTCTCCATGTAGTCCAAAGAACCTTTTGTGCCTCAGTGTTTGGCTGAAAGGGGTTTGTGTGTGTCCCTAATTATTTCCTGGCAGTTGACCAGGCCTGTGTGTCTTGTTTGCTCTAGCGACACCTATCTGAAAACCCAGGTAGAAAGCAAGGGGGGCTTACAAGATCAGCATGCCTCAACAGGCTGTGAGTGTGTGAGTGAGTGACCATAAGCCAAACATGGGAGTGCCTGTAACGCTCACCCATGAGAACAAATGACCAGGCTCAAATTATCCTACTTCAGACACATTATGCTAAGATTTAGCTCTCTGGAGTAAAGACTCTAATGCTGAGAAAGGTGGAAGGAATGAGGATGACCAGCAGCAAGATCGATGGAGTCAGATACAGTGGCAATGACTGGATTGTTGAAAGACTTGAAAGACCAGGTTAGGAACAGATCATCATGGAGTATATCTATGTGGTTGCTTAGAGTTCACAACAACTTAATGGCACATATTTCTTTAATTGAATTTATTAGCTTCCCAATTCCTATGGGCATAATCAATCAATGGGTATGTTGGTGTTGTGAAAGACATATTTATATATTGGAGAAAGGAATCAGTGTGCCACAAAATATGTTCTTTTCCCCAGCAACTGTACCATTGCAAAGTTTTCATTATTGTTTAATAACATAGTTTAATAAAAAAAGCTCCAATTAGTTTAGAAGATTCCAAAATTTCTCTAAATATCCCTGATTTGGTTCATGGTTTATCCAAATCTGATGTCCACCACTTAAAACAATTCCATTGCTTTCTAAGTCATCTAGGTTTTCTTTCGAGTAAAGATGCATAGAACTGGATTTTAAGAATGTTATTAACAGATTATGGGACAAACTGTTATTTGACCCAATATTATTTACTGAGGCTGACCACATATCTCAAGATCATGGTAGATTATTTTCTTAATGATGCTAATCATTCAAGCGGAGAGGTTTTTGTACTGAAAATATCCACTGAGTTTGGATCCTCTCCAAAGAACAGGAAATTAATTACAAGGTGGACATTAGTTCAGACATCTGATCTTTGCCATTTAAAAATCTTCTGAATTACTGGCCTTGAATCATGGCATTTTTTTATTTTGTAAATGGGTAGCATTTTCTATTTATTTGTATGATGTTAGAAAAATATCCTTTTAAATATTATCTTCTAGTCTTCCTTTTCTTCTACAATACAGCAAGAAGAGTTTGATACCAATCAACAGATCTCTTGACAGGATGTAGAACAGCATATTATTTCATTTATTCTAGGCTAATAGTCTTATTAAAGTCATTTATAAGTGCCATAATTCAGAAAGTGGATAATTAAAGAAGAAATTGTAATAATTTATGAGCATACAAAGGTAAAATTAGTCTGAATCCAAATCCTCCTGAACATCCACTCCTACTTTATTCTAGGCAAATGGACAGATCTTCAGTCCTTTTCATGGCATTGAAGCTCCTGATATAATTTATTTCAGGAATGGATAAATTCATTTGAATTTTTAGAGATAGTTCAAATTCTTTCCATCTTGAGAATTTAAGCACCAAAATGAACAAAATTATCACCCTTCTGCCTCAGTCAAATTCAGATGGTACAGCTATTCCTTTCTGAGACAGGACCATATGTGGTAGCCTACCATCAAGCTGTCTGTGGTTTTTTAAGCCCTTTACCAAAAAGGGTAGCTGGTGTGTCTGGCTATCAGATGATTAACTGACTGGGCACCCACAGATCTTTCTGAGAGCAGATTCTTCTTTGAGACCTGATTCTCTCTCTCTCTCTCTCCTCTCTCTCTCTCTCTCTCTCTCTCTCTCTCTCTCTCTCTCTCTCTCACACACACACACACACACACACACACACACACACACACACACACGTCAGTCTGGTGAGGTAGTTAAGATGCTAGATTAGGAGGAGACCCAGGTTCTAGTCCTCCCTTAGGCATGAAAGCCAGCTGGGTGACCTTGGGTCGGTCAGTCTCTCTAAGCCCTAGACTGGGAAGTTGAAAAACATCTATCCATCAACCAGAAAGGAATTAATATGGTAGATTACAGTCCATAACTTTCCATGAAGAGTCTTTATCCTTCAGTGGACTGTACATACGTACACACACACATATACAGTGTAAAGAAAGAAAAGTGCTGTGATGGCCAATATATATCATTTCACCCAGGTATAAATAAGCTAATAGCAATAGTAAACTCTTAAAAGAAATTTGAAAAAGAGGCAAGTTGATATACCCTTCCCACCGCTTTTCCTGAGATTCATTTACTCCGTGTGAAAGAGGCAGGAAAAGCATGCAATTTAACCAAGAGTGGGGAGCAGATTTAGCCTGCCTTTGTTTGAGACCCAGCCTAAGTACATCAGAAAAGACAGACACCCCTTCCCCACTTTGGAATGATGTTTTAGAAACAACAACAAAACAGAAAACTGAGCAATACTCCAATAATGCACACCATGCATTTCTATTCGCACATTAGCCCTTTCAAGAGCAATGTGGTTTACTCTCAAGAAGACAGTGGAGAACACCAGCCTGATTGTGTCATGTATACCATAGATGAGGAACACTTTGCTCTCCAGATGTTACTGAAATACAGTCCCTTGTGGCCACAGCTTGCAAATTTGGTGATGAAGAAGGCTGGGAGTTGTAGTTCAGCAACATTTGGAGACCCCCAAATTGGCAATTCTGATGTAAGCACCTACAGATTACTGTTTATCTCAAGAGCCTGATATTTGGAGGCAATTCCTCCTTTAGCATGACATTTCTTACCCATTGCTGTGGTTTTGGAGTGGAAATGCTAAAATATATTCAAAGAATATGAGTCCTTAAAAACATTGCTTCTTCTGCCAGAGGATTTTCAGCAGGTAGACAGCAGGTGGCACCAAAGAACAGCAACATGCCTTCTGCCTGCTGTATGGGAATTGGACAACTGCTTTTCCATCCGCTTGCAATTTTGCAGAGTTCCTGCTGGCACTATAAATTGCAGAAATGTACACTCTGCTGCACTGCCTTTATTAACATTTTATGTCAGAGAATCAATTCCATTTGCAGATGTTCTGCTGGCTGAAATGCTGAGGGTAAAAAACTTCATCTGTAGACCAAACATTATGGCAAAGAGCACATGGAAAAAAACTAGTGTGTGCTCTGAGTTTTGGAGCCGTGCACACTTCAGCTTCTAAGTTGAAAAGGCACTTCCAAGCTTGCAGGGACAACCACTTAAAGCAACTGCATCTTCTCCCAGGATGACACAGTTGCCCTCCACACCATCCCACAATCCTGGAAAAAGAAGTAGCTGCTTTAAAAGTTGCACACATGCTATGTTTGTGACTCTGTGCCCTCCAAATCCCCTTTAAAAAAAAAAAATGAATCTGAAGCACTGCAGAGCCTGGGTGTGTGTGTGTGTGTGTACTTAGTGCATGGTTAAAATTAAAGGCAAACAACACCTTTACTATATTTGATCATTTCTGCCTTATGGAAGGTCCAGCAACTTCGAGCTTATTTTATTTTATTTTATTATTTTTCTTCACTATTTTGAGTCTGGAGGATTTAAGGTATATGATACTTATGACACCACTGGGAAGGAAGTTGAAAATATTTCCTTGATTTTTTAGCATTTTCTTGGTTGGGGGGCGTGGCTAAGAAGAGCAATGATATGATCTGTCTTGCAGAAAGTTAGGGCATACATTTCCACCTGTTTTCATAGCTTTTAGGGGAAATGCACTACTTAAAAGTAGAAGTTTTACTACTGAACTTTGACAGTGTATTATTAAGGGACTTCAAGGGACCTGAGAGATACACATGGACCACAAGTTGGAGGTTGCCTACTCCTGCTTTAGATAGGCAACCATCCCCAAAATACCATCTCTTCTGGCTAATAGAGAATAGATGTCTTCTTGCTGATTTGCCTTACTCTGGTTCTAAGTTGCTAACTCAGTCCTGATCAGGTCCAGCCCTACTATTTGTCTACCTTGATGGGCAAGTGCTGGGGGCAGCTGCAGCAAACCCCCTTACTCCTTCTGAGTCCCTTGAAAATTCCCCTTTTTTGGAAGAGAAAGTTATAGCTATGACATAGTGTGACCTACTTCCATCAGCTTGTTGCTTCAGGGGCAGTCTCATCAACTTCAGTATCTAAAATGGACATTGGAACAATGCAATCTTATTTTTGTGTCAGTGAAGACAGAGTCTTGGGTTGCCCCTGAATTTGCAGAAATAAACTCACCATTTTAGGAGAATGACCAATGCCACTCTTCCACATGAAGAACCTGAATTTCTGAAATTCATGGCCCTGGAGTTTAAGTGGATCTTAACAGCCTGGAACATGGTCTGGAGGTGGACAAGAAAAATGGTGAAGAGCCTGGACACTGAGTTTTTTACTCCATATATGAAGAGGTTTGTGATAAGTTCTTTTCTTTAAAAATGAACCAATCAAAATGGCCGTCCACTGTCTTTGACTAAAGCATTGCAACAAAGTCTGTGTGCTGATTTCTGGCACTGTCACATATCTCTTTTGCACAGCTGGTCTTCTGCATCTTGACCCCTGGATTTGCCTTGGTTTCTCATTCAGCTTGATAGCCTGTCTCTATTTGGAAGTTCATTGGACCTTACTTATAATCAGCTGCAAATGCTTGACTAACCCCACATCCTCTAGAGCTCATTTACTACTCACTTGGGGTCCAGTTCATTTGTTTTGCAATTTTGATTCTCCAGAAACAAGAACACTAGGCATGTTTTACATCCCTTGTTGCCTGAAAAGCTGAAAGGACAATGACCTTATAGCAGATAGTCATTTTGCTTGGAGAACGTGCTGAAAGGCCAACTTAGACTCACTTAGGAAGCACACCTTAATATTTATTATAGAATGTCTTTAGAAAGCCATACCCATTCTGCCATACCTTTTGAAGCTGAGGTTGTGAAGCAGGAGGCTTGTTCCCCCTCCCAGACAGAACATCAATCTCTTCCTTTCACCATCTGAAATTTCCCTGCAGAAGAAAATTGGGTGTGCATTGGTGTATGTTGTGCTTTGTAAGTATGCTTGGCTTACAAAATGAGAGGGGAAGAGTAAGGAAAGCTCCAAGGCTATGCAAAGAGAATGCAGTGAGGCATCTCTCAGTTGAGAGAATTCCATAAAACTGCTAAGAAAAAAAAAAAAACTTAATGGTTCCTTCTTCCAATAAGCCGGCTTTTCAGATGTGAAAAGAAGCAAAGGAGCTGGTAATTCGTATGTCAGCAGTCGCCATTCCTTTGTGGAAGCACAAAAGTGGAGTCTGTTGCTCTCTGCCCTTCGACAAACATTGGGAATTGCCATTTTGCAGTCATTGTCAAACTTGCAGAAGTAAGACAGGCACCTTGGAGTAGAGATGATGTCTTAGTAAGTGGTTGGGCTGTTGCACGGGTAGCAAACAAAAAATAATAGATGACTTGAAAAAATTCACTTCATTGATGAAAACCATCAGTGGGATGAACAAGATCTATAATAAAAATGCAGAGAACAGCTTTAATATATTTATCTGTAATGTTAGGAAAGAGGACTTGTCTAGCCCTCCAGTTTGCTGTAGTACAAGTGTAAAGGTCTGTGGGAATGACCTTGGGAGACAGGAGGAAGAGCCGCAGACTGGGCAACCATCATGCAAAAGGTATCTCAGCCTACAAAATCAGAGGGGACATGGGAAGCATTTCAGAAGGGACCCTCCCTAGTTTTCCACAAAGTAAAGGGAAAGGAGGGGAGAAATACTTTCAGACTTGCAAGATTCTGTTAATGTAACCTTAAAGAGTTAGTACTCACAGATGTGCTGCTTGTCTGGACAACCTCAAAGGGCTGACAAGTCACAAAAATGACAGCCAAGCATGGACAGTGGGGAGAGATTATGGGAACTGTGCTTCCTTAATAAACAGAGGGCTATAGATTCTCCTGATATAAATTAATAAAGTAGTAACCTGGGGGAAGGGGGAGCTTGAGTCAATCTTGACTTCTGACAACTGTCTGGACAAGTCCCTGCAGTTTTTTTGGCAAGATTTCAGAAGGGGTTTGCCAATGCCTTCTTCCTAGAGCTCAGAAAGAGTGACTGGCCCAAGGTCACCCAGCTGGCTTTGTGCCTAAGGTGGGACTAGAACTCCCAGTCTCCCAGTTTCTAGTCTGGTACCTTAACCACGATACCAAACTGGCTCTCGTAGTGAGGTGCAGCACAAATATTATGGATTAAGTTGCCACAGTTTCAGAGGGGACTAAAATATCTTAATTTTCCCTGGTCATCTTAACAAACAAACACAGAAACAAACAAATGGTATATAATATAAAGTTTTATTTTACATTTATTTTATTCTATTCTATTTACTAGCATGGGTGTGGGTGAGGTTTTCCTTGTGCCTTGCCAGCCACCAAGATTCAGAATATATTTTTTTGAAATAAATATATTTTATTTGACAAACTCCCTTGAGTGAGATAAAATCGCTGTGTCATGTGGAAAAACAGGGCAAAGCTATTTAAAATAAATAATACTTTTAAAAATACAACTCCAAATAAAGCAGACATTAAGAGATAAGAAGAGACTTGCTGGATAAGACAAAAATCTGTCTGCATCCTGTTTCCTCCTGGGGCTGAACCGGATGGCAGGGCAAGCAATATGTTTACAGGCATGGACTGTACATTATCACGATTATTGCTGTTACTGTTGATGCTGATGCTGGCATATCCAGAAGGGGTGAGGGGAATTTTGTGACTGATTGCTACACCAATTTAGAGGGCTGTGTGAATTTTTTATTTCCCACTGTTTCCCACTGGAATATTTTCAGAATTTGGTCATTAGTTATTAGTGAAGTATTTTTGGAAAACCACAGAGGTCCAGAAGTGCCTTAGGCCACTTATGGCCATGGGGTCACAGGCTACCACCTTTGTCGTATGGGAAGTTCACAAGTAGTTCATGAGTACCGTTCTGCCTTCTGCTTCTGTTTCCTAGCAACTGGAATAAATAGAGAGTCTGCCTTTAATTCTGGAATTAATTTATCACTACCCTATCTACTAGCCTTTTATTGCCTTTAAGGCAAGGCAGGGAAACTCAGGTCCCCTACATTCAAGTGGCCTCCAGCATGCCATTTGTCACCCTTGGTTAGCCCTCCAAGGTAGACGAGACTAGGAAACCAAAGTCATGAATGCTAATACTGCTTTCATTATTAGGTTACAGTAACAGAATCTTGCAAGTGTGAATCCGCCTTCCCCCTCACTCCCTTTATCTTTGTGAGAACTAGGGAGGGTCTTGTCTGAGACACTTTCTCTGGTTACAGTTCTGGCCTGGACTCAGACTTCTTTTATCTGACCATTGTCTTGTTAGTGGCTCTTCCTCCTGCTTCTCAGAGTTATTCCTTCTTCCCATTACACCCTCACCCTTGCAAGATTGACCATTCACAACCAGGTTTTCCATCCCCTGATCTTATTCCAGAACACTGGGCTATTCTTAAACTTTTATAATATTCTCATCTTACATTGTAAGCTTTTTGCTGGCTCCCTACTCAAGCCAGAGCCCAGTTTTAAACTACTGATCCTTGGGGTTGGGTCCTCTGCTCACAAATCCCTCGATATCCCTAATTTCTCCCTATAGTCCCGTTTGCTCCTTATGTTCCTCTGAATAGGGCTTTCTTCTCCTTGCTGCAGGATTGTTGCCAGGATCTGAGTTTTCAGGGACTTACCCGCCTAACTCTGGATCAGCTCCCACTTTCCCTTCATCTCAGTGAATTTTGGCCTTTAGAAGTAGTTTAAAGACCATTTTATTTGGCTAGTAAGGTGGTAGTTATCCCACCCTACTCACATTAATCTTGATAATTCTTAAGTTAATATCTGGCCTATTTTAATTATGGAAGAATTCATGCCTGGTTTTATGCCTTTATTTTAATTTAGGCACCGCCTAACCCCAAATCAGTTGTGGGCACTGCACAATATAATAATCAATAAAAATGCAATACAAAACAAATGGATCCAGTCACTCAGTACAAAAACATAAATGAAACACATCTAACAAGGGCCTCTATCCATCCTAACCCAAGGCCTGGGAGAAGAACCAAGTTGCTAGGGCCTTATGCAGGGCATTATTTTAAATATATACAGCTGTTGTATGTGGTTGTCTCAGTGTTAATATTTGTTCACAGGTTTGGCTGATAAGTTAAGAACTAATTTATTGGTTCGATTTTGTTTAAATTACGGTATATTTCTGAATTGCAGTGTGAAGCATATTGTTGTAGTTCATAAAGCTGAATTAGAAAACCGAAGAAAGATTTCTCTGCTCAGCATGAGTATCATTCCAGAGTGATTTCAACAGCAGGGCAGGAAGAACTGAATAGATCTCAGCCAAAGCAAAAGAGGAGGGAAATGCTATTTTCTTCTGCTCGGGCAGTCAGATCACTCTCACTGAAGTTAGACTTTTCATTCCTTTCTTCTACCGGATACCCTTCCAAGACATACGTTTGCAACCTATATCTAAAAATAAACATGGTTACAATGATTAGTTGGGACAGTACAATTGAGAGACATGTGACGTGCTTATTGGGTCAAACCAGGATATGAAAATTAAAGGCTGCTGTATCTCAGTTTACCTCCTCTTGATGGAGCCCAAAGGCTTTTGCTTAGCATATTACCTGGTGACATTCATTTTCACCACACAGGGATATAAGTAGACATTCTCCGAGAGACTGCTTTTAATTTTTCTTCTCATTATCTTTGCTTACAGCTGCTCACGCCATCCATGATTTAACTGAAGACATTCTTTAGGAGAGATTTTCATGGATTCAGTAGACTCGTCTGTTTACAGGCAAGAGAAAGGAAGCGTGCAATATAATGTAAGAGATGAAAATGTTACTGGCTTTCACTAAGCAAGGCATAGGGCTAGATCTCAGTTGATGAAAGGTGAGTTCAGATCACAAAAATATGTGGCAGGGGAGGATGTTACATGCTAACCATGGTAGAATATTTTTTTTCAAGAGAGAGGTGCCTTTCTTTTGATCACAGCTGACTCTTGCAAAGGTATCAGATTTTTCAGCAACCCCAAATTATTTCTGATGCTCATGTCCCGCTATGTGGTGGAATCCCAATCTATCCTTGATGCACCACCACTCCAAGGGAGTGCTGCGATCACAAGTGTATGGCTTTGTTACAGTAGCCATTCCCACCCCCACCCTCGATGCCTTCATACTACATATTTTTTTCACTATAAGAGGAAGAAAATGGCAGTGATTCACTGACTGCTGGCAAAAATGTTCTGCTCTTGAAATGAAGGAAGGGAGACCTGCCACCACTGCTATGAAAAGCAGCTCCTCCCCCCCACCCCAAAAAAGTTCAGATCAGGAAGTTCCTCAAATATACCAGCTGCAAGCAGAATTTAAATAATCCACATTTGGTCTTCAAATGGCTGCTCTCGAACATGCTTTGCATCATGTGAAATTGTTCTGATAGCAAAGTCTTCTCTGACCTGATGTCTTCCAGATGTGGCAACCAGAGCAATGTCCAAGATGGCTGGGAATTATAGGATTTAAAGACAGAGACATCTGCAAAACACCAGATTAAGAAATGCTGCAGAAGGGATTTGTAATTCAGAGATGTACTATGGAAAAACCTGCCATGCATATTTAGGCCACTGTGGTGGGTGAGTGGACATTTTTCTGAATCCCCTTGTTTGGACACATTCTGTGTTACAGTCCCAGCTATTCTATATGTCAAAGACAAACTATTTCAAATTTCTATATGTCAAAGACAAACTAGTCTATATGTCAAACACAATCTTAGGTTGCATCAGCAGAAGTTTCCAAATCACAGGAAGTAAATAATTCCTTGCCTTGGTCAGCTCTCATTCCAATTACTACATTAGGCTCTGGGTATGACAAAGATGCTCACAGGATTAGAAAACAAATCCTATGAAGAAAAATGGAAGTAACTGGCACTGTTTAGTCATGAGAAGTCTGAGGCAGAATATGATAGTCCTCTTCAAATCCCTGAAAAGTTTTCTCACAGGAAGAGATCAAGACCTGTCCTTTCTCTTTCCAGAGCACACAAGATGTAATAATGGATTTAAATTACAGAAAGGGAGATTCAGATTGAATGTACATCATAATCTTCTAAATATTAAAAGCAGTTTAACAGTGAAACCCATTTCCCATTCACAGTCATCTAAGGGAAGTCTAGACAGGCAGATGCCTTAATTTGGACTCTTGCATGGAACAAGAAATTGGACTTGATGGCCTGTTTGGCCCCATCCAAATCTAGGATTTTAGGACTCTCAGATGAGCTAGAATTTCTAACATATTTTCCATAAGATGGAAACTTGGCAAAACACTGATAGTTAATATGCACCAGAAGTACACAATCCAAGGTGCCAGATTTGCATGGGGCTTCTAAAATCCTTGGATGGACAGCTGTAGAAGGTGCCAGCAAATTGTAATTTTTACTGTGAGAAGAGGGAAAAGCTATTAAATAGGGGGAGGGTTAACTCTATTTAATGAACTTTCCGAAATTATAAAGCCATTTAAATGTATATTCAATTCAATAAAATTTAATTTTTGTCCTTCCCCTCCTTCTTTGCCCTGAAGCCATCTAAGCCTATCCTGGCACACCTTCCAAGGATTAATTGCAGCCTCAAAAACATTACACGTTGCATATACAGGCAGTTGGTTTTTAATAGCATCATTCTGTTTTGCTTGGGGAGGGAGAGAATCAGTTGAATTTGCAGGGGAAATGAAGCACAGTGAAAAGGAGGGAGGCAGAACAATTTGGGAAAGAGCTTACTCGTAGTTCTGGCACACAGGAGGTTTCGGGGCTGGATTGAGCTCAGGAAGTTGAAGAAAAGGATAAAAGATGGGGTGAGTTTCTGGTTCCCAAATAGGAATTCCTTCAGGTGTTTCACTCTGCAGCTTGAAGGCAGCCCTGCAGCTATACGCACTAGGTGTACGGTGATAGGTAGCACTGCTGACTGAATTGTATCGGTGCCAAAGTGCTGCTAAGTGATGGACGCTCGAGGATAAAGATGGTTATTATTACCAGTTTGCAAATAACATAGCCTCTCAGATCTGTGCTTTGCATAGCAAAGCCTTCACTGATACAGCTTCCAAGCTTTGCTTAAAAAAAAGAAGAAGAACTAAAACAATCCCAAAGATAATAGCAGCAGATTATACCCAGAGACAGTCTCTCAGCATCTCTCTCAGTTTGTTCTGAAGATGGAGAGATTCATTTTGTACACTGGAAAGAAGACATCAATCATGGCTGGTTTCAGCCCCAGCCCTTGTAAAATCCTGGCACGTCTCATTTGGAGTAAAACAAGGTCAGTGCGAGTCTCTCTCAGCCACTTCACTTGGCTCCTACAGTAGAGCTCGCACACACACACAAAAAAAAATTTAAAAAAAAACTGTCCTCCATCCGTTTAGACCGTGGCCCAAGATGGGAATATGTTCTCACCTGTTTTTGCCAGACCCTTCAGCCTAACCACAAAGCAACCTCTGAAAGTTGTTTAAAGGACAGTCAAGAGCCAGTTGGCCCTTGGCATCATTTACTTTTGACCTTACTACTGGGAATAAAACTGAAAGGCCTAACGAAGCTTTGTCTGCAATCCATCTCACTGTGACAATTTGTATCATTGCCCAGAATGCACTGGCACTTCTAAGACTTTGTGCCAATGGAAAAGGACTGCTACTGATGGAGTTGTCAAGAGAACTACTTCTGCTACAGGAATTGATGGGCGGCAATGCAATCAGGAGCCTAATTTTAGCCCCGATGGGATGCGTGCCTTAAAAAAACACGGTGGCCACCTAAACCGGCCTTTATTTTAATATATGTACAAAGTCATATTGAAATTAATGGGAGTTAAATTACTCAGAATGACTAATTGTCATATTGATTTAAATGGGGTTTCTCATGAGTAATTTAGGTTGAAAGCTAAAAACATCAAGAAATGCAGTGATCTAGCAATAACATTGTGGACAATTAATACAGATGAGAGATTATCTGTTCTGTTTGTATGCTGCCTTGAGTTGGACAAAAGAAAGGTGGGACATCAATCTAATAAATAAATATTTCTCCATGTTGGAGACTGAAGCATTTTCTGCGTGTGTGAGTGCTCCTCAGAGCAGGAATCTGACCTGAGCAATGATTAGTGAAGCATGTTTGATCCCTATAACAGAAAGAAGATTAATTTACTGGAAATAGATTATAAGGACAAGAGCCAGTTTAGTGTAGTGGTTAAGGCACCAGGCTAGAAACTAGGTGACCGTGAGTTCTAGTCTCACTTTAGGCAGGAAGCTGACTGGGTGTCCTTTGGCCAGTCCCTTTCTCTCAGCTGTAGGAAGAAGGCGGCAAGGGCAAATCACTTCCCAAAATCTTGCTAAGAAAACTGCAGGCACTAGTCCAGGCTGCCACCAGGAGTCAACACTGACTTGAAGGAAAATAATAATAATAATAATAATAATAATAATAATAATAATAATATAGGCAAAGCTCAGCACCTAGCTAGCTGCACCCCACCAGGAGAAGAGCAGGAGACCATGGTTCCATGCACATGCACCTGGGAAGTAAGGCAGAAGAAAGTGACCTCAGATTAACAGTCTTTTGATAAAGAACAAGAAGAGTGATAGACAAGGAGGAGACACAAAATACATCATTCACTCTCTATCTATACCCTTCAAGGCATGTACCCTTCTCATATACCCTTTGCTCAGTAACATGAAGTCCTCAGAAGACAGGGCCATTAAATATCAATCCCCAACACTTAAAGCCAGAATCTGTACATAACTCCATTTTTTAATGGAGTTGAAAAAGAACCCTACATTTAATAACTAAATAAGGAACCTCATTAAAATACAAAGCAGGCAGAGACCTTAACATCAGATCACCGTGCACTTCAAAAGAATTAGAAAGAGGCACCCAGATGGCAAGGAGGAAAAGCAAAATTATCTCAGGCTTTACACCTTAAAGAAATGGCTTGTAAAGAGGGAAATGTAAGAGACGTGGGTCAAGGTATACAGGTGTGGAGTAGATGGGGGGTGAGGTGTCACATCATACAACTGAAGGTGGGAGATTCAGTGTTGATTTTAAAAAGTACTTCATCCTGAAGGACATAGTTAAATTCTAGAACTAGTTACTGTGGGATGGCAGTAAAGGGGATGAAATAAATGCATGGAGATCAATAATTATTAGTCATGGCTTCCAGAGAAGCAATGGCGGAGAGTGGAGATGATCACCAGGGCAGAAAAAGGAGACTGTGAATGGATTGGCTCCTCAGAATTCCTCTCCAGATCAAGGAGAGGAGTAGGATCACCCACAAGTTTGCTCCATACAGAGGGTCCCAGAAAGAGATAATAAAATAGCCATCTCCAGCGGGTTTTAGAGCTCTGGGAACCGAGGGGGAAACCATCTTGCCTAAGCTGTGGTCCAGCACCTTTAAAAGGGCACTGGGTTTGCCCACTTCCTCTCTTAATCACCTCAGGAAATTGCCTGTTATTGATTTTTTGGATGTTAAGAATCTTCAGAAGGGCAAGTTTCATTACACCAGGAGAGTTTCATTCTATCCTTGATGAAAGAAGTTTCATGTAAGTTTAAGGATTAAAAAGAAAAAATTTTTTTTTTGAAAAACAGCAAAAGGGGGAATAGAATGTTGATTCTGGAAAGTTAAGGGGCCAGATGGACTTGAAATATTGAAATATTCTTTCAATATTTCTTGTGTGGGTTGTTTAACATTTTATAAAAATATATATGAAGGTTTTCAAATTAACTGTAAGAAATCCTTCCATGGAAAAATTTTATTGATTGAAAAATAAACATGTGATAAGAGGGGACTTTGATGGTTGACTAGAGGGAACCAGAGAGAACTAAAGATTACAATTGAAAGAGAAGAGAGCCATCAATAAAATGGAGCAATGGCATTTGACTATAGAAGAAATGAAGGATATTTGGGAACAATGAATCCAGAAGTTGTCACTATAAAAATGGATTTAACAGAGGCTATGGAAGAAGAACAGATTTTACTGGACAAAAGAGACTGAGGCTGATCTTGAACGTAGATCTGAAAATAGATTTAAAAATTCTAGACTACCAGAGTGGTATGGAAAAAAGATGCCACATTGGATTTACAAATGAAACTGGCTGATGTCTTAATAATTAAAGTGGAAATACAAATAATACATCAGAAGAGTGACTTGGAAAGCTGTCTTATCTTGGATTTACAAAAGAGACATGTTAAACTACTGAAGAAGTTCCTGAGAGGAGACAAAGAGAATATGATAAGAAATCAGCTTGCGGGACATTATTTGAAGGGATTAAAGATTAAGTTTTTAAAAATAAATGGAAGGAATATAAAGTGGATTTATTGAACCAGGGTTAAAATATAGATATTGTAGTTTCTGGTAACTATTTGGTTTCTGGTAGCTATGGAACATTTTTTTTTTAACATGGATTGAATGACAAGGCTTTAAAATTTTGTTTATAGATATCACATAAGATATGGGGAGAGATTTCATTTGCTTTATTTTTTAGAGACAGTGATAAGTTGGAACACAACATGGATTTATTTGATTAAGGTTAAATTTTATATGTTATTATTTCTAGTAGCTCTTAATGGACTTTTGCTGATTAGGACTGAATGGTGAGTTTTTACAATTTGTTTATTGATAAGAGATGAAATATGGGAAGAAGAGATTTTTTTATTGAAATATTAGACAAGGTGTTAAGTTACTGAAGTTGTTTATACTTGTCTGGAGAGAGCGGGGAGTCATTTCTTTCTATACCTTTCTTCTTTTTCTTTTTTTTTTATGCTCTTTTTTTCTTTTTCTCTGCAACTTTTATTTTTTTCTTTACTTTTTATATTTTTCTTAGTTTGTATTAGACTTTTATCTTTGCATTTGTAAACTTTAATAAAAATCATTATAAAAAAATAATGATTAGTCATTATGGTTAAATACTATTCTCAATATTCCTCTAATGCCAGTTGCAGGGGACAGCTGTTAAAGACAGCTAAGGGCAGTGTGCCCTGAATTTGGACTTCCAAGCAGTATCTGGTTGGCCACTGTAAACATTTAGTAATGAACTAGATCAGATTTCATTTTTCTTAAATTCTTATCTAAGGCTATGTCCCCATTTGCAGCTAGGCATTGCACAAAGATGCCCAGGCAGCCATTTTTTTCTACAGTGTCCCCCAGATAGTGCCTTCATCTTGTCCCCAGCCCGTGGGTGAGACAGGCTTGAACCATCCTTAGCTGATGTGTGTGTGTGTGTGTGTGTGTGCGCGCCTTCAAGTCAGTGTTGAGTCCTGGGGACTGCCTGGACAAGTCCCTGCAGTTTTCTTGGCAAGATTTCAGAAATTGTTTGCCCATGCCTCCTTCTTCCTAGGGCTGAGAGAGGGGGACTGGCCCAAGGTCACCCAGCTAGCTTCATGCCTAAGGTGGGGCTAGAACTCATGGTCTCCTGGTTGCTAGCCTGACCACTAGTCCTAACTGTCTCTCTCCTTAGCTGTACTTTCCACTTAGTCCAACCAAAGGCTGCTGAAAGGCACACAAAATCTGTTAGCTTTGGCCTTCATAGTGTGGGATCCCCAAAGTCAAGATGGTAGTTGCAACCATCCAATTGAAGCCCCACCCTTTTGTTCAAACAGGCAAGGCTTTGTTTGTGCAGTTACATCTGTCATCTTGATTTTTTTGACCCCTCTTTCCATAGTCTCCCCTGTTAGGTTTTGTCACTTATGATGTAGGGCGGTGTTTCTCAACCTCAGCAATTTTAAGATGTGTGGACTTCAAGTCCCAGAATTAAAATTGCTGAGGTTGAGAAATACGGGTGTAGGGAAGTCAGGGAACTAGGAATGACTGAGGCACCGAAGGCAAGATATAGATTGGTGATGGTGACAGCAAATGTCATGCCAGAATAGTTTGGGGTAGAAGGTGATAGTGGGAAACACCCTATGGAATGTGGCTTTCTCAAATTTTCACCTGCTGCTTCATCCTCAATACAGTGAATAATTAACCTGAATAAAATAGGAAGCAACCAAGCTTTATTCGTTCCTCCCCGTGTGGCAACACAGCAGCTACAGCTGTGACCGCAAATTCTCTACACAATCTCTGGCTGGGATCACGTGGTAAAGAAATATATTGAATTTGGTTGTGTGTGTGTTTCTTTTTAAGAATTCAAAAGCCAGGGCGTATCATGGAATAATGGCTTGGAATAGATGAGGGGGAAAATGTTGGATGCATAAAATACAAGCTTTTTTGTATCACGAAACAATTTTATACATTCACTTTTCCGAGAGAAACCCAAACATCACCAAATATCAGCATAGCATTTTCACAGCTCAGCTGGCTCTAAATATACCAAGGTTTACAGTGATTTTTCTTTTTTTGACAGAACACTGGGAGGCTGTTATTTACTTGTTCCTGAAACACTGATTTAAAAAACTCTCTGTTGTAATATATTCCTCCTTCATAGATCAGCAGTCCAGGTAAACAACAATGCAAAATGCACAAACCCACATTCCCCAGCCTATAATTGATGGATATATGTATGTCAATGACCCTTTCTCATGACATTCTCCCTTTTTTTTTCCCTCCTGGTTAATCCAATTCTCAAACAAATCAAGAAGTAAATAGGATTTTTTATTTATTTATTTTGCTCAAAAGCAAAGCTTCCACCGTTAATTACCGAAGGGATCTAGCTGTCGTTCAGGTAATTTGGAATTGTTAGGCAGTGCTCATCTTCGGCAAATATATATTCCCCAAGTAAGCTAAAAGGATTATTTTTATTCCGCTTTATAAGACCAAAGAGAACGATGATGTCAACCCATGGAGTTATTTCAAGAGGAGCAAAAAAACAGAAGCATTAAAATACAAGAGCACAGATTGCAACAATGAAGGTGAGAATTTCATCTCAAGTAGAAGTTACGACCTTTTTCTTGGGGAAGGGCATTTTTGCAAGAGACTGTGATGGTCTTTTTATAAACCAAGGATTTTGCAAGCTTATCATCCCTCCCACCCCCATGCCCACTGAACTGCCCCATAGAATGGAATGCCTGGTTGGTATGTGGATCATTCCTTCTATGAGAGTTCACGGCTGGAATTCAGCTTCACGTGCACCAGCTGTCTGCGCCTATTAACTGACTGACCTCTGGGAGAAGTCAAAGTAGAGACAGTTAACAGAGGAATGTTTCCCTTTTATCTCTTTCCCTTTTTCCAAAAGATTTTCTTTGCATGCCTCGACGTACTGTAAAATGTCTCTTGTTGGTTAGACTAATATCCTTCTGGCTTTTATCACTTTTCTCCTTTTCTTCCTTGGCCTCAGAATCACTTTCCCTCTCCATAATGAAGAAAGGGGATATTACAGGCTTATAACAATAGAAAGATTTAAGTAACTTAGTTTTTTCTAACACCAGCCTCAAGAATAGTTTCAAGTCAAAGTTCTGCTCCAAATGTTAATGTTTCCCTGTTCAAACATTTTTTTCCCACTGTATAAAACAATCTGCTCTCCAGTTTGAATGGTCAGTCTGTGGTCATTTTTTTCTCAGTTTATGGGGTGGGAACAATTTGAGCTGTATTTGCTGAAGATCTTTCTAGGGATCTGGTCACAAGCTGCAAGTTACCTTGGTGGCTTTTGATATCTTTCAATACCACTGGTGGCGGTATTCTTTCAGGCAACTGCCTCCTTTCATATTATCTGGTGCCCATGGGTGAGTTGGCTGGCCAGCTTAGGTCGTGCCAGCTTGGGATGTAGGCTGGCTTTTCCTGTTTCGGTAGGGCGGAAGCTGCGAGGAAAGTTAACCGGCCTTGATAAAAAGATGGTAGCTGCTGCACTGCAAGGAAAAGGTTGACTGAAGGGAGAGGACTGCGAAGGGGCTGGGACTTGACGAATGGCTATGGAGCTGCCTCTCTTTCTGCCCTGCAGCGCCTGGTTTTGGCAGGGTGTGGGAGGCGCTCTGTCAATGGCCCTCAATCGCTCCCCCAAAGAGGTGCTGTGCCATGAGAAAGCCTGGTCCCAGGGTGGAAGGCACTGCTTCACTTTTGGAAAATCACCCCCTTCCCTGAGATCTCTCCGTTCTGCAAGAAGGGGCAAGGAAGGGGGAAAAAAAATTCTGTAGGCTCTGTCTCCTGTGCCTGATCTGTTTTTCTCTCCCCCTCACTCACCCCGACAGTGGAGAGACTGGAGAGGAAGGGATTACAAGAGAGTAAGCAGGCATACAATAGGGAATACATTGGGCTGTTGTGTAGCATACTCAGGGCTGCCAGTGCCACCACATTCCTTTCTATGTGTATTTCTCATTGTTTGCCTGCTTACTCTCTTGTAATCCCTTCCTCTCCAATTCCTCTGCTCTGCAAGGGGTGGAGGAAGAAAAACAACAGGTCAGGCACAGGACAAAGCATACTGACTGTAACGGTGATCATGTGACTGAGAGACAGTACCATCGTAACTCTGAACGGTCGCTGAACAAGGCAGTTGATAAGCGATGACCACCTGTAGTGGGAATATGTAATCTGTGGCCAAAAAAAAAAAAAAAAACTTCACTGAACAAAGTGAAAATAGTATCTTTCTTCCCAGTTTGTTATACAGAAGTGAGAACTGGGAGTGCCATGAGAAACATGAATGTAAGTTGAATGCAGTGAGAATGGAATATTTATCAAGTGTGTATTGTAAACAAGGGGTTAAAAATGAAAGGGCATTGAATGAATGCAGATTGAATACTCATTTTCTTCACCCAACGTGTATGAGGTTGATATAGGGCAAAGCTCCCTTAAATCAATCCAGATTGTTCAATGAAATACTCACACACCTAGCCGTAGTTATCTCTTTCACTGAACTGAGGAAACTAGGATGACAAGTCCTTTTTCCTTCAGCTTCATTATGATGCTTTCTAAGGCAATAGCTTAAACCAATTTAAAAAACAATCGCTAATTTGATTGCAGGAAGGAATCATAAGCTGAATGCATTTTGGAGGCTTGTTGCATTAATTATCTGTGGGGAGGAGAAAGGCAGGACAACCTCATTGATCAAAACTTGGAAATCTGTAGGCTACTTTGTCAGGAGCATGGAGTACAAATGTGATAATAAATAATGAAACAAAATGTAAACTAAATCCCCTAGAAAATTCCCTTGGTCTGAACTTGCCAAAATTTGGAAACTAAGCATACGTCCAGGGAATATTAGGGCCATAGGCTAGACTGGGAAGTATAAAACCAAGCTAGAGGATATGGTGGCAAACCACTTCTCTGTGTCACCAGAAGACATTTTCTCTTTTATACACATAGATGGAGAAGAACTTGAGCTCAGTTCAAAAGAGACTTTTTGAACCATAAACATCCATAAGGCCTGGTTGTCTAAGGCAATATTTCTCAACATGAGCACCTTCCAGATGCATGGATTTCAACTCCCTGAATTCCTTTGCCAGCATGACCATTGCTAAGAATCTGGGGTGTAAGTGTTGATTCTTAGGCTGCTAAGGATTAAAAGGATACCTCCAAGCTCCTCCATGATCAGTGAAAAGACCCACCTCTTCACCATTTCACAGCTAAGTCATTAGAAAGGAATTTCAAAGGGCTCCACCCTAATGCCTTAGTAGATGATTGCTTCTACAGGGGACATAGTTCAATTACTGAAGTTCTTCTAACCCTATCTTTTTCACTTCAGTAAGTTAAGAGGTCTCTGTGATTCTTGCCAGGGAAAATTACAGATTACTTTCTGTTGGGAGCAACTGAACCCAAAAGTCTGACACTGGAGGCTGGAATCCACACATTTGGAAGTTGCCCAAGTTGGAAAATACTAATCTAAGGGATCGGTTCTTCGATTGCAATCCTGTCCCACTGTTAGGATCATAGGAAGAGATCTTCTTAATATCCTCTTGGAAGATTCATCTGCTGTCCACCTTTCTGGCGCAAAGAAACAGCCTTCATCTTTTTCCAAGCTAAGGATCACACTTCCTTGGAAGTTGCATTTGCCCCTCTTTCAACATATATGAAAGCTGTAAAGATGGTTTCTTTCACTAGGCTTTTAATTCTTCAATGATTTTACTACTAAATTTATTTTAAAATTATACTGTGTTTTTAGTGTTTTATATTCTTTTTCATTTTTCTTCATTGCCTTGAGTATTGCCAGAATGGAAAGAGTTTGCACAGTGGGTGAGTGCTTTTTAGTTCTTGCTTGCTTGCTTGGCTAATTTATGATTCCATGTAATGTTTGAACCCAGGACATAGAGTAACTCTGTGTTGTTCAAACCTACTTAGAAAGTAATAACTAAAGATTCTGGACCAAGAACTTTTCTATAGAGTTTTGTAAGGTTTGTTTTGGGACCTGGTGCTTCTCCATTTTTTTATCAGTATTTTAGATCAGAGGTGGATAACTTGTTCCTTGAATATTGTTCTGAATCTTTATTTATTTGCATATTTGTTATCACTTCCAGCTCCACCTAGCAAGATTTGATGGCAAATCTTTTCACAACCTGCCTTATAGTTTTCTGCCAGTTTCCAGCAAGAAATTAAAGAAATTGTGTGATGTGTCTTTGAAAAGGATTAGTTTGCCCAAACTTCATCCTTTCCCACCCCCCAAAATTGAAAATCAAAGCACAAAAAGCCTTCTGTTCACTCACACCGCATCCCTGGTGGTCTCTGGCTACCAAAAATAATGCCACCTCCCTAGCTGCAAAACAGCTGCCCACCTCTAACTTAGATGAAAAATTGGTTCTTCAGCATCTTACAGTGGGAATTCTCTAATGGAGCTTTGTCTATGCCCCACAGTTGGGTTGCCTTTAGAACATCCTTTTCAGCATTCTCACCTAAGCCATTCTGTCATATTAATGCACTGTGTTGCTGAAAATAAGCCCCCAACACTGACCATTGACCTTTCTATAATACTGTTACCACTAACTGGTGATGCTTGATAGCCAAAGTAAACCAAGTTAAAAAGAAATATTGAGTCTGAAAAGAGCAAGAAAAGTGCTCTGACATTTTAGCTCAAAATCACACATCTCCATTCACCGGCTGACCTTTTAATCTTTTCTACTTCCTTTGCTTTGAGAAATTGGAAAGGCGCATTTAGTGCCAAAGCTTTGCATACTTGACTTTTGAAAGGGTCAAGCTTCTGAAAACTGCAAAAGGAGACAAATTTTGCACATGAGTCACAAGATAATAGTATGATTATTGGTTAAGGGGCAGGCGCCATGCTATTAAAAAATATGA
The DNA here is from genome assembly GCA_030867105.1 of Liasis olivaceus. NCBI lineage: Eukaryota > Metazoa > Chordata > Lepidosauria > Squamata > Pythonidae > Liasis > Liasis olivaceus. The sequence goes on from CM061355.1 coordinate 70,213,082, forward strand.
TTGTCACTTAGTTAAAGGAATATTAACTGATTAAATGTGCGAGGTCACAGGATCACTTTATTGATGACTTTCTTTACTATTGCATAAGATTAATAATATAATATAATAATAAGATTTCTGATTTTGAGAAAGTGTATTTAACATACATGAAGAATACGGTTGTTTATTCTAACCATTATTTGTAAAATTTATAAGCCACTTATTATTAACAGGGAAAAAAATCTAAAGCAGGATGCATACATTACCTATCTCCCAGCTGCTAATTTTGCAAAATAGCTTTAATAAACAGGCATTTAATAAGAGAGCTCTTCTTGGTATAGCTGCAGTATTTTCCTGTGATTGTTTTTTAAGCTATTATATTTGCAATGTCATTTTCACTTCTTTTATTCCCTCCTTTCAAACCAATGAAAAACTATTCATCAATTAAAACTATACCCCTTCACATACCTTCCTCTCTAGGAGAATACTATGGCAACTGGGGTAGATAGGATGAATGGGAACCTTCACTGATCAAGGGCTACAATTGCTATATTTTTCCAGTTAGGTAGGGCATAAGTGCATACAATATATGATTGTATATATTGTTTTATTGGTTGCAAGCTGCCCAGAGTTGGTTTTGAGATGGGTGACAAATGTTTTAAATAAATGTTTTAAATAAATAAATAAGATAAAGTATCTCCAAAGGACTGAGCTTAGTTCTCTTTAATTAGGCTCCAAAGATACTGGGGATGTTTTGAATGGATTTACTCTCTGCACAGATCCTGAATATATAAGCTGACTTTCTCTCATGCTCAGCTGTGTGTTGTGTGATCTGGGCCTTCAGAATGGTGATGTGAAACTGTTCATGGAGTGATACAGATGGAAAATGGGTCATGTTCCAAGCTAAGGAAGTCTCTTTTAACTCCTTGGAGAATAGTAAAACTTAATGCACTCATGAATAAGTGAAAAATTAGTCTTGGAAGGAGAAAAAGGAGGAGAGACAATGTTTGGTTTTATGATTTTTTTTGATGGGGGTGGGGGGATTTCAGAAACATAATAGTTGGTTTTGGTATTGATTCATCAATTGATTCATTGGTTAGTGGTTTTGTCAATTTTGTTCTCAAATTTGTCTTGGCATTGATATCTGAGGTGCAAACTTTAGATTCGAAAGGGATACGGTAAAGAGATCAATATACCAAACAGAATGCTTAGTGATATTAGGAACTGAATCTGACTCCATCTGTATGGGTTCAACCACTGAGCTATATTATTAATCAAACAGATAATTAAAATAGTGTACTTACATGCTTAACTTAGCTACTGACTGAATCAATGGATCTAATCAAATGCTAAATCTAGGGGGACAAATGCAAGTTAAAACTAACCAAACTGGGTATGTTGTGCAAATCCACATACTCAGTCTTTTACTAGCATGAAAAATCACACTGGACAAACCCAGCTAGAGATGTTGTGCATCACTGTTTCTTTTAGAAAATGAAACAGATCACAGACAAAACAACAATTGTCTTCCACTTTAATCCATGGGGAAGTTTTATTGTATGAAAATAGAGGTTTGCTTTTACCCATGCAGCTGTGGCTTTTGTGGTTATTGTTACAGCTACACTCTTTGTCTCTTTTTACTACCTTTCTATTCTTATACTTAAGCCTTATTTCTACATTTTCTCTGTATGGATCTTATGACTTGTTTCTTTCTATTGTGTTTCTGTTCTCATGATCTCTATATATTTATTCATATATATATATATATATATATATATATATATATATATATATATATGAATAAATAGGAGCAGCTGGATAGCGTAGTGGTTAGAACACCGCCTTTGATGCAGGAGACCGGGGTTCAAATCCCGGCTGGCACCTACCTTACCAGTAGGGGTCCTTAGGCAAAGACCCCCTAACGCTTCACCTGCCTACCTCAAAATATGAGAGTGACACAAACTAAGAGAGTCATGCCGGCTCAGACGTCGCCCGGATTAACAAGGTCCGCATCATATGTTGGGGAACCAGGACAATCTGATGTTAAATGGGCTACTGGAACAAACCATACATGGACAAGACAAGAGAACTTGGAAATGATGGAATGCTACTACAACAGCAGACCTAATGAGAGGGGATATATGAAATGTATGAGGGAACTATGGATAGACAGAAGGCCTACATCCGCACTAACTGAGAAACAACTAGTTACCCAGCGCTTCAACATAGTAAAGAGGAAGCTGCTCTCATAACTCAAGATAGACCAGCTCTACATTACAACCTGGACTCAAGCAGACCAGGAAGAACAAGCAGTTGTGCAGCCAACACCTGAAGCTGGAATGTCACTGCCACCCCTTCCATTACAGAGCACAGCAGCTGATGTGAGGCATAAGATGATGGATAAACTAGCTATAGTCAACCCTCGAGTCCGATTACCAAGGCTCAGTGGAGAAGTACCATCAGATAGTATGCTAGAAGATGCCAACAGAGCCCTCCAGACAATCCCTACTACCACCATAACTGAAACCAATGAATTGGTATATGCTACAGCCACTGTAATCCTGGAACTGCCTGGCTACACGATCAAGAAGAACAGCAGTACATACCCACCCTGGAAAATGAGATGGGAGGCTAAGATCAAGGCAACTCGGAGAGAAGTCAGTCAGCTGGTGGAACTACAGAAGCGTGTGGAGATTAAGGATAAGACTCGGCTACTGAAAAAATACATGGGCCTGACTCCATCTGAAGCCCTAGAGACTGCTAAACAAAGGCTCACAGCACTGGCTACCAGGCTAAGGAGATACACTAGAGAAGCAGAGGCCAAGAAGATAAATGCCCTGTTCTCCAAAGAACCATCCAAAGTGTACTCCCAACTGCAGTGCAACCACAGAGTATCAGCTGAGCCACCAGCAGCGGAAACTGAACAGTACTGGAAGAACATATGGGAGAAAGAGAAGACGCATAACACCAGTGCAAAGTGGCTGCAGAACCTGAAAGCAGACCACAGCAATCTCCCAGAACAGGAACCAGTCACCATCACAGTAGCAGACATCCAACAGCGGGTCAAGAACATGAAAAGCTGGACAGCACCTGGCCCGGACATGATCCACAGCTACTGGCTAAAGAAACTAACAGCAGTGCATGAACGCCTGGCAGCACAGATGAACCAACTGCTAGCAGCAGGCTCCCACCCAGACTGGCTAACACAAGGAAGGACAGTGCTGATCATGAAAGACCCTCACAAAGAAACAGCACCATCCAACTACCGGCCAATAACCTGCCTCCCCACAACATGGAAAGTTCTATCAGGCATCATAGCTGCCAAGCTACAGGACCATATGGGCCAGTACATGAGCACAGCTCAGAAGGGCATTGGAACAACACCAGAGGCTCAAAACGCCAGTTACTCATAGATAGGGCAGTCGCCCAAGACTCAAGGTCTAGGCAGACCAATCTGAGCACAGCCTGGATTGACTACAGGAAAGCCTATGACTCAGTGCCACACACATGGATCTGTGAATGCCTGGCACTATACAAAGTCAACAGGACACTAAGGACCTTCCTCAAGCACTCAGTGGGACTGTGGAAGACAACACTGGAAGTGAACTCAAGACAGCTCGCACAAGTGGCCATCAAGTGCGGCATATACCAAGGTGATGCACTGTCCCCACTGCTGTTCTGCATAGGCTTAAACCCCCTCAGCCAGATAATCACAAGGTCTGGATATGGGTACAAGTTCAAGAGTAGAGTCACCATCAGCCACCTCCTCTACATGGATGACATCAAGCTGTATGCTAAGAGTGAATGAGACATCGACTCACTGATCCACCTGACACGGATCTACAGTGAGGACATTGGGATGTCATTCAGACTGGAGAAGTGTGGCAGGATGATAGTAAAGAGAGGGAAGGTAGTTAAGACCAATGGAGTGGAACTACCAGTGGACCACATAGCAGACATAGAGACCAGCTATAAATACCTTGGTGTCCCAGTGTCACATGGGAACCATGAGGAGGAGGCAAGAAAGACAGCAACATCCAAGTACCACCAAAGGATAAGACACATCCTGAAGAGCCAGCTCAATGGGAAGAACAAGATCCATGCCATCAACATGTATGCCCTGCCAGTCATCAAATACCCTGCCGGTATAGTGAGGTGGCCAAAGGAAGACATGGAGGCTGCTGATGTGAAGACCCGGAAGCTCCTCACAATGTATGGAGGTTTCCACCCCAAGTCCAACACCCAGAGACTGTACACCAGGCGCAAAGAGGGCGGGCGGGGCCTGATGAGTGTCAAAGCCCCTGTCCTGGACGAAACCCAGAGTATCCAGGAGTACATCAGTAAGTTGGCACCCAAAGATGAGCTGCTGAGAGAATGCCTCAGGCAGCAGCAGACAAGGCAGGAGGTTCAAGCAGAGGAAGTGCCATGGCAAGACAAGCCCCTGCATGGGATGTACCATTGACAGATAGCTGAGGTGGCTGACATTGGGAAATCCTATCAGTGGCTGGAAAGGGCCGCACTAAAAGACAGCACTGAGGCACTGATCATAGCAGCACAAGAACAGGCACTAAGCACCAGACCCATAGAAGCAGGGGTCTACCACACTAGACAGGATCCAAGGTGCAGATTGTGGAAAGAGGCCTCAGAGACAGTCCAACACATAGTGGCAGGGTGTAAGATGCAGGCAGGAACAGCATACACTGAACGGCACAACCAAGTAGCTGGCATTGTGTACAGGAACATCTGCACAGCGTATGGGCTAGACCCCCCAAGTCCAGATGGGAGATTCCACAGAAGGTCGTGGAGAATAACAGGGCTAAGATCCTGTGGGACTTCCAGATCCAGACAGACAGGCAGGTACATGAGAAACTGGAGAAGTACCAGGGCCTGATGGAGGAAATCGAGAGGATGTGGAAAGTCAAGGCCAAAGTGGTCCCAGTGGTGGTAGGAGCACTCGGGGCCGTGACTCCTAAGCTGGGAGAGAGGCTCCAACAGATCCCAGGAACAACATCAGAGGTCTCTGTCCAGAAGAGTGCAGTGCTAGGAGCAGCTAAGATACTGCGCAGAACCCTCAAACTCCCAGGCTTCTGGTGGAGGACCCGAGATTGAGGAAGACCCATATCACCCATAGGGGTGAGAGGGGAATTTTTTATATATAGTTTTAAGGAAGAAGATAAAGACTAACAGAAACTAATGCAGAGTAAGAAAAAGAAAAAAAAGAGAAATCAAAGAAAGAGCTAAAAGTGCAAAAGCAAAGAAAGAAAAAAGATGCAAAGAATTTGCTTCTGATCTTCTTTGCAGCCGTTATAAGTACAATTATAAATTTACCTTTTGCTCTATGGTTACAACGTAGCTCCCTTTTTTCTATAATCCATTCTTTCTAATCATCAAAAGCATAAATCACAGGTTTATTTTTTTTTATTTCACACAAAAAGTCGATAAGAGGTTTCCAGTCAGCAGTGTCTGTATACTTATTCTTATCATCTCTACATGTTGGAGCATTTCTTTGTTTATTACTAGGTTCCTATCCCAACTTTATTTGTACAGCTTCATGTGGTCTACCTAATGCTTCTGCCTCCTATTTTCCCCCAACACCAACCCTGTGAGGTGGGTTGGGCTGAGAGAGAGAGAGAAAGAGACTGGCCCAAGGTCAGCCAGCTGGCTTTGGGGTCGAAGGTGAGACTGGAACTCACAGTCTCCATGTTTCTAGTCCAGCACATTAACCCTAACACCAAATCAGTTTTGCCTCCCTTATTGTGATGTATCTCTATACATCATCTGTATTTCTTATTTCTATATCTTTTCTATTTCTTATAACCAGGGGCCTCCACCAGGGAGGTCAAAAAAATCAAGATGGCAGCTGCAGCCATGCATTGGGGTTGAGATCGTAGCATGGAAGCCCTAGCATAGGTGTGTGCGATTAGCGGTTTAGTGGTTTTACTGAGCCTCGATGCAGTTTGATCAGCTTTTGTGGAATTCTTCGTTTTTATCTTGTTTGCCGCCCAGAGTTTCTTGGATCGATGGGCGGCCATATAAATTGGATAAATAAATAAACTGAAGAACTGTCCATTTTTTATATGCATTGCTACCTAATATATGTATATTCCTTTAATTGCTCTGCCTTCTGTAATGTTCGTAGGTTCAGAACCAGTATAGCTCTACTTCCCTTGTCTTCTGACTCTGCCCTTCCCTCCTGCCCCCGCTGGTCCTAACCAATCTCTGTTGTGTCCTCAAAGGTTGAGGAGCAAGTGAAGTTGTCTTCTTGGACCACCTTGCTGTTTCCTTTTATTGCAATGGCACCCCTAAAGAAAGGAGCTGTGCTGTTCCCCTGGTTCAGGCTGCTTCCGCTGCTGGATCGCTTTGTCCCTTTAAACTTTCCCCGATGGCCTTCTCAAGACCTCACCATCCTTTAATGCAGCAGCCCTAACCTAAAATGGAAAAAACCAGCATCCTAAGATAAGTCGGATGCCCAGTTCCTTTCGAATGAAAAGCTAGGACATACAGTGCTGCAGAAATACAAATTCTTCTTGTCCATCTGCATTATGTTGAAATGGGCCTGGTTCTCAATAAAAAAAGGACATTTTCTCGTCCTATTTACAGACCATCTTCTGCCTTTAATAGAAATGTATTCTTCTACGTCAGCAAAGCGCACGAGGGCCTCTCTCTACAAAGATAAAAGTCCTTGGTGTAGCTGATATCCATCTGCATACAGAAGTGCGTGTATGTGTATATATGCACGCATCTACACGCACGTGGGTGGGTGGCTGTATTGTTCTCCAGGTCTGCAGAAAATTCTCTAGATCTGTTAGGATCAAAAACACCACTGGCGACTCTGAACTGCAACTGTCAGAATGGCTACCTATATATAGAAGACATGAACAGCAGGGGAAAACTCAAATAAATGGGGGAAATATCAAGGACAACATGAAGTAAACAAGACTGCATGAAGAAAAATGAGGGATAAGAAACAGGTATTGCTAAGCATATCAATGAACAATCACCCAGCCATCAAACTTTTTTCCCTTTTATGTTCTGAACAGCACGCTATTAGATTTCAGCGGAATGTGAAGCTGAACCACATCATGCCATTTTGTGGCACTGGCAATACCAGATTCCACAAAGCGGTTTTCACTCAGGAGAAACCAGTTTCCTTCAATCAAAACACTGCACTTTAAAGTGTTGAGATTTAAACGATTCCAACATTCTTATTCATTCATTTATTTAAGCTTTTCCTTGCTTTGCTTTGCTTTTCCTTTGCTCTTCAGTCAAGCGGTCCCCAGCATGGCTTACAAAAGGAAGAATTAAATCACTGTAAAAAAAAATGACACTGAAGTACAAGGAAAGAGAGTGGGGAGGGAGAAGGAAAAAAAAACATGGTTCAGTTGCCCAAAAGGCTAGAAATCAAAACATATCCTCAGGTTGATTGCATTTATTTTTCACTGGGCTTGACCTATTCGATTAGTTCCTTTTCTGCTTTTCTCCATCTGCTTTGTATCTTTGAGATTAAATTTAATTGACTTCTCCTCCTCTTCCCTTGAGGTACAGGATGCGTCTAGCAAGCCTTCTGGAAATAATTTGAGGAAGGAGGGGCCACCAGGGAAATGAAACAGTAGCGGCTTTCTCGCTGTAATGCATATTTTTAATTAGACATAAATTGTTTCATTTTTACACTAACCCACAACAGAAACAATATAATTCAGTAGCAAGCACATACATACTGATTCTAACATTGCAAACCTTGCAGTGCGCATATAATTCTTGTATTCCACTTGTAATTCTTTCACAGTGAATTGCTGCTCATCTGTTGAAGAACTCAGTCCAAGAACTTGTAGCTGTTGTCCTAGTTTTCCAATGCTGAAAACACACATCTATTTTTTTCCAAAGTTTCCAAGGAACACCTTGCTTAATGTAATATAGTCCCTAAGCTTCATTTTTTATAATAATAATTTTTATTAAAGTGTAAAAAAGATATAAAGATAAAAGACTAATATAAACTAAGAAAAATATATAAAAATAAAAAGTATAGAGAAAAAAAGAATATATAAAAAGAAAGAAAAAAGAATATATAAAAGAGTATATAAATAAAGAATATATAAAAAAGAAAAGATATATAGAGAGAAATGACTTCCCTTCCATCAAGACAAGTACAATTTCAGTAACTTGTCACCTTCTCTGATATTTCAACAAAAGATCTCTTCTTCCCATATCTCATCTCTTTTATCTATAAACAAATCTTTAAAGCCTTGTCATTCAGTCCCAGTCAGCAAAAATCCAATAAGAATTACCAGAAACAACATACTTATCTTGATCAAATAAACCAACTTTATATTCCTTCCCTTTGCTTTTAACCATCTGTATCTTTAATCTCTTTAAATAGTGTCCCAAAACTTGATTTCTTTTCAATTTCTCTTTGTCTCTTCCCAGAAGCTCCTTCAAAACTTTAATACATCTCTTTTGTAAATCCAAAATAAGAAAGTTATTCATGTCTGTCAAGTCCACAATGTCCACGCCCCAATCCCGAAGAATTCTCACGCAACCAGGCCTGGTTCAGAAAATGTTCCTTTATTTTGTGGTACATGTAGCTTTGAACAAAACATTGCTAAAACTAAAGCCTTGAAAAAGTTCCCTCTATTTATCCCCCCTCCCCTAATTGCCCTGGCACTTCAATTCCTCTTCACCTGGTGGTGACCTCTTCCCTTCCTCCCAGGGATACATAGCTCCTTCCTGGCCATCAGGCCCCCACTGGCCTTGCCTGCAATCTGACCCGGCCTCATTGCCCATATAAGGTTAAGCTCCTCACCATCTCCTGTGACTACTCCTATTACAACCCTTAACTACTAGCCCCCCTCCCCAGTCACAATTGGCAGAAGCAAATCAAACAACCTCCCATTGACTGCTATGCTTTGTAAATTCACAATTGTTGGTTGATGCAGGTTCCGACAATGTCACTCTTCTGGTTTATTATTTGTATATCCTTTTTAATTATTAAGACGACAGCCAGTTTCATTTGTAAATTCAGTGTGACATCTTTTTCCATATCATTCTTGTAACCTGTCGTTTTTAAATCCACTTTTGAATCAACCAGTTTCTGTTTTGTCCAGTAAAATCTGTTCCTCTTCTATAACCTCTTTTAAATCCATTTTTATAATAGCAGACAATCTTAAGAGTAATTTCTGAGTGCATTTTTCCCAAATACCCTTGAATTCTTCCAAAGTTAGATAATTTTGCTCCATTCTGTATTAGTGGGTCTCTTCATCTTTAGTTATAATCTTTAGTTCCTTCTGGTTCCTTCTAGTGTCCAAGTCCCATCTTACCATGTTTCCTTTCCCCCCTAAACAACAATATTTTCCCATGGGAAGGTTTCTTATACTTAATTTCAAAATCTTCATATTTTTTAATAAAATTCTAAACAATCCACAAGAAGAATTCCTGTACTTAATTTCAAAATCTTATTTGAAATCCATCTGGCCTCTTAGTCCATTTATAACTTTCCAAAACCAACTTTCTAATCGCCCTTCTGCTGTTTATTCCAAAATAAGATTTTTTAAAGTCTTTAAACTTGGATAAAACTTCTTTTGCCAAGGATTGAAGGAAGCTCACCCAGTGTAATGAAACTTGTCTTTCTGAGGGTTCTTAATATCCAAGAAAATATTAACAAGCAATTTCCTGAAGTGATTAAGAAAGGAAGGAAGTATGTGAATCCTGTGTTCATAAAGGCTCTGACCATGGCTTGGGCAAATACGATTGTTCCCTCAGCTCCCAGAGCTCTAAACCCACCAGAGATCACTGTCTTACAGTCTCCTAGCAAGGAGCTGCTGTACAGAGCACATATAGCCAATCTGAAGTCCTCTCCTTGTTAGGACTGGAATTCCAAGGAGCTGGTCCATTCACCAGCTCTTCAATCCACCACCGTTGTCAACTCCACTCTCAGAGGAACTGTCTTTGGTTCACCATTGCTTCCCTAGAAGTCCTATAGTCCCTAAGCTTCTAAGCAATATCCATCACTGGTTTTTATCATCATTCATTCATTTGGTTATATCCTAAATTTCCTCTAGGTAGCTGGTGGTCTATCAGAATTGTGCAATCATGCTTTTCCTCAGTTGCTAAAAGAGGTAGAATATATCCCAACAAATCTTACTATAGAACTAGTGCATTGGAATGCATTGGGGGCAGTGCATTGGAGCTGAATGGGAAAAAATATACTTCAGAGTACACATAGGTGCTCAGGAATTACTTGAGCACCTATGTGTACTCTGAAGTATATTTTAGCAACTCTTTAAAGCAGCTGCATCTTTCCCTGGGATCACAGGGCTGCCCTCTAGAGAAGCAGCTTGATCCTAGGAAAAGACCTGTTCAATTTAAGGAGTTTCCCATAGGTCCTCCATGCAAGCCCATGTACATTCTGAGTACCTTTGCCTTTTCAAATTCAAAGGGCTGCGTGGTCTTAGAACCTAATACTGACCATCTCATGCCAGTCTGCCTAGGCCTGAAACACCAAAATTCACCACTAGGGCAGTTTTTCTTATAGCTATGATACAAATGCATTAAAGAATCATTGCTCAGAATGTGGACACAACCACCCAGTGCAAGGTGCACTATCTAAAGAGAAGCACTATTGGGAAGCATGTCCAGCAGATGTTTGTGGGAGGTTGTGTCAAAGCTGAGAAAGAAAAGAAAGAAAAAGGAAACTCTGTAAATGGAATCAGCAGATGGGAGATCCCATCAGTGTGTCATCAACTAGTGGGGAATATACCCACCAATCATAACAATGCAAAGGGATGAGCCTGGCCTAACTGCAGGATTCTCAGCTCTTTACAGCACCCCTTTATCTATCTATCTATCTATCTATCTATCTATCTATCTATCTATCTATCTATCTATCGGAATCACAAAGAAGTTGAGTCTCCAACAGCATTTCTATTGAGGGTGTCTTTTGCTTTCTCTGTTTAGGCCACACATGTTGGCAGCCGGCAGCAGATGCTTGATCCCATCACCCACCATTATGCTATTGCAGCCCTGTGTCAAACTGGTAAGGCCAATCAAGCTCTTACATGCTGCCGATTAAGCAGCTGAGAGTTACTGCCCAATTCCAATAGACCACTAGTGATACCATGCCCAATTCCTTAGGAAAACAACAGCAGAAAGATGGTGGGCGAGTCTGACCATAGCAGGAGTGGAGGGGAGCCCATGCTTCAGCTGACATAGCCAATAAGCACTGCCTAGATCAGTGTTGTCCAAACTTGGCCACTTTAAGATGAGTGGACTTCAACTCCCAGAATTCCCCAGCCAGCCAGTCATCTTAAAGTGGCCAAGTTTGGACAACATTGGCCTAGGTCCTACTCAGTACTTTCAGATGACTTTGATGCAACGGGTAGCAGAGGGTGACCGATTTTGTATACCTGCCGGTTGTCACTGGATGCCATTGGTTTAGGGTAGGGGAAAAACACTACTTTAACAACAGAACGGCTAAGGGTACTTTAAGTCTGTGTCACTCATGGTGAGGGGAGAAGATAAAGGCAATATCATGGGTTCACGGCAAGAAAAAAAACATATTTTCAGGGCTAATGTTTGTTCAATGTTTAGGTATCTATGGTTAGGTATAGTCAACTTTTCCAAAGATATCCTCCTTGTTTTAGTGTCTATTTTCCAAACTAGGTGCCATTCATTGCTATCCATTCATGCTTGGCAGAGTGCTTTAGCAGGCTGTAATACCTCCCTGCATTAAAACCTACCATATATCTAAGGGTTGTTTTTTTTTATCTAGTTATATATTGAAAATATACATTAATTATAACATTTAATGCTTCATATTAAAAGAATTATTATTGTTGGTTGCATAGCCAGCCATATGTTTAGACTGGATCTGGCATTTTTATCCACCTATCAAGTCCTTCCCAAGGACCTGGGATAAGCAGATGTTGTTGTTTGAGGATGTTAAAGGTATTGTCACAGGATGTGAGCCATTCCAAGTAAAGCTGCCTTTGCAATTGGCTGATGGTGATTTTGTGAACACTGATGGTGTTCAGGTGGTGCTCCAGATGTTTTGGGATTGCACCCAAGGCCCCTAATACTATTGGTATGATCTTTGCTTTCTTTTGCCACATTCTACTTCTATTTGCAGGTCTTTGCATTTTGTTATTTTCTCCAGTTCTTTCTCTTCTCTTCTGCTGTCTCCAGGTATTGCAGAGTCCACTATCCAGACTTTTTTGTCTTTCTTATCAACAATTGTTAAGTCTGGGGTGTTGTGTGGCAGGTGCTGGTCTGTTTGAATTCTGAAGTCCCAGAGCACTTCGGCTTCTTCATTTTCTATTACTTTATCTGTTTTGTGGTCCCACCAGTTCTTGCTTGCAGGCAAATGGTATATCTTGCAGATACTCCAACGCACCACTGTTGCTACTTTGTCATGCCGTTGTTTCTAGTCAGTCTGTGCCATCTTCTTGCAGCAGCTGACTAGGTGGTCCGCTGTTTCTTCAGCTTCTTCTCAATTCTGGCTTTGTATGCATTTGTTCTTAAGGCTTGGTCTTGTGCAGCCAGAATTAGCCCCTCTGTCTCTTTCTTTAATTTTCCTGCTCTTAGCCATTGCCAGGTCTTGTTGTTATCTGCTTTGCCTATCATCATCATCATCTTCATCATCATCACACTGAGTTGCTCACTAACCAAGTTCTAGCTATTTACCAGAATATTATCATGCAATTAATTTAAAGCAAAAAATTAGAATCCATAATACAGCATGAACTAGGCCAGCTGCAGAAAATAAAAAGAAATTCTCAAGTGATACCAGCAACATTTTAAACTAAGCTTACAAGTTTACCATCAGTTTCAGGTTAGCTGGCAGTAAAATAAAATAGATCAATAAACTGAAAGCATTACCACCATAAAACCAAAGCAGGAATTTAAAAAATAGCATCAAAAGGTCAACTTCTATAATATTAAAAAGTTTGTGATGTCTTTAAGGCATATTTAAAACAAAATGCAGATACAGGAGAAAATGCATGCATGTTAAATGAACATTTTCACGCCTCTCTAATTAGCAGAAGAAAAGGACCATGCAGGCATATTAATTGATCGGATGAAATCTGTATCTTGTGGTATAGTTCTTGCTGTGAGATTCTTTTTCTAAAGAATTTGACCAACGTGCAGGAGATGTTTTCATGTGACAGGAAAATGTCATCCACAAAGGGTTTTGGATGACAGATTGTGGAAAATGGGAAGGGCATGGAAGAGGCAAGGGAGAAAACAAAAGAGAAACAAGTATTGAGGAAAGAAAGAACTAAGTCATGAAGGAAAGCAGAAGAATATTATAGACTTGGAAGAGATCTTAAAGGTGATCTAGTCCAACCTCTGCTCAGTGCATTTCTCATGGCTGACTGGTTGAAGATCTCATGCTTCATGCGGTAGCCTGTTCCACTGGCTGACAGCTTAGACAGTCAGGAAGTTCCTCCTAATGTCTAGCCTGAACCAGGCTTCTTATAGTTTTAATTCACTGGTTCTGGTCCTACCATTTGGGGTAATAGATGTTCACTTCCTCTTCTGTGTGATAACCTTTCAGATATTTAACTACTGCTATCATATCTCCCTTCCCACTCTTTTCTGTATGCTAAATTTAGCCAGATCCTTTAACTATTTTTCATAGGGCTTGGTTTCCAGACTTTCCACCATCTTGGTAGACCTCCTCAGAACTTGTTCCTATGTCTCACTGTCCTTTTGAAACTGTAGGGGCCAGAATTGGATATAGGATTCCAAGTGGGGTCTGACGAGGGTGGAGTAGAGGAGAAAAATTACTTCCTGTGATCTGGACTTTATACTTCTGTAGTGCCCCAGAGTAGCTAAAAACAGTCAGCAGCCAGTAAAGAGCCTCAAAATTTAGAGGTAGCAAGAGTTGATTGATTGACTGTATTTATTTCTTTATTTTTCCAGGGCATATGGCCAACATTCATCAAGCAATTCTGGGAGACTTACACAGGTTAAAAACATCACAATATGAAAAGAAGTCAATAAAATAATAAAACACACTGCACCAGGGAAAAATGCAGACTTCATATAATTACAACAGACTCATATACCATCCTGGCCATGTGTCCCATAAGATGTTATTTAATTGATGGGACCTGGAACAGGCCAACCTTGTCAGATCTTGTAGGACAGACAGAGATAACTAGAGACAGATGGTCCAGCAAATATCCTGGGCTTCTGCCATGGAGGGCTTTATGGGTAACTACCAGCACCTTGAATTGCACCTGGAAGCTCACTCATAATGATGGATCTCATGCAATAGTGGTAGGCATACCAAGGTGTGTCATAACTACTCATGCCAACACATTATGTCCTGATATAATTTCTGAGTGGTCTTCAAGGGCAGTCCCATTTAAAGTGCACTGCAATAGTCTAAACAAGAGCTAACTAAGACATGAGTTACTTATATCTCGCTACAATCAAGGAAAGTATTTGGTGGTGGAAAACCATGAAAGTAAGTATAAATGTCTTGTCATTAAGAACAGCCTTACATTTGTATTTAATTCTTCTTTGGATTTAGAATGATTTTAATTTGGGATATACCGTTATACTTGCTATTTAATTCATATTGATAGATCACTAAAAACTGGAGTATATTTACAGTTGTGGAATATTGTCAATCTCTTCCTTCTTATCCTATTCAGAGCTCTATAGCATTGTGAATGCAAATCCCAAAAATATGCCCTCTTAACAAACCATCCCAACCATCAATTCACATCTGCATGTTGACAAGGGGAAGATGATGATGAAGAGAAGAGAATGGGGAGGATCAGGGATGTAAAAGAAGCCCATCATGGATTTATTCTCAGCCAAAGTAACACGATCTGCTAAACTGAAACCACAGCAAGGAGAGGCATGTAATTCAGAAGCATCAATTTCAAAAAAAAAAATTAGCACAAATGGTACACATTATGCATATATTTGGAGAATTTTGTACAAAGCAGAGCAAAAGTACATTCAGGAAGGATGAATCTGAAAAAGTGAGAGAAACACCATACATTTGGGAAACATAAGAAAAAGAGAATATGTTTAGGAAAGCTAATGAGTACACTAGGGGAATATGTGTATGTCTGATGTTCAGTTCTCAAAAACTATTTCTCTACATCTCCAGGTCCAGTTAAGCATCTTTTCCTTCTAGCAAACTGTACATGTCAGAATCCTTAGCAAAAAAAATCACCAAGGGGTCCATTTCCTGCTTGGAATACTGAAACTTGCTGCAGCTGACCCTGACAGATCCAACATTTAAAAAAAGAAAAAAAAGAAAGAAAGACTGCATTGGGAACAGGGATGTCTTCAGAGTATGGTCAAAAATATGGATGAGAACCTACCAAGAAATCCCAGGGTTATACACTAAATGGGGAGTTTGAAAACCATTTCCACTGCTGTCAAGAAAGCACGTGGAAAGTGTCCATGAAGTCACCAAGAGTCTTGACTTGAATGAGACATATACCATGGACCAAGTGTGAATCTAGAAGCAGCCTATGGAGTGGGGTGGGGAAGGGAGGTGTTCCACTGTCAACAGTTAAGAGTCTACTCACCTCTATTATGGTAAAGTCAAGTCATTTTCTTAATGATAACACCAAGATACTGTGTGTGGATACTGACCTGGACGAAAATTACATAGAGCCACCAGACAGTGTACTCTATCTTGATGCCCACCAAGCTTTCTGTTCCTTCCGCCTTATTGCTAAAGACTATTTTAATAATAAATAAATAGCACCCATTTCTAGCAGGTTTACTTGTAAGAATAGACCCCCCCACACACACAAAATGAAAAAGTCTCAGGAGCATCTAGGAAGCTGGATAGTTTTTTAATAAGTGGGCATTTTATGATCAGCCATAATGGTCTCTGCAGTTATTGTGCAAATACACCAATCTCCTATGGTGGCCATTTTGTGAGTGTGCCTCCCACACACTTTTATAATTCTAACTGTGCCTTGAGCCCAAAAAGGCTGCTTGCTCTGATGCATTCATAAGCTGATATTAGCATCAGGAGTTTCATATTATACTTCTGTCTTTGCCCAAAAGAGTGAATAAATATCTTACCAGCTTCCTGATTATTCATTTATTGTCTATTTAGGTATTACAAAGATTTGTATATTGCCTTCCCAATTTCTTAAGGACATTAAGAAAACCTTTCATACATTCCTATGGGGAGCTTAACAGGCCCATCTTTTTTATTATTATTATTAATTTTTTATTTTATGTATGTATTTATTTATTTATACTTCAAATTTGTCACTGCCCGTCTCACTGCAGAGTGACTCTGGGCGGTCTACAGCAAACTTACAAGAAGTAATTTTGTAATTTCTTATTAATTAAATCATTAATTATTTAAAGTAATTGTGATTTCTTATTACAAGAAGAGAAAAAAATACGTAAAAATGCTTTAACATAAAAGTGGAAAAAATACAATAAAAAGAAAAAAATGTTAATATAGCATTATAACAGTGCACAGTTACAATTCTATATATGTTGTTATCTTGTTTCCTTGACGACAATATAGAAGTGGCTTACCATAGACTTCACTTTTTCTGATTTTTATTTTTATTTTTTTCCAACTCCCCATCTAACCTCCAGCCCTGGAATTTGCTGATGGTCTCCCATCCAAGCACTAACCAGACCAAACTCCACTTAACTTTTTAAAAGTCAGCCAGGGCCAGTTTGGGGCTGCCACATGCTATGACACCCACATTTATATTGTGCAAAAGTGAGGGCATTATAGAATGTTACATTTTGCGCAGTTCTATTGCTACAAAAACTACACAGTTATAACCTATTTTGATGTTACTGGCCATTCAAAATGCTGCATTTAGTTGTAATCATACAATAAAACTAGATTAATTTGGCCCATATCGCAATACAATACAACACATTCTCTCCCCACACCCAGCTTCTTAAAATGTAGTCTTTGTAACATTATATATGTCTCTATAATATTCAACTAATTAGGTGAGTGATTCCATCCAACTAAGACGGCATTTTGCTCTTTCTTAATGAATCCCTTAATGATAAAACCCTCTATCAGCAGAAAAGATATTGATCTCTCTGTATTAACAGTAATTCTTTCCTCTTTTTGTTTGGATGTTTTGCTGGAAATAAGGAACAAAAAATAATAAAAAAAGAAACACACAGCTGCTGCAAATGAGAATTGAAAAGCAGATTTTCCATTTGCATAATATTCATTTTGGCTCAGTGTTAATGAATTTGTATAATGTGAACTGCATTGATTTTTTCTTTTTTCATAATTTTCAAACAACACAGAACGCTGGATAACTGAGTAATAATCCAGAAAATAAAATGTTCCATATACCTAATGTAAAAAGAATGATTGGGCTGCATTAGAGCTTTGCTCAAATCAAAATATATCATTAGTTGTACTACAGATGTATCAGTGTAATACAAACTTGGGACTGATATGACCTCACGTATCTGTTCTATAACTTTGTGATGAAGTAAGTAACTTTGGACCATCTGTAATAGCACATTAAAGCGAAAGAAACCTTCATGACATATATATTTTTAAAAAGTAAGATAGCAATTTTGACAAATTGAGGGAATTTCACAATACTTTACACCACTCCAATAAACAGATTTTTCAAGCAGAGCTTAACCGAGGAATGTTTTGAATTTGGTAATGATTGATTTAGGAGCTCTGACTTAAAATATGATCTTTGTAGCCACTGATTAAGGTGTTACGGAATGGTATAGAAAATTCCAACTTCTCTTAAAATTAAATTAAAAAATGGTGTGATAAATCAAACGGTTGTGCGCTTGGGTTCACACCACGAGATCAGGTCAGTTCTGGCAAATGCAGATGTGTCCTGTTTGTGTGAGAGAAGTGTGGCTTTGCGTTGTGTGTATTCAGCCTATTTTGTTTCATTAGCTGGCCAGAAGCATCAGGATCCGTAGTCAACTATCAGGAGAGAGGCTGTGAGTTTGATACGTACAGTACCTAACAGTATGGATGTTATATAGTGGTAGCAGGGGGTCTTTCTTGTTTTTATTAAAGAATAAATGTCAAAACAAACTCCTTGTCTCATATTTGCTTTCATCTTGTTCATCCAAACATTATTTGTCAGAGCTAACAAGAGTTTCTTTTCATTCCATTTCACCCTTCAAACAACAGTAAGGCTGTACCTGGGGGGAACATGTGTATGAATACAAAGGCTGTATTTAACATCTATAATAAAAATACCCAGGAAAATAGTCCCTATTATTTACTTGAGTGGTAGAGAGGAGGCAGGAAGTAAAAATGCTGAGACTGAATGGAAAGGAAGAAAAGGAAGTTGTAATCTCTTAAATATAAATCTAGTTCCGATGTTAATTGAAAATCCTCCTTGTCATTATTTCAACATTTAATGATGCTTAATGTTTCCCTGATTTGACTTGCAGAGGGGTATCTGGGGGGAGGGGTAGTCAAAAAATCAAGATGACCTGTGACTGTGTGATCAAAGCCCACACCCCACACATCAAAAAGGGGGCACTTCAATCATGCAGCTGAGGCCACCATTTTGACTTTTATTATTCCAGTTCTATTCCTTTTATGTACATAGCAGCAGTAGAATAGGGATGGAAAATAGGACATCGGTTAACCCTTCCTCCATTCTCCATCATGAGGGAATCAGTTTGGTGGTCAGAGATGATGCATACAACAAGGAAAAGGGAATGGATTTAGATCAAACCTTGGGCTTGATCCAGAATGCTCCCTAAACTCAAAGGGGCCATAGCAACGTGCTTTGTCTTTCATGGCTCCCAGGATTAGCTAAATATGAAAGAATAAGACAGCATTACTCTGTTCAGTGTTTGACCCAAGTCAATGATTTTGGAAGTGGTTTAATGGGATGTGACTCCTTTCCCCAAGACAGAGAAGAGAACAAAAATGGAAGGCAGAACTGCCAGGCTTCATTGAATGTGCTGGGACAAGGGGGCCATTCCAGCATCTGGGGCTGGAGTGATCTCTGAAAGGTTTTGGACTTAGGATTCATAAATGCAATAACATTTTTCACTAATTAGCAACATTCTCTGGTTGTATTTTTTAAAAATTTGGGTTTAGAGGAACATTATTCCCACATTGACAAACACAGTTTCAGTTCCAATTAGCTCTTTCCCATTTACACATTTTTTAAACATTTGGGCTTAGGGAAAGATTATTCCCACCTTCAACTCCTGTTACTTTTTATTCATTATTTAAAGTTATGCCAGTACTATCTCCGATAGGATTGCCATTTTTTATGTCCTTAAAACCTACCTAACCATTTTCAAGTTGATTCAGTGGGTGCCATGAAGCAGCCATGAACACCTGAAAAGATATTCAGATGCGGTGATGTGCCTGTACCTACAAACATCAGAATAGTGCAAGCAATTATATTCCTTGTGACACTCTAGGGAAGTGAAAGTTGGACTTTGAAGAAGCAAGATAAAAGGAGTATCAACCCTTTCAAATGTTGGTGTTGGAGAAGATTCCTGAAAATACTATGGATAGCCAAAAAAACAAACACATGGATCATTGAACAAATCAATCTAGAGTTATCACTCGAGGCACAAATAACCAGGCTCAAATTATTCTATTTCTGACACATCACGTGAAGACCTAGCTCTCTGGAGTAGGCTCTAATGTTGGGAAAGGTGGAAGGAAGGAGAAGAAGAGGATGACCAGCAGCAAGGTGGATGGACTCAGTAATGGCAGCAATAAGTGCACCATTGGAAAGCCTGAAAGACCAGGTTAGGAACAGATCTTCATGGAGACAAATCTATCTATGTGGTTGACACCAAATTGATGGCACATAATCAATCAATCAGTGGAGGCATGTGGATTCAAAGGGATTATTATTATTATTATTATTATTATTATTATTATTATTACTACTACTACTACTACTACTACTATTATTATTTTAAATGTAGAGGGCCAGTTTGGTGTAGTGGTTAAGGCATCAGGCCAGAAATCAGGAGAACATAAGTTCTAGTCCCACCTTAGGCACGGAGTCAGCTGGGTGACCTTGGGCCAGCACCCTGAAAATAACTTGTGGTGTATCAAAGCAGTCAGAAAGCAGCTGAAGAGGCCTTCAACCTGCAATGGAATAATTTGGGCTGAGAATGAATGGATGGATGATTTAAAAATAATTTTAACAATAATTTTAAAGTTAAAAACAAGAAGCAATAGAATGTCCACTGCATAATACCTATCACAAATAAGAAAAAACTGTTGATCTGTTGAAAGATCTCTTTTCACAGCTTTCTGGACTTCTTAAATGGGAGTCTGCCATAGAAAAGTCCAGGGGAGACTATTCCAAAGGACTGGTGTTACAACAAAGAAGCACTGGTTGGGTTAGGTGATATGGTGATTAGTGGAATTCAGAATGCAAAAAGTTGAGCATCGGTGCTCTAGTCAGTTCAATAACTGTCTCTATTGTTTATGAGAAAAGAATAAGTGCTCAATGGTAGAGCCAATGAAAAATGTCTTTGCATTCAGGCCCTGACATCTTTGCTTATAAGTAGCAGGAAAGGGGAAAGATCTATGCCAGAGATTCTGAAGAGCAGCTGTCACTCAGTATAGATAAGAGTGGATTAGATTAGGTGGGAGGATCCTGTGGCCCACCTGCTTTTATTGAATCATAGTTCCCAGCATCTCTTATCACACTGGCCATATGGACCAAAGATGCAGGGGGTAAAACCCAGCAACATCAGGTGGCCATAGGTTCTAAACTGCATTCAAACATTCTCCTTTGTCCCTTTGTTCATGCAGATTCATCTTCAGATCTTCAAAGCATCATATGCAAAAAGCCTTTGATTGATTGAGAAGCAAGAAACTTTGATTGAATGCACTTAGAATCCTTTGCGTTATCAAAAAGATGGTTGGGGTGGTGGTGGAACACTCCTACTTTCTTTCCTCTCAATTGCCATTCAATCTGATAAAAGAGGATGTGCACTTCAAATTGCCTTCAAAGGAAAAGAGCATTTTTATGAAGCTTTCATGAGTGAAATGTAGATTTCTTGAACATATCATGGAGAGGTGGCCAAGGGGTGTTTGTGTGAACTTCCTATCTTTCATTGTACACTCCTACAGTCTGCAGCCACTCTGAATTCCCAGGACTCTGTTGAATCCCAAAGAAAGGCATGATGTGAGAACTCTTCCCAGGCCCTTTTATATGAGAAGTATAGGTAACTGGGGAAGCTTTAAAGGGATGGAAAATGTGTAACAGAAACAACAATACTTGCAGTCACACCTATATCTTATTCAGAAATAAGGCAAGCTCAACAATACCACCAAGAAAAATATTCAATTACCCCGAAGATAAGATAGAAATCCAGAAGCCTCTTTTGCAGAGGAAGAAAATGTTTGAGAATTAATCATTCCAGCAATTCTCAATATGTGAGCTGAACTTTAATAGAAGCCTTGTTAAGAAGTTGAATGAAGCCAGGAGTGGAGCACAGAGGGATAGTGATGGTGAGGACCAAGCTAATGAGCATCACTGGTTTCCCATCTCTGTTTTAGGACCTTCTGGACCAGGCTGCTTCTTTACCTGCTGACCCAAGGCCAAAGCATAAGGCCTTGCTTCCTCCTACAGAGAGCTGGAATTCCAGAAGTCATCTGGCAGCAGAGTTGCCTCTTCTTCCTTTTTGAGGAAGACCCAAGACCTACTATGTTCCATGCTGCATCCAACCAACAAGTATGGGAGATAGCAGAGTGAGACCCCTTGGTTGCTAAATAATGAGGAGCAGGAATTTTTAGCCATGCCTGGACTGGCCTAGAAACATTTTTTCCCACCTCTTTCACACTGTAAAGCAAGATGGGGGATTTAGCATTCAGATGATTGGCTTTTACAGTTCACAACATTGTTGGCAGATATGCAAACAACCAAGTTGTCATGGACTATTGTGACAAGAGCTCTGAAGAACCGTGCTGTACCTTTCTATAGCTTATTGCCTATTGGCCTAAGAAGAAGGAAGCGGTAGGCTTCTAATTTGGCTTCTAGGTCCTTGGCAATCTAATCAGCATGACAACCCTAGGACAAGGTGAACAAAGTGGCTGAAAAGTTAATCTGTAGCTTAGAGCCAGCATGATGGCTCTTACCCAACGTCAGCTTGAGGAGTCAATAGGTAAATCTCTCTTCCCCTTCTTGGAAAAAAAAAAAAAATGGCCGAAGTAGGGCATAATTTGACAGCCCTCAACAAGGGCATGAAAAAATAGCATTTCCAGACAGCTCCCCCCCACATAAAGAAGCCGCAAATAAAAGCCCTGCCTTCCATTTATTGAAGGATGTTTGCAATTAAACAGGCTCTTCTTCAAAGTGCCAAAACAGCAAAAACTTCCAGATAATATGTATCTTCTTCTGGTCCCAAATGAGAGTGAATTAAGTCCCAATATGACAAATCAAATGTGTATGGAGTTATTATGGTTTGTAATTTTTTTCTTCTGCGCTACCACCCCCCTCCAATCATCAGAAGATGCTGTAGTAAGGGAGTCTGGGATGACAGACTAGGAAATAAGCTATTGAGTACACAGATGGCTAATTGGCAGAACTTAGCACTTTATGTTATTCTAATTAAGTTTCATTAGGGAGGCCTTTCAGAGCTTGAAATGATGACTTAGGAGAAAGTGATCTGTTCTCCCAATGACCGGTTGCTCAGCTTTATTTATTTCTTCCCTCTCTGTCTCACAGCCTGAATTGTAAATGCCAAAAGCTCTTTGCAAACAACACTGTCTTGGAGCTCTACCTCCCAGCTACTTAAAGTGTTTTCCTCTAGGCTACAAGCTGGCAGAAAATTAGGATTCAGAGACCAGGTATCAGGGCTGAATGCTGGAGGCTGGAAGCTGTTTCATGCACCAGTTCCACCTTCCTATGAGCAGCCTATCCACAGAGTCCCACCTTATCTCCCTCAGCCCATCATAATTGAAATGGTACAACTGTTCTCTCTCCAGCCTCAGTCCTCCTCCAGACCCCCACCATCACCTGCCATCTCCAGCTGCTGTTATTAAATGCCATGTTGGTCTGTAATAAAGCTCACCCAAGTCTATTACCGAGACCTGCGTGGGTCCAGGGCAGGGGAATTTTCAGCATGATTTCATACATTTCTTAGAGTGTTACCAGTGCTCAAAACAACATATTGCCATTCCCATAGAGACACAGAGAGTTAGAGGTGACGTGTCTGTAGGGGGGTGGTCAAAAAAGTCAAGATGGTGGCAGTGACTGCAATTGAAGTCCTTTTTTACCTCCTTTCTGGCAGATGCTCCTGCACAGGTGTGGGTGGACCTCTTTTGAGGTAAGGGGCTGTGAGAATAATCCTGGGAGACAGGAGGAAGAGTCACTGCCTAGACAATAGTCAGACAAGAGATATCTCAGCCCACAGAAGGAATGGGGGTGGAGAAAGCATCTCAGAAGGGACCCTCCCTAGTTCTCTGAAAAGTAAAGAAAATAAAGTGGAGAAGTGCTTTAAGACTTGCAAGATTCTGTTACTGTAAATAAAGGTAATATTAGTATACATGATTTTGATTACCTGTCTGAACTACCTCAAAGGGCTGACAGTCTACAAACTTACGCACTAAAGTTCTCAGCTTGGAATGGGAGGTGGAGCAGAGGGTCTCCTAACTTCAGCTGATGGAGAAAAAGGACATTTCAGAGTTGCTGGAAGGTGAGAGACTAAGTCTCCTGACCACATTTGATGGCAGAGAATTTCATGATGTAATATGATTAAATTAATGCTATTAATACTCAGACCTACTGTACTTCTCTGGTGAAGGCTCTAATGCTAGGAAAGGTAGAAGAAAAGAGAAGAAGAGGATGAGCAGCAGCAAGATGATGGGGGCACCCTGGGAAGACCTGAAAGATCGGGTTAAAGATAGATTGTCATGGAGAAAATCTGTGCGGTTCCTAAGGGTCAAAAACAACTTGATGACGCATAATCAATCAATCAATACGAATGTCAGGTCAGCCAGAATGATGTAGTGGTTAAGATGTTGGACGAGGAGTGGGGAGACGAAAGTTCTAATCATCCTTTAGGCATGCAAGCCAGCGGGGTGACTTTGGGCCAGTTGCACATTCTCAGCTCTAATCAGCATCAAGCCCTGTGACAAGTCAGTTGATAAACAAAACCCCTCAGTGCACCAAGCATTGATAGATAGTGGCTCTCTGGATTTGTGCAACCTAGGCTTAGGAGGTGTAATATATATTTACTCAGTACTACAATCCATAGGCAAGAAAGGGAAATAGTCCCAAATGTGTAGATCAGTGTTTCTCAACCGTGGCAACTTTAAGATGTGTGGACTTCAACTCCCAGGATTCCCCAGCCGGCCTTGCTGGCTGGGGAATCCTGGGAGTTGAAGTCCACACATCTTAAATACAATACAATACAATACAAATACTTTAATAACCAAGTATAAAATATATACAAGGAATTTGTCTTCGGTGATGAACAGCAAGATCAACGGTGCGTTTGGATAGCAACAGAAAATTAATAAACAGTAACAATAACACTGCCCAGTAAAATAACTTTTCCAAAAGAAGAAGCCACTGTCCAGTACATATCAAATCATATAGTATTTAACAGAGCAATGGCACAAGGGAAAAAACTATTCCGATGTCTAGATGTTTTAACATATGGAGCTCTATAGCGCCGTCCTGAAGGAAGAAGTTGGAACAGTTTATATCCAGGATGAGAAGAGTCTGCAGATATCCTCTCTGCCCTCCTTTTGACCCTCACAGTATACAGTTCTTCTATAGAAGGCAGGTGGGTTGCAATTATCCTTTCTGCAGACTTAACTATCCGTTGGAGTCTGAGTCTGTCCTGTTTGGTTGCGGAATCAAACCAGACAGGTATAGAACAGCAGATAAAGCTCCACAGTTGAGAAACACTGGTATAGATATACAGAAGAGATTTCATCTCCATAACTAAAATTTTGGAGGACCTCTTCAGACTTAAACCAGTAACTTTTTCTCTCTCTCTCCACTCTCATTTCCCTTTTTGACAGCCATCTCTTGTTCTTATGCACAGAGGCACCAACTCTTAGCTGTGTAAAAACACCACCTGCCCATCAGCCCACCACTAATCCCATTGCCTGTTTTCTTTTAAATATGTAATGAACACAGAAGGGTCCTAGCATATGAGCTACAATACAATAATTCAGATTGCGTTGGCTAAAAATAAGAGCAGCCGATGTTCCTGACTTTCTCTGCTTTTAATTATTTCACAACCATAAACAAAAGCTGCTGAACCAAAACTGCCCAGATGCTTCCTCTCTTTCATTCAAGCCAAACATTAAAAAAAAGAAAAAAATAGAGATACCTTCTAGCTCTGAAATGAGCTGACATGGATACCTGAAACATCTTGTTACCTCCATATTGAACAGCTCTTTACCTCCAGCTTCTAAGATTGTGAAGTTTAATCATGTTTGTGTTTTTCCCCTTTCTCACTGGATTATATTTGTATCCTGTCTTTTTGCAAATGAAAAATCCAAGAAATTGAACCATGGAAGGATAAGATATGTTCAGATTTGGCAGTTTGGCTGTGTCTGTTTCTTTTTAATGCAGGTCAGGTCAAGTCGGGTGGACTGATGAGTTTTACCTTGTATGGGAAAGGAGCTCATAAAAGAAAAACTGCCTGAACAGGCTGAAATTTTTCTCTCATTTACTTGATTCTGGTCTGGAAGGAGGGATGCCAGGCAGGAGAGAAGTAGGAATTCTGATGTGTCTATCCATCCCATTTCCTTCAGATTTGCTGCATTTAAATTAATTCTATGCTGGAATGTGCCTTGCAATTTCTCAGATGTTCTCTTCCCCTTTCAAACTCTCTTAGTTTTCCACCTCAAGGTGGTTCATTGCTGGTTGCTTGTACATGTTTTCCTTCTAAATCCTGCTTTGATTCCTTTAGTTCCCCCCTTAAGTTCAATCTTCCATTCTTCTCTTCTGAAAGAGCTAATCATTTTCACAGGTAACATTTTATATGCATTCTCGTGATGCCACATGACCTCTTGAATTCCTCTTGGGATGTTCTCAAGCTCAATTCATTGTCGAAGAGAATGGAGAAGCCTACTGTGGTATTTTTCCCCACTTCCTTTTCTGTTACATATCATTTCAGCAGGCATATTAGCTGGCAGTTTCAAAAGTACCAAAAAAAAAAAAAAAATCAGTGGGGGGCCTTCTCCCATGATGTCATCCCTTGGGGTTTCATAAATGTGTAGAAAGTTAGGGAGGTTGCAGATGATGGCATGATAAAGGACAGGACATTCATGATAATTATTTGGTTACCTTATAACTAGATAGATGTGGTGATCCTATAGTCCATCCATGGAAATTTTACCAAAATTCTGTTCTCCTTGCAAATTCTCTTTCCTCAAACTAAATGAAACTTGCTAGAAGAAAAATGCCATAGAATTTTTCTGCCTGTTACTAATTGTAACAGCAGAGACCTTTCAATCATCTTCACATCATTCTTTTGATGATTTCCACTTACATTTATTCAGAATGAGGCTTAGCTTGTAATTAACCCAGTTTTCCTAAACATTTTGGAGAGAGAATCTGGGGGGAAAGCTTGGATCTTTTTTTTTTTTTCCTGTGATGAATTTTAAGGGAGGAAAAAAAAGCTTCCTCCATCTCAAAGATATGAGTAGGCTCAAATATATAGGAGTATACATACAGTACAGGAGAACCATTCCATAGACCCCAAAGCAAATTCTCAGAAGTGCATGGATCTTATTTATAAGTCGATTAAAGGGGAATGTGAAAAACAAGCAAACAAGCAACACTTACAGACCTCAAACCTCAATATTTCAGCTTTTTTCTTTAAAAAAAAAAAAACTTTAGTAAGTTTAAAATAGTGTTCCTTCTGCCTCCAAATATTATTGGAATTTGAATTCATTGAAGAATGAAGGCTATACAAATCATCAGTAGAGTAGGGGGCTTCTCCCACAGGGATGTTTGTGGGGGTGGTAAAAAAAGTCAAAATGGTAGCCACAGGGATGCGATCGAAAGCCCACCCCTTTGGACAAAGAGGCAAAGTTTTGATTCTGCTGCTGCACCTGCCATGTGGACTTCTGTGATCCCTCCCATAAAAACAGCTGTTTCCCCATGAATGTTGCCTATTCCATGTAAATAATAGATTCATTCATGGCTGGTTGCTTGTACACGTTTCCTTTGAAATCCTGTTTTGATTCCTCTAGATGCTCCTTATAATCAATCTTCCATTCTTCTCTTCTGAAAGAGCTAATCATTTGCACAGGTAACATTCTATATGCTTTCTAGTGGTGCAACATGACCTGGGGTTAACTGTGGGCAATGCTTATAATGCTGTGGGTAGGATATTGAGCAAAGCTGTCAGTTTCATTTTCCATCCAAGAATTGTTCTTTTGCAGTCAATTGCATTCTGAGCTGGGTATGATGAAATGGACTATGAAAATAGCAACCTGAAATAATATATTGAAGGTCCTCTCTCTCTCTCTCTCTCTCTCTCTCTCTCTCTCTCTCTCTCTCTCGTGTATTTTCTCATGGCACAGTCTTACATTCTTGAACAAATGAAATTTTAGTTCAAGAAAACCACTGAGAAAAAAGTATGGTGTAGGCGTATTATAGCTGTAACTATAAACATTAGCCCTCACAAGATAAAAATATTATTAAGACTGGTATTTACATACAAGGTAGGACAATTTGTTATGGGATGAAAAAGCAAAGAGGATTAGCAATTTAAACTGTGAATATAACTTCAGTGCTGCTGGGATATGCTGTGCTTCTCTGGTGAAGAGAAATGATTGAATTGCGGCCACTGTTTTTTGAGCATTTTCTGAGCATATCCCAGCAGCCCTGAAGCTACTTTCAGCTAAGCCTCATGCATAACTACTTTTCGGTGCCCAGCTAGGACCTTATACTTCCTTTACTCCTCTTGAAAGGGTTCAAACTAAATTCCTAAGGGCTATATTTCAGGTAGCCCCTTGCATTCCAAAGGTAGTATTAAGGAGGCAGGCTTAATTCTAAAGCTGAAACAGGTACCTGGACCTGCCTCATAACACATTGGTTGAAGTTACTGTTCTTTCCCACAGGTCTGAATTCTTTCCTTACTGAGGACAATTACAAATCAATATGGTTCAGGACAATCTCACAATAACTGCGACATCTTGGTTTTTCCAGGGAGGCATTCCTAATGATGGGTTATGAGTCAGTGCATTTAAACAACATATCAAAGACCTGGAAGCCCAACAGGAGCAGTCTGTTCCACCTAAGAACCTTTTTTCTCAGCAGTCAAGCCGCTTTTACAAACCAGTGAGATACTGACACCACAAAACTGTTTCCAAATTCCAAAGAGTACTAACATTAGCATGCTTCAATGCTCTCCCCGCAGTAGTTTTGGAGGGCCGATACAAAAAAATCCCCTATGAGCTGAAACTGTGCTGCTGAGGACTAGGGGTTGTTGAAACTACAGCACGTGCCCTGCTACACTGTACCACAGTATTTCTCAACCTTGGGAACTTTAAGATGTGTGGACTTCAACTCCCAGAATTCTGCTGGCTGGGGGAATTCTGGGAGTTGAAGTCCACACATCTTAGAGTTGCCAAGGCTGAGAAATACTGCTTTACCCTCCATAACAGTGTTTCTCAACCTCATTGATTTTAAGATGTGTGGACTTCAGTTCCCAGAATCCCCTCAGCCAGCATGCTGGCTGGGGGACTTCCGGAAGTGAAGTCCACACATCTTAAAGCTGATGAGGTGGAAAAACACTGCTCTATAAGGACTCAAAGACCCACCTTATAACTCTTTACCTGGTAAAACACCCAGGAAATTCTTATCTTTTTTATGTACAGTTGTTATCAGATCAGTGTGATTCAGTGTCCTTGAACATAGCTAAATTTTGTTATGCTGCCAGTAAAATTAGGCAGACTTCTATGATCCACTGACAAACTCCCCACCAACTGTAATGTTTTATCTTGTTTTGTTTTTACTTTATTTTTATTTTTAATGTATTTTTCTCTGTAATTCTGGTCAGTGACCGTAATAAAAAATATTCATATTCAAATTAAACAGAGTGATTTAGTTATTAATTTCCATTACCAACAGCTACAGCTACTACTGGGGCTATACTACAGAGTTGTAGTGCAGCAAAAATATACAACCTTGTATGATGTAGCACAGTTTTTGCTGCACATAAGGGAGAATAATAAGACGGCAGGGGACATCGGGGGTGGGGGGAGCCAAAAAGGTCACAATGGCAACTGTGACTGTAGCCTGCCCTTTTGATAATGCACCATGCAGGTGTTGCACATCAAAAAGGGGCAGAGTTTCAGTCATGCAGGGGTAGCCACCGTCTTGCCTTTTTTGACTCCCACTGCACATTTCCCTGAGAGATGATCTTCCACAATGACCTGCCATCCTCCTTTCCATCCTTCCCGTTGCAAAGAATAGAGCAGCTGGTTAGTAGCAAAACTCCCATCTATACAATAGGTAGAAAATACATAAGGAGAGCTTTGGAGCTATGCCCTAGAGTAGCCTTCTCCAATCAGTTAGGGGTTAAATTATAACTTGCACTGAATCCAAACAGCATAAGCTCCCTGATCACAGTTTGTATCATTATGGTCTGTACCATAATACTTCTCC
The DNA here is from genome assembly GCA_030867105.1 of Liasis olivaceus. Classification (NCBI taxonomy): domain Eukaryota; kingdom Metazoa; phylum Chordata; class Lepidosauria; order Squamata; family Pythonidae; genus Liasis; species Liasis olivaceus. The sequence continues at coordinate 70,242,655 of CM061355.1, forward strand.
CAAGGATATTGCTTTTTACTTCTCAACAAGTATGTTGAGTTACATGAAAGCAAGTAGGAAGCTATGCTGATATTCCAGAGAATTCACCCACTTCTGGGCAAGTAACTGCTATTGGAAACAATTAGCTTCCCCATACATAGTGGATCTAACCCTAATCACCCCCAGCATGTACCCAAAGTTGTTCTTCATATAGAACTCCAGCCACGTTAATTTCACTCACACAGGTTATCATCTAATTTTGGCCCTAAAAGATCAGGCTGTTACCTAGAGATCCTATTTAACTGAAAAAGCACTTTGATATCTCTTTGTGGCAACAGGACCTCAAAAAACCCTCTTTATCTCCTCGGCACTATCATTTAGAAAGCAAGGCCTAATTAAGGCATCAGAAATCCTTCATTTTGTCCAATTGGGGGGATGTAATGTCTCCCTTAAAGCTCATGGTTCAGAGTATTTAACAACACAATTTATTGTGAAGTGGCATTTCCACATCAGAGAGGCCAATCAAACAGTGTGTGTGCATGTGTGAGTCCTTCATGTGAGTTTAATATGCTGGTTTAGTTCCGAACCATAATTGTAGCATGATTTTATGAAGCACTGAACCTTGGAGTCTCTTCTCATGTCTTGGGGAAACACGGACTGACTGTGCATTGAGAATTTCCTCTTGCTAATGGCAGAGAGCCAGTTTGGTTTAGTGGATAAGACATCAGACTAGAAACTGGGAGGCTGTGAGTTCTAGTCCTGCCTTAGGCACAAAGTCGGTTGAGTGACCTTGGGCCAGTCACTCTCTCTCAGCCCTAGGAAGGAGGCAATGGCAAACCACTTCTGAAATCTTGCCAAAAAAAGCTGCAGAGACTTGTCCAGGCATCAAGACTGACTGGAAGACAGACAGACAGACAGATAGATAGATGGCAGAGTGGTCCAGAGCAGCTATGTTTTGATGTCATCTATGGAAGATATTCCTGTATATATACAAGGAGGCCATACAAGCTTGGTCCCTCCTAAAAAGGGTGGGTGACTGTGGCTCATGGGCCTTTCACTCCTTTTTCCAGTTTCCAGTCTTTCTTCCTCTCAAGATTACACCAGGGAAATTCAGCAGCCGATGTCAAATTCTGGGAGGATGATATTCTGTGTTCTTTTTTAAAAAAAGTACAGCCTCTGATAATGAGAGGAGAAAAGATTCTCCTTTTTCTCAGTTGCTTGGATCACTGGCTCAGCTACCGCGAACTTTCCCCAAGGGTTCTTCCTGCAACTTTTGTCTCTTGGGAAAGAAACTAGGCAAGGAATTCTCTCTAAATTCTAATATTGCAACTTCATAGCTAGGAACCGAACAAAGCCCCCATGGAAAGATACTTTCCCTTGGGACTGAACTGAAGTATGGATAGCCAGGGAAGAACTTGCAATGAAAAGCAAAAGATCCACAAGCATCCACCTACGAATTCCTCTTGGCTACTTCATCAATACCTACATGCAGGAACACCGCGCTCTTCCATAAGTATCTCACCAAAATGTTCTTCTACTCTGAAAGACATGAGATGCACATAAAAAATGGGTATAGCTTCAATTGCACCATTGTGGCCACCATCTTGACTTTTTTCACCAGTCCCTGTGAACACCCTTGGTTGTCTCACTTGCATTCAGGAGTGAGTGGAGAAGGTTACATCAGCATGTGTCTCAAGCCCTGTTTTCAAAATAGATTAGTCAAAAAGAACCTTCAAAGTCGACATGGATTTACCTGGAGCAGAGATAACAATTAAATAATGCCTTTGGTCATTCAGAAGCCTGCTGAACAATCTGTTGACTGCTAAACAGCACTATTGACAGATCTCAAAATTATTGTTTCCATCTAAACTAGCCATGTTGACTCTCAGTTTATCATATCTTGTTTTTTCATCAGTTATAAGCAAACACCACTGGATTATTGTCATTCACATTTCTGCAGAATTATTGCTTCAAACTCAGATTGAAATGAATCAGCTGAAATGTCCATTAAATGCCCTTTAGTACTTGCTTTTGAGCACAGGACTGTCTGTGGGGGGAGTCAAAAAAGTCAAGATAAGATTAAAAAAACAGATGCCTCTTTTCTTTACAGAATGTCCCACCACTTTTTTACATGCATCGTACATGCGATGGATGTAAAGAGGGGGGTAGGTTTCAATCACACAGTCGCATCCACCATTTTGACTTTTTTGACCCCCACATGGAGTCCCCTCCTTGAGTGCATTGATATTTTGACAGTAATTGTATTTATTCTAGTAGTCCATATAGCACCACCTATTTTTTTATTTTCAAGACGTTTTCTAGCTGATTCAACAGATTGGAGCCATGATATCATTTCAACCACCTGGAATTCATGGGGTTCTTTTCAGGGTAATTCTTTAAGTCACTGTCCCTCAACCTCAGTGACTTTAAGATGAGTGGACTTCAACTCCCAGAATTCCCCAGCCAGCATGGCTGGCTGGGGAATTCTGGAAGTTGAAGTCCACACATCTTAAAGTCGCTGAGGTTGAGGAACACTGCTTTAAGTGATGATCAAGTGTTCATCAATCACATATTACTTAACTGTGGTTTGTTAAATTAGTCACAATTGACTAGATTCACACATCATGTTAGCACAGGCTCCACTACAAGTTACGATTACAAAAAGACTGAAGACACACAAGTGGTGAAGTTACACTGCAAATCCTGCCCTTTTCTACTTGTTTCTCAGGGTTGAAATAAATCACGAAGCTGTGGCAGTATAACACCATGCCATACATTTCTTCACTTGTCTTTCCCTTCCTGCCCCTCCCCACTACAGACACCTAAGTAAGTTAAGCCTTAAACCATAGTTTACAAAGGACAGTGGCTGGGTTCATGCAACTGACTAAGCCAAAATCAAACAACTCACATTATGACTTAGCATGATGGGTGAACCCAACTGAGTCTCAGCCACAGAATTCAACCCTTAATATTAGATGCATCTCACTGGATGCTTTCCGACTTTCTCACTAATCGGGTTTATATAACACACTTAATCAGATCAGTGATGTGGGTAGCATCTTCTGTGAACTATTTCACCCAGTCAGTAGTGGAACAAGAAGGGAGCAGGTTTGGGCTCAAATAATATCCCAGTTATTGGTGAGTCAAACTACCCTTCCTTAATCAGCTGTGTTGTGCAAATCCCAAACGCCAGTCATCCTGGAACAGTCCACCTACAGAAGATGTTAGCTGACTGCAGCACCTGTTCTATACCTACTTCTGCCTGCTAGACAGATAGGAAAGAGGCCAGTGATGATAGGAAGTTTTGCCAGTACTCTTCTGATGTCATGAGATAATAGACAGGACTGGTGGAAGCAGACTGGATCTGGTTAGTGTGATTATGTGCTGGTAGACCCAATGGTAAGGCACTATGATTGGGTTCATGGATTCTTGTAGGGGGGACAGCCAATATATGTGATCATGGTCTTTCTTGATTCCAAGCATTGTGTGAGAGTCAGGACCAGAGGGGTTAAGAATTTACTCTCATCACCAGAGCAACGGGGAACTGATAAGAGGATGAGACTGAACCCTCCCTAAAGAATGCAAGGGAGGTTGGGAGGGTGACCCTGGAATTTGCTCTCACTCTGAGAAGATTTCTGTAACGGGAGTAAAGCCATTAAACTTTGCTGGATTGAATCTGTACTGTCTCTTGGAGTTTCCTGGGCTAATCCTGACACATTGTAACCTCAGCACCCACAGAGGGCATTTGATTGGGAAAGGTTACAACATACATGTACTTGAAGTAAGTTCTAGTTGAATTTGGTGAGATTTAGTTCTGAGTAGACTTGCTCAGTAGAATGCAGAATTGTGACCCAAAAAAGACAATAACTGCATATTTCAAATGTTTTGAGTACAGCTATTTTTATGGGGTGTTTACTGAGTGCAATAAAGGTGAAATCTTGTATTCCTATTATGGCCTCACCATCTGAATTTTTCTATTAACAGCAGGCATGCTGTTTTATTCATTCTTATAACTGTAGCTATAAAGGACAGGAAATTGTAGACATTTTCTTTATAATCACAGAACTCATCTTTCTATTTTCATCAGCAAATTTCTATTGAAATGGAAAATATAATAGGATAAAATATTTCTTTTAATCCTCTGAGCAGTGTCTATAGAGATACCAATGAAATAACTTCATTGCCATACAATTTTCTAAAGTTTATTTTTCCCTACAGGATCTTGAGATCTTATGTAAATCAGTTGTTCAGCATGAAGTAAAGTCCCTGAATTCTCAATTCACAAAATAGCAATGTTTGCGATAAATTAAATGCACAGTGATACTTATAGGTAGACATGTTCCAGTAGATTGTGTTGAAGCTCTCTGAAGAAGTTTATACCAATCAGTTGTGGGGCTACATTTGAATTCACTGTATTTTGGGTGTGTGTGTGTGAAATATTGCAAAGCTGAGAGCTAAACAACAACAACAACAACAAAGGCATGCACCGATAATAATAGAGGGGTTGGATCAGTTTCTCTACATGCAAAGATTAAGAGGTAGTGACTTTCTTCCAAGATTATGATGGAAAGTTTGAACCATTTATTAAGGGTCTAGATGGGGCATTAAGGGTCTAGATGGGACAAAATAAACTCAGATTCTCTCCCTCCAAGACAGAGTTCCTATATGTCACTAAACATCCAGGAATATCAGTCCCAGTACAATTCCAACAATTTTGTAATAAAACAGTCAGAGTTGGGGTATTTCTATTCTGTTGAGTTATCTGTCTGCAGGTCAGATTTTTGATTCTGAGGCTGATTTTTTCCTCCTGCAAATTTGTCTTCTGAATTCTATTTTTAGCATGCCAGAACTTGAGCCTGCCATATCGGAGGCAGTCAGACATGGGGTCTACTTATTTTCTGAAATGTGCCTGATAGCTTAGTGTTCCTGTCCACCTTTCTTTCAATTTTCAAAAGCCTTTTGTGTCTGGCTGCAACAAGGGTGCATGATCTCATGGCCAAATAGAAGAAAATTCTAGTCTTCAAAGAGGCCAGTGCAGCTATAAGTGAGTTAAAATTTATAAAAGTTAAAAAATAAATAAAGGGCCCTCTTGGATACCTCATAAAGTGTATACTCCAACAGCAGAATGTTCAATACTTCATTTTAGATAGGGTTCATCCAAGCATAGATCCATCTTCAATCTGGTGTATTCAGCTTTCTATAGGATCAGTGATGCTTTGTTTGTTATATGCTTAATGTCCTACATGAAGGCCCTGACTTCTGATTCAGCTGGATCCTAAAATCTCGGCTCAGGAACTCCACTTGGAGGAATTCCTGTATTCATCTGTTCTGAATTCACCTTTATTCTGAAGTGTTTTTATAGCAAGGGAAGCCATTGAAATAGTTGCCCAATTTGCTTTTTTGGAGAAGATGGTCAGGGCTTCAAATTGTCTCCACTTCCACTAAGAGGTGTTTCCCATTACTTCTTTTTCTCCCATAAACCTCACAAAAGTTTCCTTTTGTTACTGCCCATTATACAGGTAGTCCTCACTTAATAACCATTTGTTTGCTGACCATTCAAAGTTACAACAGTGCTGAACAAAGGGAATTACAAGTGGTCCTCATACTTACAACCATTGCAGCATCCCCACGGTCATGTGATCATGATCCAGTCACTTGGCAACCAGCTTGCACTTACAACGGCTGCAGCATCCCGGGGTCATGTGATTGCCATTTGCAATTTTCCCAGCCAGCTTCTAGCAAGCAAAATGGGGAACCAGGTGATTCACTTAACAACCGCATGATTTTCTTAACAGCCATAGTGATTCACTTAATGACCACTGCAAAAAAGTCATAAAATTGGGTGTGACTCACTTAACAACTGCCCCACTTAACAACAAATTTTCCAGTCCCTGTTGTGATAGTTACATGAAGACTACCTGTATTTATTTACTAAGCAAGCCAGTGCAATCTGAGTCTCATGATTGAGGTGGAGAGGTGACAACATTTGCTTCAACAAAGTGCTTTGCATCATCTCAGAATCTTGACCAGCAGCTCTTATGAGCAAGAAAGATGTTTTTGTTTTTTTAATGCATGATTTACACATGAGAAGAAGCTTCTTCTATTGATGAGGGAAGCTAATTGCAACACTTTTCTGGTGATTGGATCTGCTAGAGAAGGTTTTAGAAGTAAAACAATATAATTACTTTGCTTGGCCTTTATAAGTGGGTGGGAAGGTGTCTGCTTCACTAAGGATTCAAAAAAGGCTTATCGCCTCCTCTTGCTGGTGACAGAGAAAGTCCTACAATGGCCTCCCTTATTTACTGAATAATGACCAAATAAAGTTTCTGCCTGTCAATCTGTCTATAGTGGCCTCCAGTTTCAACACCTCAATCCAGAAACCTCCAGAAACAACACCTCAATCTCCATTGTACTTTTCACTCCTCATAGGCATGCGGAATGAAACATGGGAAAAGCTACCATAGATTTTCATATATTAAAAAAAATATATTAAAAAGTAGAAAGTAACCATTCTGAGTTGCTTTTGTGTCAGCTAAGAAGCCATCAAAAATGGTTACTCTCCATTTGATTGAGGCATTGCTGATCACGCTCTGTCAAAGGAGAGGCAAGTATTTAAACTAAAGGAACATATGAAGCAGCCTATTAGCTGGAAGGGCATATCAGAGTCAAAATAACTGTAGTCTCCCCCCAGCTAAACTAGCCAGTTGATGGAGCTACTGGATATCCTTTGATCACCTGACCCCCTTCATGTCTTCCAAGCACTCCGAACTGGAGAGTCCCACTCAAGCTTTCGAGGAACCCCAGGGTACCCCATAATATAATTTGGAAGTGAATATGCCCTTTGTCTTTCAGTACTTTAGAGGCTTACAAGAAACCCTTATTTTGGCAGGGATTCTCTTACAATCCCACGTAAGAGCAATTACTTAGGATAATACAAGATTGCCTGTGAAGTATGTGTAGGATGGCAAACACTTTACCCATGTCGAACGTGTCCTTTTGTTGTTGCCATTATTCACATTCTGAACATTTTCTTGACACAAATTGCTACTTGGTTCCTGACTCACAACTGCTTGTCTCATTTCTAGTTGAGTCCTCTGTGCCACAGAATGACTTTCTGTTTCATAGGAAGGAGGCAACTAGCAATTAGCCAAGAAAGTGAAAGTAGGGGAGAACAAGCAGCTACGAATAAGGGTGACTTTAATACTGGAGATAGCTTCCTTGGGGGAATGATGTAGCCTAGAAGTGAGAAGTTAGTGTTTTCAGAACAAAAGGAAATTCCCAGCTAAAAACTGCAAAATAACTGGCTAAACTGGCCAGCACACAATGGACTCTTGCATCTCCTACAACTTGATTCTTCCTCCTCCCCTTTCTCTTGTTTCTTTGCCAATGAGGTAGTGTTTGATTTCACCATGATTCAAGCTGAAAGCTCTAGAGCAGTGTTTTTCAACCTTGGCAACTTTAAGAAGTGTGGACTTCAACTCCCAGAATTCCCTGGGATTGGGGTTAGGGTAATTCCCTGTGGAATTCTGGGAGTTGAAGTCCACATATCTTAAAGTTGCCAAGGTTGAAAAACACTGCTCTAGACCAAGATGGGAGAATATGAAAAACATTTGTGAAATGCAGAATCTATGCTTTTTAAATTTACTACATTTAAATCACACTTTCCTTAAGAACAGGAGGGTCCACAGGGGGGTTCAAAAATGTCAAATGGGAGTCCCGGCTATGCAATCAAAGCCGCACCCTTGCTTTATGTGTGCAATGTACATAAAAGAGGAATGGGGTTTCAATCATAGGGACACAGCCATCGTCTTAAGAGTGATAAGTGTTCTTGATACAAACTGATCCTTTGGCAGTTGCCAAACCAGCACCTTTGTAGGAGGATCAGCTGCAATGCCTAGTCGGTAGGCTGGGCTGGATTTGAGCCAAAAATGAAACTTGTAGTGTTCCAAACTCATAGGGGCATGCCCAGAGCACCTGTCAGTAACTTCATAACTTGAACATATATTGTCTCCTGTGGAGGGCAACTGCATAATCCCTGGAAAGGATGCAGCTGCTTTAAAGGGTTGCAGTGGAGTGCTCCACCCACACCGGTATGTGCTTCAAAGCACCTGTTTGTCTTTAAACCAAAGAGGTGATCAGAACTTTAGCAGGAACTTATACTATTTTGCCTCATCCTAAAATATTGCGGGGAATGTAAGTGGCAGCCCTACTAGATCCTGTTTGTTAGATCCAAGTACTTCCTGGCTGATCAGGGAAGGGTCAAAAAAGTTAAGGTGGTGGTCATGGCCATTTGATTGCAGCTGCATCTTGACCTTTTTAACCCCACCTCCTCCAGATGCCCCTGGCCTCATCATATTTCCCTTGGCATGGGCTGATCTGAACCACAAATACCCCCACACACACACACACTTCAACTCATGTAATTTCTAGCAGTAGCCTTACATATTTCAATTGGGTAGAAAGCAATCACCCTTAAATAATGACACAATAAATCCATGCTATTATATTAGGACATCATGTTCTCCAAGTGGCGTGCAATCATTTTAGTGAGGCTATCTGTATCATCTTATTTGGGAAACAAGGGAAACAATTAGGCAGAATGTAGCTTTCACAGCAGGGGTATAAATAATAAGTGAAACAGAACACGTTGTATCATCTGCAGAAGAAAATTAGTAACTCTGGACACATTATATTATCAAGTAGCATTATTTACTACCAAAAATAACAATTACAGGGATAACCAGGGTAAAATTAATGTTATCATTGGTTCTTTCTTGACATTATAAAAATCACAGTTAGTTTTGCTTATTAATTCTTCTCTGCGGGACATAAAATGCAGGAATAATGTCAGATGGAAATAAGTCAGTTTAAGTTTGCAAATAGTTTGATCATATGATACAGTTTAAAAAAAGAGTATAGGTTATGCAGTGGGAGAGGAAGAAGTTGAAAAACAACAAAAAAAAGGCAAAAACTGAAAGGCAACTACTGCTATTTCCATAACATCTTTCTAGATCAGTGTTTCTCAACCTTGGCAGCTTGAAGATGTGTGGACTTCAAGTTCCAGAATTCCCCAGCCAGCAGGGGAATTCAGGCTGGCTGGGGAATTCTGGAAGTTGAAGTTCACATATCTTCAAGCTGCCAAGGTTGAGAAACACTGTTCTAGATTAATGGAGGACCAGTCTAGCAATAGTCTTTATCACTAATACTAACTCACACCAAACATAGCAACTACTAAATACCAGTTTCTAAGTCAGAAAACTAGAAAAAAAAGTCATCTTCCTGCTGTCCATAATGAATTTTGAGGATACACCTACTTGATCATCATGGAATACAGAATGCTAGACCAGATGGATCTATGATTTGGTCCACCAAGCTCCTCTTAGGTTCTTAGATAGCTTACTAACAAAGTGAGTGGAACTGACCCTATCAAATATCACTTGCTGAATCTTGTATGCAAGTGAGTTTATTTTCTGAGACAGCAAAGTTGGCTTACGTCACCATTTATTTACAGCAATACATCAAAGTTGTGGCGGATTTGCTTCTGGCTATAAGAGCTGAAAAGTTGATAGACACTAAGCTTACTCTGTGTGTGTGTGCGCGCGCGCGCTCATATGTGCTTGCACCCATATACCCATGGTTTGGGGTAGATTAATTATGATCATATCCACTGCTTACTGCATTCTGGATCTAATTAACTGTCATGACAACCAGTAATTAGATCAGAGCCAGTAACTTTCATTCTTTTTTTATTCCCTTACTGACAATTAACTCAGATGATAGCCAGCAAAGCATCAAATGAGTTTCTAAGTGAAGTTTTTTTTTTCTTTTTTCTTTTTTTTATGCATGCTATCTAAGGACAGAAAACAAATTGTCAGTTCCTGCCTATCTTGTATTCCCTGCTCTAGCAATTTTCTTTTTTTTTTTTAATATTTTTATTAGAATGTTGCAATACAATAAAAGTATAAAAAACAAAATGAAAAATAAGAAAAAAGAAAAGAAGTGAAAAAGAGAAAGAAAACATAGAATTTTGACTACTCCCCTTCTTTCTATCAAGTAATCACCATCTTACTAAAGTATTTCCCCTTCCTCTTCAATCCTTTCTAATCCCCAAATCCATAAATCATCAGTTCTGTCTTTTCTTCTTTTAGGAAAAAGTCCGTGTAAGGCTTCTGGTCTTTCAAAAAAGCCTGTATCATTTTTTCCCTGACCACACAGGTGCTGGAGAGGAAGAACTAACCTCAGATGTTCTTCACTCAACCACAATAGAATTTTCTGGAGTGGTTTCTTAACTGATATTAGAAAGGACAGGCTGAAACCTCAGTAGCCCTATACAAAGAGCTGCCAGTTCTGCAGCTCCTGAAACGCAACTCAACCCTTTCCAGGAAACAAAGGGAAGGGAATCCATAAGAGAATAAATAAATAAATAAATAAAATATACACTGCCTTGCCGGTGTCAGCCAAAAAGACTTGACAGTTTGAGAGCTTCTAAATTTGGACCCTTCAGCCCTGTTTTTACTGCACCAATGGCTGCATTTACTCTATATTACTGCTGGGTTTTGTTAACCAATCACCTTTTAAATTTATTTTTCAACTTGTGCTGATTTTAGATTATACACTCATATGTGGAAAGTGGCATTTTATGATGATGTAAACATAACTTTCTTTTTTCAACTTACTTACATCATCATCACAAATTTGATTCATTCATAGCTGTGCCAGAAATAGAAATCTCATAGACCAAAAATAGAAATGACAGAATGGTTCTACGTCCAGAACACTCAATTAAATATTTGAATGTTCTGGCATTGTTCTCATGTTTTCAGAAATGTTCCAGCCTCAGGATGGGGTTAAGCAGGACGGGGCAGTCCTGCTGACACTGAAAAGCATAGAACACCTCCAAAAACGCTGAGAGTTAATTCTTTTAGAGTCCTTAGAGTAAGATCTTTTCTATTCAACCTTGGAAATGCCCTTCTAAGTAAAGTGGTGGATAAATAAATATTATTGCTTTGGACCCTTGAAATTGTGGTGCCTTCTTGTTATCATCAATTATATTGGTTGGTGGCACTAGAAAGAGTAGTGACAGTGGAAGAAAAATCTATATAGATTGAAAAAATATTGCACTTTATGTTGTGTATGGCTGAGTCAGCATAGTATTCACATCTTTCTGTCTGCTTTTATTTTAGTTAAGCAGTAAAGAATTCAGGATCAAAAGTTTTTAAATGTATTGGGCAGTCACCCAACAGTGTTTCATCATTAATTTTGCTATTGGTTCACTGCATGAGAAGTCTCTACATGATCCTACTGAATTCTATCCATGACTCCTGTGAAGAGCCACCTCAACAATCCTGCCCCAGCCACCTTTTCCCAAAGAAAACCCTCTCTGCCCTGGTTTACTCATGAGGAAGTAAGTGGTAATCCTCTTTTCTCTAGTGGCTTGACTGTATGGGACTAATGCATGCTATAATGCGGTCTCTTCTTTCCAGAATGAGTATGTTTGATTAATTAAGAACACAATACTTTATTATGTATGTCAAAATTTATTGGTTGGTTGGTTGGGCTGGCTGGTTTATAGGCTACTCCAATCATAGTAGATTATGAGTGGCATACATAGGCCATACAACAATCAAAATATCCCAGGCACTTTAGCAAATAATTCATGTGTGGACAAATTAAAGAACTAGAAGAAAGGCACAAAAGGAGAAAAGAGGGAGAAGAAATGAGAAGAAATGAGCAATGACTTTTGAAGATGTTGATTTCAGCAAGGATCTCCCAAGACAGCCCAAGATAGAATGCATTGCAGTGATTGAATCTGGAGGTAATGAGGACTATTGCCAAAAGCTCCTGCTGCAAAAATGGCTGCAACTGGAACACCAGTTGAAGCTAGTCAAAGGCATCCCTGGCCACAATTTCCACCTGCTGCTCTAGGTGGAGCTGAAAATCCAGGAGCAACCCCAAATTGTGGACCTGCTCCTTTGGGAAAATGGTGACATCATTCAGAACCAGTAAAGAAGTCAGAAGGGGCTGGTAGACAACAGTTACTCCATTTTGCTTGGAATCAACCTCAACTTGTTTTGTCCCTTACAGTCTCTAGCCAATGGTAAGGACCTCTATGGCATTTCCTCTTCAGTTCTGGATGAAGATGTGTAACTGGGTCTCACCAGTATATTTTGTTGTTATTGTTGTTGTTGTTGTTGCTGCACCTTTGAGTTAGTGTTGACTTTGGCTCCTGGTAACTGCCGGGACAAGTATCTGCAGTTTTCTTGGCAAGATTTCAGAAGTGGCTTGCTATTGCCTTCTTACTAGGGCTGAGAGAGAGGGACTGGCCCAAGGTCACCCAAGTACCTGTACCTTGCACCTAAGGCAGAACTGAAACTCAGAGTCTCCTGGTTTCTAGCCTGGTGCCTTAACCACTACACCAGACTGGGTCTCTAAAACTGTATGTAGATGTTATAAAATATGGCAGAACAGACTGAGCTTGCAACACCCCATACAAATAGAACCATCCACCCCTCACCACCAGTGACTGATAACAGCCCAATCAGGAAGGAGTGGGAATCACTGCCCTGATGTGATGGAATGTGAAGGTGACCTTGGAAGATGGGGGGAAGAGATGCCACCCAGGGAACAATCAGATAAAAGAGAAAGGAGTCCACAACAGAGTAACAGCCAGAAAAAGAAACTTAGGAAGGACCCGCCCTAACTACTCAGGTGGTCAATCGGGACGGCGGGAGATTTGTACTTTCAGACTTGCAAGATTCTGTTAATGTAGTCTTACAACAAAGTAGAATTAGCTCTTCTCAGTCAGGTTTTCTGTCTGGTTTACCTGGGAGGGCTGACACCTGCAGTGCACTTTTGCACTTCAGGAGTACTGCAAAATACTGTCCCTAACTCCCTGCAAAAGCAACAAGGAAGGGATCTCGGGGGGGGGGGGAGGAGCACACAACTGAGCATAGACAGAAAAAAGACACTGAATGGGGATAGAAAGAAAAAGCAAAGAAGAGTAGGAACTTGGGAAGCAGTAGAAAGAGAGTTGTGGTGGCATGGTACCTAAACAGCCCAAAAAGATTGGGCAACGTAGCGCTTAAGAAACACATGAGGAATTCTGAACATTTTACCTCTTTTTAGATTCCCAACCAGGTGGGGCCTTCAGAATCTAAACAGCTTTGGAGGGACATAAACGGGATCTGTAACAAGTTGCAGGGTACAGTGATCCATTTCAGGATATGTTGTCCTGTTTCTCCAGGTTTTTTGGATGTTCTTCCAAGATTCTCTCAATATTCTATGCCTATTATACATGTTCAGTCCCTAGATAGTCAATTTCTGCCTCCCTCCCTTCTTCATTCCTCCAGAATGCAAAACTTCTGACTTTGCCTCGTGCAGTTACTTGCTGCCAATACCCTAAGACCATGTTAGAAATGTACATGGCAACAGCTCAGGAATTTGCAGTCTGTGCAAATCCTGGGTCTTTTGACTTTCATTGTAAGTGAATCTGGGCAGAAATGACTGCGTGGTGATAATCATCATCTTCATACAGCCCAGGCTTATTCTGGGCTGATTAAAATGCAGCATTCTGATTTGTTCAGCATAATGCCAGGCTTTGCTTCACTGCATGCCGGCTCTCATTTTTGCCTCTCTGTCAAGGCAAAGACGTAATTGGAAGTCTTGCACTGACCTTGATTGAATTCATTGGCCTCCCTTCTTAGTAGAGAGAGCCAGGGTAATGAGAATGTGTATTGCATTCACACACAAGTAATACCATCTCTGCCGAGTACTTAACACTTATCTTGGTGTAATGCTCACTAGAGGGAAAGAGAGGTCATTGTAAGTCCTGTTCTGACCACACTCCATAGTTATTATACATGGAAGGAGGTGGGAAAGGCTTTCAACTGTAGAACGTCTTTATGGTGAAATTGCAAAGTTGGTGTGAGTGACATACATATTTTCTGGATCTCTCCCCCTCTATTTAGAAGGACGAGCTCTTCATTGAGGAATCAGCTTTTCCTCGGTGGGCTTCTTACACCACCATTTTCATCTTGTTTTCACTTGACCGAAATCCACTGCGTAGATTTTTATCAGTGGAGCCTCTGAGGCTGCCAGAACTGTGGTGCTGGGAACCAAGGCTGCCTGAAGCCATGTATTTTCCAGTTTTATTTCTCAACTGCCCATGCATCGAAGTGGGCCTCTAGACCTGGCAAATGCTGCTGTGCAAAAATATTTCTTCTTCAGAGTTTTCATCTATTGCATCAGTGGTGGTAAAGAAGATAGGAAGATACGCATGTCCTTGGGGGGGAGTCCAGAATGCAGTGCTCCCCCCAAAACTTCCTGTGCTGCCAAGGGCAGGGAAACTGTGTTCTGTTCACTGTTCCCAGCATCCCCCGTCTCCTCCATCTCTTCCTGGGGCTTAACAGAAACAGGGCTGACCCAACCTGTTATGTCACCTGAATTGTCAAGCACGGTGGCTCTGAAGCTCTTTCAGGCTGCCACCCCCTTGCATCCCAGCCGTATCATTCTTACACACATACAGCCACACAATTCTTCCTTAGTATGAGACCTACTACAGATTAAAAATATTCAGAGCATGAAAGCATGATGATCACTAGTCCTCACAGCATCTACTGTCTGGTTTGTGCAGCACATTCTGTCCAGACCAAGTCACCAAAATACAAACAAATGTTCTGACTTTAGCTCCGGCTATGGACCCCAAAATAAAATAATACCACATTTTTGTGTATGTATAACTATGTTAATTTTATTCTTTGTATAATATATGTGTTACCTAAGTATTGGCACTTATATTTTTGTGCTTGGATTTTGTCAGATACAGTATGACTTTTTTCACTCTCTTGGTTCTGATGTCCCCATGCCACCCCTTTTTTCTCACAATGCCCCCTTGGATCTTTCCACTGCCCACAGGGAGGTGGTACCCCCACTTTGGAAACCCCTGGTCTAGCAACTACTTAGGGATCCCCTTTTGCAGCTACTGGACACATTTGGAAGATGTGAGGGTTTTGTTTTTTTTTAAAAAAAATCAGACTCTATTTTTTGCTATTTTTGAACTGAGTGGGGCATGTGCTTGCTCTGATCTGGATCTAGGGATTGACTGGGTGTGTGCTGGGTAGCGACTAAACTGGAAATTACCCAAAGCAATTTTCCAACATAATTAGGGCCCTGAAGTTTTTTTTTCTTAAATAACAGATGTTTGTGAAATCTAAAGACAAATTAAGATCCAGTTAGCTGCTGATTTTTCAAAATCCTGACTTCTAAAATCATTACCAGTGGGAAACTGTGAGCATCCTAGACCAAGCCAAATCCAAAAATGCTAGGGAAGCTTGGAATTCAGATAAATCAGCCATCAACAGACCAGAGAAATAAAGCATATTTACACACCATTCAAAAAAGTCAATTAAAAAGCTAAGAAGGAAACCGAAAGACCAGAACTCATCCTCTCCAGCAGCCAACACCCAGATAAGCAGAGATTAACACCAGACAATCAGGCAGAAAACAGTACTCTAATCAAGGAACTACCAAGGAGAAAACTGCATCCCTTCCAACACAGGCAGGGCAAGCTACTGTAAATAAGCAGGGAGAAAAGTCCACACTCACTCTCACTGTTGATGTTACCTAGTCAGATAATGAAACTTCTGCAAGCAAAGAGCCAAGCTTCAAGAGCACCAAGGACTCCACAGTCCAACTCTGAGCTACAGATACTCTCTTCTATGAGATGTGATAATATATAAGAACTTGAGGGTCATGGAACTTCTAGCTGTAGCTATTGTTGGTCAGAGACGTAGGCCAGGCCGAGGGAGACGCGGAGGGAAGAGTAGCAGCTCAGGAGTCATTTCCATCTGATTAGAGAACAGTTTCCAAATCTGCCCAGTCTGAGTCTAATCTCTAAGAATACAGACCACCATCATCTCCATAAGAAAGCATGAGGTGACATGGTAAAGAGACATGACAGTGTGGACAATCAACAGAGAGTGAAATATAAACACATTCCAGCAAAATGCTAGCTGAAATGGACAGATGGTTGAAGAAATATGATTGTAAATATTTTTGGCCAAGGCACACTTAGCTTTGGAAAGCAACACATCACGAATGTGGCTCTTGGTTCTAGAGATTTGAGACTACTCTTCTAATTATATTTGTTTTTTCAGCATTACATTTCTGTTTGCCTACATTGCCCACAACTGGCTTCCTTCATTTAAGTCTTCAGCTTCTGATTTCATCTGCTCAGTTCATGAGGCCACTTGGCCTTGATTCACGACTGATGCCTGAACAGCCATGTGGTGATTTTTGCTATTTGGCTCTGAAAATTCTGGCAAAAATGTTCAGCCCCAATCAGGAAACTGCGTGCATTCAAGTCCCCCCCCCCCTTGTGTTTGTCTTTTCTGCAGTAAGACATAACGAACATTTTAACCTGGTTTGATTACTTCTTTTGGCATCTTTACACTGTCTTCTCTGAAAACAGGGATGTCTGTGGGGGTGGGGGTCCAAAAAGTCAAGATGGCACCCATAACAAGGCAATGGAAGCCCCATCCCTTTTTTACATGTGTTGAGATAAAAAAGGGTGGGGCTTTGGTCACGTGATCGTGGCTGCCATCTTGGAGTTTCTGATCTCCCTGCAGACACCTCTCCTTGAAAATATGCCTCTGCACAGCTGAATAACAAGCCAGTCGTCTGTGCATTTCAGGAAAGGAAAAAAGGGAAATTTTATCAACTGGAAATGTGTTCTAGCTATATTCCTCAGGTCGTTAACAATCTTGCACTCCCTTCAGCCTCAATAAGCACTAAAAGAAATGGGTGAGGTGGAGAGTAATTACAGAAGGATATTATATATGAATGAGATATTACACTCACTTCTTATTTCAGACCAAATTGTTTTAAATTCACTGCTGGACATACAGTAGTTTGTCCAGGCAAAGAACAGACAACCTGTTTCAGCCCCTTTGCAATGAAAATAGTAACTGTTGATTCCCCCTATCCTTCCACTTCCCCATTCTAGAGCTGTTTTTCTCTCTTTTTAAAATAATTTTTATCTTTAAAAAATTATCAAGATAAAAACAATACACATTTTAGAAAAGAAAGAAAAATAGTGAATAGATAAAAGAGAAAATAAGGAAAAGAAAGAATAGAATAGAATAGAATAGAATAGGTAGAAAAAGTTATAAAGAAGCAGCTTCCAATCTTCTTAACAGCAGTTATACATGTATCTATATTTTACCCTCTCTCTCTAAGATTATATCATAATTTCCTTCTTTCCATAATCTACTCTTTAATCATAATCTAATCATAATCTAATCTCTTTAATCTTCATAATCTAATCATTAAACCCATAAATTACAAGTTCATTTTTTCTTTCTTCAAAAGAAAGTCCATAAGGGCTTTCCAGTCATTAATAAATGAGATTATTGTCCTTTCCCTAGTCAGACAACTCAATTTTGCCACTTCTGCTAATCCTGTCATCTTCACCAACCATTCCTCCATTGTGAATATTCCACAGTCTTTCCATTTTTGCACATATAATAGTCTGACAAGCTGTTTTTCTCTCTTCTTCCCCTTTCATTGTACGTATTCAGTTTTTGTAATATCTCCTTCCTATCAAATCAAAGGCATGTGGATTCATTCATTCATTAAACCAATTTATATAGCCACCCATCTCACCACAGGCAACTCTGGGCAGCATAAAAACAGTCAATAAATACATTAAAATATGTTTATTATATAAAATGTATTTATTATTAAAAATAAATTTTAAAAAATTTATCCCTGTAGTAGCAGGAATTGACAACCCAGAATCGCATATACCGGAACATTAAACGCTGAAATGAAAGAAAAGTGGGGAACCAGGAGATTTTGAGATGTGCTTTGCATTAATTGGACATACACAGAGTTTAGGCCTAGACGGGGAAAGCAGAAAAATAAAGATGTAGCATTAAATGTTCTTACTATGGCAAAGAAGAAAAGGGTCACCAAGAAGACAAGACAGACACATCTGCTGAGACGTGTGCTCTTGAGCATGTTGTAGGCACAGCTTCACAAAGAAAAAAAAGTTGCCTTCTTAGTAAGAAAAGGGGACACGGATTTCTCATCTAGGAGGGTGAGAAACAGAGAGATGGAAATAAGTACTTTTCCTTTCCTAGAAAAGGAACCAGAGACAGAGAAGAAAAAAAATGGTCCATTGCACAGGAATCTTCTCCCTTCTCCCCCCCATGTTTTCATGGCCATCTGAATACTTAACAAGAATCAAAACCAAATTCTCACTTCAGGACTTGAGGAAACAATAAGGAATCAGAAGGAAGGAATGGCTTTTCTCTTCTCTTTCTTGGAAGAAGGAAAAGAAAGAAATGCTTTGGCATAAGAATTGGTGATGGACAAGGTAGCATCAACAGGTGATGTGATCAACAGCAGCATGATATGACAGAGTTGAACGCTGGAATTATCCCTTATCTAGTGTCTTAAAATTTAGCCTGTTTCCTTCACAATCAACATCAAAAAATTAGAAGGGTTGCCTGGATCTTACTCAGTAACTATTTCTGTGGCTTCTCTCCTTTAAGGACTATCTGCAAATTGTACATATGTTCCTCAGAGAATGGGAAGCATTAAGAGAGTTTACAGGGACTGTGAATATTTGCAGAAGGTCTTGTGCAGTTTGAAAGTGTCTTCCCTGAGTTTTAATAATGGAGCTCTTGCCAGGTTGAAAGGAGGCTCTCTGTTCAGTTGTAGGCTACCAAAGATGTCCACAGGGTAAGGACAAAAAAGTCAAGATGGCAACCATGATGGTGCAATCAAAAAGGGTGTCATTTTGGAGTTGGTCAGCCTTCTAAATCAAATAAATAAATGGTGGAGCTTTGATTGCACCATCATGGCTGACATCTTGACTTTTTTGACCATACTTCTGCAGGCTATCTTTCCTCAGTGTGTACAAAAACTCCCTGACGATTCCCTTTCTTGTTGATCTGAAGTTCAGCATGCTGAGTTACTCCTGCTTCCTTTTGTTTATGAGGCCATATGACCAAGACAGAGAAGAAAAAAATGGCATTGAAATAAGAGATAGAGGTAAGAAAATACTGGAAGGGGTTCACACAAACCAATTTCCTTGGCCTATCAGAGACTTAAGCAGGCCTTCCTCCCATTCCTACCTGCCACTGAATCTTGGCATCCAAAGGGAATGGGAATGAGAACTCTGCATCATGGATTTCTCATTGAACTGTGTTTGCTTTTCTCCCTTGCCATCGCACTTGCCTGGCTTTGTAGCAATGAACCACACAGGGAGATTTACAGGACAGGCAAACTATAAATCCACGCAGCGTTGTGCCTATGATTAAATGGCAACATTAACTATATGAGGATTTATGCAATGTTAACAGCAGGTAAGACCGCACGGTAAACAAGAGGTCAGTACAGATATCTTCAGTAGCATATCATTCCCACGAAACACAGTTTACTGACTATCTAAAACAGCCAAGCAACTCAGGCATACTAGAAATAAAGAAAGGGAGATGTGGGGGGGGGGGGGGGGGGGGGGAGACAAGGAAAAAGAAGGCAATGTTTTTGTCATGGTCAGATTTAAGTGTCATTTAGGCATTTATCTTCATCTGGCCCATGGATCCTGCATTCATATCAGTCTCACTACTGTATTTAATTCAAGGAATCCCAACCCTGCATTAGGTAGATGAGAGATATAGCGCAGCGTTCTATATTGGAAGAATGGTAAAAAAAATCCAGGGACTGAAAACTACATACATCCATGAAGGTGGGAGAAGATTCCAGCCATAGTTGGCTCTGGAAAAAGATGTACAGTCTATTCAAAACGAAATCCAGTCCGATGGATAGGGCCTGGTGTGCATCAGGATCACTTATAGCAAATTTCCCTTTTTGTACTGATTGCACTTACAAGTAACAGAGAAGAATAAGCAAGGAAGCATGTAAATCAAAATCACAGATTTTGGCTGAAGTAGATTTGCAAGACTCAGGAAGTAGATCC
This sequence comes from Liasis olivaceus, assembly GCA_030867105.1. Lineage (NCBI taxonomy): Eukaryota > Metazoa > Chordata > Lepidosauria > Squamata > Pythonidae > Liasis > Liasis olivaceus. Next base: position 70,262,618 of record CM061355.1, read on the forward strand.
TACTACAGCACTGATGACATCATGGATAGAAGACAGTGGCATTCACCTTTCTCCAGTCTATAATCTACAGCCCCCCCCCCCCCACCCCAACACATACATCAATATTATTTTTGAAAGGTGCATTCGAAAAAGAGCCAATATTTCTGAAAATTACCCAGAAGCAGCATATATTGGGAGTCTATGTATTTTTAAAGATGACTTAAAAAAAAAAAAGCATACATTTTAGAAATTTACATTTCAAAGAAAAGCATAAACTCTGAGAAGTGTAAGTTTAAAATCCATTGTTTAAACATCTTCCCGATACACCTTTTCAAGTTTTACAACGTACATTAGGAAGGCATTGTGTAACAAAGGTTCATTTATCAACAAAGGATTTTTAATGCATACTTTTTTAAAAAAATGTAAAAAGAATAGTAATGAAATAGTCTCATAAAATATAGATAGTACAAAATTATTGCAAAATAATTACTTTGCGTTATTTATAACAGATTTCTAAGATAGTGCCAAATAGAAAAAGAATCCGCTTCGAGATTCAAGGAAGATAACAAGTTCTTTTGGTATCTCAGCAGGTTGAAGATATCCATGGTATTCATCTGATTAATAGACTGTTTCTATTGGTCTATGACCATAATAAAGATTTGATTTGATCTGATTTGAATACCCTGATGATACACCTACAGAAACAGTTCTTATTTGGGTTGCTTGTATCATGAAAATCAGGACTGAATATTCATTCATTCATTCATTCATTCATTCATTCATTCATTCATTCACAACTTTTAAGTAAGAGCAAGTCAAGAGGGAGTACACAAAATGAACTCCAAGTACAAAAAGGGAGTTGATCCAGAGCAGATCTACTGTTAGGCAGAATGAGCAGCCATTCCAGAGCAAAGATCTTGCAAAGTGTGGGGATGGGGGTGTCTTCATATTCGGTGTACCTTACTGCATTTAAGCTGTTGACCCTGCAGTCCTCAGGTAAGTTTGGAGAGGCTGTTCCAATGCCAATATCAAGTAAAGTTCAACTGCCATTGCATATATACACAGCCTCTTGTCCATTGCCTAAACAGCAAAGTATCTTGATCCTGCCCAGAAATAAATAAAGAAAACATGTATCAATGAGCATTATTAAATGGTATAGACTTTCAATTAAATGGGGTTGGATTCAATCCCTATGCTGCTTTCCAGAGTGGGCCCCTGCCTTACAATGAGTGGAATTCATGTCCTCTCACCCACACAGCAAACAGACTGGAAATGCTGAGGTAGATTAAAAGATCAAAGGGAAAAGACTGTTAGGCAAAGACTTGAGCATTGTCCTCCTATGGATTTCAAAATGCAGAAAGAATCTCCTCGTGGTAACTTTCAACCCTAGTAAGAAAGTAATTATCTATAGAGTCCAGAGACATGGTCCCAATTTAAAGAAAACAAGGACATAAGTCATTCATCCATAAGCTGATGTCCCCCATATTTTTTGAAGTGCAGTTCCCATCAATCCATCAGGATAAATGGCCAGGATCTGTGGAAACTGTAGTTCAAAATATCTGGGAGACACCAGGCTGCCTACCTGTGAATTCTCTCCATATGCCACATGTGGAAACAGTCATATTATGAATCTGCCAGGAGAAAGGCCACATGAGATGGTGTTTCTGTAGGAGAAGTGGGAAAGCATAAAAAAAAAAAGAAGAAGAAGGTAGACCTATGAAGGTCAAGATGTGTTCTCCATCATTCCAGAGTGCTGGATATGGAATAATGGAGTTAATGTAGATTAAAAATAAGCTGTATAACTGAATGTTAGAAAAAGTTAAACAGTGGAACCAATTACTTTGAGGAGTAGTATTCTCCCCTTCACTATGTCAGATGGAGGCTGAACATGGACTCTTTAATTTGTCCAGGGTGCTGTAATTTTGATTCATGCATTGAGAAGATCAGGAGTTTGGAATCAGATGTCTTAAGGGCCCTTTCCACCTCTATGATTCTGTAATGATTAAGAGTGAAGTCCACAGACTTCGTACTCTGATTCCTATCGTTTCTGTATTAATTCAAAGCACACTTAGAAGAGCTCACCAACATCTAATGTCAAAGGACTGGATTGTTTCCAAATATGTTAAGCATTCAAACTTTTAATTTCAAAACTTCCACATACTTTGACACGTAACACAGCTCCAGCTGTGTAAAAATGGGGGGGAAATGCCATTTATTTATTTATCTATTTATTTAATGTTTACTTTGAAACATTGACACTTCCCTTAAGCAAAAGAAGGATAAAAATGGTAATTAGAAAGATACCAATCAAGTGAAACATCCATTAGGCAACTATACAAAAGGAATACAACTAATGGAGGGTATAAAAATTCAACGAGAGTGGATAGATGTTTTCATGTGAATTTAACAAGTTGTCATTCAGTTAACAAGATGTGCCTGCTATTCACTTCCACAATACTATTCAGCTCAACCCCCAGGTGATCTTAATATACCGCCAAGGTTTAGCAACCAAGGAGTAGAAATGGACTAGCCTTGTTTAGAAACCATGCAATCAACAACCACGTTTCCTGAAACAGCTTGACCTCTATAGATGTTTTCTCCCTTGTGCCGTACAACCTGTTGTGAGAATGAATATTTATTGAAAAGCCTTGGGAACAGATAGGTTTAATTCTGGGCATTAAGATTCTAATGAAGGATAGGTATTAGAATGGGGACTTGGAATTCCCAAGTCAATTAGCAGCTGAGACCAAACCTAGCTCATAATAAGTTCACTGCAGTTATGCCCCCAGTCAATCTTTCAATTTTGCAAGAAAACATACTTGATATGCTCTGCGTTAGGAGCCAGGGAACAAGTTTGGATTCCCAAGAACTATATAATATAGGTTTTATGGGTGAAGACCACAGTGGACAGAGTGATGATATGAAATGTGGTGGGTCTGTATTGTACCAATATGTGGGAGTGTATCATATACCTTTTCTTTTTCTTAAAACCAGGTTAAGCCTATTTTAAAGTTAACACAAGAGCTTTTCTGGGCTTCCTGCCTTGAAATGGTGAGGAATGGAGCAAAGCTTTTGGCAAAGGGGGGACATTGTGATGGTTGGAAAAGCCTCCAGATGCCATAGAAATGGTCCAGATCCTGCTTGCTTTAGGAAGTCCAGCCCAGCGTAGATCTTGGCTTTCAAGGCAACTCTACTCAAATGCTGAGCTCTCTCATAAAATTGAAAAAGCAGTTCTTCCCGCAGCTGAATCCTTGGAGTTCTACCTATACAGTAAACCCTCACCATATGCAAGTATCCCATAATTATTTATTTATTTTATTTATTTATTTGATTTGTCCCCACCCATCTCCCCTACAATGGGGGACTCTGGGCAGCTTACAATCACTAAAATCACAATTAAATTAAAAAAGTTTAAAAATTATACACATTATAAAACTAGAAATTTACAGAGATAAAAAGCTAAAAATTCCAAGAGGGCAATAGGGCCCCACCAGGCCGCTAAGGGGCCAGCCAACCCCATTTCTAGTATCCTCCCTCCCCGCCTCAGGCCAGATGGCAGAGCCAGGTCTTCAACTCCCTCCGAAAGGCCTGGAGTGAGGGGGCCTGTCTCACCCCCGGGGGCAAGGTGTTCAAATGTGATCACCTGCAATAAATTTTCTTTACCTCCATTTGCCTTGTGCAACCTCAAAAAATAGTCTGCAAGGTCAAGAGGTTTCCCTGATCGTTAATGAGTGCTGGCCTGATGGCTCTTCACATTCATGAAAAGTGGAGGGACTAACCCACCATAGGCAACCCTGTGGTCTGATCTCATCTTTTCTCAATCAGCCTCCATTGTGAGGAGACTTACCTGTGCTCCACTCACATTCTTAAACACGTTTCTTTATTATTAGTTTTTGCCGTTCCACACTGTTGTTGTTGTTTTCCTCTGATGTTATTTTTCCTTATGATGGGTAAGAGGAACATTTGAAAGATTGTATTACATTACATTGTAACTTAGTTCCCCTAGCTATATGTTTCCCATAAGGCAGTGCTTCTCAACCTTGGCAGCTTGAAGATGTGTGGACTTCATCTCCCAGAATTCCCCAGCCAGCATGGCTGGCTGGGGAATTCTGGGAGATGAAGTCCACACATCTTCAAGCTGCCAAGGTTGAGAAGCACTGCCATAAGGTCTCCCATTTACCAGCAAATTATCCAGCCATGAGGATTTTCAAGAACAGAATTCTTGTGGTTAGTGACAGGTGACTGAGATTAGTATTACGCGGCTGCAGTTCTCAGGCACCTTAGCACTGTCTTTATGTCAGCTTGCTGAGATGGGAGACTGTAGAATGTTGCTTATTCCATTCTGGCTTTGACAGCACAATTGCGATGACTGCTATTATGGGGTGGCAAAGTACAATTGCATTCACAGGCATTGCTAGTGCTACCAGCTGCAAAGTCAGAACAGCACGCCTTGGTGTCACCCTTGCAGTACTAGTTGAGAATGGAGCTCTATGTTTCTACCTGATAGACAGACCATTGCTGAACACAGGTTGAGCAGTGTTTCAGAAGAATGTTAGTCCCCTGTTCAGGTGTATCCTGGCTGATAGGACCAGAGGAGGGGTCACACCATGCTGGAGCATAGGGAGAATTCCTTCCTGCTTCACACTGTGCCCCTCCTCTGCACATTAGCCGTCATTTCCGAACACAGGTTTAGCCCTGCTTTAGAAAAGTACTTGACCTGCATTCACAGACGAGCAGACACAAGCAGAGTTGGGAGAGCTCCCTCCCCTCTCATTCCAAGCCTGCATCCTATTTAGTCAGACAACTCGATAGGTGACTAATCCTGCCAGGTAACTCTGCCTAAACTCTGTCCCCCAGATTACTGAATACTGAAAGATATTCTATTGCTGGTTGCAGTTGCTTAGGACTACCCCATTTCTGAAGATGGATCAGGACAGGCTCCAAAGTGCAAGAGAGATCAACCTGTAGGCACATGCAATGAAAAGGATGCTCATTTCAAGCTGTAACCCCAGTATGGGGATAAACATGTTACAAGGACATGCCCAAATCCATCCACATGTCATTGCTACAGTTTTGCAAAGAGAAGTTTAACCAATTTCTCTTTCTGTGGAGGAGGAGGAGGAGGAGGAGGAGGAGGAGGAGGAGGAGGAGGATGGAGAGGGAGAATTAATCCACATATAAGATGAAAGCCTCTGCATTGAAGGTTATGGGCCATAATCTACCACACTGGTCAATGCAGATAGGTAGACAAATACTTTTGACTTCCCTGTCTAGTGCTGAAAGGGAGTGACTGGCCCAAGTCACCCAGCTGGTCTCCATGTCTAAAGGAAGACTAGACTCTGGGTTGCCCCACTCCTAGTCCAGCTTAACCAGTACACCAGGGTTCCTTAACCTTGGTGACTTGAAGATGTGTGAACTACAACTCCCAGAATTCCCCAGCCAGCCATGCTGGCTGGGGAATTCTGGAAGTTGAAGTCCACACATCTTCAAGTCGCCGAGGTTGAGGAACCCTGCAGTATACCACATTAGCTCTCATACGTGTGTGTGTACATGTAAGTGTCTGTGTAATATATATACATGCACTCATACGCACACACATAAATACATCCATGTCTGAGTTTCTCAATTATATTCCTAATGGGCTTTTTTACCCTTTGTAATCCAATTCTGGGACCTGAAAGGTCCTTTTGCTCATTATTTCTTACTCAGGATTAAGGATCAAGCAGAGAAGCAGCACAAAGCAATTCATTCTTACATCGGAGGGTGTTTAGCTCATCTGTATTGACTTAGTGTGAACCTTTATAACATTGATACTGTAGTCCACAGTCTTAAAAGCTTGCTGATCAGTTTCTGCAAGAAGAAGAAGAAGAAGATGTCCCTTCCTGTTAGGTGCCACACAAAAGGAAAGGGAAGGAAAAGAAAAACAAGAACCTCCAGCTAGCTGTTCTTAATGTTAGGATATTTACAATAGAAAGAGCTGATGGAAATGGACTGCTCTGGGAAGAAGACTACAGCATCAGAGCAAATAGTTCTGCTGCTCCTGCTCCTTCCCATGGGGCAGTTACCTCCAGTGGCTGCTATGAAGAAGAACTGGGGTGGGAGGTGTCAGAGAATCCTAAGGTTGGAAGGGACCTTGAAGGTCTGCCGGCTTAATCACTTGCCCAAGGCAAGAACCCTTAGACCATCCCAGACAAACAGCCATTCAACCTTTGTTTGAATAACTCCAGTAATGGAGACCCCACAACTCCAGGAGGCAGGCTGTTCCACAGTTCAATAGCTGTCACAGTCAGGAAATTTATCCTTATTTCAAGTTTGGTTCTCCCTCTGAAAAGCTTCCACCCACTGAGTCTTGTCTTACCCTTGGGCACTATGGAGAATACATCCATGCCCTTTTTCCTCTGACAGCCCTTTGCTTATTGGAAGACTGCTCTCCTGGCTCCCCTTAGCCTTCCCTTCTTTAAGCTAAACATACCCAGTTCCTTTCACCAGCCTTTGCAAGATTTAGCCTTCAAGCCCTTCAACATCTCTGTCACTCTTCTCTGCACTTCTTCCTGTTCCTCAGCACCCTTATTCTATAGTGGCAAACAGAAGTGTATTCCAGAAGTGGTCTGATCAGTGCAGCATAGAACAGAACTATCGTGTCCCATATTCTCATGGTTAGACTTTTGTTGATGCAGCCCAAGATTGTATTGGTTCTTCTGATGCATAAGGACTCCCAGATCCTTTTCACAAATTTGAAACCCTATTGAGCTATGTTCACAAGTACTATGATTGAGCTAGGTTGTTCACTGCAGCTGGTATTTGCTATTTAGCTGCAGAACATATCTTCCTATTGAACTGCATCACGTTGGGTATCCCAGCCAGCAATTCCCAGCCAGTTCTTCCCAGCAGCAGTAAACAGAGATGACACCACCAGCCTGTTTACTTGATAATTATGTTCCTTGTGTTGCCCAAGGGCCAGCAAACCATTACACTTCCACCTGCTCTCACCACGTTGTTTCCTCACCTTCCAAAATTAATAGACTCAGTTGCCCAAGTAAATGTCCCTTCTTCCTTCCTTCCTCTCTTTTTGATGGATTCTCAATCCCTGTTTAGAAATCCATTTATTTGAATTGTGACATTTATCTGCAGTGATGAATAATCAGGAGCCTCTTAGTGACCCAAGAGAGAATGCCTTTCTTCCTACTGAATCTTGTGTAAATGTAATTTTCTTCTTGTAGTGTCCATCGCAAATAATAATTCAGGAAACTGAAGTGTATGGGGAAAACTCAAAATGGGGAAACAGCCCTTGGGACTTTATTTTAATACATTAGATTGGTTGCTTTCAGTGAAAGGCCTTTCATAAACTAATCAGTTAAGTGATTAATGGATCTTTGCATAGATGATCTGATTGTTGCAAATACTGGACTATATTCTGGATATCTCCCACCCCCTCATTTTTACATGCCTGAGCCCTGGACATTTGCTCTCACATCCCCCTCAAAAAAACCCCACATGAATAATGAAACATTTCTGACAAGAAAGCTAAAAATAACAATATTATCAGCACACCTCACCCAACAACTTTATTTGCCCATTTAAGATGTGAACCTGCCTCTTCCAAATTTAAACACAGACCACCGTGGCTTCTGTAATCAGGCTAACAATTGAATGGTGGGTTTGAAACACCATTTTCAATTTCCTAACCTATACATTTTCTCAAGACGAAAGACTTTCTCTTAGGGTGCCCTGAAATCCAATTAGCCATGCTGAGAAAGTAGGTTTTAGTCCCTGAAGCCAAGAATCTATCTATAGAACAGCTGTGGAGTTCAGTGAATCGGACGGGACTTTACTCTGACCTCATTCTGCAGCTAACAAATCAATCAAATTGAATGAATTAAATGTAGTTAATGAGAGTATCGATTTGAATAGGAGACTTCCTTGCCTATTCATTCTTTTTCTTCTTACTTGGAAAAAAAATGTGGGGGGGAGTCTACTAACAATTCATCACTTAAAAGATTTCCAACTTGGGGGATGGTGGTTCAATTAACTTCCCGATCTGGAAAATTAGGGGAGACCGAATGAGGTCATAAGACTTATCGAACTGCAGCTGATGAATGATAATGCACCAGCCAAACTTTTCAGTGATGCTAAAGCAATCACTGGGAACTGGTTTTTCAGAAATTCTGAAAAAAGCAAGACCCACTTGACAGATACAAACTAAGGGAGTGTGATACTGGACACTTTCAGAAAAAGGCAGAAGCGCTATGTAAAGGCATGTAGCCAACAGGAGTACTGCACTTTTGCAAGGCTGTTCTTGATGGGACTGAAAATCACAAGGTCTGTGAAGTGGTTGGTTGATGTGGAAATAGTAAATGGGGTGGCCAGGATGAAATGCAGGAGGTGAAGGCAGATATAATTACATATCCATTGTGACCGTTCACTAAATGGTTGGGTGTAATTCAAGCAACCTTGCAGGAGAGCTCTTGTATGGTAAAACTGACTCTTCATTTTAGGGCCTTTTCCCACAGCTGAGTTATAATGTTATCCACTCATCCTTGAATTTCCAGAAAAAATATGTTGGCATTAAATTGATCGTCTCAATTATCAGACCTTATTCTGCTTTTATGGCCTTTGTTTCAAATCACCTAAGTTAGTAATGGGTGACAAATTCTAACTGATTTTACACTCTTGAGATTGCCCTTGGATGGTGTTAGAATAGGAAGGGAAACATTGCTTTAATCCTGCTACAGCTAAAGATGACTTAAGCTTGTCTCACACATGGGCTTTGAAGGCAATGTCATGGAGTCATGGTTTAAAGATGATGTTGCTAGGGCATGTTTGTCCCATTGTTAGGTACAAGTGGAAAAGAGTCCTTACTTCTACATCACAGATACTTTGGTGGATCTGGAAATCAATGTCAACTTCATATATCTTCGGGGTGTACAATAAATGCTTTACCTGACCTAGAAATCAACCTGGAGGCGGCCAAATTCTGTGCCTCATGCATTTAAAAAAAAAAAGTCCTCCCTCCCTCCCTCCCTCCCTCCCTCCCTCCCCCTCCTCCTTCTTCTAATCTAGAAGCCCTTTGAAGAAATGAATTGGAATAGTTGATCTTACAATTCTTTCAGGTCTTCTTTTTTGGCCTGGAAACAGTTCCTCCTTATGTGGGCCCCCAACATCTGGGAAAAGGTTTCTTGTTGGGGGATTCCCATTCAGCCTGATGGCAGTCATGCTGTGGGGTTCCATGGAGTTCAATTTTCTACCTCATGCTGTTTAATATCTATATGAAGCCACTGGGATGGGTCATCTGGAATGAGATGGCATCAATATGCAGATGACACTCAACTTTATCTCTTCTTCATATCTGAACCAGGAGTAGAATTGCTGGATCAGTGCTTGTGGGTTATAATAGATAGGTTAAGGGTTAGTAGACTGAGAATGAATCCCAGGAAGATGGAAGCCATCTGGTTGACCAGTTTGTGAATCCAGGAATTGGCCTTTACCATGAGGCTGAATGTGATGTCATTCCTCCTACAGGACCAAGTACAGGATTTGGGGGTGTTCTTGGATGCCAAAATGTTGCTAGAGGTACAAGTGGCTTCAGTGATTGAGCTGTTGGGTTAATTTCAAACATTTCTAGATGGAGATAGCCTGACCTCAGTAGCGCATCTGCTGGTAAGCGCTTGTCTGAATTATTGCAGTACACTCTGTGTGAGGCTGTCCTTGAAGATAGTCCAGAGGTCCAGAACATTGTAGCCATGGTAGTACATGGGCTCTGAAGATGGGCACATGTCACTTCTGCTCTGGGAATGATGCAATGGCTGCTGATTGTGTGGCAGGTCCAAGATATGGTCCTGCTGCTTACCTAAAAAGCCCTAAATGGCTCTGCATATTAGAGAGATTGGTTAACCCAGAACTGACTACACTACAATCTAAGATCTTCTGGGGAGAGATTCTTGATGGTCCTGCCTGTGTAAGAGGCTATGGTATATGTGCCTCAAGAGGTCCTCTCTAAAGCATTGCCAGATCTTTGGAATAAATTTCCAGTGGACCTGAGGCAAGCCAAGTGGCTCTGTTAAATTTGGCTTTAAAATATTCTTTTATAACAATATGTTAATGTTTTCAGTTTATTTTAATGTTACATTAATAGTGACTTTATTCTTGGAAGTTGCCCCAAGTACCATCAGCCAGTAGGATGAGGAATAAATCTAAATAAATAAATGCATTTGATACATTTACAGATGCATAATCCTTTTTTTTCAACAGCAGCCAGTTTGATGATCCTATGATTGCCTGGATTCTGCCTTTCAGTCTCATTAAAAAAGGAGATCTGTATACACCGTTCTTCCTCTTGGCCATTGTCCCACTTATTCTTCTCCATTACCAGCAGATTTCTTCTCTTTGCCACAGTTGTCTGTGAATTGCTTCCACCCAAGCTCAGGAATGCTCAGTGCATGACTCATAGGTCTGAATGTCACCTCTAAGTGTGGGCATGTGGCAAGCCCCAATGGGTCTTCTGCTTTGGCCACCTGCCCAGAGGAGTTGCTTAGCACCTGGCAAGCTGCAGAATGTGAATTAAGGAAGATGTTTGGCTTGCTACAAGCCTCTTTTGTGCTGACCTAAAATAAAAGCTGTGCTAATTTGGTTTCAGCAAAAGCTAAAACATCTGACTACTACTTCACAATCTATCTACTTTATGAGCTGTTTAAAAGGCTTTTCTCCCTTTTTCTTATTCAGCTGTTTTCTTTCCTAAAGTGAGCTTGAAAAATAAATCAAATCTGAACTGAAAACAATGGAGGAGGAGAAGGATCAATACCAATAATGGCTCCCTTCCCTCCAGATGTCTGCTCTGCTTTCTGGAACTTGAGTACCTTTGCTTTGTAAACACAAAAAGGGGCTTGGGGTTTTTAAGAGGTGTGTTTTTTCCCCCTTTTGGCTGGGTACACTCAACTGGGAAAACATCAACCATAACATTCACTGCCTGATTTGAAATGAGAGGTAAAAAGCAACACATTTTAGCAACTCTTTGGCGAGTCCAGATGACCATCTGTTGCAGTGAAGGGCATCGCTTGTACTTTTTGAAAAGAAAGCTGGCACATTGTTCAATGTGCTTGCAGATGTTGACAAAGGTAATGTGTGCTCAGCTGAACATACACTGGCTTTGCTTCCTTGTGTATTGTTCAGTTTTGTCTTATTGCTTTGCTCCTTTTTTAAGCCATAACCCACAAAAATGGTCTAAAGATGGATGGATGGATGGATGGATGGATGGATGGATGGATGGATAGATAGATATTCAACCTTCAAAATTCTATGGATTCATATTCAAAGGTGGTGAGTTCCCTTCCTTCTATGTATGTATTAATGTAAGTAATACAGAAACCTCTTTCTTCTGCTGCTATAATAATACTGGTAATTTTGAACCTGCATTCTTTACCAGCCTACCAGTAATCAGGGCAAAACTGGCCCTATTCATTTTGCCCACTTTTTCCCCTAATACTGCCATGGTTATAAGTGAAAATTCCAAGCAAAGAAAGATTGCATATCAATGTGGTAACCTGTGGAGGGACTCAAGAATGAAGAAGATAATGTGTTATGTCTCCCAAACACTTTTTTCAAGGCCAAATGGGTAGCAAACACAGCTCCAGTCCAATGGGCAGCAATCTCACTGCAGCCAAACTCATCTGTTCTAGAATGTGCCTGAATGGGAGACTACCTGTGAAATATTACTTTTGTTTCCATGCTGTAATAAAGGATATTGAATACCTAAGGAAAAGAAGAATCTAGAAATATAGATGTTCCACTACCTTGGTAGAATATCTATTGCACTGTGATACAGATAAGAAATTAACAACAATACTACATTACGCAGTACTAGACAGTGGATAGTCAATGAAATCCAATTCAGATGACTTTAGGGTGGAATTAGATAAATTCATGGAGGATAAGACTATCAATGGCTACTGGATCTGTTCTTATAAGTTCCTGAACACAGATTGTTCTGTCTGTCTGTCTGTCTGTCTGTCTGTCTGTCTGTGTTTATTGCACTTTGGTCTTGCTAATGAGTTCCTATTTGCCTTTATTTTTCATTATCCAGAAATAATGCAAGTCTACATAGGCCTTTGGTTCTTTTGCTTCTGAATCCCAGAGTCGCCCAAATTTATTAGTATGCGTTTGAGACATCTTTAGACAACCATCTAGCTGAAGATTTCAGAAACCTCCAAATATCCAAGTAAAACAATTCAATCAGAGCTACATGTAAACAGAAGAGAAAAACAGAGTGAAGAGCCTGGGTTTCATACTGTTATATTATTGAGAGTCCTGGTTTACTTTTCAGAAAAGCTTTGCCAGGTGCCTAAAATATAACAAGTTGGCACTAGATGGATTTCCCTAAAGAATTTGTCCAGCTTATAATAAGACTGTATTGATAGATTATGCAAAATGTTCATGAGTATTTGTACTTTGGATCACGGGTCAAATGACATCTGGGATGTATAGCTGCCCACAGTGCATCTGAATCCTTATAAAAAGGGTATCAGATTCTGCAAATTACACATACCAGGTTTCTTGTATTCCAAATGTTGTCACTATTCTCATTCTCAGCAACCATTCCCCTGTGTTACGAAGTTAGAATCCCTCTTTCCTGTCTTGTAAGAACATGCAATACTGTCGTCTGTTGCTTGTAAAATAGACCCTGCAGATCTTTTAAGATTGGTGAAGCTTCTCCCTATTTACATACTGAGTGTGATTCTCACTTGGAAAAAATGAAAGCTCTGCAGGTGCAAATAGTGTTTTCATCACAGCTCCATTCTCGTTTCCCTAAGAAATCACAGAAGTGTGCTCTACTCATTCATTTCATATCTTCCCCAGTAAGGAAGCTAATAACAACCCTAAAATCGTAAAATACAGGTAATCCCCAGTTTAAGAACGAGTTCCATTCCCAAGGTCTGTCCTTAAGTCAAATTTGTATGTAAGCTGGAACAGTATTATTATATAATACTGTATAAGTAGTATTGTGTAATTAACTCAAACCATTGTGTATTTAACTCGAATTTTGCTACAATAGGCTCCATTCTTAACTATGGATCATCTTTAAACTGGGCGTTCTTAACCTAGGGACTACCTGTACACCATCATAAAGACTTTAAAACCAGGAAAACAGACTATTATTGAGGAAGGAAGGAAGGAAGGAAGGAAGGAAGGAAGGAAGGAAGGAAGGAAGGAAGGAAGGAAGGAAGGAAGGAAATAAAAAGCCTGACTTCAGATAATATATAGGAGTCTGCCATTGACTTCTTCCTGTTTTTTTTTTTTTTTAATTTCCTGGTTTAGCCCACAGCTGTGCGATTTCCTTTGGTCTACCATCCAAGAACTAACAAGATCTGTTTAGCTTTTCATGATCAAGCATGGTTGTCTAGGCACTGCCTGTGTTGTGATGACAAGCTAAAAAGAGAGAGGTATGATGAATGTGACAATTGGTGACTTAAGTGAACTAAAAATATTACTTATGGAGATCTGGAGAAAGGTCTCATCACCAAATCTTAAAGAGACATGAAACCTCTTTTGACTCTTGGACCAGACTCCCAATGCCTGGTGTTTTTGAGGGAGTAGTAGAATGGGCAAAAGGGGTGCTGTGTTTCCATCATAGCTCAGGTGAAGCCCCCCTTTGAAGCTGCTTCACCACACATCCTACCTCCCAGCTTCTAAACAGTGAAGTGGTGCTTCACTTCACTTGGTGCTTTGCTTCACTTCACTCTGCTGAGAAACTTCTCCATATACCAGAAGTGCTGGAGGGATAGGAAGCCTCCAGAGATCATTACACAGAAACAAGGAAGCCCTCAAAGGGTGCATGGCAGGAGATAGGATTGGAGTTTCTTGGCTCTGTCCCAAGTGAACTAAACTTCTTTTCTTTGCCTCCCATTCTAAGAAATGAAAGTAGTGGGCTTCATTTTGTTTTGTTTGGAGGAAGGGCACAAATGCTGTTCCTCTTTGATTATGCTTTCTCACCAACTGCCACTCACACACGGGAATTCTCCAGAGCTGAAATATCAGTGTTCCAGGTGAACTATAGGATTCTTCTGCTAAAATTTCAACTGAAAATCCCAGAAGTATCTGTGGGGGCGGGGGGAGTAAGCAGGGGGACAAGTGACAAAAGCAGTGTTGTGCCAATGCAACAGTAGCTCCACCCATTGTTTGCATGCATTGTGACATTGCATGCATCTGTGAAAGGTGCAGAGTTGCATCACCACAACACAATACCACTTTTCTCAAAGTGACAAAAGTTGCAGATCCTGCAACACCTCCAGAAATATGTGAACTATTCAGCTATCTATAATGTGCTTTGACATTTGCATGCCAGCTAAGTGGAAGAAGAAAGCCTCTATGATAGTTTGGAGCTTGTAAATGACTGGGAGCCAAAAGGTAAGAATAGGAATCCTATTAATGCTTTCAGTAAACTCCCATCTCAAGAACAACTGCCAGATATTAAGATTAATACAATGCAATAAAGAATAGTCAGCACTGGGGAGATAAAACCCGATGAAAATTGGATAATGTTTATTTGGAACTAAGGTATAGAACAGCCCCATGCGGCTGTTCCTCTGTAGCAAAGATGGTAGGGTTGTGTAATTGTGCACTTCAAAAAAAAAATTCTAAGACGTGAGCAGGTTCAAAGAAATAAATAGCCCAAAATGACCAAGCTTTTTTTCCCCATTTCCCATTTGTGCCAATTTTTTTTTTTTTTTTTTTTTTGCCATTATGTTTTATTTTTGATTATGTTTATAATACCATTTTAATGGTCTGTGTAGTGCGATGAAAAAGCAAATGGGAAAGAAGGGAGCTTTTAAGAAATAAATTAACACCGGGGCCCAGAATTAGCCTTCCATCAGAACAGTGGAGAATTTTAATTTCCAGTCTACCTATTAGGAATGTGGAACTGCCCATTAGGCTGCTGACGGCCACAAGGAAGAAAATGGGTTTGGACGAGAACTCAATGGGAGGAAACATCCCAATTCCCTTTATACCACCCCCTTGATGAGCTTAGTTCGTCCTGAAAAAAAAACAGGCCAAATGTGGGCGACTCATATGGACTTCTTTGCCTGCCTTTTCCCATCCAGAAGGTTAATGGAGAGTGAAATATGTTTGCTACGGGTCTCAAATGGAGCAGAAAATGAGGGCCTCGTCAATACCTGTTCATCCTGCTTGGCAGGCAAAACATGAAACGTTTATAATGACTAAACACTTTGCTGGCCAAGACAAAAAGAAAAAAAGAAAAGAAAAGAAAAACTCTTTTCATTAGATCTCTTTGAGAAAACATAATTGCGCTTTAATGAGATAAAGCAGATAAAGCTGCAGATGATGGATGTTCTGCTACTCTGTATTTTTCCAGAAATCAGGTGGCGGAACAACTGAATCCCATTTTGTACTTTCTCCTGCGGTATACGTATCTCAGGGAGACAAAAGCTTGGCTCTCATTTTAATCTGAGCATCCCCAATTTTGCTTCCTGAACCTTTACAAAATCTGAGCAACAAAATCTGGATGATGTTACAAGTTCGATTTTATGGACTCCAGTTCAGCAGACTTCAGATGCAATGGCCGAATCTGAATTCTGATTGCTTCAATCCAGACAGTGTTTGTACGTTTTAAGAATATTTCGATGTATATTGAACCCTTGTAATATATTTTAAATGCATTTCGTATATATTTAATGTATATTACATTTACCTAAAGTTGAATGTAAGTTATATAAAAACTAGGTAAAGGTTACATACATTATGTAAAATGTATGTACATTACATATATACAGACTTAATGGACATCTGGCTTTAACTAAAACCCCTTTTCCCCTAGTTAGTCAGTAAAATCAGACAAATACTATACTAAAAAACTAAAGGAGCTACAGACAATTTCATTGAAGATGAGATGAAGGCAATGTTGGGAGGACATGGGTCAAACCCCTAAGAGCAGAATGGAATCCAGCAAGAAAGCTTCACAGTGAGTACCATTAGTCTAGAGCAGTGTTTCTCAACCTTGGCAGCTTAACTTAGGTGGACTTCAACTCCCAGAATTCCCCAGCCAGCATGCTGTCTGGGGAATTCTGGGAGTTGAAGTCCACCTATCTTAAAGCTGCCAAGGTTGAGAAACAGTGGTCAAGAGTAAGGGGCTAATATATGCAACCTTGGAAAACACCACATAACAGTATAGCTGCTAAAATTGACTTTAGGTCACTTCCACAGTGGGCTGGGGATGAAAGAGAGCTAACATCATAAGAATATGTCCCTGACAAATAGCTGGCAAGATGTCTTTATGACATGTTTAGGAAGGCATGAAGATAAGCCCTTAGCTTTAATAAAAAGAAAATTGAAAACTGAATTTACCATGATAGCTTGTTATCTACCCAAACGTTTATTTCACTGAAATGCCATTTCAGAATTGTGACTTAAGCTCCTCAGACTCTCATCATTTCAGAGATGGTGTTTGCAATGTTCTCTATTGCGCAAAGGAAATCAGATTCTGGATAAGCTAAAAAAAACCCACCAAGCAATAGCCATCCCACTGCAGATGTTGCATCTCCACACGGCAGATAGTCCAGAAAATATCAAGCTTTTGCAGAATTCAGATATATCCCTCCTCATAGGCAGGGGGTGGTTTGAAAAGGGATCAAATGATGATGCATTTGTGATGACATCATCATGGAAGCCCTGCAACTTAAGTACTTTCATCAGACGTCGTGACTCAAGTACATAATTATGGCATTTCTGCACCCATGTCTTCCTTTTGAGGAATACCTCAATGCCTGATGTCATGTCATTTGGGCAGTCCGATAACAAAACTGGACTACATAACAAATTGCAGACAACTGGGGAAGCCTTTTTAAAACAATTGGATTGCAGCAAGATATACGAACCCAGTGAGAACCTATGCAATGGAATGGGCTGCAGGTCTTTTTTACTTCAGTATGAAAAGCTACAGCTCATACTTTGAGGGTTTTCCTCACTGTTGGTTAATGTGTTCTCCACCCATGATGACCTGTTATGTCCCCCTATCTGATCTCTGTTCTACAGAGCCCCCATCCCCAGGCACTGCATTCCCTCAGAGGTGTAATGGCTGAGAATGTATACATTTTGAGGCTGGACCTGGACTGTGTCAGAATTAGGGAGAGACATATTATTTTATTTGCAACTTCTCTGTCACAGCACCTGCCCTTCTTGAGATTCCTCTGGGCCCTACCTCGGCCATGTTTAAAAGAGCCTTGAAAACTTGCTTCTTTCTCTGGGGTAAAGTGAGTTGCCGGTCCTGTGTGTTTTATGGTTTTCAAATGGCTGTTCTTCTTCTGGATGTTTGGGTTTTTGATTATATTTTTAGAACTGTTTTTACTGTACATTGCCCAGAGTTTATTTTATATAATGTAATAAACATAAATAAAGACTTGAGGCAGTCTTGTCCATGGGCTGAGGTGGGATGAAGGCAAAGCCATGGTGTATAAAAGGACACTAGTTAGATGCAAGTGGCATTAATCCTTGATGGCATTCAAATGTAACTGAAGTTACTCCAAACTACACCTCACGTGTACCCCCACTCACTTCAGCAATATTATCATTAAATTCGCAGATGATACAACAGTGGTGGGGCTTATCTCCAAAGGAGATGAGTCTGCCTACCGGGATGAGGTGGACTGGCTGCTTTCGTGGTGCGGAGACAATAATTTGGCTCTTAATATCAATAAGACCAAGGAGCTTATAGTGGACTATAGGAGGAATAGATTAGATGTCCAGCCCCTGGTTATCAATGGAAACCGAGTGGAGCGGGTGGCCAGTTTTAAGTTTCTGGGTGTTACTATAAAGGAGGACTTGACCTGGGGCGCTCATATTTCAGCCTTGGTTAAGAGGGCCCAGCAGAGATTATACTGCCTGAGACTTCTCAGGAAACAACAACTGAATGAAAAACTGCTGGTGACCTTCTACCACTGTACCACTGAGAGCATTTTAACCTACTGCACCTGTGTATGGTTTGCTAACTGCACAGTGGCAGATAGGAAAGCACTCCAGAGGGTTACCGCCACTGCCCAGAGGATCATTGGTTGCCCTCTCCCCTCTTTGGAAGAACTTTATAGTTCCCGCTGCCTTAAGAAAGCTCAAAATGTTCTTAAGGATCCATCCCACCCGGGACATTTTTTTTTTGAACTATGACCATCTGGCAGACGGTACAGGATAATGAAAACAAGGACGAATAGGCTGAAGAATAGCTTCTATCTTAGAGCTGTAACTATACTGAATTCTATCGTATAGTGCAGTATTAATGCAGCATCAGGGGTTGTGCAATATGGAATGTGAAGGTTGTGTTATATGTGTTTATGTGTGTTATGTGTTCTATGGTTTTTATATTTTTAAAGCTGCACTGGGGTGGCATTTAATTTCGTTGTACAAGTAGTACAATGACAATAAAGATTTCTATTCTATTCTATTCTATTCTATTCTATTCTATTCTCTTCCTCTTCCTCTTCCTCTTCCTCTTCCTCTTCCTCTTCCTCTTCCTCTTCCTCTTCCATTCTATGAGATACATATGGGAAGCAATTTGCTGTATTTTAAGTGTTATCAAAAAAAGTTCCAAACTATGCAGAAGACGGAGATACCCTTTTTGCTTGAAAATTCTGATTCTTTTTTTTTAAACCTCTTCTGTAAAAAAAGACTCTCTTAAAGGACTATGACAATGTTTTCTTAACAACAAAGATAGCTCTTCCCCTGGAGGAGGACAACTTACAGCCACATTAGGTGCCCCAGATAATTTGCAGCCACTAGTTCTCCTGAGATTGAGTACCAAATTTGGTACTCAAATGACAAAATTTTACTGCAAGACTGTTATATGCATAAAGATGGAAGGATCCACAAATACCTACAGTGGAAGAATGGATCATTAAACTAATGGATTTGGCTCAAATGGCGAAGTTAACAGCGTTAATAAGAGATAATACTGTTTCTAAATTTGTCTCCTTATGGCAACCCATTCTTAGATTATGTGCTTGTGTGGGAAAAAAATGAGGCTTTGATTGTAGGCTTTAATGATTAGATGGTTTGTGTTGATAGAAATACTGTGAATTTGGATTAATTAGTGGTAAGAGATTAACTTTTTAAAATTTTTATCTACATCTGTATTGGAGATAGTTGGAAGTCACTTTCTGTTTCAATTTTCTGTCTATCCTCGCTATTTTAGTTGTCTTTTTTCTTTTAGCTCTATCTCCTTTCTTTGCTGTACTTTCTGTTTTGCATTTTAATTGTACTTTGTAATAATAATATAATAAAGTCCTTATTTAAAAAATGACAAAATTAGCTGTTCAGTTTTCAAGGGTGTTATTTAGGAAACAAGCAGCAGATTGTATTTTTCATCATCTATTGGACACAACACATAAATTTCCCCTCTTTAAAAAAATAAAATAACCACCCCCAAAGGATCTGAACATCTTGTCCTCACCTTTGCCATGGACGTTACTGTAGCAATTCCACACACATCTCAGTGCCAGAGGACATTTTGTTAATAGAACAATCTTCAACCACTGAAGAATTGTCCACATCTTTCCCCAATGACGGGATGACCCTTGGCAATCCTGTTGCAAAATATGATGGCCCAGCTGTGCCTTTTTAAACTAGACCAAGGATGCAAAGAGCGTGGCTTAGTGGCATTTCTTCTGCAGCCCCAGTTATTCCAGGATGGTTAGACCTAAAACATTAAGCATTTTTGGAGGGTCATCTGGAGGGCTTGAGGTTTTTAAGAGACAATGCTGATGGCCACTGTGTTAAAACTCATCCCTTAAACTCACTCCTGAAATCCCTTATGAGAAGAGGCCCTGGCTTTAGCCATTTTTGAAGGGTGGCCCTCACAGCTAGAGAGAACCTAAAATTGACTATGTGAGAGGAAGCCGGCAGAAGCCCATTTAATTAAGTAATAATAAGAAAAAGCTGTCGTGACATACTGTTCACATTTGTATCTCATTTGCTCTTGCCCCAGAAGACCCATGTGTTTTGGATATCAATTGACCCTGATATACAGCCACAGAAACTAAATTAAAACTAAATCATCTTATGCAGTTTGGTAGAGACATCAGACTTCAAGGCCCTTGAGGACCAGATGCTTCAGAAAAGAATTGAGCCTATAAAACACCCAAGAGATGATAAAATTAACTGTTAGGCAGCTGTTACTACATTTCCTTATTTAAATGCTACAATATTTAACCACTGAAGTTGAAAACAATATCACCAGGGGGAGGCATTATTGTTGTTGTCATTTCCCTTTACCAAGGTGCAGCACAGATCAGAAAAACTCAATAATTTCAACACTGAATCCAGTAAAACAAATTCATAACTAACAGCCAAGCCAGCTATAGCTTGAGAGGCTTCTCTGAAAGATGCTGTCCCTTGAAAATCAGAGAGTGATCTTAGTTGTGTCATTTAGAGTTCAAGGTTCAGCTGGAAGTCAATCCAAGTTCCATTACTGGCGTGCAGAAAAGATGCTAAATTCTGGAGTGATTAAGAAGAGGCTATTCAAACATTAGCACATAGTCAACACAGAATGTACAGGCAATCATGTCTTGTGCATAAAATCATGTCTTGTGCATAAAAACCAGGCAGAGTTTCCATTGCACTGTCACAGCCACCATCTTCACTTCTTTTGCCATATCTTGTGGTCACCCCTCAATTCTGAACAGCTGAGGTTCTTTTGGACCTCCAACATCTTGTATTCCAAAACAGAGAACTGCAAACAATTCAAGACAGAACAAAAACAGTGTGACCCAGAACTACTTCCTTCTCATGAGAAGCAAATGGTCACCAGAGTGTGCACTGCTATGAAACTACTACTTTTGTTAAAAGTAGCGGTAGCTACTGCTAGCCCATTTCTCCTTGTCATCAACTGCCTACCCAATCCAGGTCTAATTAGTAGCCTTGAGGATGTGAAAGAAATATGGTGTGAAAGAAATATTACCGAGGCAGCAATCATTTAATGCAGTGTTTCTCAACCTTGACAACTTTAAGACATGTGGACATCAACTCCCAGAATTCCCCATGCTGGCTGGGGAATTCTAGGAGTTGAAGACGACACGTCTTACAGTTGCCCAGGTTGAGAAACACTGATTTAAATCATTGCTTCTGTAAGTCAGATGTTGTTGCTCAGAAAAGAAGGTGAAAAGTTCTAGTTCTGCCTTAGGCACAAAAGCATCTGGAGGACTGGGTTAGTCACATTTTCTCAGCTCTAGGAAGAAGGGAACAGCAAACCACTCTGATGTCAAAAAAACTGTCGGGACTTGTCCATATAGTTGCCATGAGTCAAGAATGACTTGAAGGAACCCAAAACTAGAAAAAAATAAATATCTTTGTCAATCCTCCCCCCCCCCCCCCCCCCGCATTTCCAAGCCCAGGTGATTTTTTTTCCCCTTAAAGTTAGCCCAGAAAATTAAAGACTATCCATGGATTCCCAGAAAGCAAAATCTGTAATACCTGAAATACATAAGAATTACAAGTATTATTCTCTAGTGTCCATAATGATGCTGAGGTGATAGAAGCTATACTTTACAATTAAAAAGATTTTGGAAAAAGCATCAGTCCAATATATGATAATAATAAATCTGTATTTATCTCCACAGGCTTAGTTTTCCTCTTCTACTGGGCCTTCTTTTTACTGGGATCATCATTTTGAAGGAGTATTTTACTCTTACAGTCTGTGAAAGCTGAATCCTACATGTCCCAATTATACTAAGCTTAAGAGTTCACAAATAGTAGTACATCTTTGACTTGTTTTTAAAATACCTCTCTCTAAAATCTCATTACAGACTAGAGGGGGAGTGCAAAAAAGGACTCAGACTGGGACTGACCTGGCCATTGGGGTTTACAGGTTCAAACATATCCTGTCACCTATTCTACTGGGAGCAAATTTCAAAATATGAAAACATGGAGTGGGAAGGAGCCATTTCAATAGAAGAGAATATCTGTAGCTCAAGTTTGAACTGTGGAGTCCCTGGTGCTCTCTGAGCTTGGTTGTTTGCTTGCAGACGTTTCATTATCCAACTGGGTAGTATCATCAGTGCAAGTGAGTGTGGGGTTAGGGTTTGGTGGGGGTGTGGAAGCTACTGGAAGCTACAGTGGCAAGCTATTGTATATAAACAGGGAGGAAACCCCACACTTACTCACATTGGTAATGTTATCTAGTTGGGTAATGAAACGTCTGCAAGCAAACAACCAAGCTCAGAGAACACCAAGGACTCCATGGAGCCATTTCAGCCTATAACCGTCTGCTGGGGGAGGAGTCCAAATTAAAACATAGGTGATCTTGATGTTCCTGTGGCAGATAGATGCTAATAGGAAGAAGACTGACTAGTATCCATCCTTCCCAGGGGAAGCGGTATCTGACCTACAGTCACATGGTACTTCCAAGAAGTGCCAACAAAGGAAGCTCTATACATTGGCCTTTTAAAAGAAAATACACATTTTTAAAAGTTGGATGGAACATCCATACATTCCCATGTACCAGTCTGCCAAATTTCCCTTGCATTTTTTTTTTTTAATCCTTAAAAAACGGCTAGGCTAGAAATCTGCCCCATGTTCTCAAATGGGCAAATAAAGATGTTCAAAGTTTGTCCTGTTCGTCTATATGAATGCCTTCCATTTCATTCGCCTCTCACAATAATGGGAAGGAAGGAAGTTAGAGGTGTGAGGGAGTGGACTAGAACCCTCTATTTCCACTCTGACCAGGAGACATTAGCTGCCAGTAGGTGTATATTTGCCTTGGGTTGGACTATCCAAAGGGCAGATTCAGAGGCAAATGGAAAGCTGCCTTGCATCAAATCAGACACATTGGTTCATCTGCCCTGATATCGCCTGCACAGTTTGGTAGCAGCTTTTCAGAAAACTCTGATGTGAACTTTCAAGTGTGCTTGCAGGTGCCAGAATTGAGTTTTGCACCTTCTGCACTGTCATGTGCTCTGAGCCATGGCTCTTCAAACTATGCCAGGGTATATGGCAGAAGAAGGGTTGAAGGACTATGACCCAGTGCCAGGTAGTTTGTCAAGATGACCACAAATGGGGGCTGGATGTTGGATGTGTGTGTGTGCCTTTGAGTCAGTGGTGACTCCTGGAGACTGTCTGGACAAGTCCCTGCAGTTTTCTTGGCAAGATTTCACAAGTGGTTTGCCATTGCCTCCTTCCTAGGGCTGAGAGAGAGGGACTGGCCCAAAGTCTCCCAGCTGGCTTCATGTTGAAGGCGGGTCTAGAACTCATGGTCTCCTGGTTTCTAGCCTGGTACCTTAACCACTACACCAAACTGGCTCTTATCTCGCATGCTGGATACCAGCTAAGAATTGATTTCAAACAAGGCTATCTATCTCAAGTCATATATGCATATATGTACGGTACCTGCTTCTCAGTCCCTTTCATACACCCAGTAGAGCTCCTTGCCTAAAACAGCAGACCCCATAATGCATTACTTAAGGCTTCCAAGAAATCTCTCTCAAAGAAAATATTTAAATGCCTCTCAAAGGAGGTATGTGGAAATTTATCTCACTGTATCATGAAAATGTTCTTCCCCTGCAAGAACACTGTATATTTTACAGCCTTATTTGAGCTTCCTTTATTGCTGGAGGTAGCCTAGAAGCAGTTGTTCATTCCTGGGACATCTTTCTATCTCTCTGCAGCCTCCTTGGGATTCCAATTCCTCCTTCCAATTATCTTGGAATTGAACTGAAGTGTGCAAGTCCACGGGAAGCTGCAATCCTTTAGAAAGAACGTAATGAAACATAGGACACTCACATATACTTCTGCACTGCTTCATTAGTATGTAAGTGCAAGAACACCTCAACCCACCTATCAGAATTTCCTTTGAAATCCATTTTTCTTCCATCAAATTGAATTAGAACTGTTCGGAGAAAATATGGGATAATTTTTCCATGCAGCACTAATCCCAAACAGAGGGCTGAATCCTGAAAGAGCCAAGGGTTCAAGCAAGACTTTTTTTTTCTGTTGTTCTGATAGTTTGTAAAGCTGTAATCGGTTGGTCAGAAAACAATTTATGGCACTGTGAAGAATAAATGGGGCTGAACAATTGTGTTAACAAGGAAAAAGGAATAGAATCTTTCTTTTTTTCAGAGAAAAGCAAGGCCATGTTGACACATCCCAGCAATAAAAAATGAAAAGGGTCATTGGAAGGTAGATGTTTTGCAGCAAGCTAGCAGAATAAATCATTAGTTCAAATGGGTCACTCATCTCTCTTCCCTAAACTCACTTTTATGCTCTTATTTTATTCTGTAATGGGTACAGTGATTGTTAATCCCAGGAGACGCCAGAGAACTCAGTAAGCTTTGCTGTAAACATCAGGGGGCCCTACCCAAGTTGTACTATAAATTTTTGTTTTATGGTTTCCTTAGGATCATCTCCCACCCAGCTCTTATAGCAAGGTTTCAGTCCAAGAAATAAATATCCTTCTTTCCTTCTTAGAAGACCCTGTTTCATATCATGTTTAGCGTCTCTTGACACTGGTTCACTACGCCTCAAATAAATGTTGCCTGGAGGTCTTCTCCCCCACACACCCAACATTTTGCAAACATAGTAACCTTGATTATCTCTGTTCCACTGCTTCTCCCTCTACTATAGTCCACCTTTACTTTGCCTCCCACCAACAGAGAGAAAAAGAATTGTTTTTGCATTGCTTTTAGAATTAGCATCATCAGCAACTGGAACAGCACTGAAACTCAGTAAATAAAAGAATCACTAAATCAGTAGAATCTCAAATTCCATCACGGGGAACCTTTCCAAACTTAGCAAAAAAGTACAGGTAGAAAGGATCCTTTCCAACCCAACTTCAGGAACTAATTAGAAAATTTGACTGTTTTGAAGTTCTCAGCCAGGAATGGAGATTATTTATATTAGTTACATTTATAGGCTGCTTTTTTTCCAGAAGTTCAAAGCAAGTGTATCAAGCATTCTGTCTACTATTTCTTCCTACAAGAGTAACCCTGTCTGGTAAGTTGGGCTGAGAGAGAATGGCTAGCCCAAAGTCAATTAATGTGTTTCCAAAATTGACCTTGAAGCTGGGTCTTTCAATCCTAGTTCAACACCTTAGTCATTACTACAGCACGGTGGCCATGGGCCACATGATCATGACTGTCCTTTCATATTCTGGACCACAGGGCTTTCCAAGCTGACCCACAAAATTTTCAGTCCAAGTGTGTCCCTGTTTCTTCACTATGACAACTCACTTTTTGTCAAGACTTTGGTCCTTTCAAAATGAAGGGACTTTTGTGAACTTCAAAATGAATGTTCAAAACATTGCTGGAAAGCAGTTTCTCATGTGGTTTGGCTCTGCAACCTTCTGGAGGACTTCAGCATTCTGCAAATGTTTCCACTGCTTTTGGTCATCATCCATTTTTGGTATATAGTTTCAAAGATCCCTAACATACGCACAACCCAAACGTTTTCAGCTGCTGCTTGCTCTCAGTGAAAGTTGATGAAAGGATGATTAAAGTGGGAAAAAAGCAGATGAACTGAGTTCCATCTTTTCACTTTGAAGTTTGCTTCATAAGCTGAACAATAGGTTATCTCAGGGTAGGGAGGTTGACATTCATTTTCGGCTTGTCTTCCTAAGCGGCAATGGAACATATTGAGTAGACATATCTGGAATTGTACAATATTTTCTTGAGTGATTAGTTTGAATCTTTATCTTTTGGTCTAGACATGCCTAGACTAACTTTGTATGGCTGTGTGTATGGTATTCTTACTCCCACTTCATATTCCAAACCAATGCAGAAACATGGCAGAATAATTCATCCTTCATATAAAACAGTATCATCTAGGGATGAATATGTGTAATGCATATTTAACTATCCATTTCTATGAATTTTTTCATAACTTTTTTTAAGGAAATGAGAGAGAACTGATGTAATTAAGCACTTATGTTAATACGGATGAGAAGAGGTCTTATCTGCCCATACACTCCCAGAACTATCTTTAATATCAACAAGTTGAGAGATGGAATAGTTGAAGAAGGAAGAACATGGGGAAAAAGAGCAAGGCAATTGTTTCATACTAGAATGGAAAGGGCACATTACTTTCCAAAGTTTCTCACATGAAAATAATTGTGGCACTTATAAAAACCCCATTTTCTGGATCAGCGTAAGTTCCCAAGTTCTCCTTCCCACTGCATAACTTTGCCATGTGGAAGAGCAGGCTGCTTAGAAAAATTGCAGGGACCTGTGCTGCCTTCCTCCCCTCCTATCTGAGCTTCTTCCCCAGCGTGGGCAGAGTTGCCAATAAAGCTGGGATCTTGAAACAGGCAGGGAGGAGACGGGATGTGTTTTGGAAGCTCTGCAGCCACCAGCAAACAGAGTAAAGAAGCTAAATAAAAGATGTTTTTCCTTCAAAAGGAGTGAATGGTCCAGAGGAAAAGAAGTGAAGAGGCACAGCAAAGCAAAGCACAACGTGGAAAGGTGCAAGAGCTCTTCATGCTGGCCATTAACAGAGAAGAAAAAAGTAGACGAAATCCCAGAGAGAGGAATTAAAGACAGAACAGGCTCTGTAAGAGGAAGACATTGCTCAGTAATAGTATAGAGGTAATAGTAGTATAGAAGTAATAATAGTAGAATGTAGTGTAGAGAAAATTGTAATTGGGCAGAGCAGGGTTTCTCAGCCTTGGCAACTTTAATGCTGGCTGGGGAATTCTGGGAGTTGAAGTCCACACACCTTAAAGTTGCCAAGGTTGAGAAACCCTGGTATAGAGCATAGGATAAGATAGAGGCACTCACACCTATTTGTTTGTACATTTCGCATTTTACTTTTGTATCTTGGTTTTTTGTCTTTTTTTAATAAAACATCTCTCCCACCCTTGTAGGGAGATATTAAAAAAAACACCCGTCCAGAGTCCAGTGTTTTTGTGGCTCTTTTGAGTCTGGGTCAGTTATAGCTTAAAAAAAGAACCTGTGACAGCCAGAGGCTCTATCTGTTGCATTTGTTTGCAGATATGTTTGCCTTGCACTGATTTAAAAGCAAAGGTGTTTGCTCTTTTGTTGAACGATTTTGATGGAAAAACCTAACTGATTTGTCATTTGTTACCAGTAGTTCAAAGGATGCCTTGCCAGTCTATGAAGCCGGTGGTGCAAACGATGCTCAGCAGGGCACCTTTTGTGTGCATGCCTGCGCTTTTATTTGTACATGAGCTAGAGAAACAAGAAGTACATCAAACCACCTGCCTGCAAATCAGAGATTTAATTTTTTTAGACTTGAGAGAGTGGCAAGAGAGCAAACTTGGAAGAATGGCACACAGGGCAAGCAACGTATAGAACATATCAACAAAGCTGCCTCAAAAAGTCAAAGTGAGCAAGATGGCTTAGCACAGAGAGAAAGGAAACCAAGGGATTATCTCTATTGACTAGGGACATTGAAGCATAGACTCATAGGGTTGGAAGAGACCTGGGAGAAAATCCTTCAGGAATCCATTCGACTATCCCAGGCAAATGGCTGTCCAACCTTTGCTTGAAAACTACCTCTGATAGAGCCCCCACAACTCTAGAAGGCAGGCTGTTTCACTGCTTAATAGCTGTCAGAGTCAGGAAATTCCTCCTTATTTTGAGATTGGATCTCTCTCTGTAAAGCTTCCACCCTTTGCTCTTGTCCTAACTTTGGGCAATACAGAAAATAAATCTATACCCTCTTCCCTATGACAAGCCCTTCAGGTATGGAAGACTGCTATCATATCTTCTCTTAGCCTTCTCTTCTTTAGGCTAAATATACCCTTGGAACTTAGCCTCCAAGCCCCCCACCATTTTTGTGGGTTATCTCTGCACACTTTCCAGTTCCTCAGGATCCTTCTTCTATTGTGGCAGCCAAAACTGGACACAGTATTCCAGATGTGGCCAACTTGTACAGCAGAGAACAGAACTATCACTTCCCATAACCTCAACATTATATCTCTGTTGATGCAGCCCAAGATTGCATTGACTCTTTTGGCAGCTGTAACATGCATGTGAAATGTGGAACATGAAACCTGAAATCACTGGTGATCATAGATTGGCTCCCATCCCTCTTAGCATCATGAGGCCTAGAAACATGTAATCCATTACAGTTGCAACTATCAGAATTTAAGTTAGAGACCATGACTTCCTCTCCCGTTACACATATATGAATGCTGAAAAGGGGCAAGATGACAGATAAATAAGAATCACAAGTTTGCATATCATTTCCTAATTCTCCAACCCAACATTTTCTTTTGGAAACATATAAAAATTGACCATAAGAAGCTTTTTTGTTGTTGCTGTACTTCATGAACTGTTGGGCGGAAAGCAAAATGTTTAAAGGAGGCCAGAGCCAAAGGCATTAAAAAAGGAAGAGAAAGTAAACTCATGTTTTTATTGGTTAAAAATGCTTATTGCTAGAGCTGATACAAAATGAAAAGTAATAAAACAGAGCCTAAATCCAGAGAAAGGGGGAGAGAGGTGAAGATAACAAAAACAAATCTTTGCAAAATGTAACTATCTGTTGTATAGTTTCTCTTTGATGGGCATCCATTGATAAAGGCAACTCTTCTTCATATCTCCCATTTAATTAGAAGACTGGGTAGATATCTTCTCAATGATGCCACAGTGACCAAGTGCACAAGATGATCAGCGACTCAGGTACTTTCTCCTTCAAAGGAATCAGAAGCAAGCCAAGATGAGCAAGCATAATTGGGGTTCTAGAGTTCATACCACCACTAGGAAAATACAGAGAGAGAGAGCACTGTGGATTCACTATATCTGTTCCTCTAGTATATTGTATGACTGCTGAGTCATGGATATTTGGACTGAGCATCCTCTACCACAAGAGTTTAACCTGGATATGGTTCAGCATGAAGAATGGATCTCCTCAGCTGGTGAACAAGTCTCTTTGCATCTCAGTCGTATCTATTCAAATCTTTGCAGTTGATTGGGGTCTCCATGTAGCTGGAAGAATTCCAGTCCATATAGGTACTTTGGGAATCATTGAGCTGGCTGCATGTCGCAAGATATTTTTTCTTGGTTTGGTTATACTGCATTTCTACATCTGTTGGTGTTCTGGTACTATAGGCTCCTGGTTTCAGATGTCCTTTATTAAAGTGAAGCCATACTCTGCTATTCCATAACTGAATGTGGGTACCGTTACATATCCTTTGATGGTTTTGAATATGTCATCTTCTTGTATTGTCAAATAGCATCTGTTTTGGAAGTTGTAGCCAGAGGGAACCATGGTTCAGCTTCAGCTGGTATGCCAGTTACAACCTTTACTTTAGTAGTCAAGCTCTGATCATTACTAAATGGAACTATTGCAACAGGGCTGCCTTTAGAGATGATCAGAACGTTGCAGCTGATACAAAATGTGGCAGTAAGATTATTGGAAGGACCACCCTGTGAGTTTGGAATTGCAACCATATAAAGGTTGCTACATTGGTTGACAGTAAACTTCTGGGTATAAATGAAAATGCAGATTATTACCTTTAAAGCCCCAAACAGCACAGCACCAGAAGATATCAGGCAAATTCCTTGCCAGAATTGAATCTATCAGTTTGGTCCTGTCATCTACAAGAGACCTGTTGAAATTCCCCCTTCTTCTTTGTGGGTTATATAGAACATGGACAAGGTGGTAGGCCTTCTCTACAGTAGCCACCACTTTGTAGAATACTCCTCCCAGAGGTATGTGCAGCCCAACTTTTACTGCAGTTCCATAAACCAGTTCCATTGGTTTTGTTTCATCATATCATTGGGCAAGTCGATTGTCTATCTGTCTTGCATGTCTTTGGGTTTTGATTCTGAGACTGATTTTCAAGATTGGTTTTTATTTAAGTTTTTGTTATTGTGGAGTGTTGTTGTTGTTGTAGGACACTACCCAGAGTCCTTTGGGACTGGGGTGGGTTATAAGTATTTTAAATAAAGAAATAGGCCTGCCAAAATCTGCTGGGGGCATCAAGCAGTGAAAATGCTCGTGAACCTGCAAGTTACAGAAGAAGGTCATCTATAATAGGAAAGAGGTCTTCTCCTTTTCCATAGCTTTGTTCTGCTGCTTCAGGTTTATGTATATCGGGTTGGTGCCATTTTGCTTTAGTGCACCCCAGCCTGTTGGTTCAATGGTGATTCCAGTCTTTGTCCTATATCCACATTAGGCTTTGTAGAGAGTTCTTAAACATGGTGCAATCAGCCCATTGTAAACAGATGCCTCTCCTCTAAGAAATGGTTTATCTGAACACAAAGTACCTATACTTACTTTATTTATTATTATTATTTTACATATATATATATGTCTGTGTGTGTATAAAATTATTATATAAATATATATAACATTTGTCACCGCCCATTTCGTTAAAAAGCGACTGGGCGGTTTACAGAGAAGATAACATTAATTAAAAATACAATATAAAAGTAGTCCTGAATAAATAATAAATATATTCCAAGAATTGATGGTAATTGGCAAGCAGCTTGGGGAACGTCATCAGGGCGCCAGCCACCCCCAGGATTGATTAGAACTCTTATTGCCCACGCAAGCTGGCAGAGCCAGGTCTTTAGTCCTTTCCAGAAAACTGGGCGGGTAGGGGTCTGCTGCACCTCTGGAGGGAGAGTATTCCAGAGGGCAGGGACAATGGCAGAGAAGGTTCTCCTCCTGGGCCCTGCCAGCCGACATTCTCTTGCTGACAGGATCCATAACATGCCCTCTCGGCCTGACCGGGTGGGACAGGTTGATGTGACGGGGGTGAGATGGTCCCTCAGGTAACCTGGACCCATGCCATGTAGGGCTTCAAAGGTGATAACCAACACTGAATTTATGCTCTTATTCCCATCTCTGTACTGGGCATACATGTCAGTATCCTAGTCAATATAAAATCTTACTCTTAAGGTTTGTAGGGGTTGAAATAGTCTAGATTATTCCTTTTTTCCCCTGAATTCTTCCTTTTTAGGGGGTCCTTCTTTGTCATTGTTTCCTCCTTATATTCACTGATTGGGATCATTTTTCACTATGCTAGAGATGCTTATTACAGCTCAGTCATCTGCTTTTATTTCAACTGAAATTGGATGGGTAGCCAGAAACATCAGCAAAATCTGGTACAATTATTTTTAAAGCACGTTTTCTCCCCTATGCAATCTTTCTCTGTCTGACAAATGCATGCCTAAAGTCATATTCCTATACAATTTTGCTTCTACCGAATCAACCGATATTATGTTTTACAAAGTGAATGGATATCACTCTATAATGCCAGGAGTTTCGTTTAAATGAAAATATTGCATATACTAGAATGGTGCAAAATGAGCTTTTTTCACAAGACACCACGGCTACGGATGAATTGCATATTCATTAGGCAATGGCTAAAGACCCAAGAATTGGCATGGCTGTGTGGAAGTTAAAACTACTTTGAAAAAAAACTAGTTCTGCTTCTACATAGTGCAATAGCATTTTGAAAGGAAACTAATCAAAATGTCATCGTTTTACCACTGTATCTTTTACCAGTAAATTTTGATTGCTTTTTCTACCTAGACCTGTGAATTATTCTCTGGTCTCAACCATTTTATTTTATAATATCATAAAGAATTTCAATTTCTTTCTGCCACAAAGCTAATAAAATACAAAAGAAATCATCTTGGGTTATTTTTCTAGAGATTATCTGAAGCTGGTCTCTTGCTATTAAAAAGCACTGAGTTTAAGGCAAAATTTATGCATGTTTTATGCATGATATTTCTATTCCATCCAGCTTGAAGGAAGACAAGGCATTTTACATATTTTCTTAATTTCATTCTTACAGTCTGCATTGAGGTATGCATCCAAATGTGGGGATTTTAAGCCAGATCTCTACAGCTACAGTCTACCTTTCGAATTTGAGTTATGCTGATTCTGAAAAATAAAAGTTCTGTTTATAGAGTTACATCAATGGTGCCTCCTTCACACTTGAACATGCAGTCATTGGATGGTGAATATTCATGTACACACCAGCTTAATATCTACCATGAGCCCCATAATTGTTTGATTGATTGATTGATTGATTGATTGAATTGAATTGAAATGGCTACCCAACTTGGACAATTCCAAATCTGGGTAGTGTACAATCAGTAAAACAAGTACAGTTATAAACAACAGTTAATTGGTGCTCGGAACCCAGATTCCTACTATACCCTTCCAGGGAGAAACTCCAATCAACTTCGCCCCATCACCCAAGGAAGAAATCTAGGTTTTTAGAGCCTTTCTAAATGCTGGCAGGATCAAAGCCAGCCATACACCTCTCAAATTCCACTAACAATCTATAAATGAAAAGGAGGTTAGCAACACAGCACCTCTGTCCTTATCCCCTGAACACTGATTGGCTCTGTGTATAGAGTTATAACAGCAGAGTCTTTGGATTCATCCAAGGCCTTTAGGTTTTTTAGCAATAGAGAAGGAGGCTCTAGCCAACCTCAACAAAGGGGCTGGAGTGTGCCAAAGTTGCCACCCCAGCAACACACCCCATCCTTTGCTTCAGACCACATTTGCTGGATGATTGACTAGCATAATAGCACCTGCCTCACCTGGAGTGCCAGGAAGAGGGCACACTGATTCTTAGTACGGCTTCTCTTCTTCCCCCAAGTCCTGAAACTGATCTCAGCCAGTCCCAAACTGCACAACTCAATACTACTCTGCAAGCAGAGTGATTTCTAGGGTTGTCAAAACTTTATGCCAGCATTACAAAACAGTGTCTGGTGATAAGGCAATTTAGACAAAGTTCTACCAGTTCCCCACCAGGAGCTTACCAACTGGAAGAATAACCACATGGAAAGTCTTCCATAAGGTCAGTATTCCCCTGAACAAATAAACCTTGCTGGACTAGGTTCTTCTCACCCTGGGAGCCAGGGAGAAACAGCCATGGAATCACAGAAGCCAGCAGCTGAAGGCTGCTGATCTCCAAAGGCAACTCTTCCATGCACACGTTTTCTGTTTTTCCAGGGAAAACACTACTTTCGAGCTAGAACACTTCAGATCAGCTTCCACCTGCCTCAGGAGCAGACTGTGTTTGAGATGGAAGTGCTATGAGGACATGTCCTCAGCAAAAAGCAAGTGAGGCATCTTCAAGCTGAGTAAGGAGGGCATGTGAGGATGCTTTCCTTCAGATTGACTCTACACACTGGTGCTAAACCTTCATTTCAAGTTTTGGCTTACTATGAGAAATCTTGTCACCAGGTTTCTAAGTCAGGGCTAATGACTGAGTGACATATGTGGATTCAACCATGTTTTAAGGGGACAAGGTTAACTTATTAATGTCTTCAATATGTTTGCAGACTAAAAAATAGCTGGCAATTACTCTTAGGTATTTCTCCACATTAGACCAGTGGTAAGGCCTTGTGATGGAATGGAATTATGAAGGCCAGGCTCAGGGAGATAAACATTTTCTTAGCTCACCAGAGAAGCATGGGAGATACAAGAGGATGAGACTGGCACCTCCCTGAGGAATTCACAATGTTGTGGCTGACTTGGGAGATGAGGTTTCAGTCTGGGAAGATTCTTGCTAGAGGTTGTAGCTAATAAACATAGCTGAACTGAATTTGCATTGTCTCTTGGAGTTCCTTGGGCTAGGCCTGACAGGCCTGAACCTGAAAATACAATATAGAGTTTTGAACAAAGGCAATGAGAACAAAAGCAACATTATAGTTACAACAAATCTAAGATTGACTGAAATAAAACATCCTTAAACCACAGAATCTCCATCTCAGTCACATACGCTATAATCAGATTGAACAAATGTAGGGAGACATGGGGGAAAGCTTTGAGAAAGTAGGGGTTAAGGGTTCTGGAATAGGATTGGGGATTCCCTGTTTCAAGTGCCCCCTTACCCAGAGAACCTCCCGGGGTGACTTTGGGCCATCCCTCTCTCTCTCAGCCCAGCCTACCTCATAAGGTTGTTGGGGGGAAAAACTGGAACAGAGGTGCTATATAGACTGCCTTAAACTCCTAGATGAAAGATGGGATATAAATCTAACAATGAAATAAATATAGTAAGGTGGGGAAAAGACGTTTTTCATCTAAATTCCTCAGCCATATTTTCTTTTAATTTTAAGTTTCCTCCTCCACCCACCCCAAAATTTATATATAGACCTGAAGGGGAACCAAGTTTCCATTCCAGTTCAAGTCAACTGTGCATTATTTGGCAATGATTCCTTCCTTCCCAAAGGTACTTCATACACCCAAGCAAATCTGAGCCCTTTTCAGGCCTTCATTGTACCAGGCATAGAGCATCTAGATATAGGACAATGAATTCATTCTCTGAAAGATCCTAATGTTTCCAGTATGGTATCTTATAGGTAGAAGGCATCAAGGGGAATTCCCACATTTGTAGGTTGAAAAAGTTTAGAAGGAAAAATCCTTCTAAGGCTGGGGTCATACAGTAGCTCAACCACTGAACAGGCCTGTGGAGCCAGTTTAACCACCACATGCTCCTCTTTAATGGCCTTACACCAGTGTTTCTCAATCTTGGCAACTTTAAGATGTGCAAACTATTACTCTCAGAATTCCCCAGCCAGCAATTCCCATGGTGGCTGGGGAATTTTGGGAGTAGAAGTTCGCACATCTTAAAGTTGCCAAGATTGAAAAACAGAGCGTTAGACTTATCATTTCAGTCCGAAGTTTCTGCCATCTTGGACCTTTTAAGTAGCATGTTCTAACCAGCAGTGAACATAAAGATACAATTCCTTAGGGATTATTAGTCTACTGAATTGATGCTGTAGCCCAAGCACAATAGATAATTCTTAAACTCTATTGACAGAACTTGCTCTTGTTGAAGGCCATCCAAATAATTTATAATAAGATGAATTTAAGATAAAGTTAAAAAAAGAGTTCCTGATGGATCCAAGGATATTGATGAGCTTGAAGCAGATAGATTTATACTGGAAAACAACTCAATGACTGCTGTGAATGAGCAAACCAAACAAAGTTTATTACTGTTCCAGAATAGCACTAAATCCATGCTCAAAAGAAGCCTGACTTTCAGCTGATAATCAGGGTCCAGGAGCGTCTGCAGAGAGGGGGCCAAAAATTCAAGATGGTTGCCACAACTCAGAGATCAAAGCCACACACCTTTTTTTTTACATGTGATGCACATAAAAAGGAAACAGGGCCTTGACTTTTGACCCCCTTGCAGACACCCCTATCATGGTTCCTTGGAACACACAAAACATATCTGGGCAAAGCAAGTTCTGAGAGGTGACAAAATCCAGCAGTAGCCATCTGTCTCAAAATTCATCTCCCCCAGGCCCCAGGCCCAAATTGCATTAAGCAGCATGATTGGGAGCAGTTTTTGGTGCTGTTTGGCAGGAGGATAAAGAAAGCCAGGGGAATCAACAATCATTTCCTTTCATTTGCCTTACTAACAGGACAGCACTCCCTGTGGAGAATAGAGCTTAACAATGAGTTCACTGCAAAGTATGAATCCATACATTTTCCTCACCCTCAAAGATAGAGGGAAGTGCTTTAATAGAGCCATGAGGCAGAACTGTTAATCTTTAAAAAGGATTCAGAGAAACTGGAACAGGATCAGGGAATAGCAACAAGGATGATCAGGAAGCCTGTGAAGAGACATTGAAGGAGGTGGGCTGGTTTAGCCTTGAGAACATTGAGGAGAAGATGAGAGGACGTCACATGCAGAAGAAGCGTTGTTCCAGAGTGTAGGACACAGAATGATACATGCAAATTAGAGAAAGGCAGATTCTGGTTGAATGTTAGACAAAACCTTTTAACAGAGTAATTCTGCACTGGAACCAGCTACCCAAACAAGTGGTGCACACCCCTTCTTTGCATTTATATTGCATAGTGAAAGATCCAACCAAGTTAGACAGCCTTCTGCTGAGAATACTGTAATTTGGATCCCTGTCCTGAGTAGGGTGGGTTATCCTCGATGGCCAAAATCACCCCTTCCCTCTCTACAATTCTCAGAAGCCCCATGATCCCCAGGAGGGAAGGCAATTATAGGACAGGGTATGACCACTTTTGGCTACCCATCACATTTTCTCTTTGTCTCCTACAAGGAAAGGTTATTGCGATTGGAATGTTTTAGTTGGAATGAAAGTGGGTGTGGGGGAAAGAGACATGGACAGAGAAATATCTATCTCCCTCTCTCACAATGTTAGATCTGAAGGTCATCTATTGAAACTAAATTGAGAAAGATTCTGGACCAATAGAGGGAAATACTTTTATCACACAGTGCAATTCACACTGTGTGATTTACCACCAACAGCTGGAGTAATGGCAGCCAGTTTGGATGGCTTTCAAAGGAGACTAGACAGATTCATGGATCAGCAGGCTATCAATGGTAGCTAACATTGAGGTCTGTTTACTATTTCTTGAATCATAGGCAGCATGTCTTAAATCCTGGCTGTTCTCACCATCCAGTCCGTGCTTATGAACTCCTCAAAGTATTAATTGGACCACTCTGTGACACAGAAGGGTGGAGTAGATGGGCCTGCTGTCTGATCCAGCACAGCTGTTTTAAAATCTTTATGGTTTGCTCCTCGGAGTGCTTTCAGCTATTTGACACAATTCCCTGCAATGCACAACTGATTTCCAAGTCAGGGAGCCCAGATATATTCCTAACCACACTGGGTGTTTAGAATGTCCCCCTTGCCCAATCATTGCCTTCATTTGATCCACATCTTGACCTTTCCATGGGATCATTATTTACAATCTTGCCCTCCAAATGGTTCACATCTCAGGAAGTCTTAAACATGACAATTGGTATCTGGAAGGTATGAGTCTGAAGACAGGTGCTGTTTAATTACTGATACCCCAGCAGGTTCTAATAGGTTTGATCTTTTGGTATGCTATTCCTGTTGCAAGCAGCAGCCTTTGAGTCATCTTTTAATTAGAGCGCATTCCTTTCTCGATGTAAGATACATCAGAGCGTGTGACCAGCCTGGTCTTGTCTTGAAAATATTGTTCCTGATGATTCCCTTCTTCTGATGATCTCATAGGGCACAGCTGACACCTTTGCCCAATTTTCTTATTGCTAGGAGCGTTTGCAAATTTGTAGTCTGGTTGTAATAGTAAAGATAGGAAACATAACCACTTATTTGTACCATTCTGGGGTGATGTGCAGAATGCTGATAGCAAAATAAAGAAAGGGATAAAAAAAAGAAAGAAATGGATTAATAATTTCAAATGACTCATCTCAATTAAAAGCTGACCCTTGGCGTCCTCTCTGGGACAGCATTCTCTTGCCTTCTCCTTTGGAACCAGAGGAAGATGAAAGTCAAGCTGAGCTAATCTCCATCATCTTGCAAATGAAAGGCTACGAGCAGTATTTAAGAGAACAGCTGCTGGCTGGTGGAGTGTGTGGACTTTGAATGGCAATTGCACTCTCTCTTCTGGACCTTGAAGTGGAAGGCAGCTTGGGGTAAAATTAACAGTGGAGCTCCTGGGGTTGTGTCATTTTCCCCAGGGGAAATTACAGGGTGCTTTCAAAAATGAAAATTGGCCCCCCAAAAGTCACCCCTTCAGGATGAATTACGTGAGCTAATGCTCTCCAGGGATGAGGGACTTTGTGGAACAGCTGAAAGCATAGATGTTTAGTTCTGTAATTTCAGCAATTCCATATAGGCACTTAAATGACTGACTCTCAGAATAACCAAAATCTGATCAAAAGGGTTCATGTTAAATCACTTCAGGGCAACAGAATAACATTTCCAATAAAATACCATTGGGGGCCAGGGTGTATATTTTGTTTTTATTAGAAAGTATGCCTGCCAAGGAGTTCAAAGGGGCTTTTGAAGGCGATCGCTGTGTTTTTCTCATCCCTACCACCCAACAAAGTAGCATTAAGCTGAGACAGAATGACTGGTCCAGGAGAATCCAGCAATGAATGTTTTATTTCCTAGGCAATTGGTTTGCACAGATTTGGAAGGCAGAACTTAAGGCCATCTTGCTTCAGATTTCCACAAGCAGTGCAGAAAGAAAATCGAGAGTTAACCAGGTTACCCATTCTCTTCTCAAATCAGAAATGGATTGTAGAAGCATTATCTCTAACACCTGAGAAGCCTATTTGTGGGCTGAGATCTGCTTACTGCGTCCAACTGTGCTGTAAATTCATGTCCTCTTTAGGTCTCATCTGTAATTAGGTTTTGGAACTAGATATGGATAAGAAGCATCCGTTCAGACTCCTGCCAAGCCAACCTAATCATTCTTTTTTGAGACAAAAGACTGCAGTGTTTAGCAAATCATATGCTTTTTAGTTGTTCTTACTATCTTTTATTGGAAAAAATTGCTGGGAGCCTGCAAAAGATACTCTTCTAACCTGCTTTAGGCAATGGGGATGAATTCTTTTAGGCAAAAATTGTGCATCCAACTACATTATTTAATATCTACATACTGAGAGTTTAAGCAAGCATCCTGGGGTAGGAAGGTGGCTTTTTACCAGAGTTCAGGATGAGTGAGACGGGCTGGAGTTGCTATTTATGCTTTTAAGATTTTAATTTGGAGCTCTCTATGCACCAGGATTCCACAACAGTTCAATAAAGAAAACCACCGTGTTACTTTTCTGCAGATTTGGCAGAAAATTTCTAGCCCCTAAGATTCAGCCCAGGTAAGAAACTCTAGCGAAGTGATGGGGAGGTTTGCACCTCTTCTTTCTCCTTGCTGAGATCCTTCTGAAAACAAAGATGTTGCAGATGGCCAACATCCTGCTTCCCAAAGTTCCCCCTGCTTTTGTGAAGAATGCAAGACCCTTCTCTGACCCAGATGGGCAAAAGTGCCTGCCATTGTTTGGCATGTTGGAAGTAAGACAATCAACGGAGGGGGAAGAATATATCTTCCCACATATCTTCTCCGTCAATTGTTTGGGATGTATGGAGTCTATACTGGGCAGAAGTCACCCTGTGAACATATTTGCTTCCCCCTTCAGCAGAACAGGAGGGAATTATCTAGCGATGGCAAGATATGCCTTTTTTATCTACACAAACCACATAGAGGGGGGTAAAGGGTGCCCACCGGTGCACTAAAGCTAAAACTGGTCAAAATGAAAGGAATTCCATGGAGGCATTTTCAGATGATA
The DNA here is from genome assembly GCA_030867105.1 of Liasis olivaceus. Lineage (NCBI taxonomy): Eukaryota > Metazoa > Chordata > Lepidosauria > Squamata > Pythonidae > Liasis > Liasis olivaceus. The sequence goes on from CM061355.1 coordinate 70,301,604, forward strand.
ATCTCTTTTAATAGGTTTCATACACTGAGACTTCCTTCCAACATCTTTTGTCTTTTATTTTTTCTGTTGTAAATATTTAAAATATAGATCGCTTTCTGGATGATTGTCATAGCATATTTTAGCTATTCAAGAAGACTGCAGTGTAAAACTGGGTGAGACAGCGATAGCTTTTTAGATCTGGGAATAGCAATTCTCTCTTGCATGTTCTCTGACTTTTAATTCTCAGTTCCTCCCCATCCACCCACTTTTCACAACAGAAACTCCATAAAAACACCTGCTGCTCCTTTCAGGGTTGTTTTGCAGAGCACTGACAAGGAGGCTGCCTGATGACAAGGATGCACAATTTCCATCATGGTGATACCGATCCCAGACTTTCATAGGGGCTGCACTGCAAAAGAAGCAAAGAGAGATTGCACAATCCCCAACAGACTATGCTTTCTGAAACTATCTATTAAGTTGATATTCAGGTTACAGATGTGAACACTGCAGTACAAAGAAATCTTCGTTCTGCAAGCAGTGTATAATTTTGCAACTTACAGAAACGTGACAGGTTAAGCATGTTTTTCATTGTGCTGAATTTATTATTTATTAATAAACTTGCCAGTACTCCTCAAAAAACATTGATGAAAGGACTGGTAGGAGATTTGATCGAAGTGTGAAAAGTGGGCAGGGAGGGACTGAAAATTAAAAGTCAAAATGCTATCACTGTCTCAGTTTTATTTCACAATCTGCAGCGCACTCCATCAACGCCCATCCTGAGCTACAATGTTTGCTACCATCACAAAGAATTGAATGTTTATTCCTGCCATTTAAAATATCCTACAAAAGGCATATAGCCATGAGAACATCACATAATGAAAAAGACAGGAACTTAAAGGCAGCAGAAAAATATGCACCATAAATGTCAAGGAGATAAGACTACAGTTTATTAGAGTGTCTCTCAACCTTGTCCCCACATCTTCAAGCTGCCGAGGTTGAGAAACACTGGTTTATAGGGCTGGTCATCTTTTGAAAAGGAATTTTAAAAAGTGCTTTGGGCTATGCATGAACACAGCACCTCTCAGCTGTTCCTAAAAGTGGTCACATGTTTTGGGGGGGCTTCTGCTTGAGCCTAGAAAAAAAAAGGCACAGGTGCATTCAAAGTGGTATTAGCTTTAATGGACAGATTTTTGAAGCAGCAACATCTTATTTCCAGGCTCACATACTCATCTATACCAAAACTTTTGAAGGAGGAATCGATTGTTTCTCCCAAAATAAAAAGGAGGGGAAATCCGTGAAAAAAATCTGGGTGGAGTGTAAAAAATAAACTTGACAGAAGGATGTCTGCAGTTCCAGATCCCTTTCAGAGTAGGTTTTATGAGTTGACATGATATTCCCTCAAGCTGCCGTATGCATTTTATTTACAGTTAATTTATAATATTTAACTTATGCATCAATAAAATCCTAGACAGTTCAACAGGTTGAGTTTCAGTTTCAAGGTAGGATCCGATTCCTTGCTAACAATCTGGGAATCTCTGAGTCCCATCTGAATTAATTTTTTAAAAGAATCTATACATATTCTTCCCCAGCTAGCTCTCCCATAACATATAACGGGCATGAATCAAATGATAGGAGATGGGAGATGGATATATGGAAACTAATAACAAATGGCAGATCTCTGTTAATTCTATGTTTGAAATAACCTTTTTTGTACCAAATAGGGTTTGATAACTTCCAAGAAATAAACTCCCATTCTCTGTGCTGCTGATCTTCTCGGGGCCAGCAAATACAGATTAAACAGAAACATGTTTATTATTCTGACTGGGGGTGGATTCTATGCTGCTGCATTAATTATTTATTTTAGGTTTGGGTTTTTGTTGTTGTTTTCATTCATGGTCCCCCCACCCCACCCCGGCCACTTCATTTCCCCCTTGGCCTCTTTCCTTTCAGCCCTTAAATGATGCTCAGAATGAAGCTTATTTCAAAAGCCGTTCTTTGAAGATGATGGCAACTCTCCAAAGCCTGGGCTGAAAAAGACTTGACTGATTAATTTTCTACAGAAGGGGAAAAAAAATCTGATCTAAATTCTTAAGAGCCTGGTTGGGAATTGATTTCCACCCACTATTTGTTCAATTTTATTTGAACAGGGCTGAGTAAAAAAAGAAGTAATAATAATAACATTGACCTCCATGAATAAAGATCCCAGCTCATTCAAAATGATGGGAGAAAATATGGTCCTCACTCTAATCCAAGGTTTCTCAACCTTGGCAACTTTAAGACGTGTGGACTTCAACTCTCAGAATTCTGGGAGTTGAAGTCCACACGTCTTAAAGTTGCCAAGGTTGAGAAACCTTGCTCTAATCTGATTTATAGATGTCATCATGCAGCCATGTTTGATTACCTATGAGTCCTATGACATCATCACACTGGTAATTGGTCCCTGATTGGATGGATCACATAAAAGTGGCTGAAGTAATGATATCCAAACAACCTGTCATGAAGATGTAAGTTTTCGCATAATCTGGTAGAAAACATTATGGGTCTCCAAGTGGACATTAGAAATTAACAGATAAGGGATAGAGTGCTGAATTCTAAGTGCCAGGATTCTTCTTTAAAAATAGTCTTAGTGGACTGGGAGAAGTGTATAGGACTAAATCTATTATTGGATCTAGCACAGCTGGATTTGCACAACACATTGGATGAGACAAAAATGGGGCTGTGTATATGAACTAAGCCACCATATTAACGTATTGTCGAAGGCTTTCACGGCCGGCATACAAAGGCTGGTGTGGATCTTCCGGGCTGTGTGGCCGTGTTCTGGAAGTTCTGTTTCCTAACGTTTCGCCAGCATCTGTGACCAGCATCTTCAGAGTGCAGGAGCACAGACTCCTGGGCACAGAGAGAACTGCTCCTGTCTGTGCTCCTGCACTCTGAAGATTCCGGTCACAGATGCTGGCGAAACGTTAGGAAACAGAACTTCCAGAACACGGCCCCCGGAAGATCCACACCAGCCTCCACCATATTAAGCTTAACCTAAACTAAGTTTACATTTACAGTAAGATCATTGCATGACACAAGTCTATTTGTGATGAAACCAGGGAAATAATGTCTCAGTGTTACAAAATACAAGTTGGCTTAGTTTAATAGGAGGCAGATAATTCATGAGATCAGGCATAGAGGGGAAACATAATTCTTTCTTCCCATGCAGTGATCCTATGGAAGATCTCTCCTCCAAAACTGTCCTTGGCTTGGGAAGCTAATTTTATTTATTTCAGTCCAGCTTTTCTCACTCGCTTTCTCAGAACTACTTTATTGTTCTGACTGGGCCCATCAACTGATTTGCTTCTGATTTTGAAGATGTCTGTGCTCCATTTATTGTCTGCTGTTGAATAAAATTAGGGAAGCCTTCTCTCTTTTGGAATTCTTGAACAATCTATTTGAAATGTTCCATAGCACCAACTTTAGAAGTGAACATGGCATGTTACTAAGTAAATTAATCAAAGACATTTGGGCCACTTCTACAGCCATTTGAATTAGGGCTTGGTTTTGGTTCTGTCCTGGATTGCCTTAATGGATGACTTGTATTGAGAAAGGGACAAGTGGAATATTATTTTGTTGTTTCACTCCTGATTTTTCAGCAGCTTTGGATATTATCAGTCATGGATATTCTCTTGAATCACCTCTGAGGGATTTGAGTTGGAGGTATTTTGCTTCAAGACTGATTTCAGGGGTAGCACTGGGAGATTTTATCTTGCTCCCTTGGCAATTATAATTCAGGATGTGGCAGGATCCTAATTTTTCCAAGTACTATTTCATCTTTATATGAAGCTTTAAGTGCAGAGGCTGGGGAACTTAAAGGAAAATGTATTCATACACTGATGACGTACTACGTACAGCTCTATATTTTGTTGTTATATCTCAGTTAGTGATCACAACTGAAACAAATGCCTGGATGCAGCAACGGACAATAGTAAATTGACAGAAAATCAATCTGTTGAAGAGTGAACTTTTGTGTCCATGTAGTTTACAGGTCCGGCAACTGATTATTTTTAGCAATTTTGGATAGAACTGCACTCTTCTGCAATGCGGAGCTGTCCGTAGAGACATTCATTTTCAGTAGAAGCCCAGTGACCTTGGTGGCCTATTATCAACATTGGCTGGTATGATAGTTTCAACCTTTCTGGGACAAAGATAGCCTTCCCATAGTAGTTGATGCACTGCTAACTTCAAGACAGGCTTACTGCAACATGTTTTATGGGGGGTTCCCCTTGAGAGTGCCTCAGGAAAGTGCAGAGCACTTCAGTTAGTTGGCTCAATGTGATCCCTTCTATCTTGTACTTATAGCTCTTGTATGAAGGTGATACACTGGCAGCAAATGAGTTCTCAAACCATAGGTTGTTGGTGGTCTACAGAAGCCTAAATAGCTTGAGATAGTTATCTATGGAACTACTATCTGATTCCATATCAGCCTATGCTCTCCTTGTGATCTGGAGGGTATGCCCCTAATCTTACCACAGTCCATTATGCTTATTTTGATATGATTTGTCTGCAGGTGTAATGGGTTGTGAAAATAACCTTGGGAGACAGGAGGAAGAGCTACAGCATAGACAACAGTCTGAGAAAAGAAATCTGAGTCCAAAGGAAGGATGTGGGGGGAGAGAAAGTGTCTCAGAAGGGACCCTCCCTATGTCTCTGGAAAGTAAGGGCAGGGGAGGGGGGAAGTGCTTTCAGCCTTGCCGGATTCTGTTATCGTAATCTTACAATAAAGGTAGTATTAGGACTCATGGTTTGGTTTCCTGTCTGGATTACCTTGAAGGGCTGACATCAAGAGTGTCCCATCACATGAAACCAAAGCTCTATCAAGATTAGATAGACTTCCATTCTGTCTGGTATGCCCAGACATTTCTTTGATTTATCCTTTCTGACTGTTTGCCAACTACTCTAATGATTGCTTGTTTATTGGCCTTGTACTGTTTTGTGTTTCATTATATATATTGTACAGCATGATTTTAATATGAATCATTCTGTCTTTGTTTTGTTTTGTTTTGTTTTGTTTTGTTTTGATGAAAGTGAAAGGCTGTACATAAGCTTGGTAAGTAAATAAAATGAATGTTGAGAATTAGGGATCAGCTTAGCATGAAGTACAAGTTGTTTAAAGAAAAATGAAATTCCTCCCCCCACCTTCAAAATGGCAAAAACAGTGTTCATTTGCATAATCAAATGAATATATGCATAGAGGCATAGTTAGAAACAATATAATTTAAGTCAATATATAAATATGTTTCATATAAATATGGGGGAAAGACTAATTATCACTGTTTCTGTTCAGTTCATTACCAAGTGGTTTGCCATTCCCTCCCTTCCTTCCTTCCTTCCTTCCTTCCTTCCTTCCTTCCTTCCTTCCTTCCTAGTTTAATTTAATTTAATTTAATTTAATTTAATTTAATTTAATTTAATTTATAACCCTGGTATTGTGGAGGTCTCCCTTCTAGACGCTAACTGCTAAGCTTCTGAATCAGACAAGGTCAGCCAGATGCTGAGACATTATCCAATTACTAACTGCAATAAGTGACTTTGGAGTCTCAGTCTGTTTTCACATCCGATGATTATTCGTTTTGTAACTGAATTTGTATTATTTAGATTACAGCTAGAGGATGTTTTCAAATGGAGAATTGTCCTTTGTGAAATAAGATGCACGCCCACTCTTGGCATTGGGTAGATCCAGAGATAAAAATGAGGGGTCCAAAACTAAAATTGGCACGAGTTCCCCAGTCTCCCTTCTCTTTCCCTTTCCTCCCTTGATAGAAGGAGCTTAATTCTGCCAGAGACTGGAACTTCACATAAGGGCCATGTGTCAATAATCCGAGGCAGGTGGGGAAGGCTCAACCATTGCAAGGTACCCACCTCCTAGCATAAAGAGCATGATTATCTGGTATTTTGATTATAGGGTGCTTAACCTTCTGTCTCTTTGATTAATATTTACTTGTTGCTACTTGCTGCTCAGTAGAGACTCTCCAGACAGAAATTGTAAGGTGAGAGGAACTGAAGATACTCATGCCAAAGATAGATAGATAGATAGATAGATAGATAGATAGATAGATAGATAGATAAGAAGTTTTCAACATAATAAAAACAATACAGATTTTGGATTGAAAAGAGGAGTAGGGAAAAGTAATAAGAAAGTGAAAAAGAAACAAAGCAAAAGAAATAGAAAAAAGAAAAAAGAAAAAAGCAATAAAGAAGTGGATTCCAATTTTCTTAACATCAGTTATAAGTAGATTTATATTTTATCCTCTCTCTCCAAGTTTACATCATAATTTCCTTCTTTCCATAATCTACCCTTTCTAATCATCAAATCCATAAATCACCACTTCATTTTTTTTCCCAGCAAAATGTCAATAAGGGGTTTCCAGCCACTAATAAATGTCGTTGTTGATCTTTCTCTAAGCAAACAAGTTAACTTTGCCATCTCTGCTAGTTCCATCATCTTCACCAACCATTCCTCCATTGTGGGTATTTCAGAGTCTTTCCACTTTTGTGCAACTCATGCCAAAATTTTTAAACTGATCTTTAGAAACCGAAATAGCAATAAAAGGCAGAAAATGAAAGCAGCAAAATGAAGAGGTGGAGGAGGGAGAGAAGTCTGTTCAGGTGTGAAGATTTCCGAGTAATGAAATACCATGTTCAGCGATGGGAAAATATTATCCTGTGTTTAATATGCTTTAAAAGAGGCATGCTGGGCCATGCCCTAGTCTTAGAAAATTGTGAGAGATGGTGGTTCAGGTAGCTCCCTGGCAGATTAAGTTCCCTAAAAGACTTGGGCCAGTCACTGTCTCTTAGCTTTAGTTATCACATGGACTTATTCTAGGGGTAAAGCAGGAATGAGAAAGAATAATGCGCACTGTTCTTTTGGCTTCCTGGGCTCAGCCCAGGAAAAGAGGCCAGCTGGAAACTACTGTGAATGTCAGTCAGCCTTCCCAAGAGACTCAGACATTCACAGGTTGCTTCAGAAGAGTGACATTATAGGTAGACAACTAGGGCAGCCTTCCTGTAGCTCAGTTTTTCAAACTTGGCAACTTTAAGATGTGTGGACTTCAACTTCAAATCCCATGCTGGCTGGGGAATTCTTTGAAAAACTCCGCTCTAGCTGTTCCTATCTGATATACTAGTCTACACTTTTTATCATCTCCATCTGGTTGTTAATTCAGGAAAAAAAAACCTGAATTGTTAATTCTGCCCTAAACTGTTGAAATAAGTAAGCCCCATACAGCTGGGCAAGCTCCATACAGCTGGACAAGATCAAGGAAGCAAGAACCACACAGATTTCGATCAAATCTCTCTAATGCTGGTCTGGGATAAATGCAGAATTTCCAAAACTGGAAAGTCCTGTGCAAAATCTTCACTGCCTCTGTTTAAGGACAACACAGCCAAGGTAGAGCTATTCTGAGTCATTTTCTCATTTTTTTCACAGATTTCGTGGGGAGGGGGGAGGAGAGAAAGAGAAAGAGAATATGTATTCAGATTGTCATAGTGATAGATATCTTACAGGATGTGCTAAAATGAACATTGATTGACTTGGGCTTTATTATTTCCGTTGTAGAATGTAATTGTTCGGCAGCATCCTAAATATCTAAATAGGTAAGCATAAAGGGTATAATTAATCATTTGACTTCCCCCCCCCCCATTTCCTAGCTTTTATTGGTTTATAAAAGAAGTGTTTAACTTGCAAACAAGACTGAAGTGAAGCTGCCAGCTTCAAATTTTCCAGTAGTCATAAGAAAACAAATGGCTAGTCATAATTCACTACTGAACATGTATCCAGGATTACAATTTATATTTAGTTGTAAAGTTTAGGCACTCCTGGTAAAATTGCACGTTTCAGTGAATACCTAAGCAAATAGACGCCAGCACAACCTGCACATGGCACCAAGTTAAGCATGGCATCTTTCTGCAAATGGGAATGCAGAATACCTACAATTGAAGTGCAGTCCAGAAGTTTCAGTCAGCAGGAACAGAAAGGTTTTTGGCTGGCTACAAAAAACATTTGGACGTTGTTCGTTTGGCCAAAGGAGGTGTTACAAAGAATGGAATGGAAGAAAGTCTAGCCATATTCACTGTTTTGTTATTCCACATCGGCAAACAACAGCATATAAATAGTAGACATGTATTCAAATTTCCAAAAAGATGTCTTTAACTTCATTCTTTAACTTCAGCTTCTGTTCAATGGGGATTCATTGAACTATGCTATTCGACTAGGGGTGTGTCTAAATGTTTGCATACAACTGTGTACTGTTATTGTTTTAACTCATATGAGAGAAACCTTTGGGATGTTCTGCTTCAGACATAATGTTTAAAGCAGCTTTGTCCAACCTGATGTTTATTGACTGTGCTGAACTGTGAGTCCCCTCATCTCCCCAACAGGTATGTATTGGCTGGGGTGACGTGAATTGAAGTCCAGTGTTTTGTTTCTGAAATCCAAAGTTGGGAATAGATTGGGAAAGGTGGCTGAGGCCATAACTGCCTACCGTCTTTTAATGAGGTATGGTTCCAGTTTAAACAGAGAGAAGCCAAGCTGAACATTTTCTAAATGAGAAATCATTGCTGACAATATTGTGCAGTCTCCTGAGAGCACCAGGCCATTCCAGCCATTCTTATTAGGCACAAAAATTCTAACCAGCTTTCATAATTCTTTCTGTTTCCAGCAAACTCTATAGTCAAAATGATATCAGCTATGTTTAAGAAAGACAGTTCAGGATTCAGAAAAAGTGAGATTTGCAAAACTCCAAATATTATTTAGGAGGAGTATAAAAGCCTAAAGGAATATTAAGACTATGTAACATCTTGTTAGCAGCTTTGGATATGGACTCAAACCACATCCCAGAAAAGCCTAGAGCAGAAGGAAGTCCTCCAGATCATCTAATTCAACTTCCTGTCTGATGCAGAAAATGCATCATTCTGCAGTATCTCCCAAAAACAACTGTTTAAATTTTGTCTGAAGTTTTCTAAGCCTATGTATTTATGTTTATCTTCACTTGCTCTGCAAAGGATATTTATCAAGACTTAAAGGAGGGAGGGCAAGATTAATTATCTTATGATTCACCTTTGCAATGGCATCTCTCTCAACTATCTATCCATCTATCTATCTACCTATCTATCTATCCATTCATCCAACCATTCCACTTATATATTACTGTATATTCATATGACAAAATTAAATCAGAACCTTGCTAGTCATGCTTCAGATTGGTATTACCTCCACATTTGAATATTCAGATTCAAACAAGGGCAATTAACACATATGTGGGTGTATATATTCAAAGACTGCCAGCTAGAAATATTTTTAATCAGTTGGGCTAATGAATTAAGAAAAGTATACATATCTGCAAAAGAATTAATGAAATAATGTAACTTCATCTTCTGGAAAGAAAAAAAAAGCATAGTAAAATGTTAAAAGGTTTAATATAGCTGTTTCAACTTCCTCCTCCTTTGTCCACTTTAAGGTGAATCAAGTGTCTTGTTATCAAGTGGGTAATTAATAATTCAGCTAAATGCACCATAATAAATGCATGTTTGTTAACACCATCTTTTCAGGATCAAGAACAGATTTGTCAAAAGTAGTGTTTTGTACTTCAGACCAATTTAAATATTGAAAATGTGTGGCTAACTCAAGAGTTGTATAAACTGTGGCTCTCCAGATGTTGCCAAACTAGGGTCCCTTCCATTGACTTAGCTGATTCCAGCTGCTGAGAACAGGAAATTGGCAACATTTGGAAGATCAGTTTCTCCATCTCAATTTCTGCAATATATATTTATTAGGCTGATTCACCACACAGAAGTCTAAGTCTTAAAACAAAGCATTTCAACTTCTACTTTCCACAGCTGCTTTGAAACAGAAGACAGTAGTGAAATTATAGTATTTTACACAGACATGTGTGCGTATGAATAGTAATTTTAAGCCTTTAAGCCTCTCCTACTATTGGAGAGACAAGCTGGGCCTGTGTTTTATCCATCTAGATGTGCTAAAGGACAAAGTGGGCTGTAATAGCGGATTGTGAGAGCCAGAGAATTGTGATCCCACACCCATTTCCTTCTGCCTCCTTAAACCAATCCTTCAGCAAACCAACCAGGACTGTCTTTTAACTTTCTGGATATAAAAGAAAATTATAGATTATGTGGCTGGGTTCATGAAAACACTGGACTAAAATGGGGTAGGTAGTTGAGGTTCAGTGTTTTGTCAGAGCCTGCTATTGCCTTGGAAAGCAGCCCATTCTATTAAGTCATAAAGCAGTTTGTTTGTTGAGTATAATATATTATATTCAATAAACACATGAAAAATGTATGGGTGATGGTTGAACCCAGGCTATGAGTAATTTTTTACTAACTGGTGCCTCTTAGATAAGAGTAAGTTCAATAAATTTCCCAACATTACACATTGTAATAGGTTTTGACTAAAGCTGTTAGTTTCTTCAGTTCAGCTCCCACATCCTTGTAGGCTCAAATCCACAACTGATTTAGCCACGTTTGTTGAACAAGTCTTTTAGACCTAATCAGTATGGCATGCACACACACAGGAGGCATAGGAAAGAGAGAAAATGAAATCCAATGCGTCAACTACTAATATTTTATATCTTAGCAGAGAGCAAAACTATGTGATCAGTAGAACCACATGATATCTCCTTGCTAAATTTAAAGCAGAGAAACTATGCCCTGAATACAGTATCTCCATGTATGAAGTAAACATCATCCATAGACAGTGAAAGTCCATATCATTCTCCATCAAACTCCCAATATCTCTGCAAAAATCAATTTTTGCTTTCGTTCCTCATTTTTCTTCTGTGGAACATTCAATTATTGCAAGGAAATTTGGTACATACGTTCATGGCACAATTCCAAGATTGAACATCAGCAGATGGGCCACCTCTCTTAAAGACTGAGACTTGGAAATGAAACGTGATATGCACATCTGAGACATTTTGCATTTAAAATATGAACCCCTGCTCCACACACATATTTTCAAGGAAACAAGAAAGCTGTATTAAAAATGCAATTAAGTATTTGACTTGAAGATTGAGAAGTTACAATGAAATCTGATTACAGCAGGGATTCTCAAATCTTGCAGTACTACAACCTATACAAAAATAAACGAATTTGAGTACCCTCCCTCAGGACTAAAACTAATAATTTCATTATAGTTAGGGCTGGGCAAGAAATATACTATTTACTGTACTTTCAATAATTAAGTGTTAATCTATATATCACAGAGATTCTCAGATTTTGCAGTCTTGCAAACACCCAGTGGGACATCAGCAGACCAAATGGGGAACAAATTGGGAATGAGCTTTGGCAGGATTTCCATTTGCCTAAACCAAGTTGATCAGGGTTTTTTTGAAAAATGTGACTCCCCTCAAAGCTGCTGATGACCCAACAAGAAGTCCCAACCCACATTTTGAGAATCCCTGATTTATAATATCCTTCACTGAAATCTGAGCACCTGCTTGACCCCCACACCAGTTGTTGCAATAAGAGAAAAGGAAAAAAATGGGACAATATTGATTACTCAATGGAGTCCCTCTACCTTCCTACCTACCTCCAAGGGTCATGTTCCCAGAACTGAGAGATGCTGAATTATGAAAATATAATTTCATAACCATATCCTCTCAGCTGTTTTCCATGATCCTGAACCAGGGTGAAATTTGGCAGATCTAAAGAATGATCCTTTGGTTTGGTAGAGCAGAAAATCATGAAACATACTTCCATTTCTCTCTCAACCCCCCTCCCCCATTTCTGTTCTGCCAGACTGCAGGATTTTTAGAGTATATCTACATCTGAATGTTCCAGCCAAAGGATAAAACTGTCTTGTAAAATTGTCTTAACCTTTCTTGAAGAGCTTCAGGGTTGTTTACATAGCTCTCCCCAACACCACCATCACACTAATTTTATCTTCAGAGATTCCCACAAAGTAGGTAAGGAAAAAGATGGTAACCAGCCTAAAATAAGCCATAAGCTTCATGGTTCATTGGAGATTTAAAATTCTGCATTCCACCACCATCCCCATGATACTAAGGCAGGCAACTTGATGCTCCTTTGGATTGCAGCTTCTAGAATGATCACTGGCTACTTTTTAAAAAAAAATTTATCCCACCTTCATTATTTTTATAAATAACTCAAGGTGGTGAACATATCTAATACCCCTTCCTCCTCCTATATTCCCCAAAACAACAACCCTGTGAGGTGAGTTGGGCTGAGGGAGTGTGAGTGGATCAAAGTCACCCAACTAGTTTCAAGCCTAAGGCAGGCCTAGAACTCGCTGTCTCCTGCTTTCTAGCCTGGGGCCTTCACCACTAGACCAAATGGGCTCTCTACCTTGCTGAGGCTTTTGAGAGTCATAGGGCCAATAGGACCATAACCAAAATCGGAACAACCCCCCAAACAGAGGGAGGATCAGCATTCCCAGAAGAATGTGGAATGAAACAGTGAATTTTTTAAAAAAGGAGGGGGGATTAAGTAGGCAAAACAAAAAAGTTCAAGACACAAACATACCTCAGTAATATCTAGTGTTTGTTAGTAGCTGCTTAGCGCAGAGTGACAAGGGGACCAGTAGGGGGGAGTATGGGGAGAGAGAGACTATCATAATGGAAAGATTTGCTTGGAAGAAATGGTTGGCTAGAATCTTGACCGAGAACATTCCTTTTAAAGAGAGGGGTAAATTGCAGCAGTTTGGTGTAGTGGTTAAGGCATCAGGCTAGAAACCAGGAGACTGTGAGTTCTGGTCCTGCCTTAGGCACAAAGCCAGTGGGCGACCTTGGGCCAGTCCCTCTCTCTCAGCCCCAGAAAGAAGGCCAGGGCAAACCATTTCCAAAATCTTGCCAAGAAAACTGCAGGGACCCATTCAGGCAGTCACCAGGAGTCAACACTGACTCGAAGGCACACGCACACCCACACACAAATTGCAGCAACTGGTTACAGATCTCTCCTGCACCTGTCCTTGTAACATTTACTCTAATTTAATTTCCAACTGTCTCCAAAACAGCTGCTTTGATCAAGACTGCACAGATTGTAAATGCTTAAGCCTGCAAGGGAAAAAAGAAGAAGAATCCAAATGAGATTTTTTTCCCCCCTTTCCTTTGAGAATGCCAAATAAAATGTAGGTTTTAATGTACTCATTGCAGAGATTAAAGGGGGAGAATGGAGAAATGAACTGTGCAGGGATATGATGGTTCTGCAAATAATTTCTCTGACTGACAGTGTTTGGTTTGAAAATGGGAATGGAATATGCAAATGATGATAATCAGTGCTTATCTATGGGAAGAGGTCAAGGTCAATATAGATTGGAAAAAGTGTGTGTACTACATTATTCATACTCATGTAATTGGGAATACATTGCACATTTTGTCTCAGCATTAGGGCTTCCTTTTTCTTTTCTTTTCTTTTTACAGGCACTTTTAAAAGAATCTTTGAAGGGCAAAATGGGCAGATCAGAACAGAGAAGCAGATCCTGATGAAATTGGACAGCCCTGTATGGAGGCTATAAGCTCACAGAACACTTACAACCTCCAGAAGAGTTAGCATCACCGTCTCTGCTGTTCATGGTCATCCAGGTTTGATTGAAATACTGTTCCTGAGTTTTTAAATCTGGGACCAAGATTTAAATCTTGGGATGTCTGAAGGACCACCTACCCCATTGTCTTCAATTCCCTACCCATTGTCCCCAATCCACAAGCGAGATACATATAGGGGCTGGTCATCCTTCTCCAACTAGTCATATTCCAGATGTGTTGGATAGGAATTCAGGTGGCTGTTATGACTTCCTGAATTCCCATTTGGCATTTCTAGAATGTGACCAGTTGGAGAAGAGTGACCAACATCTCTCTGTATCCTGCCTGGCTTTTAGGATCTGCATCCAGAAGTCTCCTTCCTGATCCACCTGTGAAAGCCATTAGATTGATGATGACCAGGGAAAGTTCTCTTAGCATGCCCCCTCTCTTCTGGCATTTTAGAAAAACCTAAATATTGTGTTTTTAAATGATCCTATTTCCTTTCAAGAGCTAATTACATTTCAGGAACATTCTGATCGATTGTAATTTTACTTTGAACTGTTGTTCAAATGCCATTTAAAGTTGTAGAATGTAAATGCTGTGTTGTACAATGTTCTGTTGCAAGCTGTTACACTAGAAAATCAGTTTAATCCTCTTTCTTCACTGTAGGCAATCTAATAGGGTTACTATGTTTCAGCTTTAAAAAAAGAAGACACCCCCCCCCCCCAATGGAGAGGACTGTTTCTGTAAAGTTCTACACACACTGCACAGGGGAAAGTTTAGTTTCTTCTTCTTCTTCTTCTTCTTCTTCTTCTTCTTCTTCTTCTTCTTCTTCTTCTTCTTCTTCTTCTTCTTCTTCTTCTTCTTCTTCTTCTTCTTCTTCTCCTCCTTCTCCTTCTCCTTCTCCTCCTCCTCCTCCTCCTCCTCCTCCTCCTCCTCCTCCTCCTCCTCCTCCTCCTCCTCCTCCTTTACTCTCCTACCACAGTGAAACTAGAAATGATTTGTTAAATCAGCTATGGATTTTTGGAGGTTATTCCCATCAGATCTAACTGTGCCTGAAGCAAGAATTTAGATCAAAAGTCTCTGCATCTTGAGGTATGAATGACAAATCTCTACCTCCAACCCAATGTTTAAATCATCTCTTGTTCTTCTGGTCTCCTAACAAGTCTGCCTCTCTCTCACAACTGAAGAGGGAGGAAGAAAGCAGAGGGCTGGGCAAATCTTAAAAGGGGTGCTACACAAAGACTTGAGTGATGCACACCTTCCAAGGTCGTCCATGAAACAATATAGCTCCCTTGCTCCTGAGCAAAACTAAGGGTCCGCACTGCTTTCCAATTCCAATAGCTGGAAGAGCAATTGGAACGATGAGTAGAGGTTTTGAGTCAATGCAAAATGCTTCTTCAAGGAGAATCACATCACCTCATTGTATCCACAAAGAGAATCTTGTTGGCTCTGTGGCTCAAAGCAGGTCCCCTACCACCCAATCTCAAAGCCAGGTCTTCATGGCTTCCAGAAAGCCAAGAGGATTGGGGCCATCCAGATCTCAGAGGAGGCTATTCCATAGGGCAGGGACTGTGACAGAGAGAGCACGTCTCTCAAATGACACAGTTTCATGGAAGAGACCTGGAGTACACCCACACTGTCAGATCTGATGGGACACAGAGAGATGCTGAGAGAGTGGTGGTCCTGCAGGTAGACTGGTTCTATGATAGTGATAAACAGCACCTTGAAGTGCACCCAGAAGCATACTGGGAGCCTTCACAATGTCATTTCTTTACAGATTTTTTTTTTCTTTACTATATCCCTCTTTCTTTCTTTTCTATTTTTCTTTCTACTTTTTTCTTCTCTGCACCTTCTATTTTTTTCTTTTTTTTCTTTTCTCTCTTTTTTAGTTTGTATTAGTTTTTATTGCAACTGTAATTTTTAATAAAATTATTGTTAAAAAAATATTAGCCACCTCTGTAAGTTCTAAAGAACAGTGTAGCACCATGAATGATTGATTGATCAGATTCTCACAATTAGGAGGCAATCTTATAAATACTCACCAGGAAATAGACCCTATTGATTTTGATGGGGGCTTTTTTTAGACTAGACACCTACAGGGTTTCATGAATAGCATTTGACTCCAAAACAACTATATATACTCAGAAATAGAAAGGGAAGCCTCTCTGGAGAGCTGTTAAAGCAATATGTGGTCAATAGACATTGGCAGTTCTAGCTGAAAAAACAGCAACATTGTCCGTTCAATCTTTAAAAACCCATCAAAGCTCTTGGCCGTGCTGATTCAATTCACTTCACTGAAGTCTAATAAATTACAAAATAAGTAAGGGTGGGTTGGTGTCCTTGGGTGTTCTGTTTTATGGTGGTGGTGGTGCTTATTCAAAAACAATACAAGATTGCTGTGTAGATTTTCAAGGAGTGCTTCACTGTGAAGATTTGAGCTGAACACCTCTCACAGCTGCTTTGCAAAGCAGTGGGATCCCAGCTTGCTTCTAAGAGGAAAGTAAGTGGTTGGGTTGATTTGATTTGCTTCCCTTAACAGCTTCCTCTTCTACTGACGGACCATGGGCAGAGGCCTTTTCTGGCTTCTGCAAATTCCGGGGAGACCCCGAAAAGTGGCAAGATGACAGAAGGAGAATCATGTCACCTCTGTCAGCCTAAAAATATGGATTAAAAAGAAACTTGCCATGCATTTCTATGGAAGCAGATTTGTAAGATTTAAGACATTGAATGCATTGACCAGGGTCTTCTAGAATCTATCCTCCAGTCCAAATTCCATACACATAACCATCTGCTTATTAGACAAATGTCTGGGGGGTGTACAAAAATGGATATTTGCTTATGTTTGTATGTTTAAAATGCCTGTGTCCAGGAAATGTGTGTAACAAGGAACAACTTTAAACGAAAAACTGCATTTTAAAAAGGATATGAAAGGTTGTTGCATAGCAAAGTTCTGTATTTGGGGGGAAATTATGAACAAAAAACAGATGTGGATTTTTAATGGCTTTGAAAAATGAATCTATAACATAGATAGATGATTGACTGATTGATAACATATTGTCCTACTAAAACAGACAATAAACCAGATTGGATTTACATTTCTAGTTGTGAGCCTGATCTGTAAAGATACAAAATACAGGGGATATAGATAACATTAAATATATGTAATCTGGATGAGAAATTAGTCATGTTAGAATAAATATTTAAACTAATTAACTCTGGAACTATTCCAAAGATTGTATACACTCTATGCAAGTATGAAAATAGTGTTTCCGTTTCTTTTCTTCATGATATACAGTATATATAATCAATCAACATGCTAATCAGTTTCTCTGAATCTTGGAATTGTGCCCAATCTTCATTTTGGGGGGATTTATTCTGAGTAAATTATATGGATTAGTTTTGCTTTTGTTTCTAACAATTGATATGGGTCAGTGAAAGAATCCCAAACAACCAGCTTGAAAAGATAGAGGAATCTTTCCAACCACAGCTTTACTTTACAGCCCGTTTGTGTGCAGTTTTATTTTGCTTACAAGAACTGTGAAGTTATCTTTTGAAGCATGTTTCTGAGGAAGTGAAGAGTGTGACTTGCTTATATCTTTAGTACAGAGCCAAAATCTCTTCCTTGATTCAGAGGTCCATGAGGAGAATATTTAAATGTTACCTTATGAAATGTAAAAGAGAAGAGGCCTTGAAGTTGAATTCAACTCCTGGTGATTATGTGAACACAACTACAGTTTCACGGCCACAGTGCAAAAGCAGTTTTCCTTTTTCTTCTGCGATTTTTTAAAAAATTCACACTTTAGCTAACATTGCTTTGGTTTCTAGATAGTCATGCAAGTATCAAATCAAATCAGATCTTTATTATAGTCATAGACCAGAATAATCCAACAAGGCAGAGAAACAGATGAGGATTGACTCCTATCTCCACATCGCAGAGAAAACGCAAAATGTGCATAGCAGGTCTACAGCTTCAGGATCCCCTCCGCACCCAAAGAATACAACACAGAAGCCAGCAACAAGACAGGCCTCCTCCTTGATCCACCAAACCCAACCCTACATTGCTCAACCTTTCCATGAGGTCTGCCTTTTGTCTGCAGAAACTCTGGTCTTTATACTGCAATGGCCAAATGACATTGCAGTCAAGGTGGACAGTTCCTAACAAGCCCCTGATCTGCAAATCCTCCTAATTCAAGTATTAGCCATGCTCAGTCCTATTTGGCATCCAAGGCCAGACCAGTTTAATAGGTGCTGATGTCTGCTGAGACAACTAAGATGAAACCTGGGTAAACTGAACCACTGCATGTTCTTAACACTTGCTTCTTCACCCACTTCTTCTCTTCTTTTCCCATATCTCTGGTTTAGATTTCCATTCCTTTCAGATAAGACTGTTACCTCCAGTTGTTTCTGCCCATCCAGTACAACCAAGCAGTCGAGGTGTACTCCAGGTCCAACTGATTAAACAGAGTCATCTTGCAGGGCCTAGGAAGTGTGACTTCTCTGCTGCAGGGCCTGCCTTCTGGAAGGACGTCCCTCCAGAGATTTGTGCAGCTCCCGCCCTTGTGACATTTAAGAAACTGTTAAAAACCTAGTGGTTCTCCCAAGCCTTAGAATGGGGTGATTGGGGGACCCCCTCTTGTTGCATTTGACATGCCTGCCAAATGGCCTGGTGTATTGTTTTTCTGATCGACCAATGTTCTTTTAGCTTGTATCCGCGTATGTTGTTTTCCTTTTTTATTTGTCAGCCACCCAGAGTGGTCAAGGAGTTGGGCAGCCTCTAAATTTGGAAAAAAATTAAATAAATGAGACGTGGGAACTATCCATTGCCAGTCCTACTTAACACACTTGATAATAAGCTAAAGTGGCTTTTCATAAAATAAACAAAAATAAGATTATAAGAGAAGTCTACCAATCAATTGGAGACTCTCAAGAGGCCTTTGGGTTCTGTTCTACAGCTAGCAAAGGTTCCTTTGCAAACCTTTACGTGTCCATAATGTTACCCTTTTAACATCCCAGAATGTGTTTCGCTTCTTCCCGCATATCAGCTTTCGATACTGTTTTCAGATTGGCACTTAATAAGGAGCGTTCAGTGCTGGCAGCATCTGAGTAAAATTAAATGCTGGCGAGAAGCAAATAGAGTTGTTTCCAAGTAAATCTACAACTGTCTGGACAGGAGCTGATATGTCAGTCCTAACAATGTTATCGTAAGCTTTAGAAAGAGATTAATTTGCTGCATTGTGTGGGACTGAAAGGCACTTAGGTTCCTTCTGTGATGGGAAAGGGAGGGAAGAGGAAGGATTCTCTTGATTGCATGGCACACTCCTCGTGGTCTTTCCCAATCTGGTGCCCCCTGGATATATCAGGCTACAGCACACATCTTTCTCAACCAGCACAGGGCATGGAAATTCTCCAACAAATCTGGAAGGCACCAGGTTGGGAAAGAAAAATTGGGCAGCTAAGAAATTCAAATGAAGAGAAGAGAAGAGAAGAGAAGAGAAGAGAAGAGAAGAGAAGAGAAGAGAAGAGAAGAGAAGAGAAGAGAAGAGAAGAGAAGAGAAGAGAAGATGAATCAGCAACCATCTTGTTAAAATAGAGATGTTCAAGCCAGGACAAGCCCCTTGGGAGAAATCTATGTCGTCTAATACTCAAGTGTGCAGCAGTAGGGCTGTTTTGAAAACAATTGGGAAGAAATGGTTTGGACTTTGGGTGTGCACAAGCCTGCATCACTCCACTCCTCATTAAAGAAGATTGACTTTTTTCAAGCTTCTGTACAAGCCTGAAAGAAAGATGTGGTTGCTTTGAGGAATCCACTTTTTAAATTTCAGGTGACTCATAAAGCAGCCACATCATTTTTTTTTTTTCCAGGTCTGCACTGAAGAGCTGTTTGATGTATAGCTGCCCTGCTGACCCTAGGAGCAACTTTCCTCATCTGTAGAGGCTGGATGGCTGGTAGTTGGTTGGTTGGGTTTAACTATGTAAAAATAAAATAAAAATCAGCTATGGGGTCAATCCAAGTTTGGGCATCTGTTCTTACTAATGCCAAAATAATGAAATGCGTCTCATGATGGATCACACAAGTCCTACCTGTTCATATTTGCATTGTATGCAAATACATAAGGGACAGGATTTATGATGCCCCTTATGCATTATGATGTTGCAACATACATTTTGTCATTTGCATCTCCTGTGTATGCTTGCAGATCAAGGTTGAAACCACCAAGTGCAAGAGATAAATCTATGTTAACCTTCACTTTCATGTCTACATTAGATGGCTGGCTGATAGACGTAACCATAGATGTCTAGGACAAACCCTGTCCTGTGTATCATGATTTCATTACAGAAATGACACATATGTGTCATTTGCATGATCCCCATCATGATGCATTTGATATCATTTCCTCCCCCCCCCCCCCCCCCGGCCTTCTAAATGTATCCCAAACTAAGCCAGGTCTGTCTGAAGTTAAAACAGATTCTCTAATACCTCTTAATGCTAGTGTTCATATGTATACAATGCAATCAGGACTAACTTCACTGAAATTTAATTTTTTTTTTTGTTTAGAAGCTGTTCACTATTATTTATGGAGAAATCATCCTGTGTTTTCTGCTTTTATATTGGCATAAAAGAAATGTTAGAATTTTGTTCTACCTCCCCCCCAAAAAAACAAGAAACAAATTTAAATTAGCTGAAAGGATAGTAATGAAGACAAGTAAGTCTTATTCTGCCTAATCTTCTGGTTTTGATGAAGGATCATTTTAAATTCATTATTGATAAATAAATATTAAGGCAGGGGGGTGAATCTTCCTTGAGCCAATCTGAATAGCTGAATCCATTCAAAAAGCCAAACTGATCCAGAAAACTGATAGGTTAAAAAAGCCAAACTGATTTGGACTTTGGAATCTATTGAGAAAAAAAAAGTATGTTTGTTTAGGCACAGATCTCTAAATCATATGTCAATCTTTCTGGATTGTTTTGGAGGCATCCAATGTGATGCTCTGAAGTGCTTCAAAGAATAAGTTCTAGAATTCAAATTAAATGACAAAATCTATTCACCTACCTAGTAAACCACTCTGGTACATAGTACCTTTTGTGAAGCTGTTATGCAAGTTCATAAAATCCTAAACTGAATTTCACAGTATTTTCTCCCTCTGTACATGTATTTATGTGTTTTCCTTAGGTAACTGAAACAAGTATTGGCTTCTCCAGAATGACTGTGTGGTTCTGCTGAACCAGGAGAAAGATTTAGTTCTGTTGCTAATCCTTTATGCCAGTTGCCAAATAAGGAGATACATTTCTCTCCCAGGATATCAGTGTTTCATAAATGGGATGTCAAAGAAAATGGGCATCTCTGGTCACCTAACAGACTTTCCCATAATCTTCTACTGGTGTCATACACAGAAGTCACAAAACTCTGAGAAGGAATCTATGTTTCTGTTGGCGAAATAGATTCAAATCCATCTTATGTTACAAATCCATTCCATTCCCCAGTGTTTTCACCTTAATACTCATTTGCCTTTCCTATTATCTCAGCATTTTCTTCCTTCCTGCTTTCTCTGTTCCAAACACTGCAATAGTGTCCAAACAACTTCTTAAAGCTATGTAAGATGAGCTTGCATTTAGCGCTCTTTCTTTTCCCTGGTTTAACATCATCAACCTCCTGTTGTAGCAAGAGCCAAATGTAATTCTCAGGGTACCCCAGGACGTGAAAAATATTGGCTATTGTTCCCAGCTAGGGATTTAAGGGGCAGCTTTTAGGGAGCAAGTACTCCTATGTAGAAACAGCTGCATGGGTTCCCAATTTATTTCTGGAGACAACAAAAATTGGGGGTAATGACCTTTAAAAGTCTTCGTAATTTCGAACCAAGATGCATGAAGGATTGCCTTGTCCCATACAAACCTATCTATCTTCTGAGATCATCCTTGGCAATGGTCTTCTGTGTCCCAGTATCACCAGAATAAAATCCTCTCTAATGGTCTTTTGTACGTTAGCAAAAAGCCATGCTTTTTTTTATTTTGGAAAGGCAATTCCTTTGTAGAAAGTCTGTTTCTTAATTGGAGTGACCTTAACCATCTCTGCATTTTGCATATGATTTATTCTCTCTCTCTCTCTCTTTCTCTTTTGGTGGCAGCTGATGCAGATGTTTCCATGTTTGCATTTCAGTGTTGCTTTCAGAGGAGCGGCAGATGGCAGCACGTCTTAGAAATTAAGCAGGATTAGCCCTGTTTAGAACATCGATGGGAGAATCACACAGGAATTTCAGGACTGCTGTGTAGGTTACAAAGTTGGGGGAGGAGGGAGGGAGGAAGGGAGGAAGGGAGGAAGGAAGATAAGATTCCTGGAAGGTGACAGCTATGGCAAAGCACAGCTATAACACTGCCAAGAAAATTGCACAGGTGGAATCACCAGGAGTAAAACTCAACTCTAGGATGTCCTCACAATTTTTATTGCTAAATATGCATCCATTTTGTCCTTTGCTAAAGTTCTCGAGCTCTCCTGAAGAAAAGCAAGATATAAAATATATGTGAAATAAATCTATAGCTTTTTACTTTCTGACATGCATGATGTTATTTGTCCATTCATACACTGACAGGCTGAAAATGAGTCAATTTTCAGCTGAATTATTCATTTCACTTCAGGTTTACAAACACACAGAGGAGCATAGATTCCTGTTCCATTCTCTGAAAATAGGCATTTGTAGAAATACAGTGACATTGCATTACACTGGGCCAGCTTCCTTAAAGCAGGTGCCTTTGAGAACATGAAAAGTTCCAAGAGGATAAAACTCAAATACATTTATAACTGTTGTAAAGAAGATTGAGAGTCATTTCTTTATATGTTGTTTTTTTCTTCCTTTTTCTCTTTTTTTCTATTTCTCTGCTTTCATTTCTCTATTCTTTTCACATCACTTTTCTTCCACTTTCCTTTATTTTCCTTTTCCTTTAAATGTGCATATTCCATAAAAATTTCTTTAATAAAAATTAATTAAAAAAAAAAAAGAACGTAAAAGGTTCCGAAAGAAATGTTGGTGATGTTGGGTCCCCTGGAATTATGCTGGGGATCCCAAATTCAGTTAATGATTCCATCTAGGTCTCTTTAGGTGATCAGGCAGGAGCTTCTGCCATATTTACCTGGAGATGCAGGGAACTGGGTTCAAGGCCATTGACATCCATGAATTCTGCAACCGAACTGCGCTACAGCATTTCTCTGTACGTTGCTGGGTTTGTAATGGTGACATTTCACTTCTTTGGCTAAAAGACCTAGATGCTACTCAGCCTCAAGTCATAGAAGATGCGGAACAGAGTAAGTGCATGTACAAAATGGCCCTAGATGCATAACCTATGCAGAGTTATTAGAGAGTAAGCCCATTGGAATACAATGCACAGGTTTGCTTTGGGGCAAAAAGGCTGGAGCCCAGCAAATTCAAGAATCGTGGGGCATTTCAAGCAAATTCCTGGGAAGAAATGTTAGATTTCCTTTTGACTTTTATTATTATTTGGTAACTAGATTAAGTTTCCTTAGCAAGCCGTTACTTCGATTAGGCACAGACTTTCAAAACTGGCTGATTACAGAGAAAACTGTGCTGCCGTGGGAGATCAACATTGTGGGATTTCGATGTTCTCTAAGCCAAAATCAATTCTTTGCCCTGTATTTCTCAGATGAATCTAAACAGAGAGATTCAAAGTGGCTTAAAGGTTACAGAGAAGAATTCCTTTCAAAACACTTCCAAAGATTTAGGGAGACCCTGGGCAGCAGTTCACTTGCTCTCCTTTGACACATTTGGTCAAATTCAGCTCTTTTTAACCAAAGTGCCTTCCGTGTGTGTTAAAACTCCAATCATCCCTGCTGATGCCCACGGAGATCATGGGAACTGAAGTCTGACAAATCTATAAAAGAGCCAGTAAGGAAGGCCAACATGATGTACCCCTTGGCGGAGGGGGGCACTGAGAAGACAGAGAGAGGACCACTGTGTGTGTGCCCATGCCTTGTTCCCACTTTCAGGTTTTATATAAACTCAGTAAACAGGGGCATAGAATCTTTCTTCTTGCTATAAAGTCAGCAATCTTTTTTTGGCTGTCGATCAATTTTTTGTTTGTACTTTCCCTGGTGGCCAGTGATGCTATAATATCAGCAGAGTAGCATGGCCAAAATTCTCAGATTCTTCTTTTCTCTGTTTCAGGGGTCAGACCTCAAATAAGTTTCTTAAGACTTGCCATTCCCCCAACCCCCAACAAAGAGTAATTTTTTTAACGAGATGGGTGGTGACAAATTTGATATATGCATACATGCATACATACATACATACATACATAGGGCTCCCATTGCTTGCCCAGCCTAATGGGAGATCTGTAGGCTGCAAATGGGTATTGGGAAGCTGTATGAAGCCTGTAGGTTGCCTTCTCCTGCTATAAAGTTATTTCTTTTTCTGTCTCACTGAAAGACGTCTCCCCTTCTCTCTGTCCAGCCAGCCAGCCATTAGGGGTGCCTTTTCTTGCCAGAGGACAAGCAGGCAACTTGTACCCCCAGGCCTACATGTGGTCTCCAAATCCATTTTTTGCTCTTGTAGAATCCTCCTCTGGCTATTCTTGATTTAAAAAAAAAATCTGGAATGGGAACCCTGAAATAGGCTCAACATAGCCTTAAAACAAAGTAAAACACCCCCACCCCACAAAGAAACCTCTCCTAAAAGCTTAGCAGAGAGGGGGGAAACTCTGATCCAACCAGAAATCTTGGTCACTGTCCTACGCAGTCTCACCCCTCCCAACATTAAATCTCCTGAGATTTCACCTTGAAATCTCTTGAGACTTTGAGGTTCACACCCAGAATCTCAATGTTGGGTGAAATGTGCAATCTTGCAATAAACAATTTTTAAAATATATAATCTGAGGGTCCCATAGATGCCATTGGAGAAGTGCCAGAGATAACATGGTGCCTATGACCATTGTATTGCCAACATTTGCTCAGGATTCAAAAGTGGATACAAACACAGAGAAATAAAAAATGTGGACCCCTTGTGTAGGGTAGAGTGGGAGAAATGCCAGCTACAAATCTTGCTATAGTTTCCTTTTCTCTGCCTTGCCATAAAGATCTCTATCCCTTCTTCTGGATTTATCTGCCATCTCTGTTCTCTTCCAGCACTAAATTTGTAAAAAGAAAGTAGATAGACAAAGCATCTTGGACAGAGCCATACTTTCTTGACAATGTTCTGTAACCTGCAGAAATAGAAAGGTCCCATTTCCAAAGTAGTATCTCAATTTATATTTAACCTGCAAATTGAAGCTGACTGTTTGTGTTCTGCCAGGGACTTGTAGTTCTAACCCATAAAGGATGAATTATAGCCCCCAGGAAAAAAATACCTTCTGGAATCAATAACGGACACTGCTTAATAACTTCTGATATATTGAAAAAGTCAGAACAAAACTATGTTATAAAAAAAGGGAAGCCAGGACAACATTAAAGTCCTTGAACTTAATCATAATAATTCAATTCATAAAAGAAGGGGAAAGTTATGGGCTTGGAGAAAAGTGATTGAATATTACTGACTCAACAGCTAAAGTATTTTTGGCTTTTTTAAAAGAAGGGGGGAAATTCTTCCTTAAGAAGGTTTGGGCATTGCTAAGACCACAGCATGTGTCAATGGTAAGTTTCCAAAGTTTAAGGAGAATTTTAAACATAGGAGACAGTGGAAATTTCAAATAATTAAATCAAGAAACTGAATGGCTAGCAAATCTATCTTCCTAACCTGAACTGTGATGGGTTTTCTCAGTCTTGGTGTAATTTTCTTCCATTCAGAAGAGGTAACCCCCACACACAAGTGGTACGTACATTGTCCCCAAGGTGGTGGCTTCATTGAGATGGGAATGCCCCATGAGGGGCTGCATCACTGGGGCATTAGATAAAATATTAGCTACAAAACTTCCTCCCCACATCTCTGCCACTCTCCTCAAACACCAGTGCAAGGATGGGCAACCTGCTGCCTGTTGGTTACCCAGTGTCCCCAACATATCTTGTGGCATCCATCTTCATAGAGAAGGAAGGGTGAAAGTGTTCTTCTAATTTTTCAAGTTTGGGAGGGTGATGGAGTGAAATGGATGACAATATTTAAAACAGCTCTTTCATCCTCTAAAACTTCCCAAACTACGAAAAGAAACCAATTTCTGCAGGGGGTTGGAGAATTACCCCCTGTATGGTAACTTTAATACAGTAGCTTAAAATGTACTACCTGGGGTTGCTCAGTATGCAGACCAATAAAGAGTTCTATTCCAACATTACTTAACATCAAGGAGCAACCCAGGAAATGGAAGGGGCTGCTTTGAACACTAGTTAGACTCTGTAACTGGAACAGACAGCAGGAGCCAGACTCATATCCATGGAGTGGAGTTATGTCCATCTTATGGGGGCCGCCCTGATCACCGATAGGCTTTTGGGCCCAATTCAAAGGGTCCAATTTAATTTAAAGAGCCAGTTTGGAGTAAGGGTTAAAGCACCAGGCTAGAAACCAGAAGCCCGTGGGTTCTAGTACTGCTTTAGACACGAAGCCAGTTGGGTGACCTTGCACCAGTCCTTCTCTCTCAGCCCTAGGAAGAAGAAGGCAAGGGCAAACCACTTCTGAAAATCTTGCCAAGAAAACTGCAGGGACTTGTCCATGCAGTCACCAGGAATCAACACTGAACACAAAAACAACCAAATGAAATGCACAGTATGTCCTATAAAGCCTTAGGCAGTGTGGGTTATCCCTGTGGCTGCCATACTAAAGGTGACTCTGTCTATCTGGTCCAGCCAACAAGGGAAGGTTTGATGTCTCACCCTCAGGTGCAGTAAGAGAGGCGTGGACCCAAAGACACACCTCTTCTATAGTAGCCTCCAGACTGTGAAATGTGCTGCTCCCAGGGGTGCACATGGCCCCTAACCCTTCTGACATTTCTGTAGGTGCTTAAGAACATTCCTTTTCAATGGCCTTGGTTCTAGGATGAAGACTTTGAATGGCCATCAAATTCTCTTTGGGCTTATGTCTGTTTTAACAGTTTCTTATTACTTTGTACGCCATTCAGAACCTGAAGACAGGTGGCTTATGCATGTTCTAAAGTAAGTAAGTAAGTAAGTAAGTAAAATTGACCTTTTCTATTAGCTCGTGAGAGAACTTAGTCTGAAAACCACTTTAACTACTTTAAATCTGTTCAGCCTGAGGCAAGTAAAGTTAGCCAAATCTTTAACTCACAGCATTCACTGATTATTCCTTTCACTCCATTTTCTTTCCAATCCCTTTGTCTCTTTCAGGGCCACCCCACATTTTCTCTACCTGGCCCCTCTCCCTTTCCCAGATAAACTGTGCACATAACAGAAGAAAGGGCTATTCCCAGAGACTGGATCCACAGGCTACCTCTGGAAGACTGAATGATGCTCAGAGCCACATGAAATGTGGGCAAATGCCCCCCGCCCAATTCTTCATATTGTACAGAAGCTCCTTGGCAGATAGGAGAAGCGTTCGCTGAAAGTAGTAAAAGCAACTAATTTGTTATAATTCTGCATGCTCGGGAACTTGCTTCTCCCATAGTCCCTGATCTGTATTTATGAGCGAAGACATGGTGCATTTCATTTTCAGTCTCCTCCCTTGTTCTTCTCCTTCTCTGCAATGCATGAGTGTTAATTTTTTCTTCTTTGGCAAAGGGAAGCATGTCCCCCCAATTCAGCAGCCAGTGAGTTGTTCCTGGGAGTGGAAAAAGAAATAAACCATGAAACGGTGGGAAACCCCAGAGCTTTGCTTCTGCAGGCACCCAGCATAAAAACCAGCCGTTTGTGAGCTGCGCACTCATTAAGGAATCAATGCAAGTATTATCAAAGCTTTCTAAGAGACACTTGCAAACCATGCAGCTCAGTTGGTGGGTTGAGAGTGACCTAATCCATCTTAGTCGTCAAGATTTTTCCAGGCTGACATTCTATTCAAGAGCAATGCAATGCCCACGTGAAAAGAGTTTTTATGGTGAAGGACTGTTGAAGCCAGGAGCTGTCAAACTGGAGGGTTGGGCAGGGGAGAGAGGGAAAGAGATCGACCCCTTCTCAGCATCCAAATTGCATTTCATGATGAATTTTGGGATAAAGCTGTTTTAGTACATGCAAAAAGGAAGGGGGAGGAAAGAAGGAAAAAAATGACTCCCATAGAAAAACATACCTCTCTTGTGTATTACATATCTCTATCTATCTATCTATCTATCTATCCATCTTTAACCTTTAATTCCTTTTGCTTAACTGTGGGAGGGAAAGGTATTAAGCATGTAAACTAGTATGTGGAGTCCCACTTTCTAAATAGGATTTAGAGATTTCTAGTGGTAAAATGCTTGTTCAACAAGGGAGAGAGGTGGACTCTTCCAGACCTTTGGGTAATTAACGGAGAATGGGTGTCCTTCCAATCACATCATAGATCATGCTGTTTTGCTAGTTAAAATAAAGAGGCAAATTTATTTTTAAAAAAATAAAGCAAAGTGTGGGTTTGTATGTGTCTGTGTGTGTGTGTGTGTGTGTGTTTGCACATGTGCATCCATTTATTTGAGTCTGTGCAAAGAAGCCAAGCAATTAGCTCCTAATTTCCAGGATGAGTTAAGAAGGTCATAGTCATGTCTTCTCCTATACTTGAGTGTCAGGCACTAGGAGGGGGGCACTGAACCTTCTAGCCCTCATCTTCTTGTGATTGCTGATCTCCAGGGCCTTCTTCAAGCCTATGCATTTTTCTCTGAACTCCATGTCTTCTGCTATTGCAAACAATAGAGCAAGCTGTAGAAAGCAACTGCAGAAGATGAACATGGTGGGAGAGAGCTAGAGCAATGTTTCTCAACCTCATCAACTTTAAGATGTATGTCTGGGGAATTCTGGGACTTGAAGTCCATACATCTTAAAGTTGCTAAGGTTGAGAAACACTGGGCTAGGGTATCATCAGGAGGGAAGGGAGGCTAGAGACACAAGAAGACAAATGCTTAAGAATTGGGGTGGTGTTCCTTGACACAGATGTGCCTCTGTGAGTGTACACAGTATGGCTGGGTTCACACATTATGCTAAACCATAAACCTGGGTTAACAAATCATACTTATGTTCACAAATATGCTGTGCCCAAAATAAGTACTTCATATTATGGTTTAAGGTGATGGTGTGTTTCACACAATCTATTAAGACATTGCTGGGCTTCCCGCCGTACAGAGAAACACAATCACCCAACCTCATTTTAGCCTAAGCGGTAATGTTAACCCAACCTGTTTGTAAGCAAGGATGGAGACTAAGGGGAGATTCATAAAAAGCCCAGTCTGCAGAGAAACTAGCTGTTCTGGTTTCTTTTCATCGTAGTGGGAAAGGTTCTGCCCAAAGGCTGGTGTGGATCTTCCGGGTTGTGTGGCCGTGGTCTGGAAGTTCTGTTTCCTAACGTTTCGCCAGCATCTGTGACCGGCATCTTCAGAGTACAGGAGCACAGACAGGAGCAGTTCTCTCTGTGCCCAGGATGGTGTGACCCTTTTGTGGGTATTTATAGAGATGTGGAGGGGGGGGGGGTATGGGGTGTTAATGAGTGGCTGCTTGCCCAGGTGTCAG
Source organism: Liasis olivaceus (assembly GCA_030867105.1). NCBI lineage: Eukaryota > Metazoa > Chordata > Lepidosauria > Squamata > Pythonidae > Liasis > Liasis olivaceus. The sequence continues at coordinate 70,330,687 of CM061355.1, forward strand.
GAGATCTGTGTATCTTCCTGTGGGCCAGGCAGGGTCCCTTCTTCTATTGAGTTGTTACCGAGTGGCTGTTGAGGGTGATTAGCATGTTCATTGTGTGAGTTGTTTGCATGTCCTGGTGGCTGAGCTGAGTTCGTTGACCTTTGCAGGCTGTATTTCTCAGGATTGGTAGCCAGGTTTTGTTGATTTTTAGACTCTCCTCTTTTTTATTGAAACTGTGCTGGTGTTTGTGAATCTCAATGGCTTCCCGGTATAGCCTGGTGTAGTGGCTGTTTGTGTTGTCCAGTATCTCTGTGTTTTCAAATAGGATTTTGTGTCCAGTGTGCCTGAGAGCATGTTCAGCTACTGCAGATTTTTCTGGTTGCTGTAGTCTGCAGTGTCTTTCGTGTTCTTTTATCCTGGTATGGATGCTGCGTTTTGTGGTCCCGATGTATACTTGCCCGCAGCTGCATGGTATGCGATATACTCCTGCGGTGGTGAGGGGATCCCTTTTGTCTTTTGCTGATTTTAGCACTTGTTGTATTTTTCTGGTGGGTCTGAAGATTGTTTGGAAATTGTGTTTTTCCATCAGTTTTCCCATGCGGTCTGTGACCCCTTTGATGTAGGGCAGAAATACTTTGTTGGTGGGTGGCTGTTTTTCTTCTTCAGTCGCATGTTGGTTTCTTGGTTTGATGGCTCTTTTTATTTCATTCTTGGAGTAGCCATTCGCTTGCAGGACCCAATTAAGGTGGTTAAGTTCAGAGTCTAGGAATTGGGTTTCGCAGATCCGATTGGCACGATCCATGAGGGTTTTGATAATGCCTCTTTTCTGGCGTGGGTGGTGGTTGGAGTTTTTGTGTAGATACCGGTCTGTGTGGGTGGGTTTTCTGTAAACTTTGTGTCCTAATTTGAGGTCTGGTTTGCGTATGACCAAAGTGTCTAGAAATGGAAGTTTGCCATCCATTTCTTTTTCCATAGTGAATTGTATATTGGGGTGGATGCTGTTTAGGTGGTCCAGGAACTTCTCTAGTTCTTCTTCCTCCTGACTCCAAATTGCGAAAGTGTCTGCCCAAAGTTTTATTCTGCTTTGATGTTCTTTGAATGGAAATAAGATGCAGGCCTGTGTGTGTGTACAAATGAATAAATGGATAAAAGATTGGATGCAGTGATGAGAAAGAGAACTGGCTGATGAACGTAATGCTTCTATGTACATATGAGAATGGACCAATGAATGGGAGAGAGAAAATAAAAATGGAAGGAAGGAGAGAGAGGGAGTTACCTATCTGCCTCCCTAGCTACTTGACTGGGAAAGAGATATTTGAAAAAGAGGGAAAAAATGAACATGGAATAAAAAATCTGGACTCATTGACTGCCCAGCATCATATCACTATTCTATATTTCTTCTGAGAAAATGTGTGACTCAAATGTGACTGGAACACTTGGAAGCAAACTCTATCTGTTAGCCCTGTCTGCAAATAGAATCCAGCAATTGATCAACATAAAATGACCGAGGCTGAAGACATTGCTCCAAACCCAGAAAACTGATCATTGCTTACGGTGAACCCTCTCATCTCACTACCATCTCTGGTCAAACCGTTTGTGTGGTGTTTCTTTAGCTAGGGGAAGGGTTTCAAAACCCTGCCTAATCTATTTTATCAGAGATGATGGACTGGCAAAATGAATAAGTTTGCCCCAGACAAAATCCATTTCTGTGTACTACCTTCAAAGCTCTTTTTAAAAGGTTTGACTGCTTTTAGCCTCATAATTTACAGATCCTGTGGTGAGCCCACTCCTCCAGGCTCCAACAAGTGGAGATCCCTATTGTTCCTTTATTGTTCACTAATTATATGTTTTTAATACAGACTATAATTTCTGGGCTCCTGGGTTTAAAATAAATCCTGATCTTTTTCAGCCTGTCATATGCTTTTTCCTTCTCTGCGTCTCCCACTGCCACAAACGCACCCATGCCTTGAAGGATTGCCAGCCCAGAATGTGATGTTTACTTGCTGTTAATATAGCACATAAGTCACATGAATATTAATGAAAGTTACTTAGTGACTTACATCCGTGCATCAGACAGGGGAATAGCCGTTTCTTAATGGCTTCTTCTCTGGGATATATAAGCACACGTTTCATTTTGCAAGCAACAGAAGTCTCATTGTAAGTATCGTTGTCAGACAAGATGCTAACACCCTGGAGAGACATTTAACTTTACAGCTGCATATATTTTAGGAAGCAGCAAACTAGAGCTACGAGCCAACACAGTGTTAAACCCACTGAAGTCATGGGTTAATCACATTAACTGTAGGTTGGATTTCAGCTCAAAAATGTCTAAGGAATTATTTTCATTATTATTATTAGCATCGTCATCATCATCATCTTACACAAGCATACTTTAGATGGAATCTTTAATATCTTATTTCTTAACAAGGCTTAGTATTTATTTACAGTAGTCTGCTGATTTAGGGGTAAACATTCTCAATATTTTTAACAGGGTCCACAATGGGAAACACCAACATTCAGGGAAATCACACTGCCTGTTCCAGTTTAGGCTGTTATGTCCTGGTACTGGGTTCTTGGAAACATAGGACCCTGAAGTCCATTATTGTCCTTTTAGAGCAGTGTTTCCCAACCTTGGCAACTTTTGTGCGTAGACTTTAGCTCCCAGAATTCTCATCAATGGCCACGCTGGCTGTGGAATTCTGGGATTTGAAATCCACACACCTGGAAATCACCAAGGTTGAGAAATACCGGTCAGGGTCAGAAGGTCCGCACTCATTTCCATTCCATTACTATACTGTGAAGTGAACACTATGGGGCATTTCCTGAAAGCCTGGATTGATCAGGGAAAGATCATCACCCCATTTCTCTTCCCTTTTTCTTCTCTCGCTTTTTGCAAGAGTCAAAAACTAATTGGCATTACCCTTCATTTTATTGATGTGTATGTTTGTTTGTTGTTTGTGTTATTTATATTTTGTCACAGTGTAGCAACTCCTGTTGGCTAACATGATATTTTAATTTCCCTGCAATTCTCTGTAGTCATAATGGAGTGATACATCCTCTGGCTCTCAGAGACCTTCTCAAGAAGTTAAAGTAGAGAGTGCTGCAGTTGCAGTGGCCATCTAGACTAACCAGATCTGGACTTGCTTAGTCTTTTAGGAGAATTCATGGTTGACACCTAGGATGGATCATAATACATGTCCTTGTCATTCCTGGCAACATCTGGCTGACCTTTGCTGACCTTTAAAAAGTTAAGCAAGGTCACACTGGGATAGTACTTAGATGGGAGTAGTAATAGCTAACCTTAACAGTGGCTTATCTGTTTAACCAGTGACATTATCAAAGTAAACAAACCCCACATGATGCAGAGGTCACCAGGTCATGACCCTAACCAGATATGACATGCATCCCCCAATCACGTGATGCTGGAGTCACAAGGTCATGACTCCTACCAGACATGATGTGTTGAACTTAATCCCATCAAGAAAAGGGTAACAGTCAACCCTAGGGTGAATAATTAGCTTAACCTCAAACCTAGCCCTAATTCTATATGGATTCAAATCAAAATTCAGTAAAGTAAATAATAACAGAGCCCTAGGCTGCACTGTATATGGGAAGCAAACCCTATTTTGTGCATTGTGAAATAAATAATAGCTTAATGCGGTGTTTCTCAACCTTGGCAACTTTAAGATGCTGGCTGGGGGATTCTGGGAGTTGAAGTCCACATATCTTCAAGTTGCTAAGGTTGAGAAACAGTGACATATACACATGCACGAAAACATTTTGAAGCATGACTTAATACAGTTTTATTCCCCCCTCTAACAAAGCCAGGAGACCCTGAAGAAATCCTAGGGTTGCAGGGAAGTAAAAAAATTAATAAATCTGCAAGAAGGCAATGGCAAACCACTTTTGAACTACTGCTGAGAAAACTTGAACCAGACTTTATTTATTATAATCATATCTATAATCATCAGAATCTTATAAGAATTAATCTAGCTATTTCAACACCTTTTCACGTTGTTGAGAAATTTTAAAAGCCTACATTAAACATTGTATGCCTTTTTAGATGCATTTCTCCAAATATATGCATTTGTGTCATTGCAGAACGCTGCTGCAGAATTCAAGGAAATGTGAATGCAGAGATGGTCTGGGTTTCATTTTGCAGACTGTTCCAGGAGATGCAAATTAATTAAATTTGCATTAAATGCATTAAAATTCAAACTGAACCTATTTCTTCTGCCGCCCAACTTCTAAGTTAACATGATTAGTAGTGGATTGTAAAACTAGGCAATCAATCCACAGGGTCTGTCCTTTCAAAATTACAGCAAGGCATAACCATAATATATCTTTACTAATCAACACTGTATGGATTTTTTTAAATGCTTGCTTATTGAGATTTATTTTCCACCAGAGTTCAGCTTCTCTCCCAACTTCCACAATTTCAGTAAAACTTATTAAGACAGTAGTGTTTTGCTTGATAGACCAATAATTTTCTTTCAATTACAGGCAAGTGGGGAAAAAAAGAGCCTTTACAGTAATAAAGTTGACAAATAGGTTATAGTAATTCTTTATGGCTTGAATATTTTGCATTATTTGGATGGGATGGCAGCGGAGAACGGCAGTCTTTTCATTCTAATCAAAAGGTGAGTCCTTTATTTCCAAAAAGTGTCCTTTCGGTTTATTTAATGTAATTATTTATTTTCCTGGCTTTGCTCTTGAATTCTCCTTGTAAAGCAAAGTTATAAACGTAAACAATTATTTTTTTTTTTAATCCTTATGAACCTCTTTCAGAACTGCCCCTTTTTTTAAGTCTCTCCTTTATTTTTTCCAAGAAAATAGGATCACGGTAAGGTATGCTTAGGGTATTTGAAAATTTCCTTCCAGTTTCTCATGATGATTTTGGAGCTTGCTGTATTCTTGGATATGGTAGAACGGGCTCCCATTGCTAGTTCTGTGTCCTTTGTCTTTTACTCAGAAGCCTTTTTGGTGCCTCAGCTTCCCAGTCTGAAAAAGCCGATGACAGAAGTACTGAGATCCTCCCTTAGGATTCACTAGAATTGTGGAAAGCAGCCCACAGAAGAGAGGTTTGTGCAATAAAAGGCCGAACATTCACACTGCACCAGCTGTGTCAGAAACAAACTGGGATGATGCCATCGTGCAAATGCCACAATTACGTGCTTGCGTCACAGCGCCTGGCACAAAAACGTAAATCACAGCATTTTCATGCGGAAGTCATCACTCATGCCTCAACATTTCCCCTCTCTTGGATTCTCTGCAGAAGTGCCTGACTCTTATCTCCACTTTGTGGCCTTTTCATCACTAAATAAATGCAAGAATACTACACTCGGTCCATGAGAATTCCACCCAAATGCTCTTTTCCTTTACAGTATATTTTGGAATCCAATTCTATTTCATCCAACTGAATGAGAATTCAAAAAAAAAAAAAAAAAGAACCCGAGTGTTTTTAACTCGTAGTAAGCAACGAGTCTTTAGTAGTAAGCAACTGTTTTCCTGATAGGCTGCAGGAATTCCACAAATGTGTGAGTTGCTTTTCGATTGCGGTGACTCCCAGAATGCCTCTCTTTAAAACAAACCCACATTAGCATACTGAGGTGGCAGGATACAAATGGAAAATTATTTGTAACTTCATTCTGATCTTTATCCTACATTTTTGGGTTATGTAGTCCTAACTAGTAACCAAGTAGTGAACCTCTTCTCTGGAAGTGTTTTTTTAGCTAGAGGCTTTGCAGTGATAAGTCTCGGAAGCAAATATGAGAAGAAGTCTTTTGTTATATCCTATATTTTGTATGAAACTTGTATTTTGTGAAGTTTTACATTTTAAATGTAACTCTCTGTAACTTTCCTTTCTGCTGATGCTGAGTGCTCTTATCTCCCTCCCTCCTCAGATAGCAATGCTCTAGACAGCAAGGCCGAAATGTACCCAAAACAAGGTACGACCGGTGAAGACAAGGACTTGTGGTTTAGCTACCAGCAATTGACCAAATTTGGAGTACGGAAGGCATGGGGAGGGTACTGAGGGGGGGATTGGGGAGAAACGGCTCTTGTAATGATAAAAAGGCTTGCTGAACTCCTTTTCGGGGTTCAGTTCTTTGCAGGGACCTGCGAGTCCTAACTGAACCTTTGCGCAAATAAAGCTTCTCCCTGAATGACCCGGTGAGAGTCTCGTCATCAATAAATGTTGCGTTGCTCCCACCCGTAACAATACCAAAAGGGCAAGAAAGCCCAAACACAGGAAAAGCAGCACCTGGAAAGTGGGGAGAATAAAAGTAATCATGTCCTATTAAGGCAAAGCATAATACGGATTCTTGCAGACTTTCTCATCTTGTGCGGCCTTTTGTTTTGGATGGCTTAATTACTTTGTGATTTATTTCCCCAATATTAGGCAGTCGCTGCTTTCATTAATGTCGCTCTGCTAAGACCTCAGCTGGTTATCCCATCTCTGCACAGACCCATTGCTCATGGGTGCCTCTGCTGAAATGGCTGCCTTGTCAATGTCATGGAAACTTATTTGACCTGGCAAAGAGAGTATGCAGACTGACAGAGAAGTAGTTAAAGGATGGATTAAAGAAAGCTGAGACTACAACACGGTATGTACATAAATCTTGATGAAAGTGGCCTGGAGGGAAAGGCTTCCCACTTCCCTCCAAGTGATCCCGTTAAAGATTGCTGGTTGGCAGTGGGGATCTTAGTTACAGAGAACGTGGAGTTGTTGTTTAGTTGTTTAGTTTCATCTGACTCTTTATGACCAGGTGGACACCACTTCATGTAGGTTAGTAACTGTTATGAGTTCTTGTCACCACATGCTTTGTCATCAGTGATACCTTTTAATCACTTTCTCTTTGCTTGCCCTCTCTTTCGATTCCTTTCCATTTTTCTAAGCATCAGGATCTTCCCCGATGACAAATAATTTATTTGTTACTTAATATTTATTAATCACTCAGCCCCAAATCTGAGAATCTTACATTTTTTAAAGAATAATTAAGTCTCGTTTTTAAAAAAAAATAAGACAGATTTAAGGAAAGTGATCTAAGAAAGAGAGAGAGAGAGGAAATCTGTTTTCATCATCATCTGCTTGCAGAAATTTGGGGATGGGGTCATCTAATAAAAACACTTGGCAATAGATTAAAGAAAGTGCTTATTTGTTCCACAATTTTTTAACGAATGTGCTGCCACAATCATTTATAGACTGTTCAGGTGGCTTTAAAGAACATTAAACCAATCTGAGATTTATCAGTGGTTATCAGTCAGAACTATTGAATTCAGTGGAGTGATCAGGCTTAAAACATTATAGCACTGAACAATTGTCAGTTGCTACAAAGATCTATTGCCTTCATGTCCTCTTTGTGGGCTTTCTGGAATCATCCAGATGAGTCCTGAGAAGATAAGAAGCCCAATCAGATTCTTCTCTAGGTATCTCTAGCCTGAAATGTTTGTATCTGAACATCAAAGTTTTCTTCCAATTTTCCCTTGGAAGAAATTAGTTAGCAGTGCTTGGATTTTTCACTAAGCTTTCTCTATGTTTATTAGGAAAGTTTTCTTAGGGTTAGGGTTTATTCCAGGTGCAGAGCCCAGCCCATATAGCTTTCTGGGCCATCGATGCCTTTCAGGTCTGCACTGAGTTGAGCACACAGGCTTTCAACAGCTGTTAGGAAAGCATTTTCTGAGCCAGCTCAAGGTTCTGCGAAGCCTGTGCAAAGGAAGGGAATGGAGGCATCAATTTTTTCCAAAGGTCACCCAGGTGACTTTCCAGAGCATTAAGCAACTGACTGTTTCTCCACATTCTGCATCTCTGGCATCTGTTTCAAGCTCGCCCGATGCCTCTAGAGATTTTCAGCTAAACACAATTGTGTCACAATGAAATATAATGCAAATGAGCCATTGTTAGGTGCTCAAGGCAGCATTGAGGACCTGAATAGAACCAAATTGGGTTCAGACTGGGAAACGCAAAACACATTTCAAGCTTGCTCTAATATTATTATTACCTACAGTCTCACCACATATGTCAGTCCTATGAGGCCCCTGCCTTAACTGAAAGGCAAAGAAAGAATTGCCAACTGGTTCCATGAATTTCTGCAAAGAACCATTTGGTATTTTCATGGGTGAATGAGAAACCAGGTAACCTTTTGTGAAGATGAAGAAACAGGAAGCAAGGATGGGGAAGAAATTGATTTAATTTGCATTTTAATGCTAGCTTAAGTAAATTTACATTTCTTGAAATAGAAACAGAAATGAAACAGAAGTATAGTTCAGATTTGCATACCTCTTCTATGTTTGCTTTGCAGTTCTCCAGAATGGGGGGAAAAACATATAGAAGGGTTTGGATGTTCTGTATAGTACACACCAACCCAGAAAAAAAGTTAGTTAAGTTACTTAGTTGAGTTGAGTTGGTAACAGAGCAGCCTGTTGGGATTGGGGGAAAGAATCTCAGGCCATGGGATTTTCATGATTTGCCAATTTAATTTGTTCATTTTAATCCTGGCCAGGTTCTTTATATTTGGTGGCTTCATTAGCAAGTTAAGAATGTTGTGTTTCAACTATATCCAGGCCAGTTTGAGAAGAATGGAATAGAAATTCAATCATACTACTATGTGGTTCTCAGATCATCCTGTGGTTTTTGCAGTTAGCTGCCTCCTAGATTTTCCTCTCTTCATACACTTATTATTCATATTCATATTCATATATATTTAATAATTCATACAATTATGCAATGCTAAAAAGATGTTGGGTAGTTTATGGTTCAGTGTGTTGTAGGAACTGAGTCATTCTCATACCATGTTGTGTGAATGAATCCCCCCACAATAAGCCATAGTATAGTTTATTTATTTGGCCATAGCAGTTGTGTTTTGTTAACCTGGCTTTAGGATTTAGCAGTGTTCTGCAAACTGAACTAACCAGGATTTTAACTTTTAAAATGTTTTAATTAATCAAAATTCATAAATACAACAGTAGTAAAGGATCCAGGAGGCAACAAAAATGATTAAGTGTATGATTAAATATGCAATCAAGTAAATAAACATTTGAGTGCTTTTGTAAAGTTTCAGGTAGAAGCCTTCAATGCATAAAGGATGTGACAATCTTTGCCCAGAACCTATCTCTGTGAATTGAGTCAAAAGCTGTCTTTAAATCAATAAAAGTAACATATTGTATTAAGTACCTCGTTGGCATTAAGAATATTTTTCTACTAGATAATCTAGTGTAGATCACCTGGACTTGAATCCGGTTTGCTCCTGAGCTCAAACTTTGTCTTGGATCAACCAGCCAGTCCACTTCCAGTAAGCTGTTGGTACAACTAAGAATACTTAGAAGGCTAATTGGGCTGAAATTAGTTCGATTGTTTCTAGTTCCTTTCTTAAAGATTGGAACTGTGATAGATAAACCCTCAGGGATCTGGAGAAAATGGTCAAGGGAGGTGAATCAAGAGGCGATTAAAGAAGCCCATCAATCAGAGTTAGTTTTCAAAAACTCAGACAGAATTAAATCTCCTCAATCAACCTTGCTATTTTTCAATTATGGAAGGAGTTTGAGTATCTTAGTAGGGAGCACAATTGGCCACTCTGGGGTGTGAGCTGAGGACAGGTTGAAAGAAATAATCACTTACATCAAAATAGCACATGCTGGTGTTCAGCCCAATTCTCAGGTAGAATTATCTCACTGGCCCAGCAAAATCTTTTAGGAAATAATGAGCTGTCAAACACCAAAAAGTTAAAAAGTTCTTATCAGCAGCATGGTCTCCTTTTATTTTGAGGTAGAAAACATGAAACTCAAGATGTGCCCTTACTATGGCTAAAAGACTGATATTGCAACACTGGAAAGATAAATGTATGGCCCCATTCACTCAATGGATGGAAGACCTGATTACACTTGCCACCTATCAGCAGATTGCCTATAGACATAGATTTTGTATGGACAAGTATAATGAAATTTGGGACTTATTTATACAAAATACAGTAGGTTAGGAAAAGGCATGATTCTGAAGTTCTTCCTTCAGGCCCTGGAACTTCTCCAGCTTCTCATACTCCTTCTTCCTGATGTTGATGTCACTTGGCCCTGATACATCTATCACTACCGCTGTCTTCTGGTCCTTGTCTACTACCACGATGTCTGCTTGATTGGCCAGTACCTGCCTGTCCATCTGGATCTGGAAGTCCCACAGGATCTTAGCCCTGTTATTCTCCACGACCTTCTGTGGAATCTTCCCTTTGGACTTGGGGGGGTCTAGCCCATACACTGTGCAGATGTTCCTGTACACAATGCCAGCTACTTGGTTGTGCCGTTCAGTATATGCTGTTGCTGCCTGCATCTTACACCCTGCCACTATGTGTTGGACTGAGGCCTCTTTGTACAACCTGCACCTTGGGTCCTGTCTAGTGTGGTAGACCCCTGCTTCTATGGATCTGGTGCTTAGTGCCTGTTCTTGTGCTGCTATGATCAGTGCCTCAGTGCTGTCTTTTAATCCGGCCCTTTCCAGCCACTGATAGGATTTCCCAATATCAGCCACCTCAGCTATCTGTTGATGGTACATCCCATGCAGGGGCTTGTCTTGCCATGGTATTTCCTCCGTTTGAACTTCCTCCCATGTCTGCTGCTGCCTGAGGCATTCTCTCAGCAGCTCATCTTTGGATGCCATCTTACTGATGTACTCCTGGATGCTCCAGGTTTCATCCAGGACAGCCATTAGACCCCGCCCACCCTTTTGCAGCTGGTGTACAATCTCTGGGTGTTCGACCTGGGGTGGAAACCTCTATACACTGTGAGGAGATTCTGAGTCTTCACATTGGCAGCCTCCATGTCCTCCTTTGGCCAGCTCACTATACCGGCAGGGTATCTGATGACTGGCATGGCGTGCACATTGATGGCATGGATCTTGTTCTTCCCATTGAGCTGGCTCTTCAGGACCTGACTTATCCTTTGGTGGTACTTGGATGTTGCTGTCTTCCTTGCCTCCTCATCATGGTTCCCATGTGACTGTGGGATACCAAGGTACTTGTAGCTGGTCTCTATGTCTGCTATGTGGCCCACTAGTACTTCTACCCCATCGGTCTTAACTACCTTCCCTCTCTTTACTATCATCCTGCCACACTTCTCCAGTCCAAATGACATCCCAATGTCCTCACTGTAGATCTGTGTCATGTGGATCAGTGCGTTGATGTCTCGTTCACTCTTAGCATACAGCTTGATGTCATCCATGTAGAGGAGGTGGCTGATGGTAGTTCCACTCTTGAACTTATATCTATATCCAGTCCCTATGATTATCTGGCTGAGGGGGTTCAAGCCTCTGCAGAACAGCAGTGGGGACAGTGCATCACCTTGGTATATGCCACACTTGATGGCCACTTGTGCGAGCTGTCTTGAGTTGACTTCCAGTGTTGTCTTACACAGCCCCATTGAGTTCTTGAGGAAGGTCCTTAGTGTCCTGTTGACTTTGTACAGTGCCAGGCATTCACAGATCCATGTGTGTGGCATTGAGTCATAGGCTTTCCTGTAGTCAATCCAGGCTGTGCTCAGATTGGTCTGCCTAGACCTTGAGTCTCGGGTAACTGCTCTGTTTATGAGCAAGTGGTGTTTTGAGCCTCTGGTGTTGTTCCCAATGCCCTTCTGAGCTGTGCTCATGTACTGGCCCATATGGTCTTGTAGCTTGGTGGCTATGATGTCTGATAGAACTTTCCATGTTGTAGGGAGGCAGGTTACTGGCTGGTAGTTGGATGGTGCTGTTCCCTTGTGAGGGCCTTTCATGATCAGCACTGTCCTTCCTTGTGTTAGCCAGTCTGGGTGGGAACCTGCTGCTAGCAGCTGGTTCATCTGTGCTGCTATGCATTCAATGTGCTGCTCTTAGTTTCTTTAGCCAGTAGGTATAGATCATGTCTGGGCCAGGTGCTGTACAGCTCTTCATGTTCTTGACCAGCTGTTGGATGTCTGCTACTGGTGACTGATTCCTGTTCTGGGAGATTGCTGTGGTCTGCTCTCAGGTCCTGCAACCACTTTACACTGGTATTATGTGTCTTCTCTTTCTCCCATATGGTCTTCCAGTACTGTTCAGTTTCCACTGCTGGTGGCTGTGCTGTTACTGTGTGGCTGCACTGCAGTTGGGAGCACACCTTGGATGGTTCTTTGGCAAACAGGGCATTTATCTTCTTGGCCTCTGCTTCTCTAGTGTTTCTCCTTAGCCTGGCAGTCAGTGCTGCGAGCCTTTGTTTAGCAGTCTCTAGGGCTATGAGTATATGTACTGTATATGCATGTATGTGTGCATGTGTGTGTGTGTGTGTGTGTGTGTGTATATACACACACACACACATACTGTATATATATACTGTATATACTCACATAATACTTGCATTAGATAAATATATAGAGAACTGTAACTGTTTACTGTTGTGACAACATATTATACTTTACATTTTTTACTATTTTTTCTGTTGTATTTTTTCCACTTATTTTTTGATCACTTGTTATGTAATTGGGGGGGGGGGGGGGGTAAGATATCTATCTTTGTATTTTGTTCCTTTTTGGGTTTCTTTTTCTTTTTCTGTTATTATTTTAAAGGCAATAAAAATAAATATATATTTTGTTATTATGTTATTGCTTTAATGCACATACACATATAGCTCTTGCAGAAAATGCAGCCTGCCTGTGGTATTTGTAATGGGCCAGAATGATATCACGTAGAGGCCATGAAAGACCTGCTACCATCATGCAAACACTATGTACTTAAATCATAACATTTAATGCAAGTTGCAATATTCGCAAGATGATATCATTGTGCATGTATTGTCATTCCCACCCCATTGCTCCCCTGTGAATACCCAATGCACCTATCTTGTATTTTTACTTTCTGCAGCTTCTTCTTTTCCTGTCCCTCCCTCCCCCCTTCTTTTGAGGAGAAAATGGTTTAGCATGTTATATGAACTCAATTTGTCATCATTTGTCTCCAAATCAGGACCATGTTGTTTGTTCTAGCTTAGTGCTGAAGCAAGTCACCTTACCTAAATGAGGACTCTGAGGAAGCCCATATCAGATTGTTACTCATGAACTTGGTTCACACAATTTCTGGGTTTGTGTGAGACAGTTCATCAAAAACTAACTAAATAGGCTGGTTTCACACAATGTTCTTAGATGCCTCCCTCCCCAAAAAATAACCAAGTTTCATGAGCTAGGCAAATGCTTACTTTTGAACTGAGTCAGTTAAGCATATTGGGCAAACAAAATGGAAGATAGAACACGGCTGGAGTCCTTTCAGGACCCTGGAGAGTTCACTGCAATGGTTCGTGAATTAAGGTAATTCTCAACCAAAAGAACCAAAAATCCATTATCCCAGCATGCTGCTCAGCTTTTGACGAAGATCAAATGTGGGGCTAAGCCTTAAGTAGACTAGAAAGGCCAGATGATCTCTTAAGCATCTTGTTCCTAACTCTTGAATTAAAGAGCTTATTCTCTGTTTCTGAAGTCCCAGAAAGTAAGTGGCTGAAGAAAGCAGAGGTTGAGAGAAATAGCTCTCAGGTAACAATGCCAAATGCCCTTTCTGAAATACAGAAATAGATGGGCTAGTTCAGGAGGAGGCAACTTAGTGTTATTGTTGTCTTTGTGGCTTAGCAGGTCACTCAGACTCAGCCAGTTTGATTTAGGGTTAATTAATTCACCCTTAAGTTGGGTTAATTTTCCAACCAGTCAGTGTGTGAGCTCTGTCAATGCAGTTTCCAAGTGCCAGTGCTTCTTTGAAGTTTGTGAGAAAGAAAAACAAGTAAAGCTGGATAAAGTTTTCTTTCCATGAACCCAATTAAAGAATACGTGGGCCGGGCTGGGTTGCTTTGCTTTAGTTGCATCATGATTGAGGAAGTGATTGTCTCATAATGGAGATATTTGTGTCAGCCTCCCCATCCATGATGCATCAGCCCTACTAACCCATTTAGTCTCCTGTAGCTTTGCTTCATTAAATGACAAAAGCATTGAGTGACATCACATTGTGGCAAAGCAATCCCAGTCACAGATGGAACATGGAGGGACAATAAATTGGAGGGCTGGAGTAGAAGATGGATAAAATTACACATTATCACAGCATAAATCAAATCTGGAATTTAAAAGAAATGTTTGTAAAACCCATGTTATTATTTTTTTAGCATCATTCATTCTCATTTGGTAGTAAAAGAAATGGAATCTAGAAGAAGCCATTAAACTATCAAGAGTAAAATGAAAGAGATCAGATGCAGGATTTCTCAGGGAATATAAATTAGCACCAAGCCCTTTCCAAAATATCACAGTGGAAGACATGGGCAATTTATTGGACTCCACTACATATGTATGGAAAAGGACTGTCAAAAACAGCATTTTGTTGGAGATAGGGACAATACTCCTTTAAAACATATGTTTTTACAACATTCTATACTTATCAAATTTTGAGGGAAAGTACTGGACTATATAAATATGATTGTGCAACAAAAGCTAAAATTTTCAGAGGATCATATTTTTTTTAACTATGTACCTAGTACATGGAACTTGACAACTGGACAACATAAATGGGTTCCCTGTGCCCTTACTCTGGGCAAGAGACTGATATTGCAACATTGGAAAGATAAATGTATGGCCGCCTTCACTCAATGGATCAAAGACCTGATTGCACTTGCCACCTATGAGCGGATTGCCTATAGACATAGACTTTGTATGGACAAGTATAATGAAATATGAGACTCATTTATATAAAATACACTGGGTTTTAAAAAAACAGGATAGTCATATAATTCTATGAGAAATACTGTATATATGTACTTAAATAACATTTGTATTAGATAAGCATGTATAGAATTGGAACTGTGTACTATTATGATATATTAACTTTTTTGTCATATTTTTTCACTTTTATGTTAAAGCACATTTATGTTTGTTTGTTTGTTTATTTGTAAATAAGAAAAAGTTAATTAAAAAAGCAGTGGAAAACATGGGCAATGCTCAGTGCTCCTATTTGCCTATTGAAGATTGATTGGTGAGATTCAGCCATCACCATGCCTGGTATCTCAACTTCCTGTCTGCACATTTCATCATTCGCATAACAGCCTGCCCTGCACTGATTTAGAAGCCAAGAGGGTAAAGATATTCTTGTTCAAGATCTGCTAGGTAAGGTCTCCTAGGTCATCATTCACAGTTCAAAATAGACCTCAGCAACTACAGGATACAGAAATGCTCAAGTTTGAACTCTCACACTCCTCTGGTTAGATGGGCCTCAGTAAATATAAGAGTAACCCCAGTTGAATGATTCACACAGGAAAGAGTTCATAACACATCTTAGCTTTTATTTTAGTCCTGTGGTGCCACAATAGCCAAAAGTATTCCACCTGGAACTCTACAGGTTTCCTTTAAAATTTCTTGAAGGAAGGATGCTCAACCTTTTTTTTTTGTTTGTTTTTTCCAGACCAAGCCACACTTATCCTTTAAGGAATAATTATTAGGGGATACTCTTCAACAAATGGATGTAATGGCATCAAAAAAGAAGGGGAGGTAGGATAAAAAAACCAAATTTGATTTACTTTGTACTTCCTTTAATATAATTTAATGTAATTTAATTTCTATATTTCAGATGATCACTCTCCATGCATGCAATTTGTCCCCTTCTGTAAGACTAATGTTTAATATTTGCCTGCATATTGGACACAACCAGCCTTTGGGGCACTACAACCTTCTGCCTTAACAGAAAGCAGTGTAAGCCCATTAATATTCATTTTGTATGCTGCTTGCAAAAAGAGACCTAGTAAAATTCTGAAGTGTTTAGCTCCTTTTGTCCATATGCCATCTATTCTCTGTTTCAAAGCATCAAGCAGAGCCCAAAAGGGAAAGATTCAAAAGCTCCTCTTTTCCTGCCCCCCCCCCCCAGAAAAGAATTATGACAGCTGGTCTTTTCTATGCCTGCTGCTCCCTTTTTCTATTAAACTATGCCAGGTACCTCTGTCTTTTCTTCCTGGCAGACCTGCTGTAATAGAGATAGTAAAGATGCCTGGTGAGGGGTAATAAATGGAGCTGGGTCTTCTGCTGAATTCAGAGCCTTTGAAAAAGTCAAATGTGATTAATTCACCATGCACACCTAGGAAGGAGCTACAGTAAAAACTGAGCATAACTTAGAAAACTGTGCTACATACTCCACTACTGTGATGATAGAAGTCCCCAGTCATTCCTTTAAAAACTACTTTCCCAACATTGGATCACTCCAGACAGGTTTGGACTATAAGAATGGGACTGCTTGAAAGGTGACTGATCAGCACACATACCTAGAAGCCATTGTTATAGACTGGAGCTAAACACTGTGACTGATCTGCTGATTAGATGCGAGTCACAATTTCATGAAAGCGCTTCCAACAGTCATTTACTTGAATCATCATTGAAGCCCCATGCCCCTGAGAAGGTCCGCGCAACCCTGCAAGCAATCCTATGGTATCTCTACTCAACAAGACGTAATTGACTATATATGGGAAGGTCATAGCAAATGGCACCATCTTGATGACCTTGGCGGATCTTGAAAAATCTCAGCAGGACTGGACCTGGTTAGTAATTGATGGGAGATCTTCAGGTAATATTGCAGAAGACTGGACTGGAAGTTAAAAAAAAGAAAAACAACTATATTGTTCCCCAGGGGAAAAAAGAATATTCATGCCAAGTGTTGTACAGAAAAATAGAACATGCATATGTGTGCACACATTCACACACACACGTGACACACACATCCAGGGGGCAAAAGAGTTTGTGTTGCTATTCTCAAAGAAAGATTGAGAAGATGAACATATCTGCCTTGTTATTGCATTTTTAAAACACTGGCAGAAGTATGTCAAAATTCTTCCTCCTTTCCATGCGTCGCCTGACTCTGTTGGCACTAGGAGACAACATTTCCTTTGAAACCGACTCACAAGACATTGCAGCCATAGTAACCTGAGCTAACATCTCTCCACCCCCATCTCAAATTTGCTTCAACTAACCTACCTATTACTGAGCAGCGAAGGAAGTGGCAAATGGAGAAATCAGAGTGGCTTGACATAAAAGACCTCCTGCCTTTTCGAGTGCACCACTCAAGACACATTTCTTTTCTAACCAGCTTCTCTGCTGCGTATCCTGGGGTCTCCTTTCAAACTCTTGGAATTGGAGTGTTTTTTAATTCTTTCTCTGTTTTTGATGTTGTGAAAGAACGCTGGAGCTACTAGAAATGCATCTCTTCGACTTGCTTGGCTTTTTAGCTATCCATCTTCAAGGAACCTAGCAAAGGAAGTGAGCATGTCTGAGAAACAGTTCTGCCCCTTTGGAACAATGGAACAGCAATGTGGCAGGGGAAAAAACCATGAGGGGTTACAAGATGTAAAGGGAGGGAGGGAGGGAGGGAGGGAGGAAGGAAGGAGGGAAGGGATTTTTTAGCAACTGGCTGTTCTTTTTTTAACTTGTCATTCTTAGCAAAGGCAATATGAAGGAAGAGAGGTTAATCACATTTTTGTTGTTGTTGTTTAGTCGTTAAGTCGTGTCCGACTCTTCGTGACCCCATGAACCATATTGCGCCAGGCCTTCCTGTCTTTCACTGCCTCCCTGAGTTTGCTCAATTTCATGCTCATTGCTTCAGTGATGCTATCTAGCCATCTCATCCTCTGCCGTCCTCTTCTCCTTTTGCCTTCCATCTTTCCCAGCATCAGGGTCTTTTCCAAAGAGTCCTCTCTTCGCATTAGGTGACCAAAGTATCTGAGCTTGAGCTTCATTATCAATCCTTCCAATGAGCAATCAGAGTTGATTTCCTTTAAGATTGATTAATCACATTAGAAATTGAATATTGTGATACAGAAAGCTTAATGAAAAAGCCAATAAAATGCAAATGCAGTTTTGTTTTTATTTAAGATCTTTGTATGAGTTCAGGACCATGGCATGAGTTCGCTTTAAAAAAAATACTATTTTTTCCCTATACGATATACTCCTAGACCAGAAAGATTTCATTTATTGCTGTAAACACTAATTTAACACCTTATTAGATACACTTTCCAGAATGATATGGGTAAGCAATACATATAAACTCTCCAGACTTCCCCAGAAGTAATTGCAAGCAGAAAACTAATTAGTCCTTTTTTTTTTTAACCTATTTATGTTTTGGTGCAGAATGACAATGATAACTGTGACAACTATTATTGCTACTACTACTTGCTTTTGGTTTTATTATTATTATTGCTATGTTTTTATTCATCAAGGAATGACACAGTAGAAAGAATAACAAAAAGAATCACACCTTTGAGTGGTGTTCTCTGAAATTCAAATTCCATTCGGGAACCTAGGAATTGTCCAAGTCATGTGGTAAGATATAACATGTGCCCATCAAGGTTTGTTTCTTTGCTTGCTTGTCTATAAGATTTATATGTCCACCCATATTAAAAGACAACTCTGGGTGGCTCACAACAGCAGTAAAACTGAAACACAATAAAAGCAAAAAACCTGGTGCCACAACCCTTCTCCTCTAATGCAAACACCACTTCAGGCTCCAACCTTGCCCTATCCCAGTGCTTGTGGGAAGAGCCATCTCTTTACAACCTTCTAGGAAGCTAAGAGGGTGGGGGCCAGATGCACCCCAGGGAGAAGGGTGTTCCATAGGGCAGGGACCACTACAGAAAAAGCACACTTCCTAGGCCCCATTAGATGGCAACATTTAAGGGAAAGGCCCTGGTGGAACAGGCGGAAACCCTCAGGGAGAGGTGATCCCACAGATAACCTGGCCCTGTACCATGTAGGGCTTTAAAGTTGATAACCAACATTTTGACTTGCACCCAGAAAAAACTGGGAACCAGTGCAGCTAATGCAACAGAAGTATAATATGGGCAAACTGAGCGGTGCCCCACACTGCATATACTGCTGCATTCTGGGCCAGTTGTAACTACTGTGTGGTCTTCAAAGCAGTCCCATGTAGAGCATGATGCAGTAGTCCCACCTGGAAGGGACCAAAGCATGCATGAGTTGATATAATAGCAATATTTA
Source organism: Liasis olivaceus (assembly GCA_030867105.1). Classification (NCBI taxonomy): domain Eukaryota; kingdom Metazoa; phylum Chordata; class Lepidosauria; order Squamata; family Pythonidae; genus Liasis; species Liasis olivaceus. Next base: position 70,349,653 of record CM061355.1, read on the forward strand.
GTTATTGTAAACATTTGTTTAATCTGTTTGTTATTCTGCCTACATCACCAATAATTATAGGGATAGCTTTGCAAGACTTTTCCCATAAGATACCCCTTTTAGATCATTGGATGCCTATATTTTTAAATCTGTCCCGATTGCTTTTCCTCAATTCTTATTTCTCTACATATTGCCACATCTACAAATTTTACTTTTTTCAATTATTGTTATAGTGGTCTGTTGCATTCTAGATGGGGATCAATTTTTTATCCAAAAATCCCACAAAATTTAGCTTCATCATTTTCAAAACATTTTTAGTTTGGTGATTATACCATAAGTAGGAAATTTAGAAACAATAGATAGATGCCAAAAATTATAATCAAGTTTCCCAAATGTTGTTATTGTTATCTCCATCATCTTCATCTTCATCATCATGATCATAATCATTATAAACATCATTATCTTTTTCATTTTCCCTTGAGAGCTCAAACAGTACAAATGAAGCTCTCTAGACAAGGAAAAATTGGGCTGAAGGGCAGCGAATGGCAGTGTGCTTCAGGGTTGAGTGAAGATTTGAATATGGGTCTCCTGAGTCCAAGTCCAACACTCTAATCACTCAATTATAACTATAGATTGAAAGTAGCTATTTCTAGCTACTACGCTAGAACGTTGAGTCTAATGTCAGAACCCAAATTAATGTCTCCTTGAAATATGGCTATCCACCCTCTGCTTGAATATATTCAGAGAATGGATGTTCAAAATGTCCCTTCAGTAATTAGTCCCATTGTCAAATCGTTCTTATCTTTAGAAAATAGGGCTGTACAATGCTTTAAATTGGTGATTTGTTTTGATGATGAGAGAAGACCTCAGTGAAGAGTTTTGTGAAGCACCTTCCGCTTCAAACAAACAGTGAAGCAAATCAGCTGCATCTCTTTACTTTATTGTACTTTGATAACATCCTCTGGCACTTCTAGTAGCTAAAATAAAATTAAACATTTTTTTTTTTTTTACAAGAACTAAATATTTGGGCTATATCATCTGTGGATTCACAAAAAAACCACACCTTCTCTGCACATGACAAGATTTGCTTCACTGATGCCCTTTGCATTGCTTATGTGGTACAACGGCATAACTATTAAGAAGTTTTCCTTAACATTCTTCTGATGCTGCTTCTGCTAATTTATGTCTTCCATGTCTTGCCCTCTGAATTGACACATAATAGATCTTGACCTTCTTCTGTGAGATATCTTTCAGATATGTAAAAAATGATTTCATATCCCTCTCAGTCTTCTCTTCTCAAGGTTAAAAGTCCCCAGCTCCTTCAGTATTTTCTCACTGGACTGTTTCTAGTCCTCTGATTATCTCTGTTACCCTTCTTTGAATTTGTTTGAATCTTTCTGAATTCTTCATCAAATGGGATGTCCCAAACTGGACACAATACTTGAGATGAGGTCTCCCTAAGACAATATAACAGAACAATTACTTCCTATCATTTGGAATTATACTTCTACTGATGCAGCAGAAAATTGAATTTCCCTTTTTAGCTGCCATATCACACTGCTGACTTGTATTTAACTTTCACATGTACCAAGCCAGAGATAAAGCAGTTTGATTTCTGTTTCCCAAAGGAAGAACTCTGCTTTTGTCTCCATCAAATTTCATTCTGTTCTTTTCAACCCACTTCTCTAACCCATCAAGAACATTATGAATGTTGAGGACTTCTGGTGGAGGCATTGCAACCTGAACACGTCTCTGCGGAGAGCAGAGATGACACCTGTGGCAAAGACTGAAGAACCATTGAGTAGACCAATTCTTTAGAACCTCTCTGGGCAAGGAGAGGACAGGAGATCACCCACATGTGCTCCAGATGGCTGCTCCTTGTGAGGAGACTGCAGAATAGCAGTCTCCCATGGGTTTGAGTGCCAGGAGATGAAGGGATTAACCATCAAGCTCATAGCCAAGGCAGTAACTTTTAAAGGACACTAAGTTTGCTAACCTCCCTTCTAATCACTTTCAGAAATTGCTTATCTAACCACCTTAAAGCTATTAGAGATCTTTGGAATGACAAGTTTAAAAAGCTACCTGGTGAATCTATCTTCATTTCTGAATAAAAGAAAAATTAACTATAAGCTTAAGAACCTAAAGAATTTGAAATAATTGGCAAAAAGCTAAATAAGATTTTGAACCAAGAAAGTTGTAAATGAATTAAGAGTCCAGACAAATTTAGAATATTGAAACCTTTTTGGAACTACCTATATAAAATAAACAGCTTCTCATGGGAACCAAAATTATTTTGTCTACTGTCAGTCATATCAAAGATCAGAGACTGTATGATTTAAATTGGACACTAGAAGGGACTAAAGGTTCCAAGCCAAAAAAAAAAAAAAAAACCCCTTTGATTTAGGATGGGATTTACAAAATGACACACAATACTATAACATTTGAAATATTAAAGCAGCTCTTTCAAGAATGGGGCCAGAAATCAGTAGCCACAATATCAACAATATCAGTAATAATGTCTGCTTCTATGGATAGACTATATCTAAAGGATATAGAATGACAGCTGTGAAACAAATCCTGCTGGATGCAGAAATTGTAGAATCAGAAGTATTATATTTTTTAAAAAGTATGGATTACAAGCCAGAAAAGGTATTTAAAGTGGAACAAGTGACAGGCCAAGAGAATGGCCCAGATAAGGACTCTTTACCGGATACACAAAAGAAGCTGGATGAAGTTTTAAAAATTAAAGGGGAAATACAAATTACAAATCACAAATCAAGAGAATGACCTGGGTAATGTCTTTTCATTGGATTTACAAAAGAGGCTTGTTAAACCCTCAAAGAAGCCTATGTGGTGGGATAAAGAAGAATTGATCAAATCCTACAACAATATTTGAATGAATTAAAGACTAAGATTTTCAGAGGTAAAAGGAAGAAATATAAAATTGGTTTATTTGATCAAGGTTAAAATAAGACATGTTTTTATGAAATTCTGGCAACCCTTTACAGACTTTTTGCTGGGTTGCAGGACTGAAAAGTTAATGTCTTATGGATTTGCTTATAGATAAGGGATGGGTTATGGGAAGAAGAGACATTTGTTTGTAAACTTATATGGGTGAGGAGCTACCAAACATGTTTATACTTGTGATGAAGATTAGAAATAACTTCTTTATATATTTCTTTTCTTTTTCTTTATTTCACTCTTTCCTTTTTCTTTTATCGTTTTTATTTTTTCTTTCTCTGCACTTTTTATTTTCCCTTTTTACTTTTCTTTTCTTTCTGAGTTTAGTTTGTATAAGTTTTTATTACTACAATTAAAATCTTTAATAAAAATTATGTACCAAAAAAACATCCTGAATGCTGTTTCTGTCTTCTAGAGCATCATCTATTTCGTTTAGTGATGATCTGCATATTTAATGAGCATTCCATCTATTTCTTAATTAAAGTCATTAATGAAAATATTGAATAGCTCCAAGCCCAGTACTGAACCATATAACACCGAACTGTGCCATCTTCTCACTAGTTTGATGAGGAGCCAATGATGAGCAATCTTACTTCCCAGTTTTCAAGCTAACTATGGATCTATGTATTAGCATGCCATCCAGCTGATACTTAATGAGTATGCTAATCACAATGTTAGAGAATACTTTGTCAAATTGTTTTGCTGAAGTCAAGATATATTATGCCCAAAGCATTCCCACAATCCATTAAATAGCTACCCAATTAAAAAGCATGATAATTAGTTTGATAATACTTGTTTTTGACAAATCTCTGTTAATTCTTAATAAACACTGCAGTATTCTAAAGGTGTTTGCAGAAAAATTGCTTTATGACCGGCTTTAGAATTTTCCCAGGAATAGATGTTAATTGATCCTTGGAACTTTTTTTTTTTTCTTTCTCCTCTCCCCTCCCATCTTCTTCCCTTCCCTTTTCTTCTCTTTCCTTAAGACAGAGAGCCATAATCAGTCTTCTCTAGTCCTCTCCAGAAGTTCTCAAAGATAAGAGATAGATGTTCAGCTACCCCATCCTCAATAGATTTCAGTATACTAGGATGTAATTAATCTCACCTTGGAAATCTGAATTCGTTCAGGATTAGTAGGTATTTCCTGATTATGATTCTATCAAGTTTGAGTTGAGTCCCAATCCTTCAGCACTGATTTGCTTATAAACAGAGATACTTTTTTTTCTCATAAAAAGGTATTCAGCTGAAGTTGTGTCCTCTGTTGTTAACTCCCAGATGTGCAGTGTAGAGCTTTTTCTAGGGCAGTTAAGAGATTTCAGACATTTAGATTTATAGTATCTTCTAGAGTCATTCAACCATCAGTGTACCTACCCAGTGGTAATAAAGACAATCATTATATTATTTCAATGAGACTGTGGGTGATGTTATGAAGATGCTGTAAATTACTAGTGGAGAAATGGTTTTAAGATAGGAAACACTATGATGTTTCATAGTGGGTAACAATGATGTTCCTAGTACAAGTATGTTCTTTATACTTATTTTCTTCTGCTGCCCATGGCTAAATACAAGGCATCCAATGAATTACAAACAAATTAGAAAGCCCTTAATAAGAATTATTATTAATGGACTATCCCTCTACCCCTTATTGATTTTTCTTTCACTTTACAAGAGAGAGAAAGTGGGAACATACGTGTTTTCTGCAAATACTTTTTTTTTTTTTTCAGTTTTACAGATTCTAAAACCCAGGATAGTTCCCCTGTTTACCATGAGCTTCTTGAGATGTTAGAACAAAGGCTGACAATTCCCTTGGACCGAACATAATGTTGGCAAAGAGGGGTAAAAATTAAGTTTTCTCAGGTGCAGAGCAGGCAATTGAAAGAGTGCTAAAGGCATTGACCAAAGACAGTCTATGATTCATCCTATATCTTGCTTGTTACTATGATTTAAAGCCTGTAATGAAGCTTTTCATTGTTGATCTGGAAATGAATAGCACCAGATATTCTACCTGTGGTGAAACAAATTTTCTATTTCTCTGTATTCTATAAAGATGTGTAGAAGAAATTGTTTCAGGCGGCCAGAGCCAGCCTTATAAAACAAGATTAAGTTGGTGCCAGGGTGAAGATTCCAATCGGGTGCCATTTTCTTGGGTCTATTTGTATCTCTGATACCAATCAACAAGCAAAGCAGAACAAAATACAAGCTGGAAACAATTTCAGAAGCAATTCTGAGTTCTGAAAATCCACTCATCCATTCTCTCCCTCCCTCCTTATTAATACTGCCTAATACCTCTCCCTCTAGCCACTTCCTCTACATCAGAATTGTGAAGTATCCCTTTTGCATTTCTTGGGGAAAATCTGTTCAGGGCTACATGCAGTTGGCTGGGACAGAAATAAAGGTGTGCTGGAACAAATGGAAGCAGAGGAGAAGGTAGGAAGGTAACATTCTATCCTGCTCTCACTCTCTCTTGCACACCTTTTCTTCCCATTGCAATGTCTTCCTCTATTTCTTTTCCTTCCCTCTGACAAGAAATCATTCATTCTTGATAGAGGCTTCATCTGATCACTTGCAAGAGATGTTTTTAAAAAGTTAGGGCAAGGGATGCATGGCTTCTGGAGTTACAGGTTGCTGAGCCTGACTTTCTGGCATACTGGAAAACTGCTGCGTAGCTCGGTTGGACAACAGGCCTAATAGCTCACCTCATTGGGGCTGGTGTTCCACTTAGGGCACAGGGATAGATGGATGGATGGATGGATGGATGGATGGATGGATGGATGGATGGGAGGGAGGGAGGGAGGGAGGGAGGGAGGGAGAAGGAAGGAAGGAAGGAAGGAAGGAAGGAAGGAAGGAAGGAAGGAAGGAAGGAAGGAAGGAAGGAAGGTAGGTCCACTTTATCTCTACCTAAAGATCCCTACACCTCTTGATGCTACAATGTGGTGGCAACAATTTAGGCTGCTTTCTTAAAACTGACCATAAAAATATTAATGTATTCATTTATAGCATTTGTATTATTCTCCCAAGGAGACTTGCATACAAAATTATAATATCCCTTTCAAGACAGCAATTCTTTAAAATAGCTGTTGAAAACATTTCACAAGCCATCAACACATGGATAAACTAGTTTGAATAGTTTAACAGAAAAAAATAATAATAAAAAAGACAGATTCCAAATGAAGTTTCTCCAAAAGCAAAAAGAAACATACACAGCTTTTACCTTCTAAAAGATTATTGTACAGGTGCCATGTGAATATGAAAGAGTCTTCACTGTGGTATAGCCAATGAGTAGTGCCAGTTCTCTGGTCCACAATAGATCAGCAAGGATTTCTAACTCTGGTTTATTCAGACCAGCAGTCCTGACTCTGGAACCAACCCTAAATTTTAGCATCATTTAATGAAGAAAGTTCATGAAAATCTGTGGTGGATTTTTGTATCAACAGAGTGCTATCTGCCACTCAGTTTGCTAATGAAAACAAATTCTTGAACTCAAAATTCTTTAATAAATGCCACTTATGTATTGCTTTGTCCCCAGTCCAGCAGGATTGAGTCACAGGTTCTTTTGGATTCAGAAGCAATGTCCCCAGTCGTATGAATGCTTAACAGTAGTATGAGCACTTAACACTTTAAAAAGTAGCATAATAACATAACACAGGACAGCAGTCAATCAAGAAGACAAGAAAGCAATAGAGAAGGAAGGAAGGAAGGAAGGAAGGAAGGAAGGAAGGAAGGAAGGAAGGAAGGAAGGAAGGGAGGGAAAGAGAAAGAAAGAAGGAAGGAAAGAAAGAAAGAAAGAGGGAGGGAGGGAGGGAGGGAGGAAGGAAGGAAGGAAGGAAGGAAGGAAGGAAGGGAAAGAGAAAGAAAGAAGGAAGGAAGGAAAGAAAGAAAGAAGGAGGGAGGGAGGGAAGGAGGAAGGAAGGAAGGAAGGAAGGAAGGAAGGAAGGAAGGAAGGAAGGAAGGAAGGAAGGAAGGAAGGAAGGAAGGATGGAAGGAAGGAAGGAAGGAAGGACAGTTCTCCCAGTAAGGGAACCCCAAAGAGATGATGGTGGGTGGATCCCTTCAAAGCCATAAAACATGCAGCGCCCTCCTGGTTAGGCTTGTATTAAATTTCCATCTCATGGGGGGTTCTGACTAGCCTATACAGGCGCTGAACCAGCATTACTCACACCCCTTTTCAATGGCCTCATCTCACTGGAGTTTACCAAGGACAAATTCATTGTATCTTGTGTTTGAAATGCTTTATCTGGTTCTACCAAAAATGACACTCTCAAGGTTAAGGAGCATTTGTTTATGGCAGGTGGTGATGAGACCATCTCAAGGCTAAGGAGTATCTCTTTCCCAAGGTTTTTGGGCTGATGATGAGAAATCTCATCCTAGTCTACACAAATGTCCCACTAAGGACGGGGCAGGACAAAGCACAACCCAAGTATAACACTTCAGTAGCTAAAGTAAATGCTTGCTTAATTCTGAACTGCATGCTGAACTGTTACATGAAAATTTAAAACCATAGAGAGTTCCATGTACCATGCACCTACGGGAAAGAGGTACCCACACTATCCAAGACTTCCTTGCTAATCTTCCAGCATTTTACTCTATTTTGTAATATACGGTCTTACCATTTTCTTGCATTTTGTATTCTGCTATGGCTTTATGGCATATAAGGATGCTTTGCTTTAGAATATGGCAGCTTCCTATACAGTTATTATGATTTAATTGTTTTGAAAAATACATAAGCAATCCATAGGCTGGCAGAGCTGAAAGGAGTTATTTGTGTTCACATGGTTCACATTGCCGCATAGGCATCTGTACAAGCCATGATGATGTCAAAACAATGAAAAACTCATCAAGTTTTGTAAATGACACAATGATGTAATTTGAGTAAGTCGCATCATGATGTCATGTCACATGTAAATAATCTGCAACATTTGAACAATGATGTTACAACCCATGTATCATCCTTTGCCCCTCTTCTCAGACACCTATAATTGCCTACCTCTGCTCTAAAAGTTCTGACAAAGTCTTCAGCAATGTTCTCTACATGTATTGGACTGCAACTCTTCCTCATGCAAAGTCAATACCACCACTGACCAACTGGGCAAGGGTGATGAGAGATGCAGTCCAACACATGTGGAGGCAACAGACCAGAAAAAGCTGATCTCACCAATAATCTTTGATCAAAAGCAGAACATGCTGCTATGATACCTTTCTCACCCCATCAGTTCTCATTCTGGTCCCTTTCCCCATTTGCTCACTACCCAGGAAGACTTCAGGAGGGAATTCCTCCCTTGGACACTTAGTATCACTACTAAGGTCACATCCTTAGAAATTATTGGAGAACATCTCTTTTCCTTGGAGAAATTCAGAGAAATTTTCCCCATCTTGCAATTTCTTGGCTCACAAGTTTGGGGAATAATTTGAAAAGGACATTTGTGCCCAGCAACATATGTAAGGAACTGTAGCTTAGTGGAAAGCATGTTCTTTGCACACAGAAGGTCTAAACCTCAGTCCCAGCAATTCCCTACAAAGATCAGATAGCAAAGGATGTAAACAAATCTCTGCCTGGGATTTTGCAATGGGAACTTGCTGCCAGTCTGGAATGACAAAGCTTGGCTAGATAGGATAACTGTTTCCTGTGTTCCCAGATTGTTCCATATTCAGGCTATGCCCAGAGTGTCTTTAAATAATTTCAATCTCTCCTTTAGCCTTCATGCAAAGGTAAACATCTGGTTTTGTGCTGAAGTGAACATAGAAAGGTACAATAGGAAATGGCCCATGGGTGCTGATTAAGACAGCATCTGCTAATTAGTTTCGGTTTTAATTTTCCAATATTGCAGGTAATTACACTTATTAGAGTGAGTAAAATTAAAATGTGTGATTTTGTACTCTGCTGCTAGCTATGGAAATGGGTACCTCCATGCCAAATTTATTTCAACATAAATAGCAATCCTGTATTCCCATCATGGCATTTCGTAAAATATGTAGATGGTTGTCAGCATCTTGCAATGTTGGTTGATGTATTATGAACTGAGCAACAACTCTCAGGATTTGAGAGAAAGATTTTTTTTTAATTTATTTATTCATATAATATTTTACACACTATCCAGCCTTGGAAAACTCAGAGAAGTTTACAATGCAGAAAAAGTAAAACCAGTCACACTAAGTAACAAAAATCATAGCCCCTCAAAACAATACAAATAGAAACTTAATCCAGGTCCACCATCAATGCATATCAAAACAGTAACTTTTTATGTCTTATGAAATGGGGACAGGGTAATGGTAGTGGGCTGGACCTTAGGGGTTCCAAAATATGAGGGATATCATTGAAAAGGCATGCCACCACAGCACACTCCTTGCACCTGGGGTGGGGAATCTTGGCATCATCTCTCAAGCTGACCACTCAGGATGGGCTGAATCTGGGCAGCAAAGACAGGAATTCTGTGCACAGTAGCTGTGATTATCATTATTATTTCTACTCCTACTGTTATTTTTACTGAGTCATATAATGACTGTGGAACCCAAGATATGTACCAACCAATAGATTTAACAAGGTCACATAATTCAGACATTTCCTCTTCCTTCAAATTTACTGCTGTTATTAAATTCATTAGATCTGCAGCATTTGCCTTACAGAAGAGAAATCAGATGGAGTGAAAGACATCATTTGCCAAAGACTGAAATCCCCCAAATGTGCTTCTCAATCACTCAAACATATAAAGTTGTTTACTTCAGTTATTCAAGCAGCTACGTTCATTGATTTTTTCTTTTTTTTTCCACTTGGTCACATGGGATTTCCGCAGCTTCATCGAAAAGGTCTCATGATGGCTTACAAGAAAGTGTCTGTAGAAAAGGATCAGAGTTCCCATAGCTTTCCCAGAGTTAAAGGGTTGGAGAACACCTACATGTTTTGAAGACCTCTAGTGCATGGGGGTATGTGAGAAGAAATCATTGTAGGACAACTGGAACAAAAATATAGATGGCCAAATATGTGGTGATCTATTTCATCATGTCACATCTTAAAGACCCTTTCTGCCTTCCTTTCCATGTCTTTTGCCTTATGTCTCTGTAATAAAGTTGCACAATCTGAGATCTTAGAACTACATACTGCCTGCAAGCTGAGATCCCCAGCGGCCTCCAGAATTTATGATTAAATGTTAATGGGAAACAAAGAGAAAGTTGTTTAATACATAACTAGAGGTCTTTGCACCTGCCCGAGGTTGTTTACGCTAAGAAGCTAAACTATTCTATGGAATATCAGACCCCCAATGATTCAATTAGCCCTACCTATTTTGGAAGTTAGGAAAGTTCTTAAAGAATTAGGTATTTCAACAGGCCTTTGAAATGAAAACAAGTTGATTTTGGTCCCTCCTGCTTTTTGAATAATTTAACAATGTCAGCATTGTTCCTTTTGTATTGCTGCTCAAAAAACTTCACAGACCGATCTATGAAGTCAACATAAATCAAATCTGGGTGCAGAGAATCTTTACTATGACTGGAGAGTAACCAGGTTGACAATATTTAATGACAGTTCAATTACACTAATTTTGACCTGGTCTAACCTACTTTTTTGTGGGTGGGAGAAGTATGGCCCTTGGTACATCATTCAAAGTCCAAGGGTGGCTTTTGTTACAAAATGCTTTCTCAGCATGGGGAAGAAGAAGGCAATGCCACTGATCAGTAGTAGAACATGAGGGTCTTTTGGAACTGAGCAGCATAGACATTTCAGCAAATAAGGAAATACATTGGTAAAAAGGAGATTCTGAGCCGTAGCTTACTTGCTACAGGGTTGACCCAGCCCTCCCTTCATATCATGGCATTCCTGCCTGAGTATTTTAAAACTTACCCACTTACACCGGTATTTTAGCAAAGAAGAAAATAAAAACCTAATCCAAAGCTAACCAGCAAAAGAAAAGGGAAATAAAGGGCAGAATAAACATTTCCTTGCCTCTGAGAAGCGCTATGGGGTGCATTTAATTAATATTTGCACAGCGATTTCTCTGTTGAAATGTATTACATAAATGCAAAATAATGTGTTAAATGGACACAGCTTCCCTCTAGCTTTGATCTGTTTTCTCGAAATAAGTAGCCTTGTTTGTTCAAACTCTTCATGTGCACTGCATGACAACGTGCAATTTCACTTCTAAAAAATGCTGATTCAAAAAAAAAAAGTAAAGGTTTCTGTGCAAATTAAAGGAATAGAGCAGTTATTAGAGAGTGGCTAATTAAAAATAAATCCTGCACGTACTTTTTATTATTATTATTATTATTATTATTATTATTATTATTATTATTATTTATTTTATTTTTTTCAGCTGTAAAGAGAAAGTGCTTGTTTGGCTTAAATATACTGGACCTCATATACCTTACAGCAGTGTTCCTCAACCTTGACCACTTGAAGATGTGTGGACTTCAACTCCCAATAATTCCCAGCCAGCCAGGAGTTGAAGTCCACACATCTTCAAGTGGTCAAGGTTGAGGAACCCTGCCTTACAGTACAATCCTAAAAACACTTATCTGGAAGGGTTAAGGTAGGAACCCTGTTCAGGTGATACCAACAAGTGTAGAACTAAGTTTTGGGTGACTTCTTCACTGTCATCAGATTGACTAACAGCCATTGACATCAGTGAAAAACCAAGCAAACTGTTCATGTAAGACTATTTTGGAATTTAGAATTTTTCCAAGGTGTCCACTGCTATCACAAATATGGGAGAATGTGAGAATAAGCCAATGTTTCAGCAATGCTGAAGGCAGCCACTGACATAGCTCTAAACCTGTAACTCTTTCTAGTATTGATTGCTATTACATTCTTGATTATTCTGCCCATAAGTCAAACACCTCTGACAAGGTATTAATCATAGCTACTCTATAATCATAGAAAGCTATGATTCTGAAAGCTCTGAAGTGTGAATGTTGAAGCAGGGTAATAATAGGTGGAGAAAAGTTGGGAATGGCATGTGCTAAGCAAGTTGTAAAATATTATTTCCATTTCTACCCTATGATGGCTGGGCTCTTCAGCATATTGAAGCTTAAACTTGTAACTAATTTTGTAAGTAGATTCTCTGCACAGAAAACAGTGTGGATATTCTTGGAAGAATTTATGTTCCCATCTAACTTAAGGACAAAAGGTCATAGGGAGACCCCTGCTAGATAGGCCACCTGTCTGTCTACCCAGCTTTCTATGTCACCCAGCGGACTATTGATATATTTCACAAACTCCCAAGTTGGAGCTAGAGAGCAAGAGCCCCTTCTCTTGTCACTTCCTAGCAGCCAGTATTTATGGCCCACTTTCTGTGATTTAGGAGGTAGTAAACAGCCATCAGTAGTACTCGCCATTGATAGCCTGATCCTCCATGAACCTGTCCTCTGAAAGCCCTCTAAGCTGGTTTCCATTACTACAAACCACTGCAGGTGAATTCAACAGGGTGAATTGCACTGTGTGATAGAAGTGTTTCCCTGTGTTGATCCAAAATCTTCCTGCATTTAGTTCCAGTGGCTGACCTGGAGTTCTAAAACAGTGAGTTGTGACGGGAGGGTGGGGGAATCCCTTCTCTTCAGCCATGTTATTTACGCCATGCAAAATGTTATGTGCTTCTATCATATCTGCTTAACCTTCTCTGTTGTAAATTAAGCACCAAATTGCTGTAGTCTTTCCTTACAGGGAGCTTTTCCAGATTCCTAATCATGTTGGCTGTTCTTTTCTGTGCCTTTTCCAGAGCTATTACTATCCTTCTTAAGATGTAGTAGCCGGACCATACATAGTATGCTGAATATATGGCTCTCGCCAAGTATCACCATTTGAGAATAGCTGGTAGGAAGGCAGAAATAGGCTGGTAGGAAGCTTATAAAGGTATCCTCCTGCTTGGGAGAAAAAAAATGTGCAGGAAATTTTCTATTTTTAAAGCAAGGTCTTTTGGAAAAGAGATAACTATGCAAATGATTGCAACAAGAAAACTACGATCTCCTTGCTTTTCCAGCGATTGCAGTCACCAGGTTTTTATCAATAGTATGAGCTGCTGTGACATTTAGCCATTTAAATCCATATGTTTAAATGTAGTGAACAATTTGGGGTGGGTCTCCTTTTCCTTAAAAAAACTGAATTTTCATACGCACAGTTCTGACCACAGAAGATCCCCCCAGAGTAGCCTTCACATAACTTGCATAAATTTCTGATGAACCCATTTTACCCCAACAAGACATGTTTTTCCCATCAGAATGTATTTTTTTTTAAATGAGATAAAAATAAAAGCTGAAATGAGACCTCCATCTTTAAGGACAATCCTTCCCTTCATTTAAGTTCTGCTCCTGAAGACAAGGTCTTTTCCACCAATGAGAGCCAGTGTGCTCTAGCAGTTAGATTAGGACTCAGGTGATCTAGGTTCAAATCCATATTCAGCCAGGAGACTTAGATGCAGGCTTTGGGCTTGTTATTCTCCTTAGACTAAACTACCTCACAGTTTAATCTAAGATGTCAGTATTGGAGGAAATGTATTGTGCGGGTTGCCTTGAGGTCCTGGAGGAAACCCTGTCACTGGAATACCGTAACCGCAATTGACAACCTCTGAAGTCCCCACCCACCGAGGTTCTTTGAATTTTGACATCCATGTTTTAGTCCTTATTAACGATGGCAAACTCTACTGTAACACAAGCTGTATTTAGTCTGCTGACAACTTAATCATAACTTTCCTGTTGTCACTGAGTCTGATGAAGTATGGAAATTTAAAACTTAGGCATGAGGAAAGCTTTTAATGTGGGGTGAAAGAACGAAAAGCCACCTTCAGCAACATGATGGAACTGCATGGCCTCAAATAGATTCAAATTAGGCTCTATCCTGGTAGAGTTCTTGGGGATGTTCAAGTCGCTTCTTCTGTGCTGGGCCTTGATCTCTCAAGGAGAGCAGAAGGATAGGAAGTTAATTTGTTTCTTAACTCTCCCACATTGGACTGTAGGTGAGAGATGCCAGAACCAAATGCTTCTTCAAGGTTTGGGGTGGGGGGTTGCATGTGGAAGTGAAGCTCCAGGTTTATACCATCAATTTAGATTTTACCCTTTAGGATCTAGAAGATCTTTGGAGGACAGAGAGATGCCTTCAGGTTAATGTTGACTCCTGGCAACTGCCTGGACTAGTCCTTACAGTTATCTTGGCAAGATCTTCAGAAGTGGCTTGCCCTTGTCTTCTTCCTAGGGCTGAGAGAGAAGGACTAGCCTAAGATCAGCTAGCTAACTTTATGCCTAAGGCAAGACTAGAACTCACAGTCTGCTGGTTTCTAGCCTGGTGTCTTAACCACTATACCAAACTGGCTATCTTTCTTCTTTTTTATTTATATTTCATTTTACTTTATTATTTTATTTTGTGCCTTTGAGTCATTGTTGACTCCTGGCAACTGCCTGGAATAGTCCCTGAAGTTTTCTTGACAGGATTTGGAAGTTGTTTGCTGTTGCCTCCTTCTTCCTAGGGCTGAGAGAGAGGGACCGGCCCAAGGTCACCCAACTGACTTTATGCCTAAGACAGGACTAGAATTCACAGTCTCCTGATTTTTAGCCTGATGCCTTAACCACTGCACCAAACTGTCTCTTCTAGTAGGTCTAACAGCTCATATATCATCAGCAGCCATCTTTTGCACTTCTTGTTCTAACAGTTTTCCAACCTTCAGAAGAACACATGCCTGAGTAATGCTTTCAGAAATAACAAATGAAGACCATCAAAGCTTTCTGTTGTTTCTATGTTTCAGATTTTCTCTCTCACACAATCTCCCTCTGATACAACACTGATTCCGAAAATCGGCTTTTTGGTTTTCATTTCTCTTTCCTCATGCATGACTGTTTGAAATGAACAAAATCTTTTTGGGCTCTCTATTGTTCAGGGGTTACCCTTCTGACTTTTGCATACTGTTGATGAGTGCATCTCTACTGAATATCGTGATTTGGTTTGTTTGTTTTTTAAAGGATTTGATTCTTGGCGTTCCTGACATGTCCTTCCTCAAAGGAGAATTAACACAAATCACTTCAGCTTGTTGGGGTCATTGGCTATAATTCTGAGCCTCACACTGGGATGACTTCTTACTAAATGGGCCCAGGAGAAAATATCACATTAAAAAAGAGGCTAGTACCAGTTTTCTTGGAGACATAGAAAGCTATCTCAATCTCATCTACTTCATCTCTGTTCTCCACCTACTTCAAGACAGCTTCCAATCTACCATTTGCATTTGGATCACCAATACTACTGCTAAAGATAGAGATGCGGAACTCTTCCTCCTGGCCATGTTAGTGCTTCCCCCCCCCCGCCCCCCAAGTTTACATGGTGGCACAAAAATATGCTGGCACGCTTTGCACTACCTTCTTTGCTGAGTCCTGCTCTGCCTCAGCAATGAAGCTGACAACTGATGCTGTCCCTAAGACTTAATGCAAGGCACTGGAAGCTGTCAGATGTGGGAATAATAGCCAAAACAGTGGAGAAATATGGCTTGGCCTGCCAGTTCTCTGTTCCCATGGATTAGCTCTGTCAGATGGGAGAAATGGTGGATATGGGGAAGCATCCAGTGCCAAGAGCAGATGCCCCTGGGAAACAGTTCCCAGGGACCAGAGAGGAGGGGGTTATCCATAATCAGCCTAAAGGGGCCAATAGGATACCAATAGAAGCGAATATGTGTAGCTCAGGGTTGAACTATGGAGTCCTTAGGGTTCTCTGAGTTTGGTTCTTTTCTTGCAAACATTTTTTTACCCAGCTTGGTAACATCTAGGTAGCATTCTAGCACTGAAAATGTTACCTAGCTGGGTAACGAAACATTTGCAAGGAAAGAATCAAGCTCGGAGAACCCCAAGGACTCCACGGGGCCAATAGGAGCTGGGCAAATCATGGCCCCAATCACATCATTACCACTATCACCGGCACAGTGCTGTAGACCATGTATACAGCAAGACTTCTGTCAGGAGAAGAGGGAAAACATTACTTGACAACTAGATCAGGTAAATACAAGTTTACAAGTGCCTGTATGGTGGCTTGCAGATGAGGCAAAGGCAGCATCATGAAAATTGGACCTATAAAAATGGTGATCAGGTTATTTTCCTGCTATGGTTAGGGGATGCAAGAATGAGCTGGCAATATTCTTCTCTCCCTAGTATATCATACTGAGCCGAGCTGAGATCATCTGGATTTTTCTGTATTTCTCAGTGTTCAGGGTAGATTTGAAAAACTGACATAGCAATGTCTGCTCATTCTACAACAATAGCTGTTACGTTTCAGCATTCTATCACCAGGATGAAGAGAGATGGGTAAGCTAGCAATCCCAGAATCTCTCTCTCTCTCTCATCTATTCATTCACCCATAAATCCTACAAACACACACACACACACACACACACACACACACACACAAATGCACCTGTCCACAAACACATGAAAATCATGAGCATTTGAGATTTCAAAGCCTCACACCATGCGCTAAGCAGCAGGTTGAAAAATGGAAGCCACATACAAATTATCCAAACTCAGCCTATACATCGTCGTTTCCACAGTTCATTTGTGTTGCTGGTTTCTTTTATGGAAGTTAGTTAATTTTCTCTTTGCTGAGGATTGTTCTTGGGCTAGGGAAGGTTAGAAGCTGAGGGCTTGAGACAACACAAGTTCAATCTCATAACAATAGACAGGAGTCAACTGCTCCTCCCACCCAAAGCAAGAAGCTCACAACCCATTATTCTGCACAGACAGGAGAAAGAACTGTAAGATTGAAGTTTGATTCTGCTATATACAAGCCTTGCCTCTGAAGCTATGCAGTTGCTGAGATCTCTGCATTAATAGCTTTTCTAGCACTTTCAATTAAATTAGCTTGTCGAGAGCAGTGTCCTTGAATTGTGGTTTCTGTGGCTTCTAGCTCCAGGATTAATCAGAAAGAAGGCTGATATTGTATCTGACTCTTCACAGATATCTTTTCCCTGTCAAACCTCAGTATTTGAGGACACTGAATGATGATCATATAGGACTCACTTAGGAATAGTGAGTCAAGGCATTCCTTCCCACATGCTGATTTCAAGCTATGAAGAATTTTATAGGTTAGGACAATGCTTGGAACTGGGCCCCCAAAGGATCCGAGAGCTAGTGAAGAGGCACAACTGGTGTAATTTGATCAGAATGACTAGTTTAAATCATGACTCTAGCTAACTTACTTCATATTACATATTCAGCTTTCTACGGGGTAGTCCAATGTGCAACTCAGTGCAGTGATCTAACTGAGAGGTTATCAAAGCATGGAGTCCTGAAGCAAGACTATCTCTATCCAAGCCAGGCAGTAGCTGACATAGCAATAAAGAAATACAACCAAACCAAACTCTTTTTTTTTTAATCTCCTAACCTCTGTTTGATGCACAGAAGCCAACTGAATTGGCACCTGAATCTTGCATCAATGCTAGTGAGAGAGTAATGCTTTCTCTGTTGAACTGCCAGCATAATTGGAGATCCGGGGTTTTTTACCATGTTTAGGATCCACTAAGTCAAGCAACTGACTTATTCTGTCTAATTGTGGAGCTGGCCCTAAGAACTCAGCAAACAAAAATAAACCGGATATCTGAACCAGTAGCCCCATCATCATGCGGTAGAAACCTCAGTTGCAATGCTTACTAACTAAACAGTATCTTCCATTCCTGTTATGGAAAATGTACTAGAAACAGCAACAGTTGAAAAATTTCAGACCGCAGGGACTAAAAGACTGAGGATACTTTTAAGTCCCAAAGAAGAATATTGTCCACCATTTTGCTTCCAGCAGTGACAATCCAGGTATATCTGGAAAGTCTAGAAATAGAGGACACGGAGAGCTATTTCCACCCTGCTGTCACTCTGTTCTTCAGCAATTCATATTCACTTAGCTAGTATATCCAATAATTCTTAATTGATTATGTGCCATCAACTCAGTGTTGACTCTTAGTGACCGCATGGGTGGATTTTCTCTAGAAGGATCTCTCTCCAACCTGGTCTGTTAGGTGTTCCAATTTGCATCCACTGCCATTGTAATTGAGTCCATCCATCTTGCTACTAGTAGTCCTCTTTTCTGTCTTTCCAGCATTATAGGCTTTTCCAGAGAGCTAGGTCTTCACATTATATGTCAAGGTATGATAATTTAAGCCTAGTCATTTGTGCCTCCAGTGAGAGCGTTGGGTTGATTTATGTGATGAGCCATTGGTTTGTTTTCTTGAATATCCATGGTATTCTCAGGAGTCTTCTCCAATACCAAAGTTCAAAAGCATCAATACTCTTTCTATTCAGCTTCTTCAAAGTCCAACATTTGCTTCCATAGAGTGTCACAGGGAATACTATTGTTTGCATGATTCTGATCTATGTAGGTATGGAGACATCCTGACATTTAAATATCTTTTTCAAAGTCTTCATTACTATTCTACCACTTGCTAGTCTGTGGTGTATTTCCTGATTGCTTTCTCCTTTAATGTTGATGGTTGATTCTAAAAGGCAGAAGATATCATCATGTTGATATCTTCATTGTCAATTCTGAAGTTGGTTCATTTGCACAATCTTCTATTAAAGGTTCAGATGCTAATGGCCATTTCTATGTATAATGGAAATGAATTCTCTAAACAAAAGAACTTACAGATATATTTCAGTGACAATATCATTCATTTCAACAGTTTTGAATCTATTAGTAATCATGTCAATGGGATCATTCCACCTTCAGGTGACACTTTGTCTTGTATAACCATACATATTCACTCTATCTTTGGTAAACCTGACATACAGGATATTCTGCATTCTGTGACAGAATAAGGAACTTACAAGTTTTCTTTGGACATTCTTTTTTAAAAATGAGAATGAATTAATCTCTTATTCATGGCCTGTTGCAGGCAATTCATGTATATTACTATCAGCATATCTTAATTAAGAGTTGCAAGGCAAGGGAGAGATCTATCCCTGCAGAAATTACTTTCCATCTGATTTTTTCATAATTTGTAGACAATAATTTTTGAATTGTGATCCTCTTATTAGGGTTATATCCAATGGATCTCAACCCTGCAGATGCCAACATTATTAAAATGGGGCGTACTATATTTTACTATCTGTATTTGACTTGGGAGATTATTACTGATCTTTTGAAAACTGGTAATTTAGAATACCTATGCTTATTCATTCCCATTTTTTACAACTAATATTTAGTATACAATTTAACATAAATCAGCACTTAAAATAAATAAATAAAACATGAGATGTCTTTTGAGGCATTGATAGAACCACTGCCTTTAAAACACTTTGATTCAAGGGCCAATCTTAACAGTGTCTTTCCTAATCCATAGGTTTTCACAGGCATCATAAACATCTTGTGATAGTCTTCAACCACCTCAAAACAGAGAAGTAAGTTTTTTTTAAATAAAATATGTAGGCTTTCTCACAGATTTCCTCAGCGGGAAGCAGAGTGAAGTAAATGTTCTGTTTAAGCTCTAAGAACTCTATTCAAAGAGATAATTTACTTGCTTTAAGACTTGATTCAAAGGAATCTCTACCAAGAAGATGTCCTTGACTTGCTGCTGGGTACTGTTGAATCTTAGACTCTAGAAGCCTATGGATTTTTCAGAAGTAGGAAGATAGTTTTGCTACAAAAGGCATTCCTCTGAAAATTCACCTTTCTTTAAATAGCATGTGGATCTTAGCCAACTAAGAATTATTATAAGGAAAGTCACAAGAGGCCAATTCTTTTAAATATAACTTGGGGAGTCTAAAATGGTCCATGGATTGCATTTTCAGTCAATTTAACATAATAAAGAAATATACCACAGACTAGCACTTGGTAGAGCAGCCATAAAGGCTTAGAAAAGATATTCAAATGCCATATGTCTGTACCTACAAATATCAGAATAGTGCAAGCCATGGTAATCTCTGTGACACTCTATGGGAGTGAAAGCTGGACTTTGAAGAAGCTGGATAAGAAAGAGTATTGACACTTTTGAAATGTGGTGTTGGAGAAGACTCCTAAGAATACTGTAGACAGCCAAGGAAACAAACCAATGGATCATCAAACAAATCAACCAGGGTTCTCACTTGAGACCCAAATCACCAGACTCAGATTATCATACTTCAGACAGACCTAGCTACCTCTCTGGAGAAGGCTCTAATGCTGGGAAAGGTGGAAGAAAAGAGAAGAAGAGGATGACCAGCAGGAAGATGGATGAACTCAGATACAGCAGGGATAGGTGCACCACTGGGAGACCTGAAGGACCAGGTTAAGGGCAGACCATCATGGAGAAAATCTATCTATGTGGTCAGTAAACATTGAAATCAGTTTGATGGCACATGATCAATCAATCAGTAACATAATAAACTGTAGTCTAGTTGATGCAGAACTTGTTTCCAAATCCAAGTGAACTTATAGGGCAGCTGGCCTCTGAAGCAGGAGAAGGAAGAGGCACAATCTAAGGAATTTATTTCAGAATTTTTCAGTCCTCTACATATTTCAAATGACCTCAGATTGAGTATAGTATGACAATTTAATGGCTAAATGAACTTCTGAAACTCTTCAGGCAGCAAACAATGATAGTAATCAGTGCATTAAGGTTGGTGACTGTCTTAAACTATATCTACTTCAGTATCTTTTCTTGGTAGAAAATTGAATGCTGAAGTATTTAAAAGAGACAAAATTATGTGGCTTTCTAGACTCCAGTTATAATGTGGTTTTGTATCCAGAATCTATTGTCTTCAGTGTTGGCATAGTATATGAATGAGATGCTATGCCAAACACAGCTGCTAATTTTATTTTTTAACAGACTCTATCACCTCCCTTGATTTTGCCTTAAAAGGTTTCAATCCCCTCTGTGAAGCAAATTTGAGAATTCCTTATCCTCACTCTTAAGCAGAAAACAACACCTTCAAGGTAAGAATCACATCAGGGGTTCATAGTAAGTGATAGTCAACTGGCTAGCATCAATGTCTAAGTAAAGCCATTATGTAAATTGATTAAAAGAAAGGAGGAGGAGGAGATAGTTGGAGATTGTGTGTGTGTGTGTATTTGAAAAAGGTGGGGTATCTCCAGCTCTCTTTTGCTGGCATAGGAAGCCCAACAGCTTTTGTCTCTGGTAATATGGCCCGCAGGGAAAAGAGTAAATTGCTGGCAATTTATTCCTTTTCAAGCAATCCCACACATTTATCCTTTTCATTCTAATCTGCCAGCAGTTTCCCATAACATATGCCATTACCTCTGTCCACTCAGAAGCCATTACTTCTGTCCACTCAGCCAAACAATACTTGAGGCTCCAAAATTGCTGGATTAATGTTTTCCATTATTTTTACTTTCCAAAGCTAGTGCCTTTTTTCCTTTTTGTTTCATTTTTTTGGCTCCTGCAACAGCACAAACATTTTCTCACTGCTGATTTGGCCACCAAACTGGCAGGACGCCCGTCATCCTTCATTTACCTTATGCTGTTGTCCTGCTTTTGCCTCAGGAAAGGGGACGATAAAGAGCTGAGTCCAGCAGGAAAAAAATATGTGGCATTTTTAAGTTGATGATTCCTAAGCGGGGCCAGTCATGTAAAGTAGCCAAACCATAAACAGTAAAGCAAAAAGGGTTGGGATAGAAAGTGAAGACTTGCAAAGTGACCTTGTGTCAGAGAAATATAAAGGGAAATTACAGATCTTAGATACTTGTCTGGGAGATGTCTGGAATCAATAGGACTGTAGTAAAAAGACATGTATAATTATCCTTGCAGAACAATAGTATTTTCCGTAACACTTAGTTTAGTCCAGCGTGCTGGTTGAGGAATTCTGGGAATTGAAGTCCACACATCTTCAAGTTATGCAGGTTGAGAAACACTGAATTATATCATGCTTAATTAATAGATTTACATACCACTTTTCATCATCAATTCTAAGACCATTTAAAAAAAGATGCAAACATGATGTATTGAATAATACAATGAAAGAAGCAGTAAAAGCCAAACTCCAGATTTTAAAGAGGTCTCAGAAAATCAGAAGGTCTTCAACTTGCAGTCAAAAGACTGGAGGATGTCTAGTGCTGACCACTAGGCCATTAAAGTTGAAATGGCTTGGAAGAGACTTTAGCAACTCATGCAGGGGTGTGCATTGTCTATGGGTTCAGGGATGCTCACAAGGCATGGTCAAAAAAGTCACGATGACAGCCACAGTGGCATGATCAAAGCTCCACCTATTTTGTATGTGCAATGATACATCGATCCACATAAAAAGCAGACAGAGCTTTGATCACACCATTGCCACCGCCATCTTAACTTCTTTGACCATGCCTTGTGAACATCCTTGAACCCATGGACTATGCGTGACTTTGTGGCCCACCTAACTCATGGCATTCCTGCCCACCTTTTTCTCCTATTGTCTCCAAACCCTCTTCCTCTCTCCCATCCTTTGTAGCAAGAACTTTGTCACATTTCAGATATAAAAAGTTTGGAGGCAGAACATTTCCAATCAGGTCAGGTCATTTAAACTTCTGATAATGTCTGAATACAGTGTTTTCTTAAAATAGCTTGAAACAGGGTGTTTTATGTTTAAAATGCTTTGAATTCAAAACATGTGGAATGCCTTCATTCTCTTGTTATTAGCAATGGGGAAAAACAGCACTGCTGCTAACAATAAATGAAGTCTAATCTGTTCTTCCTCTCTGTAGATTGGAATGACACATAAAGGTAAAATCTCATCTGTATAGGCTTGTTTTAACCTATTATTGCTTTTTCCCCCCTTTCCTTTCCTTTCCTTTCCTTTCCTTTCCTTTCCTTTCCTTTCCTTTCCTTTCCTTTCCTTTCCTTTCCTTTCCTTTCCTTTCCTTTCCTTTCCTTTCCCTTCCCTTCCCTTCCCTTCCCTTCCCTTCCCTTCCCTTTTTCTTTCCCTTTCCCTTTTTCTTTTTTTCTTTTTCTTTTTTTCTTTTTCTTTTTCTTTTCTTTTTTTGTGGATGAGCATATTGGTAAATGTAGCACATTTGGTTCATTCCTTTTTTAATTCATTTATTATGAACAAATACTATCTCATCTTGTTCTCCATGTAAACACTCAAGGTGGCTTAGTTTTTCCAAATCCATAACCATCCAAATTAACACTATTCAAATCAAAAATGAAAACTGAAATAATGACTTTATTTCTGCCCCCTGATAAAGAAAATTGTAATTCAGTGTGTTTTTGCAATCCCAGAAGATGGATCATTTCGGACCCCATGCTAAACTGTCCTGTGAACCCAGCCTAGTGTCCTGCGATTGACAGACATTTTTAATTAACACCTAAAAGAGAAGCTGCTTGGCCAACAATAACAAGATAACAAACTTCCTGCTTTAACCCCAGTTAGATCATTATTTCCCACTTTTGTCTTAGCTAGGCATCCAATATCTGCTTAGACACGTAAATCATCATTAATATGTAATCTTCCTTTGCTGATGCCTAAGGTAAGCAAGAGCTAAAACTTACCCAACAAAAGAAACCCTTTTCGGCTTTGGCCCAGCCGCTTCACTCTTTCTGGAGCTACTTGGAATTGCCCTCCCCTCTTCCCCAGTAGCATGTTGGACACCTTCCAACTTGAGGAGCTCATCTTCCGGCAGCATATCTTTTAGCCTTTTGACATTGTCCATGGGGTTTTCTTGGCAAGAATACTGGAGTGGGTTGCCATTTCCTTCTCCAGTGGACCACATTTTGTCAGAACTCTCTGTCATGACCTGTCCATCTTGGGTGGCCCTGCACAGCATAGCTCATGGCTTCATCGAGTTACGCAAGCCCCTTTGCAACAACAAGACAGTGATCCATGAAGGGGATTTATTTCCATAATAACATTAAAATGGCATCAAATACAGCAATATGTTACAACACTGGAGACACCTGAAGGCTCAGTTTAATAGTCTGAATGCCCTGTTATTTTGGACCTACTGAAAAGATTATTTTATAAAGATTATAAATATTTTTCTTTTTCTCCAGAAAGATTAAAATGTGGCTTCCCCACATAACTGTATTTACAAAGTTGAGCACTTAAACAAGACTTCGATTTGCTGGCAATGCAAAAGAGCTATTCTTTATTCTTACCAAGAATCTAGTTGAAAATCACTTATGGTTCTGATTCTCTTAATGATTCTCTAGGAGGAAAATAAGTGAGAAATGTAGCTTTGGTTTCATGAATAAATATTTGTACAATCCAATGATCCTTTGCCTGCTGGAACTCTAATTGGAGCTTCATTCATTGATTGTAAAGCAAATACTAGATTGGGCAAAACAAATATTGGACTGGCCTCTGAATAGCACTCTCTTAGGACTAAACTAGCAGCAAAGGTTAGTGCTGTGATTTTGAATACCTGGAGTAGGACATTAAGCCTTTGCCAACCAAGAAAACTGCATTCCTAACTAGTACATCTGTAACCATGATGTATGTGTGTGTCAACAACTTCTTCAAGCGTCATTTCTATAAAACCAAGACAAAGCATGACAGTCAGATACATATGTGTGCACTTACACATGGATACATGCATCATGTTCTACTGGGCTGTGTGCTGGAAAACTGGTGAGAAACATCAACTGATATAAAATGCACAGAGAACTTGCTGGTTGGATGTCAGCCCTTTGAGGTAGTCCAGACAAGAAGCACAAACCATGAATACTAATGCTACCTGTTTTGCAAGATTATGGTAACAGAGTCTTGCAAGTCTGAAAGCTTCTTCCCTCCTTTACTTTTACTTTCCAGAAAATGAGGGAAGATCCCTTCTGAGATGCTTCCCACACCTCTTTTCCTTCTGTGGGCTGGGATACCTTTTGCATGATGATTGTTTAGTCTGCAGCTCTTCCTTCTGCCTCCCAAGGTCATTCCTATATGCCATTACTTTGGGAGCAGATGAGCAGAACTTTTTAGCTGGTATTATTCATACTTTTCCAGATCCAATTCAAGGTGCTGATTTTCTCCTTAAAAGTCATAAGAGAAACAAGGTATCTTAAGGTCTACCTTCTCCCATGCATGCAACTTGCTACAGGTAATCCTTGCTTAACGTCCATTTGTTCAGTGACCATTCAAAGTTACGACGGTGCTGAACGAACGGACTTACAACCAGTCCTCGAAGTTCTGGCCGTTGCAGTATCCTCACAACCTCATGAACAAAATTCAGGCCCACCCACATTTATAACTGCCCTCCCTGCTGCTGCCACCCCCCAGCTGACCTTCATTCTTGTCTTCACCTACCTCCCCTTCACTGGGCTCACCATCCTGGCCACATGTAGGAGAAGCACTTTGGAAACATCCCACAGGTAGGTGGGTGAGAGCTACAGGCAAGTGGGTGTGTGCTGTGCCATGTGCTGTGCACCACTACTGGCCATATCCTTCTTTCATGGCCAGCTGGTGCAAAGCTAGCTTGCCCTCTTGTGGTGTACCAGTGCAATAAAAGAACTAGCAATTGGTGGCGCCAGAACATCTATCATGTGTAAAAAACATTGTAGACTCCCTGGCATGTATGCCATATGCTAAATAAATAAATAAATCTATCTTTCATGCACCAGCCAGGTTCTTTCATGCTGGCCAGGTTCTTTTGGTGTGCAAAACAAGGACCTGGCTGCTGTGCAAAAGAAGGCCCCAGCTGCACCAGCGTGAAAGAAGGCAGTGCTAAAGGAAGCCACATCTGGTAATGGCATGCACTGCGGTGCATTGGGCAATGCGGTGGGCAGGGCTGGGTAGCAGTGGCAGCAGGTAGGTGGGTAGCCAGAAGGGTAGAGATGGGGGGAGATAGGTGGATGGGGGAGTGGAAGTGGAGGCAGTCCCTCACCTTCTTCCAAGAATGGCTTGGATCCAGGTGGGTCCTTGCCTAACACCTGCACGGGACTCGCTCAATTACAGCAACTGAGATTGCTGGAACTGCCGTCGCTAAGTGAAACGTGATATTTCACTTAGCAATGGAGTTGCTAGTCCCAATTAGGGTCATTAATTGAGGACTACCTGTAGTATGCTCCATTCTACTCCAACAGGCCTGATCTTGATACCTCTACCAAATAAAGCTCAGAAGGAACAGGGCTTGCTTAGAGGTGGTACCAACTTCATGGAATGAGATTATGTGTCATTAAGGAGTGAGAGATTGAGATTTAGTTCCTGCTATGGGAGAAGTCAAAGTGAAAATTTAGAGTGTGCCCTTCTACAGTGAGTGTTGAAGTACTTGCACTTCTTCTCCCCAACAATTTTATACTCCATATTGTCCCATATTAATTTTTTTTCTTTCATATCAGAAGTATTTATAAGATGTTTGTCATGTCTGTTTCCACGAACATATAGTTCTATGCTTCAGAGTGTATTCCTTTTTCAGCTCAATAAAAACAGATCCCACAAAGTTAGCAGTGGTGGGTAGGAGGGGGGAATCTATATGGGAGACACAAAAATGATTATGGATGATGTACAACCTTGCTCATTTTCTTGGGCATGAATTGTAAGGAAGAATCGTTATCCTGCAGCCTGGCCCACCCCCTTGGAAGGAAGGAAGGAAGGAAGGAAGGAAGGAAGGAAGGAAGGAAGGAAGGAAGGGAGGGAGGGAGGGAGGGAGGGAGGGAGGGAGGGAGGGGGGAGGGGGGAGGGAGGGAGGGAGGGAGGGAGAGAGAGAGAGAGAGAGAGAGAGAGAGAGAGAGAGAGAGAGAGAGAGAGAAAGGCAGGCAGGCAGGCAGGCAGGCAGGCAGGCAGGCAGGCAGGCAGGCAGAGAAAAAAATAGATGGACTCTGTGAATGTATGACATCCCAAGATCCAAACTGCATGCCACATTCTATATAACTTTGCCCTTTTTTATTATTAAAATACACATCTCAAAATGGAAATTGTGGTTACTCTAAGTCTGCAATCATTTTGATTGCTAAGACTATAGTAAACATATATTAATTAGCTGCCTCGGTGACTAATGGACCTGGATGGGTTCCAGAGGGAGCTGGGGGTTGTTCCTGTTGGTCTGCTGCACGGTCCATCTGAAGCCTTGGTAGCCGCTTGGAATAAAGGGGTGGCTGAGGCTTTGGATCGGATTGCACCCATGTGACTTCTCTCCTCTCAGGGATCCCGGCACTCTCCTTGGTTTACGGAAGAGCTAAGGGAGAGGAAGTGAGAGAAGAGACATCTAGAACATCGCTGGCTGTCAATGAGGGACAAACCCAACCAAACACAGGTTAGAGCGGCTATTTATGCCTACTTAGCAGTGATAAGGGCAGCAAAGCATCATTACTTCTCTGCTCTTATTGCATCTGTGGATGGCCGCCCCGCAGCCCTGTTTTGGGTGACACAAACCCTCCTGGATAAGGGTGGCTTGGAGAACCTTCTGCAGGGACTTGCGGAGGAATTTTCTCGGCATCTGTCGGATAAAATCGCTCGGATTCATTATCAGTTGGACGCTGGCTTTACTGCAGGTCCAGTGGAGGTGCCTAGGAAGGAGTCTCACCCTGTTATCTGGGAATGGTTTGAACCTGTTGGACCTGAAGAAGTGGACAGGGTCCTTGGAGCTGTGAGCTCAGCCACCTGCTCTTTAGACCCATGCCCCTCCTGGCTTGTGAAAGCAGCACAGGGGGTGTTGTGCAAATGGTTAATGCATCTTTGAGTGAGGGGGTTGTTCCCTCACCTCTTAAAGACACCTTGGTTCTCCCCCTCCTTAAGAGGTTATCACTAGACCCTACTATACTGGACAATTTTCATCCAGTATCTAACCTCCCCTTTTTGGGGAAAGTGATTGAGAAGGTGGTTGCACAACAGCTTCAGAGGACTTTGGATGAAACAGATTATCTGGATCCCTTTCAGTCTGGATTCAGGCCTGGGTATGGGACAGAAACAGCATTGGTTGCGCTTTTGGATGATCTCTGGCGAGGGCAGGATGGGGGTTGTTCATCCATCCTTGCCCTACTTGACCTATCAGCAGCTTTTGATACCATCAACCACGGTATCCTTCTGGATCGGCTCAGAGGATTGGGGGTGGGCTGCACTGTGTTGTGCTGGTTCACCTCCTTCCTCCAGGGCCAACTCCAGTCAGTGGTGGTTGGGGAGGAGAGATCCCACCCTCGGCTCCTGTTATGTGGGGTGCCACAGGGTTCACTGCTCTCTCCCCTCCTATTTAACATCTACATGAGGCCACTGAGTGAGCTTATCCATTGCCATGGGATACAGCATACTGATGATACCAAATTAGACATCTCTGCCCCTGGCAAATCCCAGTGCCTGGAGGCAGTGAGGGTCTGGATGGGGAACAACAGGCTTCAACTGAACCCTGGCAAGACTGAGTGGCTGAGGGTTCTGGGGTCTTCTGGTGCTAGAGTTATGTCATCTTTGGTACTGAATGGGGTTGCACTGCCGCAGACAGACCCTGTGCGCAATCTGGGGGTCCTCCTGGACTCATGACTCCTGCTCAAAGAGCAGGTGGCAGTTGTGGCTAGGAGGGCCTTTGCATAGCTTTGTGTTGTGTGCCAGTTGTGCCCATTCCTAGATCAGAGAGACCTAATCACTGTCACTCATGCCCTGGTCACCTCCCGTTTGGATTTCTGTAATGTGCTGTACATGGAGCTGCCTTTGAAGAGTATCCAGAAGCTTCAACTGGTGCAAAATGCAGCAGCGCAGGCAGTTTTGTGTGCCCCTAGAGTGCTACACTTCGCAAGCTGTACTAGTTGCCAGTTTGCTTCCGGATCCAATTCAAGGTGCTGTTTTTGCCCTTTAAAGCCTGTCATGGCATGGGCCAGGTTACCTGAGGGAATGCCTCTCCCCAATTACATCTGCCCGTCCCATCAGATCTGGCAGAGAAGGCATGCTGCAGATCCCATCTGCTAGAGAATTACATCTGGTGGGTCCCAGGAGGCGGGCCTTCTCTGCTGTGGCCCCGCCTTGTGGAATCTCCTCCCCCTAGAAGTGAGATTAGCTCTGTCCCTCTTAACATTCCTAAGTCCCTCAAGTCCCTCCCAGGGGACCAGGGAGATCTTACGATGGCTCCCTTATTAATTTTATCCCCTCCTGTTTTGTGTGTTTTTACTGTTTTTTATATGTAGTTGTTTTTATGTATTTATTTTTTAATTGTTGTACGCCGCCCAGAGTCACCATGTGTGAGATGGGTGGCTATATAAATATGATAAATGAATAAATCCTTGCTGGCTCCAACTGGCTTTTGATGCCAAAAATAACAGGGGATTTCTTCTAACTACTTAAGCAGCTACAGTAAATAGCTTTGACTGAAATGTTGCTTTTGGTACCGCTTGAAAATACACACAGTGGTTTAGTTCATAGAGTGATGTATATGTGTTGGACATTAAGCTGAGGAATAAAATTGAGTTTCCCAACATTCTTTCCCTTTATTGTTATTAAAATCAATAATCCACATAAAAACATAAAACCAAACACTTAACAGTCAGGGACACACTATGATGGTGTATTTTAATCACAGGAATACTGAATTTAGTCACAGTACTAGTTACGTTAGCCCTGGAATCAGAAAGTAGGAACTTTAGATAATAAAGTCTTGTTCATCTTGGAGACTGTCTCAAAAGAGGTGAAATGAGAGAATTCTGTACGTCCCTATAGATACAATGACATAGTACTACATAGGCAATAATTTCAATCTTCTCCGAACCACCAAGGGATTTTGGAGTATCTGTCCAGTAGGAGCACTGATTTTGATTGATTGATTGATTGATTGATTGATTGATAGATTGATTGACTATGTGCCATCAAGTTGTTTTCAACTCCTAGTGACCACATCGATAGATTTTCTCCATGACGATCTATCCCTAACCTGTTCTTTCAAGTCTCCCAATGTGCACTCACTGCCACTGTAAGTAGGATCATAGATGGTAACTAAGCTGGAGATGGTGAGATGTTCAATTCAGGTAGTCCTCAACGTATGACCACAATTGGGACTGGAATTTCCATCACTAAGCAATACGGTAGTAAAGTGTGATGTCACATGACCACATCGCTTAGTGACAGCAATCCCGGGCAGTCCTGGTTGCTGGCATAACCTGAAGACACACGGGTAGTTAGCCAAGGACCCACCCCAATCCAAGCCATTCCCAGCTTGCTCCCTCCCAGCCCACAGCCTTGATAAGGTAAGGGACTGCCTCCCCTTCAATTCACCCAACTGCCTATTTCTCCCCATCTCTGCCCTTTTGGCCATCATGCACCCTGCCTTGTGGGGCAGCAAGTAGTCCCAGAACTGTACAGTATGGGGCTGCTTGCCATACTGCAGCTCAGGGGCTTCTTGGCAGGTCATGGCTCTGGAGCTGCAAGAAACCCCTTAGCCGTAGCACAGAGTGAAGCTGCAGCCACCCTGGAAGCCTCAGCTACCCCAGACCAGCCCAGCAGTGCAGTGCAAAGCCACCCCAGTCCAGTCCCATCCACAGCCTTCCTCGCCACCCTGCACTCTGAGGCTCCTGTCACCCTCTGCTCTGACACCCCAGTTGACCTTCACTGTCTACCTTCTTCTTGCTCTCGCTGCTGTCACATGACTGTGCCACTTAGCGATGGCTGTTCCAGCCATCCCAGTTGCCATCATTAAGCAAGGACCACATGGATCGTTAAGTGAGGACCTCATGTGACTGCAACTTCTGACTTCCTGCTGGCTTCTCCATTGACTTTGCTTGTGGGAAGCCGGCAGGGAACATTGGAAATCATGATCACATGACTGCGGGAACACTGCAATGGCTGGAACTCCAAGGGCCAGTCGTGGATCCCCCTCATTCAGCACGGTCACAAGTTCGAACAGTCACTGAATGAATGGACGTAAGCTGAGGACTACCTATACAATATGAAGAATATCTGTAAGTTCTGGGCCATCAAATCGAACCCAAACTAAGTGTTTAGCAATTAGTCCTTTTCAAACTCTCTTTTTCTTTTCTTATTTGAATGCAAAAAACAACTTTGACTAAAGATGTCTGTCTGGAAAATGAATTATTTTTGTATGTTGTCATATATGCGCAATCTGCCTACAGTTTCTACAAAGAGAATATTTGTCGGAAAGATGATTGTGCAAATGAACATGCTGCTTGATACATGCACAGACACCCCTCACCGCTAGAAAAATTCAAGGCTGCCATCAAAATAATCACTGAACTTTCATACCAAGAAAACAACCTTCCCATTTTAAGAGATGTGTATGGAATGATTGCTGAAGGAACATTTTAGCACCATTTTTATGCTTGCAGTTTCCAACAATGTGAAATGATCTCACAATATTATGCTCTGTGTCATGCAGACTATGAGAAATGGGTTTTCAGATTTCTGATTTAATCTTGCACTCAAGAAGTTTTAAAGGATTTTATCTGCAGGGTCATTTCAAGGTTGAAAGAGTGATGGGAAATATGTAACCCTAACCCTAACCCTAACCCTAACCCTTGGATGAGGGGTAGGATAGAAATCAAATAAATAATGCAAAAGAGGATAACTTAGTTCTTTTGAAACTGCAATGCAAAACACTAGAGGAGACTGCTAGATCAATATAGTCGTGAGATTTGCTAGATGTCAGTTCTTTGCTTTCTTCTTGGAAAAAAAAATATACTTAAGTGTCATAACTAGGGTTAATTCTAAAATGATAGGTCAATATATTCAAATGTTAAAACCTGAGAAAATTAATAAGAACGCTACAACTTGATGAGGAAGCGAATACATTCGTAATATGTCCTGCCATTCCTCACTTTTGTTAAGAAAGAAACACAGTCAGAATGGGTCATCAATATTTTAATCACATCTCTTTCTTAGGTCCTAATTCATAGCTCATTTCAATATATTAAGTAAAGTGGCTGGGATCTGTTTGTTTTTATTTTAGACATTTATTTTAGGCTATCTATTTATTACCATTCTAATTACTCATTCTGTACAAACCTTGCAGTCTCAGGCTGATTTTTTCAAGTATTTCTGTGAAGGACATTACTATAGAAAAAATGATGTGAAATTGATTATCTGTGTTATTTTCCCAAGTATAAGTGTAGATTGCTGGATTCTTCTTGGAAATATTACTAGAGAACATGACTTCTGTGAGTAAACAGTAAAGGTATTACCATGCATTTTTGCTCAATGGTGCAGGCATCCTTTTAAAAAACATAAATAATAAAATTGGCCAACATTTTTCAGGTTTGCCAGATTTTATGAGTTTGGTAACCTCATTTTATGATAACCTAGTGATCCTTTGTAGTCCGATGAAAAAATTAAATTTGGGGATGTTGTAGACACTCTTGGCCTACAAAGGTACTGGTAGAAGTTCCTTCATTAAACTGTGAAGTGCCTCTTCTGCTAGATGATTACCATGTTTACCTCTGAAGAATCCTCAAGATCTTTCAGGAGGCAATGACATCCCAACCAGCTGTTAGAGAACAGCTTGAGACAAGACTTCTCCTAAAGAGAACCCAGCTGGAGATGATAATTTATGGAATCCAGTGTCCTTCTAGGTCCAAGAGAGTAAAAGCAATTGAAGCTACTAGTGCAAAGACATAGCAAGAGCAGGCACAATTAGAATTTCACCAACAAAGCTATTAGATCACATCAAGGGGGAAAGCCCTGCTCTGCAGATTTAAACCTGCCTTCTGACCTTCTTCAGTGTCCTTTACAATTCTCATTCAACCCTGAATATCTCATGGATCTCTTGAATCCAGAACTATGTATCAGGACCCTTTGACTGATTCATGACTTTCTCTCCTTGTCTACTACCAAATTAAGAAAGACCTGACTACAAAGAGCAGACTACGCTACCTGTAAGAACTTATTACTCTCAGGTTTTCTAATCAGTATCTTTTGTTTTGCTTTGCTGTTTTTCCTCTGCATTAGACCAGCTATGCCAATTACTTAAGAGTGATTGATAGCAATTATGGCTGTAAAACAGGACAGATTGCAAGCAACATTCTAATCACTCTTGGCAATAAAATAGAGGAGTTATGATAACAAAATGAGATGCTATGTGCGCAGCTGATTTAGCTCATGGTATCTATAGCTGTTGGGGAAATAGAGCTTACAGCAAAATCCTCACCTCATTGGAAGACTCCAACTGCTCTTCTACAAAAAAAAATATAATAATCAGAAGTGAGCAGACATTTTACTGGCTTTCTGAGCCAGAATTTGTTGCGTATGAAAGATCTTCCTTTTGATCCCAACACAAGCAATGTTTCTTATCAGTTTGATGACAGTGGTTAATGCTAAGTAAGTTCTCCTCATTTATTCGTTCAATTTTTATGGCCACCCATTTGCAGAGTGACTGATTTCAGCAAAGTCTAGTTCTGAATAACACATTGAATTTTATAGCCCAACTAAAGTGAATGTATGAAGATGCTTTAGAAGCAGCTTCAGCAAACTGGAAAATAAAGTATCTGAGACAGGGAAATCAGCTTGCAGAAGAATACATTGATGACATTTAGCTTCTATCAGAGAGTTTAACTTGGAATGAATTAGCCCTTACAGATCAATTTCAGGACACATTGCATGTTGAGATTTCACATGAATTTGTCAGGGCCCAGTCATCTCTTAACAAGACCTATGTTGTTGTACTAGCACATTAGTGAATGATTGGAAGGGCGAAGGAGATCTTGTCACCATGAAACTTATGGGGACAAGGAGCTAATGACTGAGACATTCCTAAGGTTGTGACCTCTGCCTTAGGAGAATCTCCTTATTCATGTTTTTTTCAGAACTCTCTGGATTGTTGATTAATTGTCCAGTTGTGTGAACTACTGATAAATTCCACTGGTTTACTAGATCATGAGCAGCATGTCTGAATAATGTTATAGCCCCTCCAGGCTCATCATGTTTGCCAAGGTGAAAAAGTCTGTCTACAATAGACTGGGATATTGCACCTTGGCAGCTGGCATCCAGAAAAATTCCTTTAAAAAAGAGATGGTACTTGTGTGGTAACCAAATACAGGTGTGTAAAAGATATACAGAATCTTTTAGTCTTTGCCAAGTGCATCATTCCCAACTTTTCCAAGAAGATGCAACTGTTTCCAATTTGCTGCAAACTTAATTACAGTTCCATGAGATAGAAGCTCTCTAGCTGTTCCAGCTTCTGAAACAAACCTTTATCTCCCAGCCAATTCTATGTTACCAGGATCCAGAAAAGGTCTCTGTGGTGAATGCAGATGCCTCTGTCTAGGCAATTGGTAAGGTGTTCATATAGTCATCTAGAAAGGACCCCCTTGCATTTTTCCCTTCAGAAAACTCAAACTGATTACATAAAATTACAGTAGCTGAGAGAAAGCTTCTGGTCATTATATCAGTTTTGGGACCTGGGGTCATCTTGAAAGGGGCTCATTCAATCATCACTAGGTACTATAATCAAAACGAGAGTATTTACAAGTTGCAGAAACCAGAACCTTTTTTGTCTTTAAGTTCAACTTTACAATATCTTATGTTCCTTCTTTCTTCATTAAACAAGGTGATGCCCTTTCTCAAAACCAAGGACCAGGATGAAGCCCTCCTTTCCTTCAACTTTTATCAGAAAACTTCACAGCTACCAAACAGCCTGTATCCTTATTGGACAAGATTTCAGCTTTAATCAGATCCATATGTTGAGCAATTCCAAACATCTTCTGATGAGGAAATCACCTGTTATACTTTGGCCCCTGGGATTTTGGTTAGGGTTGTTTGTTTGTTTGGCAACCAAGATTTGTTATATGTTCTGCTTAGCAATGTCAGTGAAGCATTTGGACCATGCAAATTTGTGCAGCTGTTTTCCAGGAATTCTGGTAGCAACAATTCCATGCAGATGTGTACATTATATCTAGAACAAAACGAAAGCTATATTCACTGTTAAAACCACTGTTAAAACTACTGAGCTCAAGCTCAGATACTTTGGCCACCTAATGTGAAGAGAGGACTCTTTGGAAAAGACCCTGATGCTGGGAAAGATGGAAGGCAAAAGGAGAAGAGGACGGCAGAGGATGAGATGGTTAGATAGCATCACTGAAGCAATGAGCATGAAATTGAGCAAACTCAGGGAGGCAGTGAAGGACAGGAAGGCCTGGCACAATACGGTTCATGGAGTCATGAAGAGTCGGACACGACTTAACGACTGAACAACAACAAAACCACTTTGTTTTCTTCTACAGACTCCCTTGGTCCTTGATGATCAGCTTCATTGAATTCATTATGATTTATCCCTGTGAGAAGAAACGTCACAGTGAAGTTTCTTTCTTGTATTGATCTTGTCAGCAAAACAGACTTAGTGGTTCATAGCATAAGATTTCCACTTTTATGGACTGCCTGAACAGTTGCTTTTTGACCAAGGCTCACAATTTGTAGAATATCTTTGGCAGGCTCTGTTCTGGTTCTTAGATGAGCAGTTTCACATATCCTTAATATCTTATCAGCAATTGGATGGGGAGATGCAATGGACCAATGAAATATCTGGCCTGTATTTATATTGTTATGTAATTTTTAGTTGAATTCACTTGTAATAATTCAATACATGACTCCACATGATAAACCTCATATTTTGCTAATCTTGGTTACCATCCCATTTCTTTTCATCTGCTTTACCTCAAACTTCAGTTCTGCTATTAACTAGGCATTGTCAGAGTTACAGGCCCAGCATCAGGTCCTCAGTGATGATCATTGATCATTGATGAGGACCTCAGACATTTTTTTTCAGGTCACCATTGGCAACTGTGGCCAGTTTTGTCCACTGAGGAAAAAGATCTGGTTATCTATCCAGTACCTGTCCACTCAGTGTCCACTCCAGAAACTTGCCAATATTATTTGGGGTTTCTCCCATTGTCACCCAGGTCAATGCCATGACTCGTAGCAATTATGGCTCTAAACAGAACAATGATGCATAGCGAAAACACCACAGTAATGTTGGTATCTCCATAGTACTATTTTGGTCTTTAAGGCAAACCAGACTTCATGGTCAAGAACAGAAGGCATAAAGGTAGTTTTGAGCTTTGATTCACACAGCATTTTGCATCTTCTGTCTACCATGATGGTGGTGAAATGTTGGTGCACCACACCTGTGAACAATTCTTTGTATGAATAAAAACAGCCTCACTTGATATACCTCACTACATATGTGGATTTTTTTTTAATGTATCAAAATATGAAGCCTTCTGTTAGCAGTGTTCATTTTGTCCTTCTGTGTTCACTGCAATTCCTGTTTAGAAGCTGTATATGGTGCAGTCCATAGCTCTGAGAATCTCCTCTGCATCTGACTATGAAAATTGGCACATTGCTTTTTGCAGAGTTCTGATGATGCTGAGTGTTCAACAAAACATCATCCAGCTAAATGCAGAAAAGTGCTGCCCGCTGGAGAAGGATGTAATTTGAACATTGTCAGAGGCAATTGAATTATTTGTTCATTAGGATGTCTCTCCCCCTCCTTATTTCCCCAAGTGAGCTCTTTTGCCACATTAACTGAAGCATTTGCCTTGGAGAATAGGCGCATATGAGAGGTTGCTAACTGCACATAACAAGTTGCTAATCATGAGGAAATTATAATGGCTTTTTCATGGTCCATTGTCATTTAGTTATCTTCATGCAACGACTACCCTCTATGTGCAAATGTTCCCATTAGCACAGGGGCATAAAAGGCCAATCTATTTATTTTTCAGTGTGCAATTGCTGTGGAGGTAAAAGGGCTAGGTACACATTACAGGCTAATGTGGTTAACACTGTTTCAGTCCTGTTTTTTAATCATCGAAACATCTTCAGCTGTGGGCAACTGAGGACAGACATGTAGCAGGGGTGCTTAACTGCTTCCTTGTTTTGCCAACTTGGATTTTTTTGTCCCTTAAAAGGATGCCAGAGATGCCGGAGAAAATCTGAAATTCAGGGCATGAAATCACTTTTGGCTTAAGAACCATTTGATAGTGGAACCAATGACCTGGAGAAGTGGTGGACTCCTGTTTGCTAGAAGTTTTTAGAAGCCAGAGAGACATCTTTCAGGGCTAATTTCATTTGGATTCCTGTACTAAATCAGATGGGCTAAACACCCAATTCTAACTCTGATTCTGTGACTCTATGGAATAGCCCAGGGTTGTTCTTCCTGTGCTCCATCTATTCTAAGTCATTCCAGAAATCCTGCCTCCACTCTGGGCTTCTATAACCACTGAAAAAGAAGGAGGCAATCAGACAAGGTATTTGAATTTGAGTACTGTGAAAGAGCTGATAAATCTGTATCAGACACATCTGAATAGGGAGCCAACTTGGGCCAATACCTTGAATTGTATTTTTCCTTTCTGTTTTCAGCGTTTTATTGGTGCTGTATTATTTTCCCTGCAAGTGACAGGATTCTTGCTGTCAGCAACATCAGCCAACTATCAGACAAGGTTAAGAGACATTGCTTTCATTTACCTGCTTTGCTGTATATCAACATTAATTTAAAATTCAGTTCTATATTTGTTAGCATTCCCTTGCTATGAGTTGAATCTGGCACATGTCTTTTGAAGTTGTGCCTTTTATTCTGATTTAAGATAATGGCTACTCAGTCATTTTCTAAAAGGTCTTCCTGAAGAATTCTTTGTAAGCTAACTTATAGCTGACCAAAACCCTAAAGTCGCTCTAAATGGCAAACAATTTGCTACTTACAAATATACCATGAAAAAGTAATCATCACAGGACAGAATGACAATCTGCAGACATAACCATCCCTAACTTTATGAACATTATTGAATGTTTAATTGCTTATTAAGGTCTAAGTATTATGTGTTTTTTTGGGTCAATGACCATAACAATGTTTTGATTGGATTGGATAGCCTTGATATAAAAATTGTGTGTGTGTGTGTGGTGTGTGTGTGTGTGTGTGGTACAGGTAGTCCTCGCTTAACAACCACAATTGGGACTGGTAACTCCATCACTAAGTGATGCACTCATTAAGTGAGACACCACATGACTGCAACACAGTCATGGTCATTAAGTGAGATATCATGTGACCTCCAGCTTCTCCATTGATTTCGTTTGTTGAAGCCAGCTGTGAAGCATGTAAACGGCGGTCATGTGACTGTGGGACACTGCAGCCATTGTAAATGCCCACCAGTTGCAAAGCGCCCAAATCTCAATCACATGACCACGGGGACTTGATGATGGATGTAAGTGCAAGGACCAGTCGTAAAGTTACTTTTTCAGTGCTGTCATAACTTTGAACAGTCACTAAACAGGGCAGTTGTTAAGGGAGAACTACCTGTAATTCAAGAGAGATGAAGTGCAACCAGTGCTGGGGATTCAACTATCAAAACAATCTAAACCTACCTATTTTTCCTGCAACTGTGGGCTCGATGTGAGTTTTATCTTGACTTATCATTTTTCTAAGCTAAAAGGACTCTCACCATTCAACTCTTCTCCTAAAGGTCTTCCAATGCTTTGATTATTTCAGCTGTACTTTGTTATAGGTCAAATTAACACGTCTTGTGAAAGGGATGTTTTCTTTGTGTGTGTGTGTGTGTGTGTGTAATAGGAGGAGCTTATTTAAGAAGCATGTGTGATCAAACGAGAGAGAGGATCAAGAATGAATAGGTTCTGAATTATTTTGGACTGAACACAAAAGTAAGTGACCAGTTCAAACACAGTTACCTTGAAGCAGTCCAACCATATAGAGAGACTATTCAATTCAATTTCAATATAGAGAGAATAAATGAGGATTGAATTGTAAAAAGAGAGAGACAGACAGACAGACAGACAGACATGAAGAAAAAAGGAAGGGGGAAGTTTGATAAATCTGGTTGGATGGAGTTAATGGATGGAGCTCAAAAAAAAAAAAGGTGGAATGGAGAAGTTTAAAACACCAAAAAAAAGTAATGTGTGAGTCAATATATGGACATGATGGAACTGTGTATAAGAAGAGAAAGGTGTGGAGATCTAGAGTGAATGATGCTGGTGTAAATCAGATGTAGTTAGATTTCCTTTCCTTTACTCTTATTTCCTGCTTTAATGTCTATGGCTAATTATTTCTGCTTTTTTCTTAACACTGTGTACCCCCAAAAAGGAATAGTGTGATCGATGTATATGCATGTTGGATTTTTTTTTTAGATTTCCTTTTTAAAAAAGTGGAAGGAAAAAAATACTATTTGTCTGCTTACCTAAAGAATTATATGAGATGTCCTCCCCCCCACCCCCCCGCCTTGCCTCCCGTAAGGAGATCCACACACTCTGGTTATGTTACCAAGTTTGCCATTAGAGGAAAAAGCAATAAGTAAGCCGTTATGAGCTACATAGAGAGTGATCAAAGGCAAAGAGTTGGCGGTTGGCTTGTCTTGGACGGTGCAGCCATTGATGGTGCTGTGAGACAACCTTGGTTTAGGAGAGGAAATGGAGCTCAACTCAAGAGTCACCTAACAAAATAACTCGATATTCTTGGACTCCATCTGAGCGCAAAACTGCCCTGTAGCCTGGAGAAATTAACTCAGTTGGTGAGGAGAGTGACTAAATAGACCTTCCTGCACCTCCACACTTTGGAGATTGTCATGCCTTATTTGTTATTTTTATTCAACCATTATAATTTTAAAAATGCCTTTGTTTTTTTGAAAATAAAATACACTTGGTCTCCCACTTTGGCTGTTTTTCAGATTTCCTCTTTGTTCAGATAAATGAATAAATAAAACTCTGCAGGAGAGTCCATATAAAAAAGGGTGAGGCTTCATTCAGATGGTTGCAACTGCCATCATGACTTTTTTGACACCCCCCCCCAAAACACCCGTGCTTCTCCAAATACTTTTTTGAAAAAATTGCGCCCTAAAGGTATCCTAGAGATCGATGGATAAAACAACTGACAATCCTTTTCCAGTTATGCTTGAACGCCGTTGTGTTGTAGGGAACTGAATGGAAATTGCACACCCAAATAAGCAAACAGTTGCAATAATTTTTCCTCACTGCACTTTATATTATATTTCACCTATATTAGGCGGTAACATATTATTATCTGAACTTATAAAAGCAATCCTCATAGGGAGAGGATTACATAATCTAAAGTCAGAATTTTTTATTAATTCAGGTCAAAACGTCAACACTGCCGAACTTTATTCTTTATTTTATTAAACAAAGGAGACACAAAACGAAAGAAATGTATGTGTCATGTGTGCAGAGACATTAACACTGCCTCAGCTTAGATCTTTACAGCTGCACAACCAGAGTCAGTTATTTAGTTAAATGAGTTCTCTGAAATGTAATTATATATTTTACCATTAAGTGCTTTTAGGGAAGAAAAACATTCACGCAACTTAGTAAGCTGAGTTAATTTTTCTTTGTTAAGATGTTAGGACTTGTTTGGTTTGGTTTGGCTTTGTTTCTTAGCATGTTGTTTAGTTTATTTATTTATTATTTGTTATAGCCGCCCAACTCCAGTGGACTCTGGGCAGTATACCAAACCAAAACATCCTTAAAAACAGATAAAACATAAAACCACACAAACATCCTGGACTAAAAAGATCTTAAAAGCAACACAAATAAAAAAAAAAACAGGGACCCCCAAAATACAATAATACATTAATCCCAGGCCAGGGACCAAAGTCCAGTTTTAAGAGATTTCTGAAACCCTAGGAGAGAGGATGCCCTCCTTATATCGGGGTGGGGGTGTCCTCTTCCAGAGGGTGGGGGCCACGACAGACAAGGCATGCTTCCTTGGTCCTACCAGATGGGAACATTTAATAGAGAGGACCTGAAGTGCACCCACTCTGCTGGGGTGGAGACAAGGGATTGGAGATAAGCGGTCCCTCAGATGTCCTGGCCCTATGCCACACAGGGTTTTATAGGTAATAACCAGCACCTTGAATTCCACTCAGAAGCTGACTGACAGCCAACGAAGCTCACGCTGCAGTGGTGACACATGGGTATACTGAAAGGTGCCCATTACTGCTCATGCTGCTGCATTTTAAACCAGCTGTAGCTTCCAGGTGATCTTCAAGGGCAGCCCCATGTAGAGTGCATTGCAGTAATCCAGTCATGAGGTGACCAGAGCATGAGTTACTGTCTGAAGGGCCTCCCAAATGAGGAAAGAGCAAAACTGGCAGACCAAATGAACCTGTACAAAGGTCCTCCCGGCCACAGGTGGCAGCTGCTCTTCTAGCAGTAGAAGCAAATCCAAAAGGACCCCCAACCTGCGCACCAGTCTTGAATGGAGAAGTTCAACCCCATCCATTGGAGAAGTAACATCCCTGACCCCCAGGGACCAAACAGCTACATCCACTCAAACTTGCCAGGATTTGAGTCAAAGTTTGTTCCACCCCATCCAGACCCGAATAGCCTTCAGACATGGGTTCAACCAGGGCTATTCTTATGTTCCTACATTCTTCTACAGATTCCATCCATTCAACAGAATTGCAAAACATCATTCCTCATACTTGTAGGATGCCATTTTTGGAGCTGGTGTTTCTTTGGAAAGAAAAGAAGGCACCATTTTGCAAACGGCTCCAACTGAAGAGGCAGTTTCTGGGGGAAGGAGGTACTGTAAAACTTCCTTTCCACAACAGTTTTTTTGAAAAAAACCAAATACTTGCCAGAATGCCAATTCCACAGAAGTAATATCATTCAGCGCTGCAAGTACTGTAAACACTTAGTTCTTGTATTAGGAAGTAGAAGGATATCACCTGCTTGGATCATGATTGCTTTATTAAAACACGCAGCTGGAAGAGCGGGCGATGGTATTACTGTGGAAAGTACCATATGTAGACAAACAGAGAGGCAGGCTTTAGGGTAACTCCGAGTTTGGAGACCAGTGGAACATGGCGATAACCTGAAAGTAGACCAACAAGACAACAATTCAAGCATATCAAGCCAAAAACAGCTATGGAAAAACCTACCGGTCAACAATGACATACTGAATTAGATGGATCAACTTTCTGACTCTAGCAGCTTCCTAACATTCTCTATTTAGCATTTACTTCTAGACTGGCAATTAGAGCATCCACACCTCTCACACCAAAGAAGAATGATTATCCAGCCAGGCAAGATGAACAGAAAATATCTTCCCTAGCATTGCTGCATAGAGGTGGAGAAGAGAAAGAAGCCTGCAGAGACCCAACAATCAGATCAAACAGTATAATATGAAATGTGCTATAAAACTGCAGAACTGCACGACCCCAGAAATGAAACATCCCCCCAACTCAGGGAATGGAAGTATCCCTGACTTGCAGACGTTCTGATATATAGTCATTTAAATGAGATGTCACTTTCATTGTAACAGAAAGGGTGGCTTTTCTTCATATAAGAAGGAAGAGTGAATGGGTGGAGAGGAAGCAGAAGACCGGGAAAGTCAAAGATGGAGGGTGCTGGTAAGATCCTTAAAAAGAAAGAGGTGAGAAGTTTAATGAACAAAAGGTAATATATAATCAGTAGATGGAAGTGGTGGAATCAAGGATGGTTTGCAAGGATAGAAAGGTTTGGAGAGATATGGTCTTGATATAAGCTAGATTCAATTATACAGGTAGTCCTCATTTAGTGACTACAATTGGGACTGGCAACCAGCTGTTAAGCAAAGCAGTCGCTAAGTGAAACTGTGACTGTTCTTACAATCTTACTTCAGCTTTCCTTTGCTTTACAGACCTGCGAAGGTCGTAAATGTGAGGGTTGCAAAGTTATTTTTTCATCACCGTCATAACTGTGAACAGTTGCTGTATGAGACAGTTGCTAAACAAGGACTACCTGTATTTACATTTCTTTTTCTTATTATCTTCTTTTTATACTGCTTACTATTTCTTAGTTTTTTCCTAAACTTTGCATAGTATCTCTTAGCCTGAAAGGATATAATATGATGGGTATGGTATGTGTGTAAATGAATGGATTGGAATGCCCACAATCCAGCTTTTAATCTTTAAGCTATTTAAAATCAGTACCGTTAAGGATATCTGAATCATCACTGAATCATAATGGCCTACATGCACATTCTGTGGAACACTTCCACAGAAAGAACCATTTACTTTTACAAAATATTAACAAATTGTTCCTCTTTGTGCTGTTCACAAAGAGAACAGAGATCAATTTGATATAGATTTTCCAGAAAATCAACCTCTTTCTATTTTGTCTGGCTAACTTCATATGGACATATATGAGTGTATATTTTATCACTGATGTTAGGTGCTCTGTTATTGATAAATAGATGTTTTCCCCTTCCAAAATAACACTGCTAGATGTATTCTGACAGCACACCAACTTTTTCATCTCATTAGAGTCTAAATATTTCATGATGTTTCATGCAGTGTGAAATACAGCTTAATATTTCTATGGATATTTTATGATGTTGTGTACGCAATATTAAACCCAGAATAATATTTTACAAATGGAACATTATGCTTTTTGTAAGTTTGTTATGGCAGAAAAAATGAACTAGAGAATACGACTGATTTCCATGACACAAACTTAAATCCATTTAAAACACTGTTAGATAAAATATCTGCTCTTATCTATAGCTGATTTGGTTAATCTAAATCTGTGTTTCTCAATCTTAGCAACGTTAAGATGTGTGGACTTCAGCTCCCAGAATTCCCCAGACAGCATGGGGAATTCTCCATATAACTGGAGTTCCAGGGAGATCAAGAAGGGTCTTCCATCCAGGCACTGAAGGTAGCAAAGGGAGCCCTGAGTTCAGTACCTTCCTTTTGCAAATTTAAAAATGTTCAAATTATTCTTACTCCTTTTTACTGGTGACTTATCTTTGTTCCATGCACTGTCAACTTTTATTTTTATTATGGTTAAGGGCCTCAAAAGCTTGCATGAAATATAACTGACTATTTCAATGGATATTTTATTGGACTGTGTATGTAATATTAAATTCAAAGTAATATTTTACAATCTGAATTTGCAAAGGGAGACACACTGTTTTCCTGTACCTCTTGGAGGGATCATTTCTAGATAGGGTGATGGCTGGAAACTGGAGCTGAGAGTGGTTTGACTTCAGAAGCCTCCACTGGAACAGTCTTTGTATGTTAAATATAGTCTGGCATTTTCCTCCCCCCTAGACTCAGATACAGTTCCATAGTTTGGTGGGGGGGAGTATATGTGTTATATTTTTTGTACTGATGAACTAAAGACAAGTTTTCTGCTGCTTGCTTTACTGGTACATCTAGAGGATCGAACACCAGTGAATCTGTAAGAATTATAGCATATACAGGCAGCCCAAGTAACTGGGTAACAATACAAGATCACTAGCATGTTTAATTGATCAACAACTACGATAGTCCATTACACTAAACAACAAGAGCCACAACTGGCAGGTTTCCACACTGATAAGTATGTAGAATCTAGACCTAGTATCCTTTGCAACTTTTCTAGCTCTTTCATTGCTTGGCTACATCATAAGCCCAAGCACATAAGAGTTTCAGAAAATCTGTTGCTAGACCACAATCTCACAAC
The DNA here is from genome assembly GCA_030867105.1 of Liasis olivaceus. Taxonomy (NCBI): domain Eukaryota; kingdom Metazoa; phylum Chordata; class Lepidosauria; order Squamata; family Pythonidae; genus Liasis; species Liasis olivaceus. The sequence goes on from CM061355.1 coordinate 70,393,792, forward strand.
ATGAAGTTTCTTATATATGAACTGAAATCTGTGACACCAACGCGTGCATTAAAAATAATGTTTTAGGTTAGGATGGGCAAAACATGGCAATTCATCCATGTTGGATGACAACTTCCAGTATCCCTCACCATTGGACGTAACGGCTGAAACTGCCTGGAACTGTAGCGGAGGCACAACTCGTGGGTTATAGTCTTCCTCACTTAAATTTGTATGGGAGAAAATAAGAAAAGACTGCTTGTTTTTCTAAGGAGCAGAATTCCATATTCCAAGAAGGGGCTAGCCCCATTAAAAGAGTAAAAAATCAGATATTTCACACTATAGTTTAAATCCTTGAAGACAATAAAATTTGCCAGAGGACCAGCTTGACAGAATGTGGAAGAGGAAGATGATAACGCTAATGATAGGACTTTTAAATCAAACATCATGCTGCCAAATATTGTGCTACAGACTGTAATTCTCTTCAACTTTGATTGTTCCTTGGCTTTTTAAAGGACAGGCAAATGCTTGTTATCTTCTATTAGTCAGGAAATAATGGTCTTACCTTTATTCATGCTCAAAAGTGGCAAAGTAAATTGGCCAAGGAAGTCATTGGCAGTAAGTGCCATCTGATCTTCTACTACAAAGCGTATTAAGGCAAGATCTGGAACTTGGATATTAAAGGTGAATGTCTCATTCCATCTAGGGTTCAAAGCTGAAGTAAACAGGGAAGAAAACCCTTGTTAATCGTTTTAGCCTTCATCATGAGAGGTGTTCTGAGTTTTGAAAACACCAAAAGACCCCTTTTTTTCCTTAGTCCCTATTTTGGAACCTTTATGGTTCTCTAATAGATTTTTGTTACACTTGAAATGCAAAAGAAAAGAGTAAATTACATTCAAGAGATTTTTAGGTAATGGAAGTTCTGCAGATGTTTACCTGGTCTTGTCTCCAAGGGGAATTAACTCACTGGAATATTTGCATTGTTCTGTTTTTTTAATGCAAAATTTTGTATGACTGTATTGATGCAAAAGCAATTAAGTGTCATAAGGAAGCAAAATTCAAGTGATGTATATATAGTTGTATTCACATTTTATCGATATACAGGAGCTCAACATTATGAAGGTAGAACACCCCACAGCTGATTCTACTGGGATTCTTTTTGTCTAATCATATCTATATTTTATTTATTTATTTTCAACATTTCTATAGCCACCCATCTTAAAACAATTCTGGTGACTTACAGCCAATATATATTCACCAAGATCATACTCATCCATGTACAAATAAAACTGAACATTCATACTACCCCATTCTGTACCAGTTTAATTTTTTAAAAAGTTTAGCAAAAAAGTTCATGTTTGTGTGTATGTCTGTTCTTTTTCCTGCATATACTGTATATATGATATTTTCTTAATATATGCATACCGTATTGTACATTTTCATTCCTAATGCAGTACAGTTTTACACAATTTTGTACACATCTAATGTACACATCTTGACTGCATTTTCTTGAGCATATCCTTTTTGTGTATGAACATCACCTTAATAAATTACTTTTTGTGGACATTTCCCCCTAATCTAGGTATGTCAGGGATACAAATTGCTTTGCCTGTTTTCAAAAATTGCAGGTCTCAGTGTTAAACTGGTTTCAGTGTGTGCATAGCTTAAAGGAGTAATCCATGGTAATATAAAATAATCTGTACCTCGTGGCTCATTGTTCTATTATTCACTAAGACTCTGCAACTTTTTGGCACATCAACAAATAGCTACTTTGATCAAGCACTTTTTTTGAAAAAATGGATCCCTTCTATTCCAAAAGGTCATGACCAGCTAAAATAACCAAACAACTATAATGCATGGATGTTGTGTCTGTTGTCCTCTGCACATCATCTAAATTAAAAATGGGGATATGTTTGGGAATGAGACACACAAAAAAGTCTTCCATTTGTGAACATCATGTATCAAAAGGCAGAAATAGTTGTAACTGGGTTAAAATCAGTCGTGTTGCTGAAAGTTGCATACAAAAATAAGTATTAATAATAGCCATGCATTTTGCCTATAACAGCCATGCATTCAAAATAGTGTGTATTAGAGAAAGTTTTGTGTAAAACACTTATAAGTTGCAACTGACAAAATTTAGGTTGTTCCATCCATCCTTAAGTCTGATAGGCTTTATAAGTTATTGAATTAACTTACAGAATTTCCTATCCCTTTCAACTTACCATTATTCTTTATGACAGAAGTTTGCCGTTTTGACATATCTGCTGAAACACCATGAATTTCTATTTTGACTAAAGGATCAGCCTTGTTGCTTTTGGACAGATTACTTGGAGGCAGCTGATAACCACTAATAACCTACAGAAAAGACATTTACGTCAGTATGCATCCATTGTGCCTCCTTACAGTAGTGCTGGATTGTACCAGTGCACAACTAATTATCCAATTGCATGCTCCTGGATCTTTTCACACATGGATGGAGATTCCCTCCCAACTCGCCATGTGATCGTAAAGTGAACCCAGAATTCAGCTGGTGAAAAATTCCTTGCTCCCTCTGCTTTCTGCAAGAGAGCACTTGGTGGGTGTGATGGTATGTGGGAATGACCTTGGGAGACAGGGCAACGAGACACAACCAAGGGAATGGTCAGATAAAAGGCAGCTCAGCCCACAGCAGGAATGTGGATAGAACAAGAGGCTTGACCCTCCCTAGTTTGGGGGCTGTAAAGGGTATGGGAGGAGAGAAGTACTTTCAGACTTGCAAGATACTGTTAATGCAACCTTACAATAAAGTAGAGTTAGCTCATCTGGTCATGTTTCCTGTCTGGTCTACCTTGTAAGGCTGACATCAATCTCTGGTCTTCTATATCAGGAATATATTGCCTTTCAATGTGAAGCCTTTGTTTTAATAAAACCCATTGAGAGACCAATTCTCCAAGTCTTTTTTAATTCCTGACATTGATGTCCTTTATCATTTGGTGGTAGTGAATTCCAGAGTTATCTATGCATTCAGTGAAAGAACGCTTCTTTCTTTAAAACTGTCTTGAATGAATTGCCTATTGATTTTATTAAGTTAGGGTTATGTGCATAGGAGAAAATTCTTCAGCATTCTATAATGGCATTCAATAAAAGATTGAACCAAAGTTTTATGCAAGGTTGGCAACAGAATATTTATTCTTAACATACATGAATGAATGAATGAATGAATGAATGAATGAATGAATGAATGAATGATGAAAATAGGATGTTTGCTTTCAGGAAAACATACAGATCTATGAGGATCTTGGGTCAGGCCATTTTAATAGGTCTTCCACCCCTTCAGGTTGATATACAATGAATGTGGGAGAGGTTGTCCATTCAGAAAATGCCTGTCCCAATCACAGATAGTGTTCCCATGGCTATCTTTTTTCTTTTTCTTTTTTTTTGCACCTTCAAATCAGTCTTGACTCTGGGCAACTACATTCCCTGCAGTTTTCTTGGTAGCATTTTCAGAAGTAATTTGCCATTGCCTTCTTCCTGGGGCTGAGAGAGAGTATCTGGCCCAAAGTCTCCCAGCTGTCTTCATGCATATGGCAAGACTAGAATATATTGTTTCCAAGGTTCTAACCTGGCTCCTTAAACCACTATATCAAAGTGGTTCTCATGGTTAACTTAACCATGTTTAAAAAAAACAAAAAACAATTTTCTGGTTTTCCATCACACAATATATTGAACTACATGCTGACCACCTGTTCTAGGCATGCCTAATACCCTTGGTTAAAATGTGCTAGTTTGGGTTCAACATAATGAGTCCCCCATTGCGGGGAGATGGGCGGGGATAAGTCTATGTATGTATGTAATGTATGTATGTATGTATGAATGAATGAATGAATGAATGAATGAATGAATGAATGAATGAATAAATAAATAAATAAATAAATAAATAAATAAATAAATATGCAAGCAAAGCCATTCCCTGATAGGGGAATTAGTGATGTTGCTCTTGTAACAATTCTTCACTGTCTGGACACTCTACAGCATGGTGAGGCCAGATCTGCTGACTAAAGACTATACCTCTAGTTTCCAAAAGGCTTAAGTATCAGTTGTCTACCTGACAATAAACGTCTACTCAGGAGAAGAGAAAACCAGAGGTCTCCAATGTACCTTAGAACCCAGCATAGGCCAAGGATATTGATAGCCTGGATGTAGAGATATAAGTCTCTCAGTCTCTCGTAGCCAAATGCTTTGATAGTAATTCAGTTCATGATACAAAGGAATTATTTCTTAGATAAGTTGAAGATTCAATGAAACCATCTTACCTTTATTGTTAGAGTAATGGGATTATACCTTTCAGCAACGTTAAATGGGTCAAAAGCAGAGTCTCTTCTTCTCAAGTATTCTGGTTTCAAAACGTAACCACAGCCTCCGTTGTCCAAAAATTTTCCAATGAGTAAGTCCATCTGCACCCCCGATGTTTGGAAATTTAAGGCCACTGTGGGCAAAAAAAAAAAATACTTCTATTACACAAGCATTGCAAGGTTTTGTTCAACATTGCAATGTGAGCCCTATGCTTTGGGGGGCTTTCCCCTAGTATCCTAACAGTACACTGTATCCATCTTTGAGCTGGCAGAAAATTATACTGGCATGAAATTTGCTATCCCCAATACCAATCGATGTCCAGTCTTTATTTCCCGTCACTGCCAGTCCCCTGACTTTCCTCCAAAGTAATGGGATAACAAGCCTCAACAGATTTTGCACACCCTGAGGCAGTCTTGAGACTAGTGTTTCTCAACCTTGGCAACCCCATGCTGGCTGGGGAATTCTGGGAGTTGAAGTCCACATGTATTAAAGTTGCCAAGGTTGAGAAGCACTGCCTTAGACAATGCCAGAACAAAGTAGAAAGCAGTGCTTTAACACGAGTAAAGCTCAAAATGCCTCAAAATTGGGCTCATCTACATAGTCTTGAAAATGTGCTTTCCTTTGGTCCTTGAGATGGGAGGAACGTATGTCATTTTGAAAGCCACTTCCCCCACTTTTACCATGCCCCAGGAATGAAGCCAGTAGAGCTGGTGCCCTCATTCAAGTGTGGCAGTTGCCGCCGCCATTGAGGGGCCAAAGAAGAATCAGCAACAATGGTTCCACCCAAACTCCATGTCTGGCTGGAAACACACAAGGCTACTGATTTCCCAGAAAACCAGAGCAGGAAACCAGGGCACTTCAATGGCTGAACATATCCAAGCCCAACTATGTATCTAAGCACCTCCTCTTCAGATTACTGGGCAGTACAGGGATTAGAAGTGCTGGAATGGTCAGGGACATCAGTGGGAAAGTCACCATGAAGCCCACCATCAAACAGAAGTAACCTACTGGGGGAACATTGTTTCAGTTCAGGTGCTGCATTCTCACCCCAGCAGTCCAAGAGCCACCTCCATGGAGATGTAGAATAAACAAATATTTTTTTTCAGAAAGTCCTAAGTTTAACACATATTTTTTTGTAAATCCAAGATAAGAAAGTTATCCAAGTCACTCTTCTGATTTATTATTTGTATGTCCCCTTTATTTATCAAAGAAGAGACTTGCATTGTTCCAAATATTCCTGAACAAGAACTGCCAGATTCTGTCAACATTGGTGGGAGTCTCCACCAGTTCCCCATTTCTGCCAAAATTCAGACTGATAATAGGAGGTTACTGTCAAATCATCATACCTCCAAAAGAAACCACTCTCTGATTGAGATTCTTCTTTTCAATTCATAAAAGTAAAGTCACTCCTTCTCTAGATATCACTATTTTTGTTCAGATGCCTCTGTTGATATTTCGAAAGCATCCAATTTTCTGCAAGGCAGGCTTCCCCAGTGCTGAGCAACATGCAGTTAATGTTCCTTTCATGCTAGGAAAATGTGCACTAGTATACAGTGCACCTCGTCAAAGCTTTTGGTGCCGAGGAGTTCGTATCATAAAATAGATCAATTTGTCTTTTGTTATACATTACGCCAAGAGTGAAAATAAAGCAACAATTGTTGAATGCAGCAGGAAAAGGTGGCATTTTCCTGTCACCCCCATCTCCTGCAAGACTCCCATGAGCTGCTGTAGATGCAAACACTAATCTGATTCCACACAATAAGCTTGTTGTTGTTGTTGTTGTTGTTTTTGCCTTCAAGTCAGCATTGACTCCTGGCAACTGCTTGGACAAATCCCTGCAGTTTTCTTGGCAACATTTGGGAAGTGGTTTGCCCTTGTCTTCTACCTAGGGCTGAGAGAGAGTGACCTGCCCAAGGTCACCCAGATGGCTTCATGCATAAGGTGGGACTAGAACTCACAGTCTCCTGGTTTCTGGTCTGGTACCTTAACCACTGCACCAAACTGGCTCTCCTTCCCTTTGTTACGAAGGGGCAAAGACGAGGAATACCAGGCTCAAGAAAGAGGACAAGCACAGCTGTTTAGAAGACCAGCACTGTAGAATTACTGTCTCAGAACTACTATTGCAGAAAGTTGACATGGGGAGACTTCAATTTTCTCCCAGCAGTACGTTTACTATAATCAGAACAATCCCTGGGTCAAGCTTTCCCACCCTGACGCACTTCTGGGAGAGTGGACTTCATTTCCCAGAATTCCAGGTTAGCTTGGAAAACACGAAAGTTGAAAGTGGGTATTTCCAATTTCTTTCTCTGGTACTTAGAAAAGGAGAGGGTTTCTCATTATATCTGTATGGTCCCCATCAGTGGCATCTGCAGTCAACCCAAATGAAGTCAGAATGAAACGTTTGTAGTGGTATCATCACGTAAATACCACCTTTACTTATTTGCATTCCAATGGTCAATACAAGTATGTAGATTGCAGAATTTGTGATGTGATGATGGGTGTCCTGTCCATTTCTTCATTTTCCCCCCTGGCCCCCTTGCAGACACCCCTGGGTCCAGTGTAGTTATGTCCTTGTCCTCACAGGCAGCTTTTCATAGCTGGCAATGCACATCACAGCTTAAACTGAGATTCAGCATAAGAACCAATATTAAGTTGTTCAAGTACATAATGAGATTTGTCTGATCTCTGCCCATCTCCCAGCTGTTCTAGATCCATCCTCACCATAGCTGGATACATATTTCATGTGAACTCAGCCAATTGTAGCTAATTGAATAAATAAATCATAGCTTAGAGGGATCTGTGAACTAAGGTATTCTGGCTCCTCTGTCCCTGTGAACTTTCTGGTCTTCTTAGCAGTAGCTCACAGTTGTAGCCTAAAAGTTTTCCTATATTTCTGCCTACTTATCAAACAATTATTGTCTCCCAAAGTGGCACAAATCAAAAATAGAGGCCCTGCCTGTTGAAAGTTGAAGCATTCTGGGAGTGTGTTTGTGTGTGTGTGTGTATGAGAGAGAGAGAGAGAGAGAGAAAGAGAGAGAAAGAGAACACATTCCTAGGAGCAGAAATTTGACTTGAGCAATGATTAGCCAAGTAGGCTTGATAACTAAAACAGAAAGATTTACTTACTGGAAATACATTATAAACATAAGTAAAGCCTCCCACCTTGCTAATTACATCCTACCAGGAGGAAAGTCAAAGAGCATCTGAGTTTGGGAATTAAAGCAGAAGAAAGTGACCTCAGATTATCAATCTCTTAGACCAGCATTTCCTAACCTGGGTACCTTCATGATATGTGGACTTCACCTCCCAGAATTCCCCAGCCAATATGGCTATTTTGGGAGCTGAAGTCCACACATCACAAAGTTGTCCATATTGGGAAATAATGTCTTAGACAAAGAACAAGAGTGATAAGTGAAAAAGGGACATGGGATAAATTCTTAATTCTACTTCCCCCTTTTGGCCAGTAGATCATGAGGTACTGAAGAGTCAGTGGCACTGGATTTCGACCTCCAAAACTGCCATCGCGCTTTCAAAATGAAAAGGCCAGACGACCGAAAAGGAATGTTGCGTAGAGAGGAACCATAATGGGGAAATTTGGTTCTCTAAATTCAGAATTTAGAATTAACTTCTTCATGAAAAAAAAAATCTGTGTGGTGGCTACGAGTCCGTGCCAATCCTCGTCCTCATCAGCTTTCAAATGAAGCAGAGAAATGTAAGTGGGTAAATTTATATCCAGTTCAGTCAGGCTTCCTTTATTGGCTGTTATTTTTTTTATTACATTTATATTCCATGTCCTACCAAAAAATAGTGGTGGAAAATAGTCTTGGTGACCCATGTTTCTTTGGTCAATGAATGGAGCCCACCATGCTGGTTCACTGTCCTTCTTAGCCCTATGGTTCTTTCTGGAAGCCTTGTATTACAATCTATTCTGGCCCCAATAATCACTTGCCCGGTATAAACCTGGCCAGGCCATACCTCATGCACAGAAATAGCAGATATGATTAGAATCTAAGTGACCTACCTAGTTGGCTTCCAACATTCCAGAATTCTTGAGGATCATAATTTGAAGAGTCTGTCCTGGTTCCTTTGGGGTAGATTCTTGTAAGGAAGCGGATTGTGTGAGAGACAAAGTCAGGAGCTGCAAAGAGAAATGTTCAAAATATTATTGCAGAGAAATATGCCTAACTTTATTATTATTATTTTTTACTGCTGCTGTTACTCTGCTACTGGTTCACTGCTTCGTTTATTGCTTCTTTTATTATGCACATTTTTGCAATGTTTCAAAATATGCTTTTCTCAACTGTTTTAACCTCCTGTCTGAATTTTATTGCAACTGAATTTTTTTTTTTTTTTTTGCAATGGGAAGCAATATATAAAGGTTTAAAATAAAATAAAATAAGTGTGGGAAGGCCACAAGCATTTTTTAAATATCAAATATAACAAGTTGGAAATGTTTGAAAAGGAAGCTTGTGTGTACTGGCAACAAATTCACGATATGTATTTATGCCTGAATGCCTTTGGGGAGGGGGAGAGCGAGCACCAGAGCCAGGATTGTGTAGTGGTTAAGGTGCCAAGCTAGCAACGGGAGACCGTGAGTTCTAGTCCTGCCTTAGTCATGAAGCCATCTGGGTGACCTTGGGCCAGTCACTCTCTCTCAGCCCTAGGAAGAAGAAAGCATTGGAAAACCACATCTGTATTGCTACCATCACAGCTACACAGAAGTGTCCATGAAATCCCAGAGTTAAATTTGGCTCAAGGGAGTCTTTCTATATCCTTGTAATACACTGAAAAGTTTCATAAATTAACACAAGGCATCCTCTTCCTGAGGGCATTCTGAAAACAATGCTAACTCAGAAATAAATAGAGAAATATGCAGCTCACTTAAATAATGTTTGATGGTTGAAATATCTACATTACCTTGCCGTTTGATGAGTTTCTGACCTTTCACCTCCCCGATGGAATTATTTTGGTAGCATTTCTGCTTCTCCCTGGAATCTTCAAAGCTGACAAACTTCCGAGAAGCAGTATAAATCACGAGTTCAGAAAGGAGCAAAGCCACTTTGACTTTATGGCCCTAAGAACAGAGATTGACAAATGTTATGACTCTCAGAAGTGAAAATAATGTATGGTGTCAAGTAGGTTGTTAAATACATCAGGGGAGACAACCTTTGGAAGACAGTGTACTGCCAGGCAGAGACATTCTTCAATCTCTTCCCATTCAGTTTTGACAAAAGAGAGTGTGGTCCACGTGTGGTCCAGCGTGGTCCAAAAATTCAAGATGGTGCCATGACAATGTAATCTCAAAGCTCTGCATTGCACATACAAAACAAGCAGAACTTTGATCACACCACCATGGCACCATCTTGACTTTCTGGACCACACCCTTGTGCTTCAGACATTTTTTTCTACAGAGAACATTTTGATGAAATTATCCAGGATGGATTGTAGTAGATGTGTCTGTGGTGAGGGGCTAGATGAGATGCTAAAAACAAAAGCAGCTTTGTGCTGTTGTGATAGAAGTGTTGCACGTGCCATCACACCACCACCTCCACCCTTTTCGTGAATGCCTGTGACATCACAGTACATGTACAAAAGTGGCAGGTCTTGCATCACAATGGCACAATGCTGCTTTCATCCTTTGGCCACCCTTGCAGATGGCACTAATGTAGGCCACCACTGAGCAAATGGGAGGGAGGAGAGGCACAAGGCTGGCCACACCATCCTCTACTTCCATTGGATAGAGGAACATTTGGCAGCAGTGGTTTACCTAGTGAGTAAACTTGCACTGACCAGTCAAAGCAAAACATTAGAGTATGGTGTGAGTAAAATTTGCACCCTCAGGATGTTGGTGCCCTCAAAAAGATATTATCAAATTATCACTTTAATGTGATCAAAGAGGCAACTTAGTAAACATGTAAAGAGTAGTCAATTAAGCCATATGTAATTAATTGAATTTCGATTATCTCAAATTTAAATGAAGCTAAATGCAGTTTTCCCCTGGCCTCACACTCTTTTAGGTGATGCCTCTCAGTATTACACTTAAAGACCAAGTGTGGCAACCAGTTCAAAAAAGGTTGCTTAGATTTGTATGAAGAAAAGATATTCAGTTGCTGGTGTCAAGATGGTCTTGTAAGAACCAGTTCTCATGTGGCCACAATAAACAGCCTGATACCAGACCAGTCCATTACCAAAACAAGAAATTAGTAGAAAGAATCCCTCCATTCAAATGACTGTAGCTTCTAGCTCATTATACTGCACAGATGAGAGAAGGAGGCTCAAAAATCTGAACCTTTATTTCACTACAAATATGGCTTATGGTTGCTGGAATTGTTTCAGAATGGCTTCATTAATTTTTCTTCAATAAATCTACTCATCAGGACTTTGGAAGTCAATTCTTGCAGTTTCTTGCCCACCTAGTCAAGATAAGCTTAACGGGCCTGCAAACTGTTGAGAAAACCCCTATTTCTGTTTTATTATTTTGAGAATATCATGACAGCATTGGTGTGCGGGATGGCCCTTGGCTTACCTTGCCCTTATCTTTTTTGTTTGTCTTCTTAGTGAGTGCTTTCTTTAACAGACATGCATTAGTATCATCATCAAGGTCATCTTCTGACTCCATGGTATCCTCAGTTTCTTCTACAAGGCCCTTATATCTCTCACCCCTCCGTTGAAGAGTTTCTTCTAGTGTTCCAACTTTCTTATTCTTGATCAGGATCTTCAATTTCAATTGCTATGGGGGGGGAGGGGGGAAGGTGCACCAGTTCAGCATGGTAAGCCATAAAACTAAATGGCAATGATGGTTAAGTTTCTTACCTTCCATGCTAGGAAAATACTTGATAAAGCAAATACTAAGTGGGTTCACAGATCATATTAAATAGCAGACCAAACCACATTTTGGCTTAGTACAAGATGTAAATCTGGTCTGCGCACATTTCATCATGATAGGGATTGTACATCATCCAGACCCATTTTTTCAGACTCCAAAAGCCATTCACATGTTGGCATTCAAGCCAGGGACTGCTCTGATGACTCAAATATTCACTGAATCACTCCCAAGGCAGCCAGGCAAGTGAAGATACCATAGCTCTGCCCCAATTCACACATACCTGTCATGGAGTGCATATGTCAGTAAACCTAAATAATGCTGCTGCAACACCAGTGATCATGACCATCATGACCATAATCTCTGACACAATGCATCTCCGTCCCTGAGCTATCAAACCATATATGTGAGCTCCAGGACATATCAGAAAAGTCTGTAAACATCTATCCCTCAGCAAGTGGCAACATCTAGCTGACCTAGATCTCAGAAAAGCTAAGCAGAGTTGAACTTAGCATTTGTAGAAGAGACCACCAGGACATTCCAGGTCTGTGGACTAGATTGGGAAGTTGAAAAAGGATTCTGGGAGAAGACAGTAACAAACTACTTCAAAATCGTTGCCTCAAAAACAATATGGATCTTTCCATAGAATCCTAGCAGTTGACCTTGACTTGAGTGAGACTTTTTCTCTGCACATGGCTTAGACTACATGGTTTGAAATTGATGACTATTAACAATCTATTTTAAATCGTTTCTGGTGCTTGAAGGAACAGGGATGGGCAACTTTCTCAGAGAAGCTTCAGTCACCTATTTTACCCCTTACTTCCACCAAAACAAAAAGGAAAAAATAATGACCCAGTTTCAGAGGAGAAATGGATGCCAGAACCTCTTCAGGTATTAAAACAGTCATTTTACTCAGTTTCATCCCCCAAATATCCAGTCCTTCCACCAAATGGGCTGAAAAAATTGGCTCTGTCCACTTCAGAGGTGTTCTGGGAGGTGCAAATGGAGTTCTGTAGTGGCCTGCAAGGCTGCTCATCCTGTCCTAAACCATGATTTAAAAACCAAGAAGGTTGGAGTAAAACAACAAACAAAACTTAAAAAAAAAAAAAAGCAAATTAACATTTAGGGTAATGTGCAAAGCCAGGTAGTGAATTTCACGACTGAGTGGGGGATTTTGAATGTATTTCTCCAGCCCTACTCCAGCACTATTACCATTAGACCATGCTAGAAGTGTTGGTCTTCTCATAGTCTTGACAATATAGATGCCAGGATGAAATGGAAGATAATAATGAAAAGATGTGGTCGGAGGAGAAGGGAGATACAGGTAGATCTCGCTTAACAACTGCACTGTTTAGCAACTGTTCAAAGTTACAACAGCACTGAAAAAGTACCTTTAGCACCGGTTCTTGCACTTATGACCGTCACAGTGTCCCTGAGGTCAAGTGATTGAGATTCAGGCACTTCACAACCAACTGGCATTTATGACCATCACAGCATCCCACTGTCACAGGATTGCCATTTGCACATTTCACAGCTGGCTTCCAACAAGCAGAGTCAATCAGTAAAATTGCAAGCAGTAAAATTGCAAGACATGGTCTCATGATGTCTCGCTTAATGACCGAGTTGCTTAGGGATGGAATTGCCAGTCCCATTAAGTGAGGATCATTGTGATCATTAAGCGAGGACTATCTGTACTTGGAATAAGATTTGCATTGATCAGAAGCAAAATGACTGCCACCATCTCTCTTTTCCCAGCTCAGTTTGTCCCAAACTCAATTTTTATTAGGGAAAAAAGAAACTTTAGCAGATCTACCCAAGAAATATCTTTCCTCCCCCAGTTTTGCTTTTCCTAAGGAAGGGGGAGCATGTGATTTTACCTCTGGGGACGGTAACTCCGTTGGCACAGAATTGTCAATGGTTGTAGTGCACAAACTATCATGGAGGATGTCGAGCATATGCACTGCCATTCTCTCCTGCTGGGGAGGGCTGCAGTGGTTTTCCAGTGACAAAATAATGGGGTAATCTGAAGTCTGAAAATAAATTCAACAGTTATATAGGATGTGCCACATAATCAAAACATATAGGGACTGACAAAGACTACACCCATAAAATGTTCACCCACTGGTTATTTTTAGCTCTCTAGCCTTCTATGTTATTGCCATTTCTTTTTATAAGCCATTTTATTTTACACCATACTATTCTAGTTCTCACAGTTACAATATTGAAATGAAATACAGATTGAGTGATATATTGATTTTATGCTCCATATTAGCTATTTTAAATTATATTTAGTTATTATCCCACTGTTTTATCCAAATGGTATGCATCTCTACTGTACTCACTCTTCCCTTTATAACCTTAATTTTAACATTTTAATGGTATCACAATTTTATAGTTTGGGCTAGTGATTTAAATCTGAGGCATTTCTGATAGTATATAGATTAGACTACTATTACAATGGGACAGTTGTAATTTTATCTGTGGGTGTTATGTAAGTCAGACCAAAATAAAGATATTACTACTAAAACATATAAGGAGAAGTTTGCATTGATTTATTTCTAAAAATAAAGAAATTTATCCTGCCATGTTGAGAATATGGAATACATGAAAACCCAGGTTGTGCCCAAAAACACCTTTGTGGCTCCCAGAACAAGAAGCATTTTATAGACAAGAAATAATATATAAATGGCTAACTTATTATGAGATACTAGAATTTTGTCAAGGGGAATACAAAATAAAATCAAGAGAAGAACTGGTGGCAGAGGGATATAGTTGTCAATGGTTTTCTTATTTACAGTTATTAGAAAGATTTAAAGTAGACAAAAGAGTTTATGGTTTTGAACATTATAAGACTAAGTTTGAAAAAGAATTGTGTACAAATTATGTACATGTAACTGCTAAAATGTATACACTTTTATTGAAGTTTGAAACAGAAGAAGAACAAGTGAATGAATGTATGATAAAGTGGGCTAAAATTTTAGATATAATATACAGACGGAAGAATAGGAAAATATGTGGTTGAAAGGATTGAAATTTACACTATGTCATAATCTTAAAGAGAATTTTTATAACATGATGTACCATTGGTATATGTCACCAGAGAAATTGTCTGGAATGTATAATGGCACTTCAAATTTATATTGGAAACGTGAACAACTAGAAGAGACATTTTATCATGCTTGGTTGACATGTAAAAAAGCTAGAAAATGTTGGATTCAAATACACACACTGATTTAGAAGATTTTAAAGACTGATATTTTGAAAGATATACAATTGAGATCAGAGGCTTTTCTTTTGGGACTGATGGACAAACAGTTGGGAAAAAGTAAAGGAACTTTGTTTTTGTATATGATAACTGCTGTGAGATTACTGTATGCACAAAGATGGAAAGATCTGGCATTAACCACAATAGAGGAATGGCTGGTGAAGATGATGGAACTTGCAGAGATGACTAAATTGACTTCTTTGATCAGAGAAAAGATACCTATGTTTATTACTGACCGGAAACCCTTATGGACTTTTTGCGTGAAATGAAAAAAAAACAAACTTATGATTTATGGTTTTGATCATTAGATAGGATAGATTATAGGAAGAAGAGAGTCATGTTGTAATAATAGAGTAAGAGGTAAATTTATAATTGTACTTATAACTGCTATAACAAAGATCAGAAGCCACTTCTTTTTATCTTTTATCTTTTATCTTTTTTTTTCTATTTTTCTCTTACTTTTTTTCCTTTCTTGCACTTTTAGCTTTCTCTTAGCTTTCTTTCTTTTTCTTACTTTATATTAGTTTGTATTAGTTCTTATCTTCCTTTTTAATTTTTTTAAATAAAATTATATATTAAAAAAATAAGGAAGTTCATCCTATCCCCTAACCAGGTAGTTTACAACTCTGTAATCCTCCATGAGGTATTGACAGCAGGCTGACCTTTGTGAAATTATGTCTAGAATTATTCAAGATGAGGAAGGATGCAACAGGATATTTTGCTTGCAAGAGTATTGGTTTATGTACTACAGGACTGAATAGTCAACCTAAGATTCCAGATTTTAAAGTGGGATGAAATATAAAAGCTCAATTAAGATTACTGGTATGATAATGGCACAACTTAGCTAGGTGCAAGTTGGGTCTGATTGGCAGCCATTGTGCACACAAATGCCTGCCATTTTGACTTGACACTGGAAACTATCTGTAGCGCTTCCAAACAAATTCTTACTCCTGTCTATCCACTCTATCTGTTACTTTTATATTTTTTTCACTTACCTCAACCTTGTCATGCAGAGTTGTTTTAACCCATCTCTCACATGCCTGAATTACATGAATTTCTGCTAACTCACCCTCATCTCAAGAAAGCCGTCAGTCCAGGACCAACCGGCTGGTTCTTCCTGCATTCCATAGTATTCATCTCCATATCCATAAATTGAAACCATCAATCTTCTTTCTCCTGCTCTTTCTAAATGTTTCACTGCCATACATCACCACTCGAAAGACCCTTGCTTTATTTATGGTGAACTCACTTGTCATAACAATATCCTTATCCTTCATCACCTTGTCTACGTTTATCATTGCTTTCCCCCCTAGGATTAATCTCCTTGCTACTTCAGCACACTGCCCTTCTTTATCTATAAAGATAAAGAAATAATTCTATCCACCACCTCCCTGTCTTCACAGTCAGTCGCAAGTTCACAAGATGCAGATGGTCGTGTAGATGTCTTCTTAATGTGAAATATGAACTCAGATGTTTCATTTTTCATTTTTTACTTCCTGAATGAGTTTGTCTAAGTCTTCTTTACTTTGCCATTGTCTGTATATAGGATGCTAGCCTTTATTTCTTTTAAACCTGCTATAACGAATTTGCTGCATGACTTAAATAAATACCAGGACAATGTACTTCCCTATTTTGAATCACTCTGTTTTTCCAAACTCAGTTTTTACACAAGTTTTTTGTTCTTTAAAAGATCCCTTACAAGTGTAATCAGGTGTTATGGCACACTAATTAGTTTTAATATATGCAATTCTACCATCATTTACACAAAGGCCTTGCTGTTATCAATGAAGCAAAGTTAAATGTTCTTGTTATATTATTTTGCTGTTATGTTAGATATCTGATCTTATGTCCTACTTATATTACATGATATTGTATTTTATTATATTATATATTATTTAAAACAGTGTTTTTCAAACTTGGCAACTTTAAGATGCCATGTTTGAAAAACACTGATTTAATTGTATGTAGTGCTCCCAAATAAAAATAAAAATGAGGTGATTACAATAAATGCCTTTCCTGAAATCTGCCTTTTCATTTGACATTTCCCCCATGCATGGCTTCATTCTTCTTTATATAATCTTAAGCAAAACTGCTTGTGTAAGGGATTAGTGCAGTGGTACAATTAATAGCATGCTGCCTTGCAGGGAATGGGGTGGGGGTGTCAAAACTGTATGCCGCTGTTATCTTGCATTTCCGTTCCTCAGGATGGATGGATGGATGGATGGATGGATGGATGGATGGATGGATGGCGTCTTCCAATTAGTAGGCCACACAGTCTAGTTCCACAGTTGTTAATGTACAGCTATTAGCACTTTAACTATTTCTTCTTCCGCAGCTTTATATAGTTCAAGGAATATTTAATTTGCATGTTTTCCTGCTTGTCTGTTACATGACAGCCATGTGGAGTCCTTGGTGCTCTCTGAGCTTGGTTGTTTGATTGCAGACAGATCACAATACATACAAAAAGCCAAAAAAATTCCTGGAGGACAAAGAAACTTACATCCCAGTAAACACCAACCCAATACAGAAACTAGACAACCTGATCAAGAGAACCCTTAATGACCTAACCAAGAAAGGCCAAATCACAAAAGAAGAACAGTGGCAAATGAAAAGCAGTGGACCCATCCTCCCTCACTTCTATGGATGCCCAAAAATACACAAGCCCAACATACCTCTTTGTCCAATTGTGTCATTACCAGGGACCCCAACATACAACATAGCAAAAGAACTTACAAAAAAGCTTGGACACCTCACAGAGGGGAGCAAATATTCTACCAATTCCCAGTACAGTGCTTCCAGAAAATCAAAGACCTAAAATAGATGAAGATGAAATTATGGTTTCATTCGATGTCACAGCACTCTTTACATCCATAGACCCAGAACTAGCAATATAATCCATGGCAGCAATATTACACAACACACCCGACTTAACTGAATACACTAAGATTGAAATACCCAGAACCATGGACCTCATCAACCTCTGCCTTACTACCTACTTTCAGTTTGATGGACAAATATAACAACAAATCAGAGGAACACTCAAGGATCGCCATTCTCAGGACTCATAGCAGAGACTGTAATGCAGCGTCTAGAAACTATAGCACTCCCATGCGTATACCCAAAAGTATGGATCTGGTATGTAGATGACGCCTTCATCATAATAAAAAAGGAACAACTAGAGAAGACGTATGAAACAATCAACATCTTCAAAGGAATAAAATTCACAAGGGAAGAAGAAAACAACAACACACTACCCTTCCTTGATCAGCAGAGGAAATGATGGCAAATTAGAAACACAAGTCTATCCAAAAACAACCCACACTAACCAAGTACTCCATTACTAAAGAAACAACCCAACCTCCCACAAGAGGAGCTGTGTAACAACATTATTCAGACAAGCAAAAATGCACTGCAGCAACCCAGAACATCAGAAAAAGGAAACAGATCACCTATACAACATCATCCAACGAAACTGATACCCATGCAACTTTATCAAAAAGTGCCTGGCCACTAAACCTACTACAACACAACCTGCACAAGCTATGAAAAGGATAATACTGCCATACATAAGAAACATCTCAGAAACTACCAACAGACTATTACAACCACATGGCATCTCCGTAGCATACAAACCAGCTAAAGCCCTCCAAAACATCTTAAGCAAACCAAAAGACCCAGTAGCCCAAGAAGAAAAAACAGGAGTCATCTACAACATACAGTGTAAGGACTGTAACAACCACTATGTATAGGACAGACAAGCAGAAGACTAGCACAGTGCATCCATGAACACCAACTAGCAGTCAGAAGACCCAATGAAAACTCCTTAACCTCACAACACATGGACAGACTCAACCATAGCTTCAACTGGGAAACTGTCAGCATCCTAGACCAAGCTAATTCCAAAAATGCTAGGGAATTCCTGGAAGTTTTGTATTCAGACACATCAGCCATCAATAGACAAATAGAGATAAACCCCATTTACACACCATTCAAAAGAGTTAAGAAAGCTAAGAAGGAAACCAAAAGACCAGAACACATCCTCTCCAGCAGCCTTACTCCCAGATAAATAGGGATTAACACCAGACATCAAGCAGAAAACAATGCCCTAATCAAGGAATTACCAAGGAGAAAATCACACCCTCACCAGCACTGGCAGGGCAAGCTATTGTATATAGCTACCATATATAAACAGAGAGAAAACCCCGCACTCACCAGCACTGATTATGTTACCTAGCTGGGTAATGAAACATCTGCAATCAAACAACCAAGTTCAGAGAGCAATAAGGACTCCACAGTTCAACCCTGAGCTACATATATTCTCTTCTATTGGTACACGAGAGTCAGTTTGATGCAGTGGTCAAGGCACAGGGCTAAAAACCAGGAGACTGTGAGTTCTAGCCCCACCTTAGACATGAGGCCAGCTGGGTGACCTTAGATCAGTCCCTCTCTCTCAGCCCTAGGAAGAAGCAAGCAATGTCCAACCACTTCCAAAAATGTTGCGAAGAAAACTGAGGAGACATGTCCGGACAGTTGCCAGGAGTCAACACTGACTCGAAGGCACATACACACATGGTTACATTTCATCCCACACTTTGTAGTGGATTCATTTCATGAATGCATTCTCTTTTCACAAACGTTTCTGTCATTCTATAATCTGATTCCTAAAGGGGTTCCACAGAGTCTTCCTACTTCCTTTGTCTTTATTTGTCTTCTACCATTACTTCTGAGTATTCCTACCTAGCTGTAAACTCTTCTACGATTTCTCTGATCTGCTTAACAAAATATCTTATTTTTCCCTTTCTGGTTATTTTCTGACATTCCTGACTGAGATCTCTTTCCAAGTCCTTTCTGGGTTGATACTGCCGTCTGCATTCAGTCATCATTCATTTTTTTCAAGGACTGCATGTTCTGTCTTTCCCTGACAATTCTGATACTTTGTTTAGCAAACCACCTAGATCTTCTCTCTGAAAGTATTTTTTCTGCATCTATTTTCACAGTGTTTGTTAACTCTTCCCACAGCTCTTTGGCTTCTCTTTTGCCTAAGTTAAGCATAAATGTGCTTATGACTATATGTTGAGGATCTGTAACTGTACATCCTCCAAACTCACCTGCTCTCTTTAACTTTCTAAATTTAGCCCATGTATTTGATGCCAATCGATGATCTGTTCCACATTCTGTCCCTGGAGGTGTCTTGGTTGACCAAACTGTACTTTTCCATTTTCTGTTCTTCTGCTTCCTGTTATATAGTTTTCTATAATTATATAGTTTTATATAAGTATTATATAATTCCTTTTTTTCTGTCCAGTGATGCACAGGTACAGAGTCTGTGTTTAAGTTGCCTGAAGCAGGTGTTGGCAGTGACAGGGAATTATCTTGCAAAACTTGGTTAAGTGCTCTCCTGAATTATTATGTTTACCCTGTCCAGATAATTCCAGGTGCTTCCAATCCCTTCCTATCACCTTATGTCTTTTCTGGATGGTATCGTCTAGCATCTCCTACAATTTGCAGTAGAATTCTTCAGTGTCTTCCACCATTGCATATGCAGCAGGATCATATTCTTGTGTAATATTTATGTGTACTGAATATCCATTAATGCTAATAGATATGGTCCTGTCATTGATTAGGTTGCAACCAAGCACATACTTCGTAATGTATAATTCTCTAAATCCAATCCTTCATAATTTGCATTTTCATCGTCTCCCAGCTTTGCTTGAGAAATTTCCTTGGAGAAGTTTATAAGCCTATGAGTTTTTGTGTATGTCGGAAGAATTTTAAAGCAATACAGAGGAAATGTTTCAAGGCATTAGGGCCAGGATACTGTATTAAGTGAGCCCAACCTGTGTGGCTGAGTGAGAAATGTTGTTTTTAGTGGGCCTTGACGCATTGTATGTTCCATATTGTTTTAATGATTTTGTTTATGTTATAGTTCCTTTTCATTTAATTTCATTTTAATTAGTTTACTTCTTTTTAATTTGGGGGGGGGGAGCGAAGACTTCTGTGTTGATTTTTTATGTACTATAGCTGCCCATAGTTGCAAGATGGGCAGCCCTATACATTGTTTAAGTAAATAACTAGAGAATTATAGCACATACACATACAAAATAAAAACCAGCCCTAGATCTGCCCTAGATCTGCCCTAGATCTTTAATCACTTAGTAGGGATCCAATATATCTGAAGGTTTGCTGGCACATGCTATATTAAATGTTGTTTTAGACCAGCAAAGATGTTTTACTATTCTTCCTGATCTGTTAACCTTCCTAGTCTTCATTTTCTATGACTGTCCAATAATTTGCTGTTGTCTAATGCTTTTAATGGCTTTTTTTACTTGCTTTATTACTTATTGTGGCTATCTTCTCAGAGCTGTTATGAGGTGCTATATAAATATCACTAATAAAGCAAGCAATACAATGCCAGTGGGGGGATGGTTTGTTGTCCCTGACAGGACCCACAGAGCAAGTCTTTTTATGTCCCTTTCCAGTCCTTGCCTATAATCACATCTAAAGTCCATCTGGTTGAGGCTTTCTTCCATCATCTGACAGTAACACGTAAGGGGACAGTTACATATATGCAATAGGAAGCCGTCCATGTTCATCCATCTCTATGACTTATGGACAGTTGCTTCTGCTTTGGTTAACCATAGACACCACCTACCTCAAATGCATGTTTGTGTATAACATTGATGACATTCTGGAAGGTAATTTTGCTTGTCAGGGTGTGTCCGTGATAAACCACTGGCTCATTATTTGGCCCATCCCAGCAGTCAATTTCCACGCAGCGACATCCCCTTCTAAGGGAACTTTTAAAAGAAAAAGTATGCATTTGGGGGACTTTAAGTAGTACAACAAAACCAAACATTCTATTTTAGCATCCTATTCATTAGAACTCATAGTGGAGTTTTTTGAGTTTTTGCTCTTGTTTTGATCCTGTTTGTAATTGGTCAGGAACCAGAATGTGGCTGGATGATTTACAAATCTTTGGGCATTAAATCAGAATTTGCTTTATAATTTGCAGGGGGTTTTTTCCCAACAGTTCCTTATTAAGGGAGAGCTCATCTTCACATGGAAGCCAAAACTCATCACAACTGTCTGTACATGCAGATCTGTACGTTGTTGAGTTTCTACATCTTTATTTTCAAAGCAGGATGCATTTGACAATTCCCACTAGTTGAGGATTGCCCCTATTTGTGAGCTATGAAGCATGATATGGCCTTGATGTACCAATCTCATATATAGCCTTTCCTCAAAATAATTGAAGGCTATATTAAACCATTTTATCCTCACATCAGAAGATAAAATTCACAACAGTGACTTGACCAAAGTAATTCAGTGAATGTTGTGGCCCAGGAAAGATTTGAATGGAGAATCCAGTCTTCCTGAAGCTGGTAACTTCCATATGTATGGATTTCAACTCCCTCAATTTTCAATAATGGCTGTACTAGCTCTAAATTCTGGGAATTTGGGAATTAAAGTCTGCAGATCAGACTGACTCCCAGAGATAAAGTAATTCAGCTGCATGACATTCCAGTGACCTTTATGAGTTTTGTGATGATACTACTGATTGTAAATTTTCCCCAACTTTGTGTCTTCCAGATGTTTTGTAACTACAACTCATAGAATTCCAATTGGTGTACCATCTTTTTCAACGTATCCAGAGACACAAAGTTTCAGAACAGTACTATAGTCTGTTTTATGACATTCTTAAACTGAGAGTGCCCATTTTAGAATCCTTCCTGATTCCCTATAAAAAGTTTAAGCTTCAGAAAAAAAATCAGATTTCAAAATAAGGTCACGCTAAGACCTTTCAGATGTTTTCTCCCATGTCTTCAGACCAGAAGTCCTTGGAGGTAATATCCTTAAGTACTACTGTGTTTTAGCAAAAAACAGTACCCCTCTCTTGGTGTATGACCATAATAAATATATTGATTGATTGATCAGTTCTCCTTTCTAGACTTTTCCATATAGATCCACCAGTTTTCTTAGTCCATTCTCCAAACCATGAAGAAATAAACATTTGTCTAGGATCAGAAAAGTCTGAGCATCTTCTCCATGCACCTCCAAACCCCATTGCCTAGTAACCCATGGCTACACAAAAAGCATGACTGCAATAATTGACTAACCACAGCTCTCAGAAGGCACTGTCTGAAGTCTGCTTACTAGTGATCCATTGCCTGTGGAACCCATGTTTGTTTTTCTTCACACATGCAGTCTTTTTTGATGATGGAAATCATGATTCAGGACAGTTTCTTTGACATTCTAAAGTCACTAGCTTAATTCCAGTTACTTTTCCTGATCAATAGGTCCAACCTGAATTGTTTATCTTGCTAAAGCAAGAATAGATCCTGCAAGCTGACAGCATTCATCTAACTGTTGCTTCTTGCAACAAAAAAGCCATGCCACGGGGCTCAGGAACACACACTCCTTGAAGGGACTGCATTAATCAATTGCTGTGACAAATCCAATGATGTTGTCAGTATCATCTTATGATACATTTGCGATGATGATGTCATGTATATTCATAATCAAAATCAGGCAGTTTGCCACAGTCGATAATAGCAAGAAAATGATTGAAACAGTTCAGCAAGCTAAGCATTTTTTCAGTCTCCTGTTTGGCTTTTAATTTTAATTTTCCTGATTTCTATCCTATTTCTATTCTTAAACTTTAGAAGCAGTCTAGAGTATGGCTCATTTCAGGTGGTCAGATAAATTCTACAGATAAATGATATTTAAAAATAAACCTCAACATTTCAAAGTGAATCACAACGTTGCAGCATATCTGATGCAGGAAGAGTTGCAGTGCCAATTTTATTGATATATACATTTACAGATATATCACAATCATAAATGTTTATATAATAGCTAACAAAAATATCATAAGACCAAAAACAATCAGCAGCAAAAGGAATTAATTCCCAATAACGTTCCTGTGTGTGTATTATTAAACAACTCACAAAAATATAATAGTACAGTGTGTGTGTGTGTGTGTGTGTGCGCGCGCGTGTGTATTTCATAGTAATAAACCAGTGATGCATTCATCTTGAAAAACAGTAACAATATATTAAATGCTTCAAAATATAATTAAACATTTCAATAACAATCACAAGGCAAAGAAATTTACAACTGCTAGATCAGAACAGTATTCTAAAACCAACAATTCAGTGAGAAGGATATAATATTAACCAATAAATCAACAATTACCCAATATAGGAAATATTCAAACAGGTCAGAAATAAATCAAACAGATTAGAATTGACTTACTTGTTAGTTATGACTTACTTGTCCCATTGATTTCAATGGGGAAAAATGTGACTACCTTAGTCTGGCTCCAACTTAATAAAATCAAAGGAATAGTTAAGAAAGTCTTAAGAACTCCATTAAGTATATTATTTCAAATAACAGCATTAAATATTATGGCAAGGTATCAAATAAAGAGTCCACTAATATAACAAGTTCATAAATGGTTGTATAACTGCATAAATCAAGGTTCTGTCATGGTTAGAATAGAGAAAAGGAACATTGAATAAAATGGGCAATCATTTTGATTTTTCTAATTTGGATTTTGGGTTTTGCTTTAGCTATTATTTTTGAACAGCTTTCTTTTACACACCCATCCACCATCCCCTCTCTCTGCCTCCCCCAAGAGAAGTACATACTTGGCATAGCCCCACAGATGACTTGGCCCTATAAGTTGGTCCTGGATAAGGTAAGTGTTGTGTGAAGATGATATGAAGTAATCGCACAGTGGAAAACTCATATCTTGGTAAATCGTTTTGTTCTTCATTTTGAATATACTGCACTCTTCTGACAGTATGTATCGTATAAAGCCTTCAACGGTCATCTCCTTTTGGCTTCTTGCTAAAGGGGTGGGGGGAATGAAAAGAAACAAGCTGAGTTTTTGAAATTCATGTTCCACCTGGAACTAAGCAGACTGGAAATAGTCCACATATCATTTCACCAGATTTTAAACTGCACACTGAGACTTACTTTATTTCATGTCATTAAACCCTAGGCCAGCCTTCTCCAATCAGGATATCTGCAGAATTCCCAGCCAGTTTGACCAAGTATGGCCATGGAAACTAGAAGCCAGGCCTAACTCTCTCATAGGCTTGTAATAGTGTTGTAAAACAATATACTTTATTTGGGGCAACCACAATACTTTCTCTGAAACTTTGAGGAAAGCTTTCTATTAGCTAATATAACCCTTCTCTGCAGTACCGGGGTCACTCGATATATTTCTCTAAAACTAAATTGACCCTGGGTAATTTTGATTCTGCCTGTTATGGGAAATCCAGTTGCTCTGTTCGCATCTTGTCTGAAGCAAGCCCTCACATTAAACCATAATTATTTGGGCATATCATGTGACCCAAACAACAGAGATGTCCACAGGATTTGTCACAACAAGGAAAAGAGCATCTCGCTGTTGTGACACAGCTCTGCCTTTCTCATACTTGAGTGTGACATCATGACACATTTACACTACATTGCAATGGTGTGAGCCTGGGTTCCATCATTTGCCTGCCCTGTGGATACTGCTGGTGAACATAGCAGTTGTGTTTGATAATTTGGAGTTGTTGTTTAGCTTGTTGGGTGAACCAATTCAGTTGTTCCACCATTAATAACTGTCTCTTGCAATGCAGAAACACACAGAAATGTTGCTGAGCATCAGTTGGGGTCTTCTGGTACAGCATTCTCAGGGCAGTGGACATGGTTTATCAGGGCCAACATAGAAAAGTTTTTCTCTGTCCCATTTTCCTTCTTTTCTAATGGAGCCCATTTACCCTTCTTCATCCAGACTGACTCAGACACTTATTTGAATTCTAGATGTAGGTTATCCCAGAACATTCCTGTGCAAAGAATGTGATAGGTGACTCACTATTTCACTCAGGTTTGTTCCACAAGATACAAGAGTGTCCACAGGGTATGCTCAAAAGAAAATCAAGATGGTGGTCACAATGGTGCAAGCAAACCAGACCCTGAGGACACCCCTGTACTCTCAGCTTCGGCAGCATGTTGCTAAACACACAAGAAACTGTTTTTCCCTACAATGTGTGAATCTTTTGCACATTTAGGAATGTGCCCCTTAAATTCCCTACAGTTCAAAGACAACGTTCCAACAACTTAGTGCCTTAGTGATGCGGGGAGGATCAGAGTGCCAAAACGTTGGCCCAGTGCATCCAGACAGGACCAGGTTATAGATGGCGCTCTAGGAGAGGCGAGAGGTTGTTGGCAACCATAGGACGGGGCTGTCATAGAGCACAGAATGTGAAAACAGTTATTCTAATGAGGATAAAGGTGACATCCTCACTACTTCAGTTCTGCTGGGTTACACTTCTAAGAGATTGTGAGGAGGCTGGGAAGGAATGGAAGCGAGAGTAGAGATAAATAATCAGCTGATTAAAGGTGAGTCAGTTGACAGCTTAGCTCACAAATGGGAACTGAGCCCAAGTGAGAAGAAGCGTTTCCAATCATTCAAAGATATTCTGCCTTAATTAACTCAGTATAAATGAGGCTGGGATATTCTTCATGCAATTTCCAAGATTTTCTATTTACTCCTGAACAGCATTAAAGAGACCTTTCTGAAGTCTCTGTACTTCTTGCTTCTTGCCCAGCTACATGGGCTTAACAAAAAGCAGCTTCTGCAGGGAGTGGAGGGAGCAAAAGAGACAAGATGGTGGGTGTGTCATCATGATGCAAGCCTGCCCCTTCTGTACATGTGGCTTTTTGCCTTTTTTGACCACCTCCCCCATGGATATCACTGAATGGTTTCCTAGTCTCTTTTCCCCCCCACCTTTAAACTTGAATGGAGACCTCTCTATGGGGTTGTGTGCCAATAGTGTCATAACAACTTTACAATTATTTTTAACAATTAATATATGACAAATTCTTAATTGAATTAGCTAAACAGATAGGAAGTGTTTCTATGATAAATATTTTTAATCAGTTACCATTGCATTGCTCCTGTCTAAAGCTCTTTTTACCAAATCTAAAATTAGCCCACTATTATTTTTTTAGGTTTGCACATGCTTCAAAAATTTTTGGGAAGAGCTGCTTCAGAACGCATGGGAGCAAATATGCAGCATCTCTTTAAGACAGGTAAGCCTGTAAAAAATGCAGCTGTTCTACTGAGTTACATAAAAGATGTGGTTGCTTTAATGATTAAATTCATTTAATGAGGCATATTAATATTAATGGAGCTGCATTAAAGACATGGTTATTTCAAAGAGTCGACTCCTTAAAGCTGGTGTTTTTTTAGGCTTTTGTGGAATTCACCACCCCAAAGTAGCTGCTTTAAAGAGATGCTGCTCTTGTACTCCCTCTGTATTCTGAAGCATTTCCTCAAAATCATTTCCAAAGCATTCACAGCCACATTTTCTTTTCATACTTTTACTTATCTCTGTACTTTTCATCCTTTTCTTCTTTCTGTTCCTAGCCATTTCTTTCCATATTCCAACCTGGACTATTCTTTTATCTGTTATGCTCAAGATGTTTTTTATCACTACCCTTTCCACCTTCACCTCCTTGAACCAACTTAGTATGTTTTTTCCTCTTACTGAGATACATTTCAAAATGTATTCCCTTCTTATTCATCCCTCCATGAAAATAGGTTGTGAATGCAAGTGACAGAATAGCTTCAGAAGCCAAGATACTCTCAACACCATGGAATACATCCATTATGGGAAAGCTTCTCTTCCCCATCTCCGTCCCTCCCTGCTTTTTAAACATTTTATTGATTCCCTCCATTATACAATTGTGCTACAACACTATATTGGAAGCCAGAGTTGTCTTTTAAACCTGCATTCATGACCCTCATTGCCTCCAATTCCTTCTGATTCATGTCTCTTGAAGCTTCTTTGGCTGTGAACCATTTATCCAATTTTTTATTTTATTTTATTTTATTTGCAAAAAGCTTAGGATATTTTGGGTTCTGCATTAAGTTTGTAATAATAAAAGTGTATGTGACACATAATATTGATTTATTCAAGGCTACCATCCAAGGTTCCACCCATTACACCAATTGCAGTGATTTATTTTATCTATAAATAAAATTCAGACAGCGAGGAAAGCAGAATCACTCCAAACCCTATTACTCAGCTGGAAAACAATTGTCCCAGCTTACGAGTCACACTGAGCCCAAGTTTTAGAATCAGGGTGGATGTAGCCGACAGCTCGGAAGACGCAAGTGAGAATGTATACTTTGATATGAAAACTATCCTTCCCTGCTATATTTTCATAGAGTGAGACAACAAAGGAGAAATATATCTTCTATATCTAGGTTATTAGGGCTGTGCAATGCTTCAAGAATTTGCTTCAAGAGCCCAAAAATGAGCTTCAAAGTCTGCTGGAAAAGCAAATGTAGCATTTGTCTGCAACTCTTTAAAGCAACTTTGTCTTTTCCCAGAGGGTAGTCTAATGTAAATATGTGTGTATAGTGCTACATTCACACCCCTGAATCTGAAGCACTACACAGCTCTAACACTTATCTCAATCTGCTCCTACAGTAGCATCCCACTACCATCTTCCTAGCAGAACCATCCTAGAACTGGCCGGATCCTTGATGAAGTCTCCTGCCGATCATGTGTGCAGGGATAAAGGGGAATGGGAGTCCTAAAATGGAAAGCTACCTAGAGTTCATTTTCATCCATTGCACATGCAGAACTTGCATAGCCTGCCCACTTAAAGACCAGTGTTGGAGACCTGAAATCAGCAGGAGTTCTTGTTAGACATGTGCTCCTGAGCAAATGCAGAGTGCTAAAAGATTACCAAGTAATTCGGCAGCACCATTTAAGTTCTCTGACCTTGGTTGTTTTCCTGCAGAGAGTTCATTTCTAGGCTAGGTAACATCATTGTTTTCCCGGTGCTGTTTCATGCTTGTCTGGAAGCACAACCTCCCTAGTACCCAACGTCCTGATAAGCAGAAGAAACAATCAAGGAAGAAACAAGACTCTAATCAAGGAACCATCAGAGAAGAAACCACAGCCCAACCACAACTCAGAGAACACTAAGAATCCAACAGTGCAACCTTGAACCACGTGTCTTCTCTACTATTTATCCACTTAAAAAGGGAATGCTCGTAATACAGTTGTCTTGGATGCACAGTACGGACTCATGCCAACTATCAATGAATGCTAATAGGCATTCATTGCACTTGAAATAAAAGAGCATGGAGAAGTCCTCCTACCTAAACTACATCTTGAACAGAGGGAAGCACAAGAAAGAGAGAGAAGCAGGACTTTCCTTGTAGTTTCTTAAACCCAAAGACTCACTTAACAGTAGGGTAGATGAGATACAGCCACAAGGACAACTGCTAAAGACTCATCTCACAATCTCCCTCTTGCCATTGGCCATAGTGGTCAGAAAGCTTCTAGGGCAAAGAGAATATTCTAACTCTGCCACCCAGTAACAGCTGCATTTGTACAACATGTGAAGCTTGATTTATCTAACACTGATTTTCTTTTTGGGCTGCCTAGCATGCTTTTTAAAATTTATTTCAAGGTCGAGGCTGTCCAACTCCATAGCAACTCTGGGTGGCTTACAAATAAAAAATTAAAAGGAAACAAAGCATATCAAGAAAACAGAAGACAGTTGACCAGAAGACAGAACCAAAAAGCCAAACGGCAAAAATCAAATCAAAGAGGCTCAACCACCAGTCTAACCCAAGGCCTCAAAGAACAACCAGGACTTTAGCAATTTGTAGAAAGTCAAAAGCAGTACGAATCTCTGGGGGGTTTCATCCCACAGGGTTGTATAAATCCATGCTACGTCCATTTGGTTCTAATGTGTGAACCCAGAAAAGTGGTTATTTCAATAGCCACTTTAAGAATATTGTACAAACCCAGTTAGATTATTTTAAGTTTAATTCCTTTTCTAGGTCAATTAGTGTAATGGTATGAGGGAATAATCTTGGGAAACAAAAGGAAGAGCCACAGACTAGACAATGGTCATGCAAGTGGCAGCTGAGTCTGCAGAAGAAATGGGGGTGTGGTAAACATCTCAGAAGGGACCCTCCCTAGTTTCTGGGACTGTAAAGGTGAGGTGGGAGAGATGTACTTTTAGACTTGCAAGATTCTATTAATGTAACCTTACAATAAAGTTAGAGCTAGTACTTCTGGGGGTGCTTCTTGTTTGGACCACAGGTAGTCCTCGACTTATGAGCATTCAGTCAGTGACTGTTTGAAGTTATGACGGTGTTGAAAAAGGAGACTTACAACCAGTCCTGAAAGTTGTGGCTGTCCCAGCACCCCTACAATCACATGATCGTCATTTGCAACCTTCCATGCCAGCTTCCCCAGAAAGTCAAAGGGAAAGCCAGCAGGGATGATCGCAAGTTGCTGGGGTAAGTCTTCCTTACCTGCATACCCTCCCCCAGCCCCTCTGCATTTGCACTGTGCTGGCCACTTGTGCACCCCTGTGCACTGTCTCTGACCCATGCCACACCCCTGTGCACCCTCCACAACCCGTGAGGCACTTCTTGTGCACTCCTATGCACCCTCCCTGACACACACAGTGCCTCTCACACACCCTTCCCCCATACCTCCCCCCACCCACTTGCTTCCTCCCTCACCCAGCAGCAGCCACTTACCTGCCTGTGGGCCTGGGACTTGCAACTTCCTGCCAACTTCCCCACTGATTTAGTTGTGGGAAGCCGGCAGGAAGTTGCCTTGTCTAACGATTGTGGGATTCAGTTAACAATGGAACCGGGACTCCAGGGATTGCCATCACTAATCGATGCGGTTGTACTTTACGACTGGATCGCTTAGCGACTGAAATTCTGGTCCCAATTGCCGTCGTAAGTCGAGGACTACCAGTACCACACAAGGCTGACAAGTAGGCATTGTAGAAAG
The DNA here is from genome assembly GCA_030867105.1 of Liasis olivaceus. Classification (NCBI taxonomy): domain Eukaryota; kingdom Metazoa; phylum Chordata; class Lepidosauria; order Squamata; family Pythonidae; genus Liasis; species Liasis olivaceus. The sequence continues at coordinate 70,424,027 of CM061355.1, forward strand.
AGAGCAGTGTTAGACTATGATAGCCCAAAATCAGGAGTCTGGTAGCACCTTTTCAGATTAACAACAAACACAATGGATTTTTAACACATTACAATTTTTAATTGATAAGGTACTTGTAATCTCTCTGACATGTAACCTGTATCTGCATAATCAGCCTGTCTTCCTCTCTTCCTCTCAATTTAAATCCTATGTTAGTTTCAGCCACTCCATTGCAATCTAATCAAGTGAACTGTAGCTCTCCAAAGCTTATGCCTCTTAATAAAAATTATTAGTCTGAAAAGCTACTACCAGACTTCTGATTTCAGATCAGCTAGGGGAACTTGGAAAACATCAACAAGATTTCCAATTAAGGTGTTAGACTTCAGAAGCTAAGCCATGATTTGAATAAGCATGGATCGCTGAAGAAAACATAGTTGTTTGGGTTTAAACAATATACTGAATCATAAATCACAGCTGACGAATCATAATTACTAGATTCTTATAGCAAGCTAAGGCAAAAAAAGAGAAAGACATGGTTTGACACATTATAGGTACCCAACCTTATTCTCAGCGACCTGCCAGCCTCAGAACTAGATCTTTTTCTCCCTAAATCCTTTTTCCCTAAAAGTTTAATATCCCTTAGAATAATTTCCCTTAAAATCCCAGAACCAGCTGCATTCCATAGCCTCCAGTCTATCCCCATGCTGATAAAGAAGCCACACTTCGCCTAAAGCTAATATAGATCAATTCCTCCCATCGGCTTCAATGGAAGAAAAGTCCTTTAAAAGAAAAAACAGAATGGGGCAACGTTTCTCTACCTTCCCTTCCAATCTGAAAGCCAAAGTAATAGGGTTGCTCTGTGAGTTTATTTCTTTGCAGTTATAGAACATTTAAACCTCTTGACTTGATTTTCCACTCTTGATAATATGTGAGGCCTTCAAAGGAAATCAGGTGAAGTATTTGGATAAACCATCATCATCATCATCATCGTCATCATCATCATCCCAAACATTTTTAATTATGGCTACCAGATCTGGTATTCACAAAAATCCAGATAAACAGTAGATCACAACAAAGATGTAGCATTCTCTGTCCATTTTGCTACCATCTATTGGTTATTCAGGTTTTTGAAGTCCAGATCTGATTGCCTATGTGCAACTGAGATAGTAAAATACCATATTCCTATTTACCACCACCACCCCTTCCATTTTCTTTTCCTTCTTCTATTCTTCCTACATTTCATTCTAAGCTCCACAAGGCTTTCTGAATTTTTCTTCATTGTCATCATAATCCTGGTATTATGGATAGTCTTATCAGCAGGCAGGTAAGAAAGAATCATATGCTACGGGTAGCAAATTGTGTAGTAGGAAACTTTATGGGTTACCATGCTCCACCCTACCAGTTTCCATGTGGGCGAAACCGATTCCCATAATAGGTACAGCAAACAAGTAATGGCTGGGAATTATAGGGATATAATCCCACCCATTTGGAGTCTGTTAGGTTGGGTAAGGCTACACAACAGTATCTACTTTAGGAGTGCTTGTAACTGCTAGCCTGAGTAGTAGCAATTCTAAGCACTTTTGGAGCTGATAAAACTTGAAATCGTGAATGCAGCAGACTAAAGCCAATGGTAAAGTATGCCAAATGTTCTGTTGTGAGGCGTGGGGGGAAAAGTGTTGAAATTAATCTCAATAAGAGTTTTGTACATTTGGAGTCAGCAATTTATCCCTTCTACAAGGATTTCTATTTTGTATGTGGCTGTTATCTAGGTCAGGGATTTTCAAAGTTTTTCCGACACTGGAACTTGTTCCTTTAAAAAAAAAAAAATTCCCAGAGCCCCTGTTGAAATTGCAAAGCTCTCACAATAGAAAATTAGCAAGAACCAAAAGAACAAAACAAAACCCTGTGCCAGTTGCTATCTATCCATAATGAAAGGGCTGATTGGGAGTCACCCCCCAAGAGGGAAGTCCCTGCCTGCCCCAAACCATCCATTTGGCCTTGCTCCAGGGAAGGGGAGGGAGGCAGGTCTGAATCTGCACAAGGCAAGGAAGACGGGCCAAATAGCAGCTGGGGTATACTTTTTTGCAGGAGAACTCAGCACAGCCAGAGTGTTTTTTGCAGATGAAGATTATGGCCTTCATTACTGTCCTTTCTGCTCTACCTTAGAAAAAAATGTTATGGATGTGCCTGCTGTGCCTGAGTTAATTTTTGGGGTGTGGGGAGGCTGCTTTTTTTCCTTTCATGAATCCCATCAAGTTTATTTATTTTATTTATTTATTTAATTAGATTTATCCACCACCCATCTCCCCCACAATAGGGGACTCTGGGCGACTCACAAAAACATTAAAACTATAAATATATCCAAAATTTAAAACAATACAGATAAAACATCCAGAATTTAAAACAATACTAAAGAAAGGAGGATCCAAGCAGATGAAAAATCAGGCTGCAGAGAGCTGGCCACTATGGGGCTAGCCACCCCCCTGCTGGAAGTATTCCCTCCCCACCCCAGGCCAAGTGGCAGAACCAGGTCTTCAAGGCCCTTCCGAAGGCCAGGAGTGAGGGGGCCAGTCGCACCTCCTCAAAAGTTCTGGTTGAAAAACTCTGATCTAGGTGATTTTGTGATAGAATGAGAACTATCTCCAGCACGTACAGCGGAAAGAACCTAACCTAATCTCCAAGGAGATAATCATTCTCATCTCAGAGTCTGCAATATCTGGAATAAGAAAGTTATATGATTTTCTGGCTATAGGAGTAAAGTTTTACACCTCATGTGAACATGAAATATTTCACTATGCGAAATATCTCTGTTAACCTTTCTAGAAGCCCTAACGTTTTCATTATTGGGTCTAGCATAAGACTTTCTGGCAAGGGAGAGAGAGAGGGAGAGAGAGAGAGAGAGATTGTTAGTAAGTAATTTTCTACCTCTCTCTTTCTCTTGCTTCGATATGCACTTCATCAAAACATACAATATTCCAAGATGTATCTCCAAATGCCTTGTAAACCAACTTTCTCCAGTTTGGTAAATTAAGCCAACCACCTTCTAAATTGTTTTATAGTGGAAGATCTTTCAGTTTCCACTAAGGGCCATGGACAGGGTTTCAACTCTGGAGACAATTGTCTCCATGTGACTCTCTACACCAGTGTTTGTCAACCTTGGCAACTTTAAGATGGGTGGACTTCCACTCCCAGAATACCCCAAGTCCACCCATCTTAAAGTTGCCAAGGTTGACAAACAGTCCTCTATACAAGGGTTCCTCAACCTCAGCAACTTTAAGATGGGTGGACTTCCCCAGCCAGCATGGGAAACAATTCTGGGAGTTGAGATCCACCCATCTTAAAGTTGCTGAGGTTGAGGAACCCTGCTCTATACCTTACACTTATTAGATCAAGAAATCCAAGGACCACCATACATGAGCTGTATAAATCCAAATGACCAATAGATAACAGCACTGCAGGATTTACTTATTTAATTAATTTATAAGCCGCCTCAGTCACAACAACTGTAGATGATGTACAACGATAAATGCATACACTATAAAACATTTACAAAGGTAGCTTAAGTCAATTTACCAAACTGGAGAAGGTTGGTTTGCAAGGCATTTGGAGGTACAGGTAGTCCCCAGTTTAAGAACGAATTCTGTTTCCAAGGTCTGCCCTTAAGCTGAATCTGTATGTAAGCCAGAACAGTATTATTGTATAATATTGTATAAGTAGTATTGTGTAATAAACTCGAAACATTGTGTATTTAAGTCAAGTTTTGCTACAACAGGCTCTGTTCTTAACTATGGGTCATTTGTAAACCAGGCATTCTTAACCTGGGGACTATCTGTACAGTATTTTTTTAGTTTAGGAAGTACTTGTTCATTTTACACTTTTGAATGTTATTTATTTATTATTTTTATTTATATATTAGATCTATTCATCACAGAGGAACAAAATACAGTACCCATAGAGCCTTTGGATTTTTTTTATCACCTGTTGGTGATAAAATTGTTAAGAAGTTAGTGTTAGTCTCTTCTGCTCTTTGGACTTTACCTGTCTATTATGTCTTGCAACATTTATCCATGGCTTCATGCTACACATATAAGGGCTCGGTGTACTACGGGATGGCTGGAAGGAGTTAATGTAATAAATACAGCTTCCCCTTAAAATTGTAACCTAGCCAAAATCAAGGTGAGAATTAGGTGGGAAAGACTGATCTTATTGGTCCTAGACTGATGTTGCCACACCTTTCTATAGTTATATATTTGGAGAGAAGCCCAGGATGGCATTTCAGGTTGGTAGGTTTCCATATAACTCTTGCAATGTCTGCAGGCACTGTTGTGAAGTTTAACAAAGTAGGGAAAGAATGAAATGCATGGCTTCCATAATTCTTCCCAGTCCCAATCCTTTTACTAGCAGTGGCTATAGAAGGTGTCTGTATGTTCTTTTAATGAAACAGCATGTTGTGCTTGTGTGATTATTGTTTACTGGGAAGTGCTGGGCAGCCTACAAATGTGATTGGGAAGGAAGAGGGCTTAAAACAGAGCAACATTCCAAGCCCCTGCATTGGGGAATTGTTTTTCTGGAATGTTATTTTCCACAGCCACATCTGGACCATTTTCCAAACTCAGTCTTCCTTTTTCCAGCTTCCTCCACCACATCTGGTCCCATTCTCTTTGTTTGCAGGGAGTTATCCTGCTGATGGACACAAAAAAGCCCCATGTTCTTTGCATAATTTCCTTCCAATATTCTGTTGGGTAAGAATAGTTTATGGCCTTCAACCTCCTAGGTTCCCTTGTTATTCTTATCTCTATGAGCTTTCCCAGTAAGCAACTTAATTTTTTAAATGGACAGAAGTCATTTTCAATCTTTATCATTAGCAGAAAAAGCTTAGTATAACTAGAGCTAAGCAGAACCACTTTTAAGCCATTAAGGTCATAGAGATTTCAGGTAGAGAGCTAAGTATATCCTCCCACTGAAATCAATGAATGTGAGAAATCCAATTGCTGTCTAAACTTCTAATTATGAATTGAAAACAGCTTTATAAACCATACAAGGTTTATTTATTTATTTATTTATTTACCTAAGCTCTAACAAAATGATTTTACTGTGTTTTCATATGGGTATTTGTGTAAAACAATCCTATCGATGAAAAACTCAACATTTTCCATTGCAACAGTTGATTCTTTTGACCTACTTTCATTTCCATTGGAAAAAGTATGGCCAAGTAACAATTTGCAGAAGAGCACCCAGTGTGTAATTGTGATATACCTCATAATCAGTTGAGTCATGTTTTATTCACCAGGTATAAAGCATTGTATATAATGAAGACAACTGTGATTGCTGCCTGCTTCTTGTAGCATGTACATTAAAAAAACATGATATAGCTGCTAAACCTGGATATGAGAATGGCCACGAATGCCATTTCTAACAGGGAATCTAGCAAAACCTAATTTTAAATACAAGACGTACACATGAAACAGTGCTATCACCGAATCCTTCTTGTTGCTTTCTTATATCTAACAATTGATTCTGATAGTGTGTGAGTTCTTTTGAGGATAATGTTCACTGACCCAAAGCCAGAACTAAGAATGAAGTGTGGATTTTATGACATGTTTCTGGGATAAGGTTCTACAGTGGACTAATCTGGATGTCATAGCCTAGTGTTGCAACAGATCTTTACATCAAGAACAGTTATGGTAACCAGTGGCACTAATGATCACGTATTGACTTTTTTTTATTAAGCCACGATAAAAGTTGGGAACATGACATTCAGTGAAACAAGAGAATTGGACTGGCAGGAGTTTAGAATAACAGAAACATAGATTAAAACTTCCACCCAATGTAACAGAAATAGCAAAAAAATAAAATAAAATGTGCTCATTTACCAAGTATAAAACTCCAAAGAAAAGTACAGTAACAAGAATTAGTTGTAAAGGAGGTGTTAAACTTTACATCAGTTTATATTTTTATTTCATTATTACCATTTCTATACATTATGACAACATAAATATACAAGCCCCCAAAGAGGGAACAGGAATCAGTTAATTCATGCAATTACATAAATAGAATTCCATAAAATTACATGCAATTTTGTAAAAACTGTAAAAAACAGCATTGTGAATATTTGTGTATATTTCTAATCATAATCATCCTATTACATGAAAATCCAAACTTTTTACGACACTGGTGATAAGAAAAATAAAAATAAAGAAATGATATTATTAGGCCAACCCATAATCAAAAAATAGAATGAACATTTTTAAAGATCCAAGGATTATATAACTTGGTCTTAACACTTTAAATTAACACACAGTCACATTACAATTACTGATTAACTTTTAGATGAAGCATTACTGGAAGGCAGTCAAGTTATAAATGTGCCAAACCACAAAATCTTGCAGAAAGTTTAAAGGGCCTAATGTACAAAAACCAGAAAAAAACAGTTTGTGTCTCAAAACAGGGTCGAGGAATGTTTTACACCATTTTTGTTTTTGTTTATTGATGATCAGCTTAGTAATATTGAAACATATTCATCTAGACTCTGTTAGAGTTATTTTGCAAAGCCATCATTCCTCAAGGTGTGGTGAAAGGCCAAATGTTATTCCGATTAATCAGGTTCTCTCGTAATAACGGAAAGCTGGAATGCCCTGACCAAGAAAAACTGTTTTATTTATTTATGATAAATCAGGTAGTTATTTTTAACTAGGTGACAGTACATTCCTTGAGGACAGCAAAGAGAAACCATTTATATAAGATATTAGCTGTATTTCATACAGGTTTACTAGAATATTATCGTTTCAAGTACATTCATATGCATGTCTACTCAGAGGTATGTCCTACTGAGTTTAATAGACAAACATAAGGTTGTGCTACTAATCAAAAACATTGAGGTGTCTTGTGTGTGTGTGTGTGTGTGTTTTTTGCTTCCAATTTACCATTTGCCTCTATTGCAATCTGAACTGTAAAATTATCAGTCTCGGCTACTGCAGAAAAATATTTCAAAAGATTAATCTCATAATTTACTATGACTTGGTGATACCGGTATGATTTCATTTGATATCTGAATGCAACATTTACATGAAGCACGCATACAAATGACAATACAGTACAATGTATAATAAACCAGTGTTTTGCTTTAAAATAGACAAAGAAGAAATGCAAAGTCAATACATTTGAAAAAAGACCAAATTAGTTGTAATGTTTTCTCATCCTATACACAGAATAATCATTTTTCAATAGAGAATTAGAAAACATATTTATAAGCCGTGCTCTCTGTTCATCTTTTCAGGACATGGTGAATTAGCACATAAACAATTTAATAAATTAATACAATTTAAATTCATAAAAGCATGTTTAAAATACAATAGATACTGTTTTAAAGACTTTACATATTTTAAATGTTTACACTTCACTTCAAAGGTGATGGCTACAAAAAAGGACAATTCTGATCTTCTATTAAAGAAACATATATACCGAAGGCACAATTGCAACCACAGACCATTAATGACTTCTTCTAACACAACAGTACTTTTTTTAAAGAAGCATGACAATTGTCTGTATTATTTGTATTTTCAACATTCATAGCTTCCTCAGAAAATGAAGTTGCACTAATTAAATCATAACTTTAGAACGTTAGGGTACCTTCGTCAATGGGTTCATATTGATTAATGAGTGAAACAGCTCTTCCTTCATTAGCATTGAGTTCAAATTGTTCCTTTTTAAGAAAATCAGCTAGATTTGCTGGTTTTAGAACTTTTTTGTTTGGCGAGTAGCTGCTGAAGAGTTCAATGAGTTCAGGTCTGTGCAGGAGTGTTCGATAAATTGCTCTGAAATCCTCCATGGTAATAAGTCCAGACTTCTGTTTGTCATTTTTCTACAAAAAAAAAAAAGGGTTCCAAATAAGTCTAATTAATAACATGTGTTGTGAATAACTCTGGGGAAGCTGTCTTTCACTTGGAGATAAGCCACCATGAATCTGACGTCAAGCCGAAATATGCAGGAAAGCATATGAGAAGAACTGACATAATTAGGATACATGTTTAAACTCATAACGCTGCCAGTGACCTAGCTTCATTTACCTCATACAGCTGGAGAGCAAATCTATAAGAATTATGCTACTCTATGACCGTAATAAAGATTTGATTTGCTGGCTTAATATCAATATTAATGAAAAACAGAGAGCTTGCCCAATCCCTCTTTTTTCTAATTGTCCCAGGCCAAGGCAAGAAATTCTCGATGGCAGGGCTTGCCATGATTAAGGATGCATTTCAATGAATTAATTCTTCAAGGGGTGGGGGAGAGGAAGAGAGGGAGAGATGCAGTGGAAAAACATAGGAAAATTACAATGAGCAGAAATGACACAACACAATTGCATCAAAAATACTTCAACCTGAACAACGTATAACAAATGCTTCTCTGTACAAATCTAACCAGGTTTCATCTACATTGTTTTCTAAATAGTAAAATGGGGACATTACCTATCAGCAATACATTTCCATACTGACAGAAAACTGTAATCTAGAAGTCTTGTTCATTTAGCACCTGATAAATCTGTTTTTATCATATTTTTACTACACATTTAAAAAGAATAAAATCACATTTTTCTCACCTTGAACACTTTTTTCACATGAACATAATCATAAGAGACTTCAAATTTATTGAGCAACTTTAAGGTCTTTTCTATATTAATCTTGCCTCCCCTAAATTCATCAAAGATGAGGTCCATGAACCATGTACAGGAAAGCGAATTAAGGGAATTTTCAACAACATTGACCATCTTAATCCAGAAAATATGTAAGAGACAATCCCATGATTTTTACTATTAAGACTTCCATGACCAAATGCACTTAAATTACTTACATCCATCTATTTCATTTAGACTCTGCTCTAGAAGACTGAAATAATTTTGTAGAGCAACATTCTAACTGAAGTATCACTACCGGAGAGTTTTTTCCCCCATGGAAAAGTGACTTCCCCAACCTCCCTGAAGACATTTACAGAAAAATAAATAAATAATTCCCCTGTATTAAGGGTAATAATATATTAAGTTTATATGTTGCCCAACTCTCAGTGACTACATGTGTTCAGGCATACACAACGAGTGTATACGCAGAGATATATATAGGAGTTAGACCGCCATTATATTCAGCTGAAGCTTTCCTTGTTGCAAAGAAATGGGAGAATTGTTGGAAGAGATCACACAATAAACAAAAAGTGAGAATCCTCAGCAAGAGGGTTAAATGTATATTTGGCCAGAGAAAATGGTGTTCCCTATAGTGCAGGACTTTGTTCTGGACTCCTTAATGTATTGTCCATTAAAAAAAGTCCTCCAACAGAAAATCCACGATTATTTATTCATTTATTCCATTTATATCCTGCTTCCATCTAAGTTTATAAGATATGAAAAACATTAAAACATCCACAGTAAGCATTAAAAGTCAGAGTAAAAACAAAAAACATATAAAAAATCTAGATGAACAGAAATATGAAAAATAAAAGATAAGAAGATGGCCAAAGCTAACTAGTTAGAGCATTTTCAGAGGGCTATTCAACCTCCTACCAGAATGGCATCAGGGAGGGGGCCAGTCTGATCTCTACAGAGAAATTATTCCAAAGATCCAGAACTGACCTCAATTCCTTTTACTTCCTAATTAGGTCAACTGGAATATCATCTGTTTACTTGGAAGAGAGTTTCAAAGTCCAAGCAACAAGTTGCTCCCCTAGCAAAGCAGGAAAAATGAAGAGCTTCCTGTTCCAGATGACATTCCAGTTGACCTAATTAGGAAGATCCAATAGCCAAAGATTATGTGGATCTGGGAGATAAAATCTCTGCATAAAAATATTTTTATTTTTGCTTCTTCCTTTTCACAGGGATATATACCTGAATGTGAACTGGGCGCTTCTAAACTGATGTAAAATCAGTAACATTCCACCTTTCCATCCAGAAGGCACTCAAGAAAGCTTGGAAATGGGTGTCTTTTGGACTGAGAAGGAAAGATCCTTAGTGTGAAGGAAGCAGAGAACAGAGATAAGTTCTCAGCTGCAGGTTTTTGGGAGAAAAGGCTAGGTAGAGTTCTCTTTTTCTTTGCAAGGAGTTAGTTACTAAAGGCTGTTACTCCAGGTTCATCTTCTAGTGGCTAGATCAGTGTTTTCCAACCTTGGCAGCATCCAGATGGGGAGCCTTCAGTTCCCAGAATTCCCCATCCAGCACACCCTTTGCTGAGAATTCTAAAACTTACCCAAAGTTGAGAAACATTGGACTAGACAGATAAGCACTTACTATTCTGGTCAACTATTGCTCTATAAATTACACTATTTTATTCCCATTATGTTGTGTTTTTTTTAACCATTCCACGAAGATACTTACAGATTTCTGAGATCCTCCCCAAGATGACAGTTAGAAAGCAGGAGAAAATACTACGAGTATTATTACTACTGCCACGACTAATAATAACGAAAGAGGGAGAGGACATTTACTTTCCAAGAATGCCTGGTGCATCCTTGCTCAACCTGGTGCCCACCACACGGCCCGGGACCGCTGCCCCCAGAATCCTCGCCAGTCCGACCAAGAGCCAGACAGATGGGGAATCTGGGGAGGGCAGTCCCTGCCCGGCTGGAGGGCGCCGGGTTGGGGAAGGGCCCTCCAGGGCTGGGCGCAGCGCCGCCCCCCAGCTGTCCTCTCCCCTTTCCTCGCGAGCGAAGGATATTTATTCTCCATGGTGCCGGCGCTGCCTCCTCCGCGTGGCCCGTGCGCCTGTTCCTTACTGCGATGGTCTCAGCAGCTCCCAGCGCGCCGCCCGGCTCACCCGCTCCCGGACCTTCCCAGCGGCTCCCCTGCCCGCCTGCCCCTCTTGCTGCGGCCAGTCGAAAGCGAGGAGGGGCTGCCCTCTGTGGCGCAAGCGGGCAGCCCGCGGGGCTTCTGCGACGTCACAACGGGCGCGCGAGGGGCTGCCTCCCCCGGCCATGCAGCGGCGGGGCTCGCCCAGCGCCGGCGGGGCTGGAGACGGGCGCCCCGCGCGACCCTTTTGCCTCCTTTCTCCGCGCGGGCACCGGCCTTCTCCTCAGCTTCGATGTTTGGAGCGCGCGCGCACATAATCACGCCATAAGGTCTTGAAATACTACAACATAAAACTCAGGTGCATCGAGGAGCTTCACCTTTGCCGTCCCTCTCTGTCCGTGGCCTCTCCGGTTTTAATTGTTCCCCCCCCCCCCCCAAAATAATGTTATTAAAGATGTCATTGCACTAGTAAAAACGAATAGAAACTAGATGAAAGATAGAAAAATAAGAAAAAAGGAGTAAAAGGTGCGAAGGGGGAAAAAATAGGAAAAACATCAAGAAAAGGGAGGGAGGGAAAGAATACAGCAAAGAAAAGAAAAGAAATATATAAAGAAGGGTTGCCCAACCTTCATCACAAATATAAACAATTCTAGTAATTTTTCACCTGCCTCTCCAGTTTTAATTGTTGTAGAGTTTTCCCTGCTTTTTTCCCTTACGTTCCCACATTTCCACACCTAGAAGCACGGAAATCTGTAGCATAAACCTTCCCCAAGAAATGTATGTTTTCATAAATTAATCACCTTCCCCAATTTCGTGCCCTCCAGAGGGGTTGGACGGAGTACAACTTCCATCACTGCTAGCCAGCGGGGAGGGCCGGTGTGTCATATCTGAGTGAATCTCCACATCTGCAAAATTGTTTCCCTTACAATGAAGCACGTTTATTTTTATTTTTGCATTCATGTTATAATAGGGTGGCTGCTTTAATTCTGCGTTGGCACTGTACTTAGTTGTAGGCGCAAGATGAATTCACCACTATTACGTGCACACAGATTATTCACCACTTTGAAAGCCATTGGGAACCCCAAACGGCTACAGAAAAAACCCGACAGGCATTATCTGGATTATAAATGAATTCTAATTAGGATTCTGACATATAGTCATTATCTGCAGGCAAATGAGAAGGATGTCCCTACATTTACACACTGGAAGATCCCATTGGGGTTTCCAGAAGGAAGATGTGCCTTTCCCAGGCATTCAACATATTTGGTTGTACTGCTTTGGAAGGAACCTAATGCTCTTCTCGATAAAACAATCCTGCTTTTGTGTGTCTGAAACTCTTTTAAAGCCATCTCAGGCTAATGAATGAATCCCAACCTGAGGCCAAAATTTCTATAGAGGAATTAAGCTCCTGGAAGGGAATATGGAGTGAAAGCAAGATGCCATGATCTTAGTTGGTAGGTGCCCTGGTAGTTGGCATGTGCAAAGGCACAGCTAAAACAACTGTTCTGAAGTATGGAATAAGGACAACTACAGAAGAACAGAGGAGCCTAAATGTCACATATAATAGCATATGTTACTGTATGTGACAAGGCCTCAGTCTAAGAAAACCACTGGTTTTACTGATGCAACAGCTGTAGATGGCTGGAAATGTCCATTGCTACCCATTGCCTGTTTGCCACTTTGTTACATATTCACAAGATGAACTATAAACCAAGAAATTCTGGATTCATTGGAAGACGACCAACTATGGAATAATTTGTGTAGAAGCAGCCAATTTTCACACTCTTTGTGTGAAAATAACCATATAAGCTTGCTCAGGCAGGTACTCAGGGTTTCACCCAAGGAAACATCAAATGTATCCTTTGTGTGCTTTGACCCAGACTTGGCAGATATTGCATAAAGGTACCAATAGAAGAGAATATGTGTATCTCAGGGTTGAACTGTGGAGTCCTTAGGGTTCTCTGAGTTTGGTTGTTTTCTTGCAAATGTTTCATTACCCAGCTAGGTAACATCTTCAGTGCTAGAATAGGATGGGGTTTGCACTCTGTTTATATACAGTGGCATGCCTTGCCAGTGCTGGTGGGGGTGGGGGTTTTGTTTTGTTTCATTTTTTTCCTTCTCCGGTAGTTCCTTGATTAAGGTATTGTTTACTGCTTGATTGTATGTCTGGTGATAATCTTGGTGTTAATCTCTGCTTATCTGGGTGATGACTGCTGGTGAGGAGATGTTCCGGACTTTTGTTTTCCTTTTTATTGTCTCTTCTGAACCGTGTGTAGGTGTTGGTTATGTGCCTGTTGATGGCTGCCTTGTCTGAATACCAAGCTTCCAGGAATTCCCTCACATTTTTGAATTCAGCTTGGTCTAAGATGCTGACAGTTTCCCAGTTGAAACTATGGCTAAGTCTGTCCATGTGTTGTGAGATTAAGGAGTTTTCATCGTGTTTTCTGACTGCTAGTTGGTGTTCATGGATGTGCTCTGCCAGCCTTCTTCCTGTCTGTCCTATGTAGTGGTTGTTACAGTCCTTATGCTGCATGTTGTAGATGACTCCTGTTTTTTCTTCTTGGGCTACTGGGTCTTTTGGTTTGCTTAAGATGTTTTGGAGGACTTTAGTTGGTTTGTATGCTATGGAGATGCCATGTGGTTGTAATAGACTATTGGTAGTTTCCTTTGAAGCTATTGTTGATAGTTTCATGTGTCTTCTCTAGTTGTTTCTTTTTTATTATAACAAAGGTGTCATCTACATACCAGATCCATACTTTAGGTTGTATGTGTGGAAGTGCTATAGTTTCTAGGCGCTGCATTACAATCTCTGCAATGAGTCCTGACAGTGATGATCCCATGGGTGTGCCTCTGATTTGTTGGTATATTTATCCATGAAACTGAAAATAGGTCGGGAGGCAGAGGTTGATGAGGTCCATGATTCTGCCACACATCAGAAACATCTCAGAAACTACCAACAGACTAGTAAACAATACCTTAATCAAGGAACTACCAGAGAAGGAAAAAATGAAACAAAACAAAACCCCCACCCCCACCAACACTGGCAGGGCATGCCACTGTATATAAACAGAGTGCAAACCCCATCCCATTCTAGCACTGAAGATGTTACCTAGCCAGGTGATGAAACATTTGCAAGAAAACAACCAAACTCAGAGAACCCCAAGGACTCCATTGAATAAAGGTGTTTTGGAGACTTTAAATCGTGTCCTGATGGAGTAGGGAAACAATCCCAAATCTCATCACTCAGCAGTCTGAGAAGGGAGGAGGGTGCTGGGGGGTTCCCAGGAATTTTTCTCCAATACATTATAGAAAGAAATTTATTCCTTTATCTTCCCTGCCTTAAATCAAACTACTGATTTCAGGGACTCTCCTTGAATCCCTGTATGACAGAGGGAAATGTGTATCTCTCTCTCTCAAAATCAAGCATCAGCTGATCATTTTGTTTCACCTCCTTTTTCTCTAATTGAAATGCTACTACGGGTAAAAGTCTATTTAACAAAACAGGCTATTTGCTTCCTCGGCTTTACCACTTACGATTGTTTCCATTGTACTGAGACCGAGCATAATTAAGAAAATGGGGTAAGGTATAAAGTCCTTGGTAAATGAAAAACCAACAATCATCTTCTTATAATTTGGAGGGAAGAAACAAAGGGGGGAGTTATTGTATCTGGTTTCCCCACATATTTTAAGACATGTTCTTGCCAGAGATGCTAACCTTTTCTGCAAGCTTTATTCAAAATGAGAGTCAAATTAAGATTGTAAAAATCTATCTATCTATCTATCTATCTATCTATCTATCTATCTATCTATCTATCTATCTAGCTAGCTAGCTAGCTAGCTAGCTAGCTGTCTGTCTGTCTGTCTGTCTGTCTGTCTGTCTGTCTGTCTGTCTGTCTATCTATAGTAATTTATAATATTGCAGAATATCCTTACTAGTATAAACAACTGAGATTGAGAGTGTTATATCCAATGTTAAAGAAGATCATCAACTCATAATTTCAGGGGTTTTTTTCCCCTCCCCTAAACTTGAAGAATGGACCAATTAAATAGATGAGACAGGGGAACTCATGAGTAATCTCTGAGATCTATGACATTATGGAAACATTGGCAAAGAAAACATAGAGGATGTGACAGAGTCAGAAACGTATGTCATCATAGCTTGTATCAAAACTTACATAGAATAAAATCAAAAGCCATCTCCATCCCTTTGAGCAAGTCAAAGCCAATTAGGAATTGTTTTCAGTCTTCATATCCTATTAATTCTCCATCTAGTTCAATGAACAATGACAGGGTCCTCTTCTTACCTGTAATCAACATGAGCTGATTGCAAAGCTATTTAATATTTGGTCAGATAATATATCTCTTAGAAAGATTTTTGTTTCAGTACAAAAAGTTCTCATAATGATATCAGATATGTATTAGGAAAATTGAAAAGAAGAAAATGAAAGAGATTATAGTAAATCAATTCAATAAATCTTTATAAAACTTTTAAGATAGTCTCTGGTAAAGGCATTCTGAAGTTTGTAGTGTAAGCAAAATCTAAAAGTAACAAATTTAAAAGTACTAATGAGGGAAAAAAAGTTTTAAAAGCCCCTGCCTGTATAGTATATTAGAGAAGGAAACTGAAGAAGAGTCTTAAGAGGCAGAGTAAGAGCAAACCAAAGACTGCAACTGGAAATGAGATCTTAGATTTGGAAAAATAAATTAAAAATTAATAAAATAAAATGTTGTACATTCATGTCTTTTTCAAGGATTTTTAAATACATCCGCACCAGTAAATGACTATTTTTTTAAAGATTGAGATAGAGAAGGGGTAAATTAAGTTATCTGCCTTAGTCATATCTGTGCCACATGGTGCATTCCCTGTAAATGATAAGAACATAATATCAATATATTTGGGCATATTTTGGTCATTATGCCAAGGGACAACCAATGCCAGCTTTACCTCAATGATGTGCATGCTAATTTATGCAAGCTAGGATTTCTAATTTACAGACCCCTTTGCAAGCGATATACCATTTCTTCCATCCTATCAATCAGGAGGTACACATGTTGTACACAAAAGCAATGTATGAATTGGTTCTCAAGGTTAGAAAGACATGGAGAGGTATGATATATGGTGTTAGTGCAAATTAGATATAATTAAGATGTGTGGACTTAAAGTACTAGCTGGGGAATTGTGGGAGTTGAAGTCCACATATCTTAAAGTTGCCAAGTTTGAAAAACACTGTAGTAGAGAGTTTCTGTGGTCTCTCAAGGTCCAAAGCACTTCTTCTGCATAATTTTTAAAGTAACTCCTTGGCTATCCGTGGTATTCTCAAGAGTTTCCTTCAACCCCAAGGTTCAAGAGCATCAATATTCTTTCTTCCATAGAGTGCCACAGGGAAAAGCACTGCCTGCATGATTCTGGTCTTTGTAAGGATAGGCACATCCTGGCATCTGAATATCTTTTCCAAGGTCTTCATTGCCACCCTACCAAATGCTAGCCTGTGGTACATTTCTTGATTCTGTTTCCTTTACTGCTAGTAGTCGATCCTAAAAGGCAGAAGCTTCCTACCACTTCAATATCTTTATTGGCCATTCTAAGGCTGGTTCTTGTACCTCTTGTTATTAGTTTGATCTTCTTTATATTTAATCTTAGTCTTACTTTTTCACTGTGCTCCTTAACTTTTATTACTAGAGCTTTCAGATCATTTGCATTTTTAGCTCTCAGACTGGCTGTTTCTATGATCCAAAACATGGAATCTGCAACTAAATATTTTATTTAAAATGGGTCAGTCTAATTGAGAGATAACAAAGGCATGAACTACTGTCTCCACTCCCTCATAATCCAGGAAATGGTGCAACAGCTACACTAACTCCAGTCAACAAATATGCCTTTGCATCCTGTGCCAGATGTAGCTTCTAACACATCTTCAAAGCTAGCCCATATAAAACAAATAACAATAGTCTAAGAAATGATGAAGACATTAATTACTGTCTTTACTATCTCCTGGTCCAAGAAACACCAGTGGACCTGCAGAAGCTGGCCAAAGACTCTCCTGGACAGTTTCTACCTGCTGTTCTATCAGGAGTCATAAGTCCAGGAGAATCCCCAGATTAAGCATAACCTGTTTCAGGAGACAGAAAGTTCCTGAAGCAACAGCAGTTACATCTAGCTGGGATTCAGTTGCAGTCTATTTTGTGATTTTGTAATTATGACTACAACATGATTGACAGATATCTCATATGTTTGGTTAATCTAAAATTTATTAGAATATTTTAATACACACTACAGTGGTACAGTCTGTGGCCCCAGACCCACTTGCACCCCAGGGAAGCTCTGATGTGACTATCGCAGCCCTAGCAATACAGGCACCAAATTATAATGTTTATCTGATGGAGCAAATTATAAAATTAGTTAACAATCCTTAACTAATTAAACTTGGATGTGAATTGATTTATTTTTTTAAAAAAATCATTTGTTCTGATCCAAAACAGTGAAGCATGATGTCTCAAGTATTGTTTAAAGTCCAAGTACATCCTTTGACTGCCAAAAACTTTCCCATCCCAGTACAAAATTATATATATATACATATATATACATACATACATACATACATACACACACACACACACACACACGCACACATATATACATACACATACACACACATATATATATACACATACACGCACACATGCACACACACACTAATTTGTAGCCTAATGTTTAAAAAATTTAATGAGATATAAGTTCCTCTCAATGTATTGAATTAAATGCATGTAAGTTATGCAAAGTTTTTGAAGATGCACAAACCTTTGAAAAGATTGGAAATATCAGTAGCAATAGTCCTCTTCAGAACTTTCCTGAATTATAACAAAAAATAATTCTAAAATCAGACTTGCTCTGCATTGCAGAAAATTCAGATAATCTTGAATCAAGATGTAACCATAAAGAAAAGTTGATGGTTCCATTCCCCTTGATGTCATAGAATGACAAAACAATTGTTTTCACTGGCATTTCTCCAGGTCACAGTGAGTGACAGCCTCAACAGATCATTTTTGTGTGCAGAAAACACAACTTTTCTCATCTATATTCATTTGCAGTCATTGTAAATGTTTTCAAAAAAGAAAAAAGTGGAACAAGTAAACCAGACCTCAGCTGCAGGGTCCTCCAATGCTAAAAATAAGGGTAAAATATACATGGGGAAGGATTTTATTGTTTTTTCTAATAACAGGTATGCTTAGTATGTGTCCTCCAAGGCCAACCCACACCCACCCATACAGAGTTGTGTTTTGCTTCAGAATTTGTTAAACAAATGTTTCAGTGTGATTATGTATAACAGGGATTTATCAAGCTTTCACAGATATAAAAGCATGTGAATTTATGTAAAAGTGATTTAATTTTTTTTTCCCTAAAATCCCAGGTCCCTCTGCTACAGTTGAAACAGGCCCTTCAAAAACTAAACCAGCACCAAAAGAAGGTACAGATCAGCCACCTACAGATGCTAAAGCACCAAAACAACCTGAGGATGCTCCAACTTCAGAGACAAAGGAACCTGAAAAACAGGGTAAAACTAAAAGAATGCTAGATTATCACAATGGAACCACCACACCGTCTGCAACACTAGGTGCCAAATTATAATTTGAAATGTGGTAAGGCAAATTATGAAATGAGTAACTGTCCTTGACTAATTACATTGAAATGTGAAACAATTCTTTTAAAAAATCATTTGTTCTGACCGTTCACAAGCATGGTGTTCATCATATCATTTGAAACCAGGCTGTATCCACTGCCCCCTCAAAAGCTGACCAGTAATAAATGTTGGCTAATTTGCAGACCAAATTTTCATATACTTATTCAGATGTAAGCTCTATTGAATTGTTTAGAAGAAAAAAAGAGAACTAGTACATTAGACCCCCCACTCCAGAATCCTCCAGTGTTCAAGGTGTATTCCTGAGGAAGATTACTGATTATTATGTTTCCTTAAGGCCAATACATACAGTCATTTAATGTTACTGTTTTCCTTGTCTTTCTTTCAGACTCGTTAAGTAATTTTTTCAGCTGGCCTTGTTACAGAGTTCTAGCAAGCTTTCTCAGAAGATAAATATATGAATGTATGTAAAGAATATTTAATATTTATTTTTTTCCAAAATCCTAGGCCCTACTTCTACTTTTGAGGCAGGCCCCTCCAAAACTGAACCAGCGCCAACAGTTGGTAAAGAACCACCATCTCCAGATGTTAAAACAATGACAAAACAGCCTGCGGAACTTCCAACACCAAAGACAAAGGAACCCGAAAAACATGGTAAAATTAAAAGAATGATAAATTGTCACAATGTGGACATTCCAACTGGCCAGAGATTTTTTACTACCAGCCCTCTGTTTGTAAAAAAAAATTTTTTTAAATGTAAGTGGACTAACGTACTAGCAAAATACCGTCCATGTGTTGAGGAACTTGTGACTAGTTTTTTGGGCCTATCGCACAGCAAATGGTCCAGATGTCACAGGAGAAGCACATCAGGATATCCAAATGATTTAAGTGATGAGGACACTTAGGCAATGTCAGGTAAGTCTCCTCAGGTCTCCAACATCCTCACAAAGGTAAAACTGTGTCAGAATTTTTGCAAGAGATCATATTAGCCTGCATTAAGTAAGGCTAGGTGTGAGATACTTGCAAAACAAGCAGACAAAAAGGAAATGCCGCACTACTGAAATCTATATATATAGTCAGAAATAGTTTTGAGTTAAAGAGGTCACAAATCCCATAAATGGGAACCACACCAGGTGTTTAATATAGATTCTCCCTAAGAATGAGTCTGTTTAGGCTTCCTCCTCAGAACTACAAATTGCACCTATGACTGACTGAGACAAAGGGAAGATGTCATCCAGGCTCCAAAATGTAGGGAACCCCTTGAGGAAGTCTTTCTGAAGTCTTCTTCAGCTTTTCAAGATACAATAATTAAATCTTCCTGCTTTGGTGAAAGAGCAGCCCAAATACTTTATAGGTCCTACGCCGTAACTTTAGTAATTGACATGATTCAGTGATGTCTAGATAATGTGAAAAAGCTTTTTCAATGCCCAGGCCTAAAGGGATTCTAACTGCGTGTTGCAGGAATATAGCCTTGGATAGCAATACAAAGCTGACACAGGACAATGCAAAGAGAGGCCTTTAGCAATCTTAGTTCATAGTTGGGTACAACAAGGAACGTGGCTGCCAAATTATAAATAATAATGTTTACAGTAAAGTTATATGGAAGAAAAGAAAATCTTATTTAAATGACATTATTATAAATCTGTGCTTTGGAAGAGGTCTCTTAGTTTTGGAAGGAAAAGCAAACTTTGGAGGATGGGCAGATGGCACACTGTTGTTCTAACTCAGTATGCAGAGGATAACAAAATCATGCTGAATGGCATGTAGATTTTGGTAGACCCATTAAATAAGTAGAGCATTTCCCTTTTCTAGGGGAACAAGCTTGGGTTTGAACACCTAAACATCTAGTTTCCCATTTCACGATGACCACTGCTATAGGAACACTTCCCCACTTGTCACAATAAAACAATTCTGTAGCAAATTTTGAATGGGTCCTGAATCCCTCATCCAAGGCTTTATGGGGTTTCTGATCACCTTCAGTTTTCCAAATATATGCCCTTGATTTAGAGAGACAGAAACTGGCATTTTTAAAGTAGGTTGGATGGAAATCTAAAATAATGTGCAAACACCTACCTACCTTCCAAGGAAACATAACTACAAGATGAGGCCCTATATAATTGTGCTACCCTTGCTGGTTATCAAACTACCAACACCCTTCATAATGCTTATTAATCATTCAGAAATTTCTGATACATACCTTAGCCTGAAATATTCAAAGTACAAGAATCCTCAGATGGTACTGACACTGAACAGCGGGGAACTAAAAGGAGGTCTGTGTTCCCTCAATCTCTATGCAGTTTTGCACAGATGGCTTTGATTTGCCCTGATAAGGGGCTTCATGCTGCAGAGACAACATGCTGTGCTTTGTTGACGCAAAGAGACATCACAATTTGCCTGAACAAGAAGCTTTGTCTCCCTTCACAATCTCAGCCAACACTTGTAATTACAGCACAATTTGCAGCATTGTGCAAAACTCTTACAAGTCCCTGTTAAGGCAAAAGGACACATGCTATCGCCTTACCTTGTTCTTAGAAAGAGATTCTGTTGCTTCATGAAGCACTTTGAGAGCAGGACTTTGCTCAAGGCTTCCAGAAAGGAAAATACCCATTTTAGTATCTGTAGAGTCCTAGTATTTCAGAATATAGCCTTGGAATTAGTAGATCTTGCTTTTAGCAGATCTTGTTTTACCTTACTCATTTGCTACTGTGTAAATGCCAGAAACCCAATGAAAGACACAACCAACAGTGGTTCATGCAGAAAAGCTGATTATCTCAGAAGACAGAATTCCAATATTAAAACCATTGGAAGCAGAATGGGGAAATGAGCACCCTGGAGGATTCCTAAATGAAAGAAGAGCTACAGCATTCTCTATAGCATTGAGAATCAGGTTGTCTATTTTGAACAGGCAAAGGAGGATGGGGACACTTGGAAAGGAGGACAAATGGGGGAAAGGAGGACACACTAACTGTTTAACTTTCTCGGCATCTGCAACAAAAATTACAGTGAGAAACTGCAAAAAAAAAAGGAAGGAAGGAAGGAAGGAAGGAAGGAAGGAAGGAAGGAAGGAAGGAAGGACGGACGGACGGACTTGGGCATACTTGCATATGAAATTACTTTTTCCAGTATCAGACAGACTGTTTTTTCAATCCCAACAATGTGGTAGAGCCAATTAGGAGGTAAAAACCTTCAGCATTGTAACTGATTAAGTTCTTGTCAATTTCAGGCATCAGTGCAAGCTGGCCCAAGGTCACAGAGCAAAGCTGGTTAACTTGTGGTTGCAATAGTACTTCTTAGGGAAGTCCTGTGCCACAAAGAAAAGCTGCTCAGGAAGAGATATTCAAAAAGCTGGACAGTATTTCATTTTAAGGTTATGCTTGCCCGATGGAGGACATGAGGACAAAAAGGAGAACCTGTCCTTTTGCCTGATGTCTGGTAACCCTATCTGAAATCTTTTCAGGATAGGTCAACTAAAAATCTCCTTCCATAATGAATCTGTTAATGAGGAAATCTACTGTTAAACCTTATCAGTTGATATATAAAATAAAAGAGGAATCATGTTTCACACGAATTGGTTATTGACAAATGAATACTTTGGGCTATCATCTCATTGTTCCTGCTTTGTAACATACATTGTTTATAAGCCCTGTGTACTCAAATTGCTTGTAATTTCTCAACTACAGATACTGTGAGTGATGCAAAAGTCCCTCCCCAACCCGTAAGTGATCAGCCCCCAGACAAGAAGTCCACTCCAGAACCATCTCAGCCTCAACAGGAAGTTAAAGTGCAAGGTGGGATGGGAGTTTTGACATTCTCAATTCTCTGAATTTTCAGTCATACTATAGAAATCCTTTAATAGAGGGGCCTTTAGTAGAGTTTTGTGAGATTTAAGAATGAAATGGAAATAGGTTCTTTCCCAGAGGCTCCTACTTGCTGGGAAATATTTCCAGAAAGGCCTCTTCTTTGTTCAAAATATGCCATTAAATGGGCTGAAATTGGCTTCCGTTTGCCATGCCTACTTTGAATTACATTTTTTTAAAAAAATCATATCAATTATCTATTTGCTAACACTTTTCACCAGCATAACTTTGCGGTGCTAGGTAGGACTGCACAGGAGGTGATGGGAACCACACCTTACATATTGTTTTATGGATAATTTGGGCCATTGTTTGATTGTTTGTGGTTTGTAACTTACATTTTTGTAAAACCTGCACGCTCAAGCAACTTGCAATTACTCATCTATAGGTACTGTGAGTGATGCAAAAGTCCCTCCCCAACCTGTAAGCGCTCAGCCCCCAGCCCAGAAGCCCGCTCCAGAACCATCTCAGCCTCAACAGGAAAGCAAAGCACAAGGTGGGATGAGATTTTGGACATTCCAAATTGCCAGAATTTTCAGTCTTACTACAGAAATCTTGAAAGGCAGAATACAATCTCAGCATCATTACTTTTCCTTTGTTTTCCTTTATTTTCAAGTTTCAGTATATGAGTCCTAATATTTTTTCTTGTATTATTTCTTCTGGCAAATTCCCTTGGAAACAAAACCCTCAAACAGCTCAACAACCGGCAACAACCGTCAGTCCCCAGGCTCCTGGTAAATCACCCCTTATCACTTAATTGGAGATAACAACTTTCCTTCCTTTTTCTTTGTGGGTTGTTGTTTTTCTTTGTGTTTTTAACATCTATATGTTTTTTTAAAAAAAAAAACAGCAGGTCCCACCGTTTCTCCTGCGGCAGCCCCCTTGACAACTGAACCAGCACCAAAACCGACAGCAGACCCACAAGCTTCAGGGCTTGCCCCAGCAGCAAAGCAAGCAGCGGATGCCCAAGCTGCAAAGGACAAGAAACCGGAAACTCCTGGTAAAACCAAGATAAAACTCAAGTTGCTAACCTTACGACACAAGTGGGACCATGCCTTAACATGCAGTAACTCTTCTGCTTTTGCTTAGATCTCAGTCGTTGCACTAAAGGTTTTTTTTTTTTAACACTTGACAACTCTCTAGTTTTGAACTATTTAACTGAATTGTTATATCTGACAGGTTACTCTTAAGTGAGATAATCTGAGACTGATTATTTATTTCTTTTTATTTATTTAGCAAAATGTATGTACTATCTACTCTGCCGATTCTGGGTGATTTGCAACATACAAGATAAAACATTAAAATCATAAAATCTCTCCATAACATCAGTAAATAGTATAAGCAAAACTATTAAAAACTCTAAATTAATTGTAGGCACTCACCAGCACCTTGACTTGGATCGCTACAAGGCAGCTCCCACAGAAAAGGTGTTTTTCTGCTAAACCAGCTAACATCAGTCACAAACATACCTCCAGGTTCTGTGCGAGCTGAAGTTTCCAAGTTGCCTTTAAGGGTGACCTCATATAAACTGAATTGCAGTAATCTAACTGAGAGATGATAAAATTGTACAATGGGCAGACCTGCTGAAGTTGGCCAAAGGTTCTCCTGGCCACACATTGCCACTGCTGTTTTATCAAGAGCCATGAATCCAGGAGAACCTACATGTTATTCACCACCTCCTTC
Source organism: Liasis olivaceus (assembly GCA_030867105.1). NCBI lineage: Eukaryota > Metazoa > Chordata > Lepidosauria > Squamata > Pythonidae > Liasis > Liasis olivaceus. Next base: position 70,447,945 of record CM061355.1, read on the forward strand.
AGGGGACGTGCTACCCCATTAGAATTCATAGATGGAGGATCCATAAGACTAGAAGCTTTTTAAACAGCAACTCCATCTTACTAGGATTCAGTTGTATTTTAATTGAATTTTAATTTTGCATAGTGACAGGTGCTACATGTGTTTGCTTAATCCAACATTTTTATACATGATAAATGGTATAATTTGTGGCCCCAGAGCTACATACAACCCCTGAAGCACTCTTAATGCTACCACAACCCCTCTAACACAAGGCGCCAAATTATAATTTTTTGTGTGACAAGGCAAATTGTGAAATTAGTAACTGTCCTCAACTAACTACATTGAAATGTGAATCATTTTTTTTTTAAAAATTCATTGTCCTGACCAATCACAGTTTGAAAGCGTGGTGTTCAGCATATTGTTGGAAACCAAGCTGTATCCTTTTCCCCCCTAAAAGTTGTCCACCCCAATACAAAGTAATAAATGTCACTTAATTTGCAGTTGAACCTTTTATATACTGTAGTTACTCAGATGTAAGTTCTATTGAATTTTTTAAAGAAAAAAGTTGAACCAGTACACCAGACCCCCACTCCAGAATCCTCCAGTGTTAAAGGCAGTGTTAAAGGTAAGGATAGTATATTCCTGGGGAAAATTATTCCTTATTAGATTTCCTTAAGGCTGATACATACACATGTTAATGTTTACTTTGGCTTTCAGAGTTGTTAAACAAATTTTTCAATAGGCTGTGTGTTATAGAGTTCTAGCAAGCAAAATAAAGATGTACGAATGTATCTAAATAATATTTAATTTTTTTTTTCCAAAATCCCAGACCACACTGTTACTTTTGAGGCAGGCCCTTCCAAAACTGAACCAGCACCAACAGACAGTAAAAAACCACCATCTTCAGATGCTAAACCAACAACAAAACAGCCTGCAGAACTTCCAACATCAAAGACAAAGGAACCCGAAAAACATGGTAAAACTAAAAGAATGGCAAATTGTCACAATGTGGGCATTCTAGCTGGCCAGAGATTTACTACCAGTCCTCTGTTAGTAAAAATGTTTTTAAAAATATAAGCAGGCTAATGTCTTAGCACAATATAGCCCATGTGTTAAGCAAACTGTGACTAGTTTTTTGGCTTAATGATCCAGATGACACAGGAGAAGCATGTGAGGCTTCCACTGTGTGTAGACACACTTTATTCGTTTGCTATTGTGGAAATGTCAGAAACCCAATGAGACACTATCTCAGTAGAAAAAAATTTAATATTAAAACCATTTGGAAACAGGAATGGAGACTGAGGGTGATATCTGACGATGATCTTAGAGGATACCTAAATGAAAGAAGAGCTACAACAGCCTCTATACCTCTCTGAAATCTTTTCAGGACAGGTCAACTAAAAATCTCCTTCCATAATGCATCTGTTAATGAGGAAATCTACAGTTATAACTTCATCAGTTGATACCTAAAATAAAAAAGGAATCATGTTTCACATGAATTGCTTATTGACAAATGAATACTTTGGGCTATCATCTCATTGTTCCTGCTTTGTAATCTACAGGTGAAACTCGAAAAATTAGAATATCGTGCAAATGTTCATTTATGTCAGTATGGCAACTCAAAAGGTGAAACCAATATATGAGATAGACGCATTACATGCAAAGCGAGATATGTCAAGCCTTACTTTGGTATAATTGTGATGATTATGGCGTACAGCTTATGAAAACCCCAAATTCACAATCTCAGAAAATTAGAATATTACATGACATCAATAACACAAGGATTGGAAAAAGAACAATATCGGACCTCTGCAAAGTATAAGCATGCATATGTACTCAGTACTTGGTTTGGGCCCCTTTTGCAGCAATGACTGCCGCAATGCGGCGTGGCATGGATGCTATCAGCCTGTGGCACTGCTGAGGTGTTATGGAAGACCAGGATGCTTCAATAGCGGCCTTCAGCTCCGCTGCATTGTTCGGTCTCATGTCCCTCATCTTTCTCTTGGCAATGCCCCATAGATTCTGTATGGGGTTCAGGTCAGGCGAGTTTGCTGGCCAATCAAGTACAGTAATCCCATGGTCATTGAACCAGGTTTTGGTACTTTTGGCAGTGTGGGCAGGTGCCACGTCCTGCTGGAAAATGAAGTCAGCATCCCCATAAAGCTCGTCTGCGGAAGGAAGTATGAAGTGCTCCAAAATCTCCTGGTAGATGGCTGCGTTGACCCTGGACTTAATGAAGCACAGTGGACCAACACCAGCAGATGACATGGCTCCCCAAATCAACACAGACTGTGGAAACTTCACACTGGACTTCAAGCATCGTGCATTGTGTGCCTCTCCATTCTTCCTCCAGACTCTGGGTCCTTGGTTCCCAAATGAGTTGCAAAAGTTGCTCTCATCAGAAAAGAGGACTTTGGACCACTGGGCAACAGACCAGTTCTTTTTTTCTGTAGCCCAGGTAAGACACTTCTGACATTGTTTGTTGTTCAGGAGTGGCTTGACAAGAGGAATACGACATTTGAAGCCCATGTCCAGGATCCGTCTGTGTGTGGTGGCTCTTGATGCACTAAGTGCATCAGGTCCACTCCTTGTGAAAGTCCCCAACACTTTTGAATGGCCTTGTCCTGACAATCCTCTCCAGGCTACGGTCATCCCTGCTGCTTGTGCACCTTTTTCTACCACACTTTTCCCTTCCACATAACCTTCTATTGATGTGCTTTGATACAGCACTTTGGGAACATCCAATTTCTTTTGCAATTACCTTTTGGGGCTTTCCCTCCTTATGGAGGGTGTCAGTGATGGTTTTCTGCACAACTGTCAGCTCAGCAGTCTTTCCCATGCTTGTGATTCCTACTGAACCAGCCCGAGAGACCATTTAAAGGCTCAGGAACCCTTTGCAGGTGTTATGGATTCATTAGCTGATTAGAGTGGGACACTTTGAGCCTAGAATATTGAACCTTTTCACACTATTCTAATTTTCTGAGATTGTGAATTTGGGGTTTTCATAAGCTGTACGCCATAATCATCACAATTATACCAAAGTAAGGCTTGACTTATCTCGCTTTGCATGTAATGCGTCTATCTCATATATTGGTTTCACCTTTTGAGTTGCCATACTGACATAAATGAACATTTGCACGATATTCTAATTTTTCGAGTTTCACCTGTACATTGTTTAAAAGCCCTGTATACTCAAACTGCTTGTAATCCTGTATACTCATCTACAGATACTGTGAGTGATGCAAAGGTCCCTCCCCAACCTGTAAGCGCTCAGCCCCCAGCCCAGAAGCCCGCTCCAGAACCATCTCAGCCTCAACAGGAAAGCAAAGCACAAGGTGGGATGAGATTTTGGACATTCCAAATTGCCAGAATTTTCAGTCTTACTACAGAAATCTTGAAAGGCAGAATACAATCTCAGCATCATTACTTTTCTTTTGTTTTCCTTTATTTTCAAGTTTCAGTATATGAGTCCTAATATTTTTTCTTGTATTATTTCTTCTGGCAAATTCCCTTGGAAACAAAACCCTCAAACAGCTCAACAACCGGCAACAACCGTCAGTCCCCAGGCTCCTGGTAAATCACCCCTTATCACTTAATTGGAGATAACAACTTTCCTTCCTTTTTCTTTGTGGGTTGTTGTTTTTCTTTGTGTTTTTAACATCTATATGTTTTTTTAAAAAAAAAAACAGCAGGTCCCACCGTTTCTCCTGCGGCAGCCCCCTTGACAACTGAACCAGCACCAAAACCGACAGCAGACCCACAAGCTTCAGGGCTTGCCCCAGCAGCAAAGCAAGCAGCGGATGCCCAAGCTGCAAAGGACAAGAAACCGGAAACTCCTGGTAAAACCAAGATAAAACTCAAGTTGCTAACCTTACGACACAAGTGGGACCATGCCTTAACATGCAGTAACTCTTCTACTTTTGCTTAGATCTTGAGTGACATCCTAGCCAATATGTTGAGATACATCTGGTGAAGGTATTTGGTCTTATCTTTCCACAGGTGCTTAAAAAGATTAGAAGGCACACAGGAAATGATTTCTATCTATGGGGGATTTAAGTAGTGATGCCTGGCATCTTAGGGAAATGTGTCATACCCATAAGACAGGGTGGGCAAATAAGTTTCAATATTTATATCTTAATATTTCTTCTTGTAACAGCAAAATCTGGCAAATTATCATGGGGAAAAAAACCTCAAACAGCTGAACAACCAGCAACAACCGTCAGTACCCAGGCTCCTGGTAAATCACCCCTTAATTGGAGATAACATATTTCCTTGTTTTTTTCTTTCTGGGTTGTATCTATGTATCATCTACCTACCTACATACATACATATCTACCTATCTATTTATCTATCAAAAGCGGGTCCCACCATTCCTCCTGTGGCAGCTCCCTTAACGACTGAACCAGCACCAAAACCGACAACAGACGCACAAGCTTCAGGAATTGCCCCAGCAGCAAAGCAAGCAGCGGATGCCCAAGCTGCAAAGGACAAGAAACCAGAAACCCCTGGTAAAACCAAGATAAAACTCAAATTGCTTTAGCCATCCTTAATGTCACAATTGCTTTAATACACACTGACTCTTCTGCTTTTGCTTAGATGTCAGCTGACATCCCAGTCAATATGTTGAGGAACTTTGGGTGAGGGTGTTTTGATCTCATTCTTCTACATCCTTAAAGATGTAGAAGGCACATTGGAAATTCTTTCTGTCACTGAAAAAAATAATGTCTAGGGGGAACCTAAGCAGTGATGGTTGGCATCTCATGGGAGCATGTCATACCCATAAGACAGGATGGGAAACATTTGATAGATATCAGGTTGCAATTCAGCCTGTCAACCTTCTGGAGGTTCCCAGTAAGCCATCTGATGATATCATGATGTCACAAGAACAGATTCGGACAAACATTTTCATTTGTTTTGTGGAGATGGTTAAGAATGAAAATAGGAGTAGGTGACTTTTGGGATGAAAACCATTCCCGTTCCTATGTTCACTCACAACTTCACACCAGATGGTTTTAAAACACCACTTTGAGGCTGTTTTCAGGCCTTTAACAGAGTTTTGTGGGATTTAAGAATGAAATGGAGATAAGCTTTTTCCCAGAGGCCTCCTACTTGCTGGTCATCTTCTCTGTCCAAAATATGCCATTAAATGGGCTGAAATTGGCTTCTGTCTGCCATGCCTACTTTGAATTACATTTTTTTTTAAAAAATCATATCAACAAAATTGTCTGTTTGTCAAAACATTTCACCAGCAGAACTTTATGGTGCTTGGTAGGACTGCACAGGGGGTGATGGGAACCACACCTTACATATTGTTTTATGGATAATTTGGGCCATTGTTTGATTGTTTGTGGTTTGTAACTTACATTATTTGTAAAACCTGCACGCTCAAGCAACTTGCAATTACTCATCTATAGGTACTGTGAGTGATGCAAAAGTCCCTCCCCAACCTGTAAGCGCTCAGCCCCCAGCCCAGAAGCCCGCTCCAGAACCATCTCAGCCTCAACAGGAAAGCAAAGCACAAGGTGGGATGAGATTTTGGACATTCCAAATTGCCAGAATTTTCAGTCTTACTACAGAAATCTTGAAAGGCAGAATACAATCTCAGCATCATTACTTTTCCTTTGTTTTCCTTTATTTTCAAGTTTCAGTATATGAGTCCTAATATTTTTTCTTGTATTATTTCTTCTGGCAAATTCCCTTGGAAACAAAACCCTCAAACAGCTCAACAACCGGCAACAACCGTCAGTCCCCAGGCTCCTGGTAAATCACCCCTTATCACTTAATTGGAGATAACAACTTTCCTTCTTTTTTCTTTGTGGGTTGTTGTTTTTCTTTGTGTTTTTAACATCTATATGTTTTTTTAAAAAAAAAAACAGCAGGTCCCACCGTTTCTCCTGCGGCAGCCCCCTTGACAACTGAACCAGCACCAAAACCGACAGCAGACCCACAAGCTTCAGGGCTTGCCCCAGCAGCAAAGCAAGCAGCGGATGCCCAAGCTGCAAAGGACAAGAAACCGGAAACTCCTGGTAAAACCAAGATAAAACTCAAGTTGCTAACCTTACGACACAAGTGGGACCATGCCTTAACATGCAGTAACTCTTCTGCTTTTGCTTAGATCTTGGCTGACATCCTAGCTGATAAGTTGAGGAACTTCTGGTGAGGGTATTTGGGTCTCATCCCTCTACAAGTGCTTAAAAAGATGTAGAAGGCACACAGGAAATACTTCTATCTGTGGGGGACTTAAGCAGTTACGCCTAGCATCTCAGGGAAATGTGTCATACCCATAAGATAGGGTGGGCAACATTTGCTGGTCTCAGTTCAGCCTCTCAACGTTCTTGAGGGTCTCACTAAGCTGTCTGAGGATGTGATGATGCCACTAGAACAGGTTCAGATGAACATTTTCATGTGTTCTGTGGAGGAGGATAAGAGTGAAAATAGGAATAGGTGACTTCTGGGATGAAAACCATTCCCATTCCTACTTTAGCCACTTTTTAAACAGAGTTTTGCAGGATTGATGAATGAAATGGGGACAACTTGTTTCTCATAGGCCTCCCACTCCCACTCCCAAAATATTCATGAAATGGACTGAACTTGGCCTCCTGCTATCATTCGCACTCCGAAGTATATTTTTAAAAAAAATAATAGCAACAAAATTGTCTATTTTGCCAACCCATTTCAGCAGCAGAGTTTTTAGATGCTGAAGAGGCCTTCATACATGGTTTTGGGGACTGTGGGTTTCCCACCTCTTCTTTAATGGGAAAACTTTGTCCAGATACTTGCAAAATATCATATTAAACTGCAGGAGGAAGGCTAAAGATGCGTTTAAAGATAGCTATGCATCAGTGCTATTAAGGAAACTGAGGGATATTTCTGGCTAAAAGGAACACCCACCATTTCCTGCAATTAAAGCTCCACACTATTACCCCAGGCAGAAAAGTGGATTTGTTCAGCCTGTCGTTTTTTGTTGAGAAAATGGGGACCTACTTATGTCTTTGTTGTGTTTGAAGAAATTCTTTGAATTTAGTGGATGCTTTTCATGGCTGTTCTCTTTGCTGTGGCTAAAATGTGAAAAACCTTCACCAGAAAAGGAAGCTTTTAGTTGGGAATGCCCACACTTTTTAATTTTGATGCATTGGCAGTGGAGGGTCACAGGTTTGGATCAGGAAAGCATAAAATCATGTCCTATGTGTGTGTTTTAATCTGCAATGCACATTTTTCAATATCTTTCTTCATACTAGGAAAAGTTGGCAAGGTCGTTGGGAAGAAAGAATCTCAGACGGATCAAGGGTCTGCAAAGCCAGTCAGTCCCCAGCCTCCTGGTAAAATTCCAAATAACTCTCTCTTTTTGGGTTGTGTAGCTGTTACTGTGCATCTGTGTGTTTAGTATTTCTTTGTTTGTTTGTTTGTTGTTTGTTTATTTATTTATGAAAAGACAAAAAAAGTCCCACTATTACTTCTGAGGCAGGCCCTTCCATGACTGAACCAGCACTAAGGGAAAGAAAAGACCTACAGGATATAGATACTAAACCAACTACACAAGAATCTGTGGATGTCCAGGGTGCAAAGACAAAGAAACCTGAAGGCTCTGATAAACCTAAAAGGAAACTCAACAATAATCAGCTGAACACTCTGGCTGCCTACAAATAACCATGTCACAACTGTGACACAAAGGAAGCCACCTCATTTAAAAATAGAAATTAAATGGTAACCCTTCTGTGACTGCTTATAAATAGGATGATCTCCTAACAAAGTTCAACCAATGTGTTGAAGAGCTCTTGATACTTGAGGCCCACACATGCTTCAAATGCTGAGGAACTAATGAGTCATTATTTCTACTCTGAAGAATTGTTCAGTGACCTAGTCAATGCTGAGGAAGATGTCTCAAGCAGGAACTAATGTAATAGTGTATGTCCTTTTTGTTTAACTGTCTACGTTAGGGGACGTATTTCTGGTTTAGCGACATTTCATAACAATGTTTAAAGGAAAAGTCTATAGGAAAAATAATGCCTGACTAGATCCAGTGGTAGGCAAGTATATACTGACTTTCTAAAATATATGAAGAGGCAAAGGTTTTCCTCTATATTTCCTGAGCTATTGGAAAGAATTATTTGAAGATCTGAAGCTACTTTCCTAGTACTTCCTAGAGCAATCTAACGTTTTGGAAGGATCATACGCTTCAAGCAGTGAGCAAGCTCAAGAAATAGACAACGCCCTTCTTGATCATGCATGTTCTGACTTTGTTACCAGTAATGCTAAACTTTATGATACCTGTATCATAGTGAGATAACTGCTGGGGAAAAAAAGATCACACAGATGAAAGCTAATATGTGTAATTATGGGGGGGAAAAACCTCTAGGAATATACATTCAATTATCTTGAGCTTCTTGACAACGAATTTTCCAAAATTACTTTTTCTACACCTTTTCAGCGGAGCTTAAAGCTTGGATTTCAAGTGTGGGGTGGATGCATTGGTATGGCCCTCATGGTCCTGACATCATGATGCTTAATAAGAGAACAGAAGGTCTTCCATGGTATATTATCTATCAGAATGGGCATATACAGTCCATGTTCCCTTAAGCTCTCAGAACAGAGAGATATGGATGTTGCTTTATGTTATATCCCCATGTGCAGGGCTTATACATGACTTTGACATCTTGGTCTGTGTGTGTGTGTGTGTGTGTGTGTGTGTGTGTATTTATCTATTTTTACCTACTAGGGGGTGGCCAGTACATGATCAGTTTTCTCCTATTTGGGATTCATCAGACATAGGTCACTAGATATTAATCTATGGGGTTCAAGCCTTTTTCCGGAATTGACCTTTGCAGTTTAGATGACTATAAACAGTGCAATAGAATAACCCCATAGAATAACGTCAGGCTACCTATGTTGGATGAGTCCCAAACAGGATGAAATTGGTTATATAATGCCTACCTCCCGGTGATCAATTTTTCCGCAGTATGTTCATCAAAACACTACTTTTAAAATGCAAACCTCCCTCCTTGTGCAACATTCTCCTTCCCGAAGTTAGGCTCGCCCCTTCCCTGCTGTCATTTAGGAAGTCCCTCAAGACCTGGTTATGTCATCAGGCCTGGAGGTCTTTGGGAATTGGAGACATTCTTAGATGACTCCACTGTCATTGATATTCTGCTTTCTCTGTGGGGTTTGTATATTTTAAAATCTAATTTTTAAAAAAAATTGTGATAATGTTTTTATTTTAATAATTACTTTTTATCTTTGTATAATGCTTGTTTTTATCCACTGGTTATTTTATTTAATTGTTGTACACCACCCAGAGTTGCTTTGTGTGAGATTGGCAGCTATATAAATGTGACATGTAAATACAATAAAATAAAATAAATAAATAAATAAATAAATAAGGAAAGCATGGAGATTAGGCATGGACCAAAAGAAATAGAAATCTCTTGTTTCTTTGATGAGTGTACAGAATAGGGATTGTGGGCCAATGTACAGACTTTGAATTTAATAGGATATTTTTCCACAGCTGCTGCATTTGCTTTTGCTTGAATTCCCAAAACTCACTGAGAGATGCAGTCTTAACCATTGTCCACAGCAGAAAGCTGATTATTTTAGAAATTTAAAGTCAAAGCCATTGGGGGCATTAGCAGAGTGATGTGGTAAAATTTGACAGTCAAAACGTCTAAATGAAAAGACTCTAGAGCTCAATTATGTTTGTTTCAGACAGCTAAAATGAACGCTATCTGTCTCAATTACAAGCCCAAAAGTGATAAAGAAGACTATTGTTATAATGCCATATTGACCTCCACATGATAATTTCTGAAGGCTCTGCATCTGACCTATTTTGGCCTCGTAAAAGTTTTAACTGCTGTGGCTCAAGCCAGTTATATTTTCTCATCCATATACCTTATTGGTGATCAAAAAATCTCCCCCAGAAAGCCAGATGGCTAATCCACAACCCAGAAGCCTATTCCTGACCTGTCCCAGCTTAAATAGGAAGGCAACATAGAGCATGTGGTCAGTTTTGATAACATGACTTTCCTCCATTGGCTGTCTTGTTTAAAGAAATCCTCCAGACAGAACACCATTCCCATTCCATTTTATTCATTTTGGTTATCCTTCCTTTTGAAGATGTAAAACAGATTTCTTAATATGTATTTTTGTAACAGTAATGCTAGGGAATCTTTACTACTGGAAAACAGAACCTCAAACAAGCCAGCAGCTTTCAGAAGCAGGCAGTCCCCATGGTCTTCGTAAATCACCTATGGCCTAAATGGCTTGCTGTTCCAAAACAATTTATGACCCCTTTGGACCTCTGTCTATTTTTAAAAAGTTAGTGTACTTGCAACTATTCTGTGCTCAAAGTACTTGCATTTTCTTATGCATAGTTGGTGATCAGAAACTTTCTCCAAGTAAGCCAAGTGATCAACCCACAACCCCACAGGCCACTCCAGGACCATCTCAGCCTAAACAGGAAGGTAACGTATAGCATATGTCAGTTTTCATAATTTGACATTTGTACACTGTCTTATTTAGAGAAATCCTGCAGATAGTACACCATTCTCACATTTCATTCATTTTTGCTTTGTTTTATCTGAAGATGCAAAACAAATGCTTAATATCTCTTTCTGTAACAGTAAAGCCATGTAAGCCTTAATGCTAGAAAGCAAAATCTCAAACATCTGAGCAGCTTTCAGAAGCATGTAGTGTATCACTCATGGTCTAGCTGAATGGCTGTTCTAAAACCGTTTATGAATACCCTGGATCTCTGTCTGTTTTGTAAAAGTTAATATGCTTGCAACTGTTCTGTACTCAAATTACTTGCATTTTCTTATCCACAGGTACTCCAAGTGATCAGAAAATTACTCCCAAAAAACCAGATGATCAACCCACAACTCAGAAACCCACTACAGAGCCTAAACAGACAGGTAAGTGCTGTAGATAGCGTTATTTATTTATTTATTTGTTTGGCTTATATGCCGCCCATCTCCCCCAACGGGTGACTCTGGGCGGCTCACAATAAAAAACACAATTCTCTCCCAGTTATTATTTGATTTTCTCCTAATCTGGCTCACAAAAAAATCTGGAAAGGAAAACTCTTCTCTGTAATTAGTTTTTTCTTTGTTTTGATTTATTTTGGATGTGCAATATATCTCTTAAAATATGTCATTTTTATAATGATAAAATCTGATGCCGTCTTAAAAAACAAAAATGCAAGCATCTCAACAGTCTGAAAGAACAATCTCCATCTCCCTGGTAAATCAGCCAATATTTTTATTATTTGCAGACTTGGCCACTGTTTTTAAGTCAATGTAATTCTTACAATTTGTGTAAATCAGCATTTCTCAACCTTGACAACTTTCAGATGTGTGGACGGAGTTGACGTCCATACATCTGAAAGTTGCCAAGGTTGAGAAACACCGGAGTAAATGGTAAAAAATGTTTATTTTTTTAAATCCACTGTTACTTTTGAAGCAGGCCCTTCCAAGACTGAACCAACACCAAAACCAAGTGAAGAACCAAAGTCTGAGGCCAAGCCATCCATAAAACAAGTTGGAGGTACTGAAGTTTCAAAGGAAAAAACATCTGCCGGCCATGGTAAAACCCAGAGAAATCTCAAACACCACACCACAATCACTCTAGGCTGTGAAACAAATGTCATAGAAACTGACTTGGATCTGTTCCTTACAACCTGGGTGATCTAGCAAAATCCTGCTAACGTGCTGAGGACCCTGTGATTAGAATACTTGGAACTCAGTACTTGTCAGCCCTTTGAGGTGATCCAGACAAGAAACTAATACCATGTGTACTAACATTATCTTTATTGTAAGGTTACAGTAACAGAATCTTGCAAGTCTGAAAGCACACCTCTCCCCCTTGCCTTTGCTTTCCATGGGAACTAGGGAGGGGCTCTTCTGAGATCTTACCACATCTCCATTCCTTCTGTAGGCTGAGATGTCTCTTATCCGACCTTTGCCCTGGCTGCAGCTCTTCCTCCTCCTGTCTCTCAAGCATATTCTCACAGACTGTTACAGTACTTGACAAATATTTAAAGGATGTGGAAGCAGGCAGCAGAGAATATAATTTCTACCTTGAAAAACAATTTAGTAGTTATGCAGGACTTCAGCGGTACAGGGCTGGGCATTTCAGAATACCTATTAAGGGAAAACTTTCTCCCAGTTATATAAACATATCTATCTGTGAGGGGGGGAAAGCCAACAACATTACCTGATTTGTCGGGGCAATTATCTGACTTATAATTGTAAAGGTGAAAATACTTCCTTGTATATTACTAATAAAGCCTTCTGGCTTGGTTTGTACACATACTAAACTAGGCTTAAATGAAATTACGTAGGTTGTGGCTCATTGTGTTGTGGGAACCAGCCATTGTCTTAGTATGTTTTAGAAATTAGGCCATCACATTAAGCCACATTAATTTTGGGAGCGTAGACAGTGTGTAATAGTTAATGTTGGACTGTGTGTGTGTGTGTGTGTTTCAAGTCAGTTTGATTTCTGGTGACTACATAGACAAGTTTGTGTAATTTTCTTGGCAGCATTTTTCAGAAATGGCTTATCATTGCCTTCTTCCTAGGGCTGAGAGAGAGAGAGAGTGGCCCAAAGTCCTCAGCTGGCTTTATGCCTAAGGCAGGGCTAAAACTCACATGTCTCTTGGTTGTTTGTCTATTCTTTAACCTCTACACCAAACAGGCTCTCTGACATGTTCGAACAGAACCAGTGAAAACCAGGTTCCAATCATCCCCAATGGGTGATGTTGGACCAGTCACATTCCCCCAACCCAACCCAATTGAAGAGGTTGTTGCTGTGGGCAAAAGTGGACAAAAGAGGTACTTTGGGCTGTTCTAAAAAAAATAGTCTGTGAATCAAATGAATGAATGAATCGTAGTAAGTTTATTGCGTTAACCCAAGTTTAGAAGAAAACATGTTATGTGAAACCTGCCACTGGGTCTAGCATGCTCTAAGACTGAACAATAAGAAATTTGATCCAAGAAAGGGTGATGTAATATATATTTGATAAAAAGTTATAAAATAATGGTATTTTTCTGATACTTGGTATTTTGGCCATTTGTTTAATATTATACCAAGATGCATTTACCCCAGAAAGAAAGGGTTAATTTACAGCCAGTTGAGATTTCTGTGAGCCCTGCAAACATCAAACTCCTACGGTGTTTTGAAATTCCTTGCAGGGCAGACTTGAACTTATTTACACCAATATTTTGTGGGAACCCTGGTGATCTTTTGATCTACATTTTTCTACCATCATACAGTTGTGTGAAAAGGAAAGTACATCCCCTTTGAGTTCTATGGTTTTATGTATCAGGACATAATGAAAATCATCTGGTCCTTAGCAGTTCTCAAAAGTAGGTAAATACAACCTCAGATGAACAGCAACACATGACATATTACACCAGGTCATCACTTATTTTACGAAAAGAAAGCCAAAATGGAGAAGCCATGTGTGAAAAACTAAGTACACTCTTACTACTTCCATAGATATGAAGAGGCTAAGTAGCAGCCAGGTGCTGCTTATCAAATGTCCTTGATCAATTGATCATCAGCAAGTGTGACTACCTCTATAACAGCTGAAGTTTTAGGAGTTTGCTGGTCTCGAGTATTGAGGTGTCAGCAATGATCTTAGAGAAGTAATTGTTGCTGCCCATCAGTCTGGGAAGGGTTATAAAGCCATTTCCAAACAATTTAAAGTCCATCGTTCTACAGTGAGGAAGATTATTCACAAGTGGAAAATATTCAAGACAGTTGCCAATCTTCCCAGGAGTGGACGTCCCAGCAAATTCACTCCAGGGTCAGACCGCACAATGCTCAGAGAAATTGCAAAAAATCCAAGAGTTACATCTCAGACTCTACAGGCCTCAGCATATTAAATGTTAAAGTTCATGACAGTACAGTACAATTAGAAAAAGACTGAACAAGTATGGTTTGTTTGGAACAGTTGCCAGGAGAAAGCCTCATATCTCTAAAAAGAACATGGCAGCACAGCTTAGGTTTGCAAAGTTGCATCTGAACAAATCACAAGACTTCTGGAATGCTGTCCTTTGGACAGAGGAGACCAAAGTAGAGATGTTTGGCTATAATGCACAGCACCATGTTTGGCAAAAACCAAACACAGCATATCAGCACAAACATCTCATACCAACCGTCAAGCACGGTGGTGGAGGGGTGATGATTTGGGCTTGTTTTGCAGCCACAGGACCTGGGCACCTTGCAGTCATTGAGTCAACCATGAACTCCTCTGTATACCAAAGTATTCTAGAGTCAAATGTGAGACCATCTGTCTGACAGCTACAGCTTGGCCGACATTGGGTCATGCAACAGGACCATGATCCCAAGCACACCAGCAAATCTACAGCAGGGTGGCTGAAAAAGAAAAGAATCAAGGTGTTGCAATGTCCAAGTCAAAGTCCAGATGTCAACTCAATTGAAATGCTGTGGAGGGAGCTCAAGAGAGCTGTGCATAAACAAATACCCACAAACCTCAATGAACTGAAGCAATTTTGTAAAGAAGAGTGAGCCAAAATTCTTCCACAACAATGTGAGAGACTGATAAAGTCATACAGAAAACGATTAGTTATTGCTGCTAAAGGTGGGTTCTACAAGCTATTGAATCATAAGGTGTACTTGGTTTTTCACACATAGTTTCTCCATTTTGGCTTTCTTTTTGTAAAATAAATGATGACCTGGTGTAATATGTCATGTGTTGCTGTTCATCTGAGGTTGTATTTACCTACTTTTGAGAACTGCTAAGGACCAGATGATTTTTATTGTGTCCTGATACGTAAAGCCATAGAACTCAAAGGGGATGTACTTTCTTTTTCACATGACTGTAGCTTTGTTATTATGCTCTCTGCAAGGCAACATATTGGGCCATGTAAAAAGAAACCTGGCTCTCTTATAGTTTCTTCCTGAACTCATCCTGCATTAGAGAAAAATCATTCTCGGCGCAGCTTCTAATGATAATATAATGTCCATCTTAGAAATACTTATATACATACTCATCATGCTATTCCTTTTCATGGTAAGCAACATGAATCCAAAGTGCAGAAAAGCCAAAGAAAGCAAACGCTTGAGATTAAAAAAAGAAAATTTCAGCATAGCTGAAGTATTTTACACCAACACCATTCACTATACCTCTCACATGCATATATTGTCTTATGTCTCTTTAATTTTTTATCCCTTTCTTTTTCAGGATCTTATCAAATCCATCCAACTATGATTTTATCAGTCTTCCTCTTGACCTAGTCACTCATTCTTCACATATTTTTGTGATTCAGTCCTCATTCATTTTCTTTAAATGACCAAACCATTTCAACATAACTTCTTTTATACTGGTCGCTCACTTTTTTATATTCAATGCATACTCATTCAGCACTCATTCATTCCTTATTCTCTTTACAGTACTTAGTTTCTAATCCCTAATCATCCTTGCACTGCTCCAAACCTGTTCCATTTTTTTTCTGAATTCTTCTTAGAACCACACTCAAAGTTGGGTCTGATCAGAAAAAAGTAGAACCATACTTTAAATGAGGGAGGACCAAAATAAAATGGAACTATTACTCCCATAATTTGGAAACTACTAGTGAGTCCAGGGTGAAGGTGGTGATTGTCATCTGAGAGGTCCTGGTGACTTTCCTAAGTTCTGCTCTACAAATAATCAGATGTGAACTGAGCTCTAGGGAGCAGTTGGGCTTCTTGCTGCTGTACTAACTCCTCTGCTGCTCAGTGACAAGTTTGTGTGGGCTGTTTGAGCCCATCAGTAGGTTGGCAGTGGAATATCCAAAGCTGATAGATCTTGGGGACTTTAATCTGCCCCAGGTGACATTGAGTCTGAAATACTTAAGGACTTCATGACCACCATGGACCTGACCTAAATTAGAGAAGGTCCAACATATGCACACAGTAGATCTGGATCTTGTCTCAAGATAGTTACAATGTGATCTGGTAATGGAGGACATTGCCATCAGCCCTTTGCCATGGTTGGATCACTCTGATTGCTTTTTGACTTGCTGGTCCCCCTCCCCACCACACACACACACACACACAAACACACACACACACATACAGGGAGATTGGGCCCCAGCAAGTGATACCATTCATTATTAAGAATGATCAAGCAGGGTTTATAAAAACTAGGCAAGCAGCGGACATTAGGTTAGTTGTAGATTTAATAGACTTGAATAAAAAGAAAGACCAATTTGTAATTTTATCGTTAGATGCTGAAAAAGCTTTTGACAAAATATATAGACCGTACACGTTCACTGTACTAAACAGGTTTGGATTTCCTTTGAAATTTATAAAATGGATTAAGATACTATATGAGTCGCCCACATCTAAAATAAAGGTTAATGGGATTTTTTTTCCTGCTACTTTCCCACTATTTAGAGAAACTAGACAAGGCTGCCCACTTTCACCCTTGCTTTTTAATGTTTGTGTGGAACCCTTGGCTTGTGCTGTTAGACAACATAAGGAGATTTACATAATTCAGTTGAACACAAATTGGTTTTATTTGCAGATGATATCCTTGCTTATCTCTAAACCTCATACTACTATTCCAGTGTTGATGCAAATGATGGATGCCTTTAGTAAAATAGCAGGATATTCTATTAACTGATGCAAATTGGAATTGATGCCAGTAGGTGAAAATTTGGTTACCCATCCATTTAAGGAATATCAATTCCGTATTTGTACCAAATCCATTAAACATTTAGGTATATGTATACCAAAATATATAACCCAGTAACATGTAATTTAAATAAGATACATAAAGAGGTTTCTTCAGGTATGGATAGATGGGAGTCATTAAACCTCACCCTTTGGAGAAAGGTAAATCCTCTCAAAATGAATATTATTCCCAGGTTGACTTATATTCTGAGAGGAATCCCTGTTCAAATATCTGGAAAATATTTTCAGAAAATACTGTAAATTTTTTGTTTAGAACATTTTTATAGGGTTCTTTGATTCTGAGAATATCTTTACAAAAAATGCAATTACCAATTAATGAGGGAGGATTTGGTTTTCCAAATCTGGAGCTGTATCATCAAGCTCACCTTTTGTCTGCCCGTCTGACAGACTGTATGTCTCCTTCAGTGTCCGCCCATCCTATTCAGTCTGACAGAGTTGGTATGCTTTGTGTCCCATCAATTAAACAATATCATTCTCTGCTGTGGCATTTGTCCTCTGGAGCTGCTTCCCTCCAGAGATTTGCACTGCTCCTATCATGGCTTTCTTCAAAAGGGCCCTTAAACCCTGACTCTTCTCCCAAGTCTTGGATTAGGTTGAGTAGTAGGCCCTTTGGGGGAATGCAGTGTGATTAAGATGTCGGGTGTTATTTTCTCTGGAAGTCTATTGTATATTTGATCTATTGTTGTGGTTAATTTATTTTTAATATATATACCATGTAGAGTTGCTATGGAGTCAGGCAGCCTTACAAATGTGATAGATAAACAAATAATATTTCAGTTGATGCAACATAAATTGCATTTCATTTTTAGGATTGGAGGTCTTTTTCAGTCACATCACATTGCTGATTCATATTTAGTTTGCAATGAACTACTATGCTAAGATCTTACAGCTTCTACTGAAACCCAGATAAGCTAATGTTAATTTCTAGATTTAGCTTAATCCTAGAAAGTTCTAGACTCATTTCTGGAAGTGACAATTAAGAAAAATTCAAAATGAAAAACTACTTCGTTCTATTTTGGAAGCAATGTAAGCAGTGTAGAGTTTAATTCATAAAACAAACATTTAAAAGAGCTCTTGTTTTGTTTTGCAGTCTCATTTCCTGATTCAGAACCATCACCCCCTGCTGAATCTGAAATATCCAAAGTAGATGAATCAGCTAATGCAATGAAAATAAAATTCATATGCAATTTGCTAAAACAATCCCCTCCAGGTGAATTCAAGAATGTTTTTGAAGACCTTCGCTTTCTGGTTTGTGATGATGCACTCATGAAGCATGAGGCTGCTCAGGTATGTGCCAGTCACTCCAGGAAGAACTTCACAGCTGGGAACATAAAAGGAGACAATGTTCTGGTGACTCGCCATAACGACATGGGAGGGAATCGCTTCTTTGATCCACAGATCAAACTTTCCTTCACATTCGATCACCTGAACAGAAGAGCTGACAAAATTCTGCTTTATTGTAATATTAGGAAAGATAAGGCAGAATTATGGAGAGAAACCCTTAATGTGACCTTGGAAGACTACATGAAGAGACATTTCCTTTCAGGAGCTTGTCGTGTCTACAGAAAAACAATTAGAAATAGACCTTTTCTTGTGGTCTGCATGGAAAGCCATCAATATAAGAGATTCTGGAACATTCTCTGGAAATCAGAGTGGATAATTGCAGTAACTCCACCTATTTCAGAAATCAGAGGGAACTATAATGTGCAGCTACATTATTTCAAAACAGCTAACCTTCACTGGACAGCAAGTAAAACTGCTGAAGGTTCCATATATTTAATTCATCGGGACCAATTTGCCTTGGATTTTGAGAAATTTATGGAAGCTGAAGATAACAAATTTCAGATGGGTATGCTGAAAAACCTCCACGATTTGTCAGATGAAACATGGAGACAATTACGGAGAAGGCTCCCAGTCACTCGCACTTCAATCTCTTGGGATATGCTGATGATGACTTAGAGAAAAGAGGTGAAGGCACCTGGAAATGATGGATCATTATAGTTGCTGCAATGCCTGTGTGAATGAAATAATGGCCAAATAAAACAACAGTTCTGTAGTACATTCCAATTGATCTCTTTGATTTATTGCCTGATGGTTCATGAAAACATGCAGTCCTTCACAATGAACAGTATCCAGGTCAGTGGTGTCTAGGTTAGTGAATATTTCTATTTCACTTCTTTCTCTGAACATGAAGCAAAACATCAAGATTGTTTACAAAAGGCAGGAGCTTCTTTAATATGGTGTCAAAGATAAAGGTGGCTCTATATTTATACCACCATAAAACTGAGAAAACAACCCAGAGGACTTGTGAATAACTATTAATACAATTCATTTTTGAAGGAAAACAAAGGTGGCTGTATTGGACAGGAGTAGAATTTAAAAATCT
Source organism: Liasis olivaceus (assembly GCA_030867105.1). Taxonomy (NCBI): domain Eukaryota; kingdom Metazoa; phylum Chordata; class Lepidosauria; order Squamata; family Pythonidae; genus Liasis; species Liasis olivaceus. The sequence goes on from CM061355.1 coordinate 70,467,002, forward strand.
GTATCTGGATAATAGCTATATTAAACCTTAAAAACAGGTGGAGTGTCAGCTTTGAATTGGCCTAATAATATTATTGTTCTAAATGGATTTTGAAAATTAGACAGAATACCAATCAGTAAAATATGGTAACAACAGCTAATCCAAATAGGCAGTAAAATTAAAACTATTCTAAATTAAAATATTAGTAAGTCTCAAATTCCTAGGGGAAAAATCATGTGTTGTCTGTCATCCAAAGAAGGATAACGGGAGGGAGCCTTCCTAGGAGAAAGCATACAGCATACAAAACATTTTCATTTATCAAGTGTTCTAGCGCTTCAAACAACTGAAGTACCTAGGGCAGCGTTTCTCAACCTTGACAACTTTAAGATGTGTGGATTTCAACTCTCAGAATTCCCCAGCCAGCATGGAATTCTGGGAGTTGAAGTCCACATATTTTAAAGTTGTCAAGGTTGAGAAACACTGACCTAGAGCCTCAAATCACAATTTCCCTCTTGTCCAGGGTTGTTAAAAATACATCTTCAGGGAACATGGGATGTGTGTTTGTGTGTGTGTTTGTGTTGGGGTGTGGGGTGGAGTGCTTCTAGGCCTTGGAATTCTGTATCAAAGTTAGTCAGAGAGGTTATCTTGTGATATCTTCCTGCTGACCAGCAAAAGCATCTTTATTTTGGCAGGTTTTTGGCTAAATTTGAGGCATGCTAGGTGTATCAGATGTTTTTATGGTGTTGAAAATTATATTTGAACTGTTTTTAGCTGCATTTTAATTACCGTATTTTTCCGACTATAAGACGATACTTTTTTCTAAAATCCTTACCCTAAATATTGAAGGGCGTCTTATTCAAGGAAGTCAGCCGAAAATCGCGCGGTTGCAAAACTGCCCATACTTTGTTTCTGCAGGCAGGCGTCCTCCTATTGCTAGCCTCCAGTCACGAGTGAAATAGCTTGTCTCCCAAACAGACTTCCTCCAATCACGCGCCTGATGTAACTGATGTCAGCTGATGCTGAACAAACCAATTAGAGGAAGTCTGTCTGCAGAGACGAGCTATCGGCAGTTTCACTCATGCTTGAATGTAATCAGTTATGCAAAAGAGCATGGAAATAGAGCTGCAGAGAGACGGTTTGGACCTCCTCCCACCGAGTGTATCAGGTCAATGTTACCTAATTACTAAATAAAAATGTGTTCTGCACTATCTTTAAAATATTGATTTCTTAATTTGGGGTTGGAAAAATGGGGGTCGGCTTGTACATGGGGGCATCTTATTGTCGGAAAAATACGGTACTTTCATTTTTTGTCTGCCACATTGGGTGCTGACTATTGGCAGAAAGCTAAATTGTGTAAGTAAATACATTTCATGGACATTTAGAATAGGGCAATCTGATAGGAATTTAAATCCTAAAGTTTCAAAATCAAATCTTTGAAATTAGCTTCTTTGCTTTCTTTTTGCCACATCTTCTTGATTAATCATGTATGTCCAAAGATTAGCATATTGATTCATTGAATGATGCAGGCTAACGTCACTACATGGTAAAACGTTCTCAGAGCAGTATTGGATTAAGTAAGCAGGGTCTAGCCTTGCCAGTTCTCCTGAAGAATGGATGTTTATAGATTAAATTTTATTTTTTGTATATAGGACCAGTTAAACATCTATCATCTTACCTTTTCAGTAAGAATGGGGTCATTGTCACACATATTAAAGATGTTTCATGGTTCATCATGGAAAGTAGTGGAACATTTGTAAGAGTCATTAACAATAACTGAACAATATTCAGTTAGACAAAGAAAAGTGATACCCAAAGGGGAATAGCGTAATAAGAACATTGTCTTAGACAATTGAATTATTTATTCATTAGTTTCTTTTCCCTTTTTTCTACTAGCACTTCTGCTACATTTGCTGAGTGTTTGCCTTGGAGAATATATATGTGAGGAATGCCACTGAGTACAGAGAGTAGACCACTAATCGCAGGATATTATAATGAGTTTTTCATGGCCCATTGTCATTTAGTTATCTTCATGGAATTACTACTCTTCTATTTGCAAATGGTTCTCATTAGCTTCAACATTAAAAAGCCATATGTATATATTTTGCTGCATGAAATTTCAAAGGTAGCAACTTTCTCTTACAACAGGCAACATTTCTGTTCCTAGAAAATTATTTCCAAATACATGAAGTTAAGCTAAACTCAGTCCATCACTAGCCAGCATATCAGGGTGAGGAAAATGTTTAGTAGTATGTAACAACAACCCTTCTGAAAATAGAAGAACTCTGTTTGATCAGAACAAATAGTTTTGTTCTTTTACTCCTCAGCAGATATTATAGATTTTATGTGTCTGGAAATTTTCTATTATAGGTAGTCATCCACTTATGATGGCAATTGGGACCAGAATATCCATCACTAAGTGATGCAGTCATAAAGTGTGACTGCATCACTTAGCAACAGCAATTCCTGAAGTCCTGGTTGCCATTGTTAACTGAATCCAGTCGTCAGGTGAGGCAACTTCCTGCCAGCTTCCCACAACCAAAATCAGCATGGGTCAGGGAGTATGTGCAAAGGTGTGAGGGGGTGCATAAGAAGTGCAGCATGGGTCAGGGAGGGTGCGCGAGGGTGTGAGACAGGCACAGTGCAGATCAGAGAGGGTGCTGCAAGGATGCATGGGTGGGGGAGACTTACCCCAGTGACCTGCGACCTTCCCTGCCAGGTTCCCCATTGACTTTCTGGGGAAGCCAGCAGGGAAAGTTGCAAATGGCAATCATATGATCACAGGGCACTGCAACCGTCCGTAAGTGGGAACCAGTTACCAAGTGCCTAGATTGCAATCACGTGACCGTGGGGGTGCTAGGGCAGCCGGAACTCCGAGGACCGGTTGTAACCACCATTGTTCAGTGCCATTGTAACTTTGAACAGTCGCTGAACAAATGGTCATAGGTTGAGGACTACCTGTACACTGGCAAATAGCAATCTACAAACATGGTTTTCTTGAGAACAAGTAGTCCTTGTGTAGTGACAATTGGGACCAGCAGTTCTGTTGTTAAGGGAAGCAGTTGCAAAGTGGGAAACCACATGACTGCCACTGTGCTTCCCTTTTCCCCATTCCCCCACTCTTTGGAATGCTCACCCCAGCACCGGGATAATTAGCATGAATGGAATTAATCTTTGCATTTACATTCAATGGCAAGGAAGGGATTACAAGAGAGTAAGCAGGCACACAATGACATTCACAGCGTTCAATGGTCACATGATTGCCATTTGCAGCCTTCACAGCCAGCTTCCAACAAGCAAAGTCAGTGGGGAAGCTAGCAGGAGGCGCAAGTCGTGGTCATGTGATGTCATGTTTAACAACTGTGGGTGATTCATTTACTGACTGCAGCTGGAACTGCCATTGTAAGTCTGCACAGTCACATTTTTCAACTTACGACTGCATCACTTAGCGACAGAGTTGCCAGTCCCAATTACTGTCATTAACTGTATTTGTTTTGTTCTTATTGTGGTAATTTGGTAATTTTCTATATTACAAACAGCAGCTGTTGAGAAACACAATTCCTTATCTCCTAAAAAACGTTTTTTTGTGCAACCTTGGATTGTGACTGTATTGCAGTACTGTAACTATGATGTTGCTTTGTAACTGGCATTTTGTTTGAAAGATGCAAAACAGTGACTAAGCCTGGGATTCAGTGCAGAAAATGGCTTTTTTTCCAGGCAAAACACAATAGTTTCAAGACAAACAAATCTGACTTAAATAGCTCATAGCTTAGAAAGCTATTGGAGCTGAAGGGTAATTGAAACGAAGGAAGAGGAAAAAAAAGTAGATAAAAAGTATGTTTTGTCATGACAGAACTGAGGAGACATTTCTGTCACTCCAGTCCACTCTTGGAACTAATTAATGTCTCCCCGACAAAAGCTAATTGAGCATTAATATGCTTCAACAGAGCTGATGAAGTCATGAACTGTTTACTATAGGAAAAGAAGGCTGGCTGTAAGCAAACATGAACCATAAAGAAGAGACCAACATTTTGATTGTAAACTGCCTGGGATGAAGCTTTCTAAGCAGGTGCATACTAGTCATCATTCTCATTCATTTTTGAGTCTCTGAATGATCCTATCACTTTTTTTATACTCTTTCATCTTGTTCCCCACCCACCTAACAGAATATTTTTCTCCTGGATCACATTAAGGATGTTGCACAATTTCCCCCAAAACTCACATCTGATTCTTCTGTTATCATCATTCACAGGAGTATAACATGCAACTATCACTAACCAATGGATTCCTATTTTCATACAAACCCACAACTATAGGACATCAATCCATACTTTCTGATGTACATTTTAGCTCTTTCATTTATAACTAAACCTACACCTTTACTTTCCAGCATGTATTCATAAACTCCACAAAATTAGACCACCTTCATTTACATCCTTAACCTTTCTCAAAGTTTCACAGATACATGTCATATCTGTTTTTTTTCATTAATTTCTTTTGTTAATTCATGGCGCTTATTGTTTACTCCACTTCCATTCCCATTCAGTCTTTCATATGCCACAATTGTCACTAGAAAGCAGCCATATTAGCAATAAATTATAATAATGCAAACATGAAGACACATGGACAGTAATGTCATCACACAAATGCCACTATTATGTACTTGCGTGCCAACATCGTGGCATTTTACAAAATCAGAGTTGGAGGTGACCACAAAGGTTATCTAGCCCAAACTCCTGCTGAATGCAGGATCCACTAGACCATCTCTGACAGATGACCATCCAGCCTCGATTTGAAAACTTCAAGCACAGGAGAATTCACCATGTCATGTAGTAGCCTGTTCCACCAGCTGACAGACAGGAAGTTCCTCCTGATGTCTAGCTTGAACCTGCTTCCTTGTAGTTTAATCTACTAGTTCTGAGTTGGATGTAGTCACACATCATAGTTTGCCCCCTTCCCCATTCTGTTGCAGAATCTCATGCCATATGGGCCTATAGATACTGATCTGTTGCCCATGATGGCTTTGGTTAATTAAGGCTGTCATCTAGGTTTTGTGTAAGATAAAAGTGTAGGTTGCAAACTTTAGTTGTAGCTGCACCATATGCAGCTTTTCCTGGTCAGTTTTGGCACATTTTGGCCACTATACAATAAGCACAGCCAAAACCTAGCTTTATCTCAAGCCTGCTCATGATATCCTATCCAAATTAGGATCTGTAATCTAGGGACCAGTTTACAAGCCAAAATAATATAACTTGTATTCCATCACCTATGAGGTATACACAGTATACTGATAAGCATTCAAAATGTATGTAGAAATAGATGGATAATAAAAACGTATATAAAACCACATTATTAACTAATTGAATTTTAAACTTAAGATACATAATTGATCATTGGTTTTGATTTAAAGCAAAACAATTTATAGAGGACAAGTCTTTTGGTAGCAATTAGTCATGATAGTCAAATGAGGCTTGCATGTATTTATGCAATATATTTATGGAATTTCAGGATTCATCTGAATGCTAAATTGCTAGTGCCATGTTCTGAAAGGTGCCTGTCTGTTGGAAATACAACAGGGGGATGTTATTCTTACTCAGCAAAGTATATTTTATGTGGCTTTAATGCATACTGAATACTATTAATTCAAGAAGGAAAAAAATGTAACACTGAATGCTTAATATAATTAAACCACTGAATCTTTATTGAAGAAACAGGCAGAATTCCTAACAGATATTATTTCTTGAGTACCAAACATGTACAAAGAGTGAAGCAGGACGTAGGTTGACACCAAGTTTGGAAAAAAGTGGAACTTGACGATAACCTGCAATGTGATAGCAATCAATTAATGTATTGTATACACAGTGATACGTGCACAATAATACATATATAACGTAGCTCTTGGTCTGTGATTTGCTATAATTATCAAGAAACCAAACCTAGAATGAAGCTTTTTTGAGTCCTCAGCATGCCCACTAAGTTAGGCTGCATCTTGTAAAGCATTTGTTTGAAAGTGTCAAACTTGTTCCTCAAGAAATCGGAAACATCAAAACCGGGGCAAAAGCTTGGTTCTATCACAGTTGTATTTTTAGTACAAATCCTTATCTGTTCCAGTGTAAGAGAATGACTCTCATTCATTTTATAGGAAAAAGAAAGCAGTGCAATTTCAACTGTGAATATAGTATATTACTACAGAGGTTATCACAATTGTTTATGTTGTCTGAATTTGGTTACTTGCCAAAGAATGCCAGAATGTCTCGCACAGTATTACTCAGAAATCATTTCACCAATCTACTCTCTATGAATTACAGAGATTCTTCAGATATGATTATAGAGATTGGAATTTTGTTCTCTCCTCTTCAGGTCTTGTAATGGGTTTTACAATGCAATGCAATTCCACAAATATTTGTGGAAAAGTTTAATAGTACAGTAATCACAAACTATTACAATAGTTCAGTGGTTATAGACAACCTTGGAAGGGACATAGTTTGATGGTTTGAATGCTTTCTGCATAAGAAAAATCCTCAGTTCAGTCTATGAAAACTTTATGTAGGATTGGAAAAGATCCTTGGAGAGTCATGCTAGGCACTATGGACAATATCTGATTTAATATAGGGCAACTTCCAGTGTTACCAATTAGGCAGGGGTCTTCACCTCATGTTTCTCAGTGAGATATCTGAACACCTGATCCACTCTTTGTTCACTCTTCCTCTTTAGTTCTGAAACTTCCTTCTCCTGATCCATAATTTCAGAGATTATCCTACCTCAAAATGTCTGTGAGTGAAAGTAATACTGAAAAAGGAAAGCAGTAAACATACTGCCCCTACAAAGAACCAAGCAACCTCGGGAACCCACATGGTAATCACTGGAGATGCAGTGTTGAAAAAATGCCTACTGCTATCATGGGAATCAAGGCGACAACAATCAGCTATCTATATGGAGCTGCTGGTCCTTCCAAAAGAATCTCCAAACAGTGGAGTCCCTGGTGCTCTCTGAGCTTGGTCGTTTGCTTGCAGATGTTTCATTACCCAACTAGGTAACATCATCAGCACAGTTCAACCCTGAGCTACATATATTCTCTTCTACTGGAATCTCCAAACAGATTGTATGCGCTGTGATGGTCCTTATATGCATGGGTTGACCCTTAAACTGACCTAGTAAGATAAGATAAACAGTAAGCAATATGTGGAAGTGTGCATTAACGTTCCTGTTATTAACAGTCGCCTTCTGGGGGAGATGGGCAGCATATAAATTAAATAAATAAATAAATAAATAAAACAAAACAAAGTGAGTAGCTTCCAGACATTGCGAAGGATTGCAAATGAACACTAGCATGTTGATTTACTGTACATAGAAGGGAAAAGTGCATACTCACAACTTTTATCATCTGAATGTACAAAAAATATGGAAGTTAACACACCATTCAATCATGCATTGTCATAAATTAAGGGTACGGTAGTTATTTGAACAATTTTGGTATCAGCAATAATAGAACTGATATTACAATCTCTTGAATGCTGTCTTATATATTATCATAACAAATGTTTTGATAAAAATTTGGAACACTGTTTTGTACACAAAAACAATTTATGTAATACCTTTATTTATGCTTAAAAGTGGCAAAGTATATTGACCAAGGAAATCATTGGAAGTAAGAGAAAGCTGATCTTCTACAACAAAACGAACTAAGGCAAGCTCTGGAACACGAACATCAAATGTAAATGTTTGATTCCACCTTGGACACAAAGCTGAAATAAAAAAAGCAGTATAAGACAAACGATGATCCCTAAAAAGCTTTACCTTGCTGAGTTTTAGTCATAATTTCTTCTCATTTATTTTTCTGGTTATTCCAAGTGACTACAGGAATACAAAACTGGATCATTCACAAAATGAACAAGAAATATATAATGTAATGAAGCTTACTCCTTTGGCCATAATGAAAGCAAGACGAATACAATCTCAACTATTCTCTTTAAAAGGCATGGTGACGTTCACGTGGAGATCTAAAATTAAAGTCACTTCTGCAATGGCCAATTGCCTACTGCACTTCTACTGAAAACCCATCACTGTTTGCAGTTGTAAAATATAAATGCTGTTGATGGGAAGAAAAACTGTTTAACATATATTAACAATGCTTCAAGAGTATATTTCCACAATTCTACTTATTGGCTTACTCCACCCTGCCTTATGGATTGTTTACTCATATATCCTTAATGAAAAATATGGTAGCATACACCAAATCCCTACCCTCAGACATAATTTTCCTCAAATTATTCAAATTGCTGGTGTAGTCGATTTACAAAGGTAAAGTCTGAGAAACAAAATCAGTGCTGAATTATAGGAATTGAATAAAATATCTGCATGAGCCCCTCAATGAACACAGTATGCAGTCTCTTAACTAAGAACATTTCCTTGGTTTCTCTATAGTTCTAGAGCAGATTTTCAAACTTCATTCCACAGAACCATTAGGGTCCCACAAGAACTTGATGGAGTACCATCACAGACTAAGGGGAAAAAAAGGAAAACAGAAAAAAAGTTAACTTGAACACAGCCATGGACAACCATAACAAATTTTTTACAGTATAGCAGAAAGGCACGGCTTGTCAAGATGACATTCAGAAGCCCTAACACCCCAGAGGATATTTTTGCTCATGGAAACTCATGATCAGGTAATATGCCAACTTTAGAGAATTCCGAATTATTAAGACAGTATACCATACTTTCCCAAATTTGATGCCACTCAGTTGAGCTGAAATTCTGGGGAACTGTAGATTCAAACCATCTGGAAGGTATCAGGCTAAAGAACGCTGCCTGACAGAATCAGTATGATCCACTTACCATTGCCCTTTACAACACAACTCTGCTGTTTTGCCTGGTCCTCTGGAATGCCATAAATTTCTATTACAACAAGAGGGTCAGCTTTGTTAGTCCTGGAGAGGTTGCTAGGTGGTAACTGATGGCCACTAATAAGCTGCACAGACACAGAAAAAGATATCAGTATTAACTAGGACACTAGACCTTACTGGCATTAATATTTTTCTTAAGGAAGTATCAATGCCTATCATGCAGTGTGGGGGTGGGGGGAACTATACAGCTCTCGGGAATGACCTCCCATTGGAGATTCATTGGTCTCCAACACTGTCGGTCTTCCCCCAAAAACTCTGAAGGCAGAGCTTTTCCGGAGGGCTTCTGGGGCCTGATGCCATGCTCTGTGTTGAGCTTTTGTTCTATGTCTGTTTTATACTCTATTGTACAGTTTACTTTGTGAGCCACTGAGATTTCTGTGACTGTGGGGGGATACAAGTTTGATTAACAATAAATAAATAAATTGCAGTAAAAAAATCAGCAAGGTACAGAGTTTAATGCACTGATTTTTTTCCCCCTCTTTATTCTGGAGGCTATTCTCAGGTCATTCCCGAGAGCTGGTCCCTTACTGAAAAACAACACTTATGGGCTGTGCCCACCCCCCAGCCTTTTTTGCACACTTGCCTCAGAGGGTGTCTCACTGGGAATATGTGAAAAGGATAAGGGTGCAGATCTCTAAATCTATTTGAACTGCAATAAGAACTCAGTGTTGGAGGTTCTTTTCTAGCTATACCTGCATCTTTTCATTGAATTTTCAGAAATGATTTGCCTTGTCTTGTTCCTAGGACTGAGCGAAAGTCACCCAAAGTCACCCAACTGGCTTCAGTACCTAAGGCAGGACTACAGGTAGTCCTCACTTAACGACTGTTCAATTAACAATAGTCTGGAGTTATGACGGCCTTGGGAAAAGTGCTTTATGATCTCCACGGTCATGTGATCACTATTTGTGACCTTTTTTACAATGGTGGTTAAGCGAATCACCATGGTTGTTAAGCGAATTACGTGGTTGTTAAGTGAATTCCAGCAAAAAACATGCATTGGGGAAGCTGGATTTGCTTAACAGCCACGTGATTTGCTTAATGGCCATGTGATTTGCTTAACAACCATGGTGATTCGCTTAACGACTGTCATAAAAATGTAAAATCAGCTCCAATTTGCTTAACGACCAAATCGTTTAGCGACCTAAATTCCAGTCCCTATTGTGGTCAGATAGTTAGGACTACCTGTAACAAGTGGACTTTTTAGCTCCTAGTTTGGTGTTTTAACCAGTGATCAAACTGCTACAAGCTTTCTCGCTTTGCCAGAATTTATATATTAAGAAAAATAAGCCAACATAAGGAAACAATCAAGGGTAAGAGAAAAACCACTCTGTTCTCTGAAATAATACGATACTGAATTAAGACCACCATGTAACTCTGAATTCATGCTCTTAACTGGCATCCTACACATTCAACCAATACCTTCTGGGACTATTCCAAGCCAAGACTAATTACAGGAACTGCTGTACTTATCTGAGAGTATTGCTTCCTAGACATGTATTATTGTTGTTGTTGTTTTTTCCAGAGGTCAAAGTGCCAATTTAACCTCACAACAAATAAAGTCAGTTTACTTCACAGGTCATTAAACCAGATTCTTCATATCCAGATCGAATGCTCTAGCCACCAAGGCTCTCCAGTGTACATTTCTAGGGTGGGACTTTTTAAAGGCAAAGGCAAAATGAGCAAGGTAATGAGACCATGCTGAGAGAAACAAGTCTTTCCATCTGAATCCTTATGCATAAGACCCAGCACACCACCAGCTTAGAGGCCTGGCCATCCATCCATTTGTTGGAATAGTCTGAGGATGAACCAAAGAACTGAGAAGGCTTCTGTGAACACATCAACCTGATAGTATTCACATTCACACAAAGACACATGCACACCCTGTTATGTTCTGAATGTGATGACCTACCATCTTTGACCCTAGTCCTATTCCACAACAAAATTTGCACCCGAGTGATATCATAAATAGAACTAAATAGAAGGAGGAGGGGGAGGAAGGAAAGGAGGAGGAATCCAGACTATCCCTAGCAAAAAGACAGCAACAATCTCTTTCTTGCTATCGAGTCATCCAGATTTTTATAGCCCAGATATGATAGCTCTACTTTAGAGACTACCAAGCTTAACCGATGATCTGCTTGGATTATATATTTATAGCCAGGACTCATCTTATCCCAAAGCCAACAGCATATTTAAAGCAACCCAATTAATTGTATAGCATTACCTGTGTCTGCTCAAAATCAAATCTCATTCTTTTCATTTGCATTTATATCTTAGGTGTATAAAGCAGCCTCCCTCAATCTGCCACTTGACAAATATATTGAGATTTGAATTTCCAGAACTCCTAGCCAAGTGTGGCTTTTGGCCATACTGGCTGCGAATTCTGAGAGTTAGAAATCCAGACCTTCCAAATGCCAGGCTAGGAAAGGACAGCACTAATTAAATTAAAAATATTTATACAAATAAAGTAACAACCAGCAGCCAGTATACAGAAATGACAAAGCAGAGCAAATAGTCAGACCAAACATCAGTGGTTTCCTAAGCAAGCACTAAAATTTTTAATCTGCTTCTAAAACTTGATAATGTAGTAGGTCCTCTCAACTACTCAATTACATCCAACAATACGCGTTCCTAAGCAGCAAGTTCAAATGCTGCTTCTGAATGCAACGTTAATGGAATCAGCAGGATTATATGTGCAACCATCCCTATCTTCTCATGGCTTGTTTTTAAGTGTGAACACTGAATCATGTTTATACTTCAGAAACATGCTACTATGTATTATCATAAAACTCTCTGAAGAAGATAGCAAGTATATGCAAATAAATAATATGGGGATCATGCTGGGACAATGATGCCAGCAAATTTTCGAGCTCGAGTTCTTGGAACTGCTTATTAAGAATTCAGTCAGGAAACTCAGAAAACTGCAGTAATAAGCACTTGTAAAAGCAAATCAGTGAAAAGAATAATATAACCAAAATGAACTTACTTTAATTGTAAGTGTAACTGGTTGATGGTCTGCAGATATATTATGTGGGGTAAATTGTGTGTCTCTATTTCTTAAGAATTCTGGTTTTAATATATAGCCACAGCCACCATTATCCAAAAATTTCCCAATTTGAAGATCCATTTGTACTCCAGATGTTTGGAAATTTAAGGCCACTGTATGAAGATGAGCATTTGCAAAACCTTGTTAATTAGAAAATACAGTTTTAAATACTGACTTGTTCTTCAACACCGGAAACACAAATTTATGACCTGATTCAATGGACTGAAGGCCTGACATTACTTGCAACTTATGTATGAGTTGCTTCAAACTACAGACCACATATGGATGATGATAATGAAATATGCCAATCATATATATATATATAAAAAAAATTCCCCTCTCACCCCTATGGGTGGTACATGTCTTCCTCAATCTTGGGTCCTCTACCAGAGGCCTGGATAGGTATATATATATATATATATTCATTCCTACATAACCATCCTAAATATACACCTCTCAGAATATGCATATTACTTTTATTTTGTTTTTTTGATTAGGCCCAATAAATTATTAAGTAACGTGTACATTTTTTCCAGATGTGGATCATTGGCTACAAACTAATACAATTGCAGACAGTACAGGACAACTGAAAACAAAAGAAGTAAAAGAAATTCCAGCACTTGTAATTGTGCTATCCATTTCTGTGAAATAAGTTTCATATATACATTTGCATAAATAAATTACAACGAGCACAAGTTTTGTTTCTATCACTAGGGCTTTGACTTTTAATCAGGGCCTCTGGGAACTTTTTTTTAGCAGGTTCCATGGTCAGGAAATGTTTGAAAATCTCTATTCTAGGGTGGGTGAAACCCTGAAATTGACAATCTTGTCACTGATTTAACCAACATAATCAGAAATATAACTGAAAGAACTCATCTCTTGTACTTTTATGGCCTGCATAGCAGGGGATTTTCTCCCAATGGCTGCCGCTTCCTCTCCTCACATAATATTGTTAAGGTTCATAGCACTACAGCTCGCACAGCAGTTTCCACTGCTAAATCCTTTTGCATATCCCAATTCTTCAACAGCTGCACCCTGGATAACCACTAGATGGCAGCCAGGAACTGGGGGGGGGGGGGGACCCTTCAACTCTATGTTGCCACCTAGTGGTTGATAGGGTGAATAGTCAACCAGTCAAGTCATAATTTCAAGGTATGAAAAAACAAAAGTTCAGTTAGGTGATGGTATGATGGGAAAGAAAAAAGAAAAAAAAAAGCAGTGCATGGAATGACTAAAGTATTGTGCATGCTACATTTTTACATGGTGAATTATGTTGGGTGGCATGTCTGTGCTGGCATGTCTGTGAAAGGAACCACAAATCAAGGCCCTCAGAATGTTGCACATTAAAGCTGTATGGACAGCAGGGCAGGACAGTCTCAGTCTGAGTGTGCAGTAAGGATCCATGCTGGGGGCAGAAGGATTTAGGGCAGCAGGGTTTCCTGCTGGCATCTGTGTGAATGTGGTCTAGGTTTCTAGTCCCCTGATCATCTTCATTGCCCTTCCGAACCTTCCAGTTTCCCCAAATCCTTCTTAAATTGTATTGCCCAATATACCATGTCATATGGTATATTGTCAAATAGAATTGTCGAGGTAGATTCTGACCAATGCAAAATGTAGAATTATTGCTTCCTATAATTGGGAAGCTAGATTTCTATTGATGCAATCTAAAACTGCATTTGCCTTTTTTCTAGCTACAAAATTCATATATAGCTCATAATCAACTACATCTCTAAGATTTTTTTCACAAATATTATTGCCAGTGATATACCTGTGAATATTGTCATTTTATACCTGTGCGATTGATTTCTATTTCCTATGTATATAACTGCATTTGTGTTTTGTTAAATTTGTTATTTTCAGCCCATTTTTTTTTAACTTAGGAGTTCTCAGATGGTGATCTCCTAAAATGCTGGAATGAATTTATGCAACTACCTCTAAATAAAACTAATGATTTCATTGGGTTTAGGGTTAGGCAAGAAATATAGTACTTTGAATAATTAAATTTAAGCTATGTTCAAAATGATATAACTATACAATTTTACAAAATAAAACAATTCCATTGGAAATAAGTAACCTCTCTCCCAATAAAATTTAAAACCATATTCTTAAAGAGAAGGATGGGCATGCTTGCTTTTGCGTCATTCCTGAAATTTGGTTTCATTTTGAAGACAGCCTCTGTCACTCACCAAAGTAAAAAAAAAAAAGGGGGGGGGTCTTCCCCTTTAATCAGTCTGTCTTAAACTATGTTTAAAACATTGCAGCTTGCAGAACACTGGCAGGCTGTTAGCTGTTTCTGGTGCTCTGTCTCCCAGTGCAGCTGCACTGTGACATCACAGCCCATCTTCTTTTCCTCCCACTGTTGCTCCTTGTAAGTCCCTCTCCCTATTCTTCCAATTTTCTCCTCAATGAGGTCCTGCAGCCCTCCTCACTACCCCTCAGTTGTAAATCTCTCTACAGCAAGCCTGCACAACATATGGCCCACCAAACAGTCTTGTGCACCCCACTGGCATTTTTAAAAAATAAATAAATTCACCCCTGCCAAACATCACCCTGCCAGGAAGGAGCTGGCATTCCAAAAGACATGCTGCCAGGTGCCTCCAAGCTCACCAACACCACCAGCTCCATCACTACCGCTGTTCCACTAGTCACCAAACAGCTGGTCGGCACACCAGCTAGTCCTTTATAGCCCATGAGGATTTTTAATTTATCAATGTGTCCCTTTCCTCTCTATGAGTTGTGCAGATCTGCTCTACAGACAGTTTCAGATCTGCATAGAAGCCTCATGTCCTCTAGCACTGATTAACCCTCCTATGAAAGGCAAATACAGTGTTCAGGAGGAAGAAGTGGAGGACCATCACCACCCAGGCTTTATACAGAGCTCTGGAACTTTCACTTATGTATCTAACTGGTAAGCTTGCTTGGAAAGAGGTGCAAGGAAGCCACTCTGTGGCAACCCTTCCTAAAAGTCATGATCCATAATCTGAGCAATGTTGCTTTAACCTATCAAGATTCTTCTCAGAGACTGGCTATTCCACCAAATGTTGTACCACCTGCAGAGCTGATAAGCAAGACACTGATAAGGACATTGCAGAGTTCAGGGCCCACAGAATGAACCTTGGGGCACTCTATTCACGGAAATTGGTAGACACAATATTTGAGTATAATTTTCAAGCCAGTTGCACTTAGCTTTCGTGCCATAAAGCCCACATTCAGTAGCTTGATAATTTGCATGTCATATAGTATATTGTCAAATACTTTTCTGAAACCAATATACATTGTATTTATAGCATTCCCCAAAATTGTTTGTGCTGTTTCTGAAACACTGAAAAGCAAACTGATTTTCCATCCCTTAAAATCTATTCTCTGTTATTGTGACCATTGGAAAAAAATGAGCATTTAGAAAAGTATTTTCATTTATTAAAATCCAGATATGAAAAACAGATCACAAATTTCTTAATAGTTTTTAAAATAATTGTCTACACAACAGTTCCAATACACAGAGGGGATGACATGTAGGACAGAAGATTTATTGTATTTTTATACTTAAGGATTTGTTTGCTTGTTTTTTTTTAAAAAAAAGGATAATGTGGGTTTGTTTGTATGCTTGTATGTTTTGCTGCTTCCAGAAATGCTTTTTCCTGAAATATCTGAAATTGAAGGCAGAATTGATCTTTTTGTTCTGACATAATTTTGCTCTTACAAAACAATACACATAAATTGCTTCCATAATCATTTTTCTGCTTATTACAACCATATTTCTGCTCCTAAAATATGATAAATCTAAAAAAAATAATGGAAGGCTGGCAACCGAACATCTTTGGAACATTAAATTTTTTACTATCTCTGCATATCTCTGGCAACGGAAATGAAAAGGTGCGTTAACAGAAAAAAATCCTGGAAAAAGCAACATCCTTCTTATAAAATCCCTGTAGAAACTGTTTGAAATCAGTAGGCACAGATGGTACAAGATTCATAATACTTATGGACCAAAACCATAATTGTAACAATAATAACCCCATACTGCTATTTTTCTATTATTTAAAAATTGGGGAAATCTGCTTAATGCTAAACTATATTAATGCTAAACTATATTCTCCAATCAATAACTAAGGAGAATGTAACTGGAACAATTTTGAGATCAAATACAGAAAGAGAGAGATATTGATCCTCAGAATGGATATTTTTTTCTAAAATTGCTAAAGATTAAAATAAAATTACAGGACATTCAGGGAGCATTCTTGCCCAGTTATCTGGGAACGGTTTGATCCTGTTGCCCCTGAGGAAGTGGACAGGGTCCTCGGGGCTGTCAGTGCGACCACCTGTGGTTTAGATCCTTGTCCCTCCTGGTTAGTTAAAGCTACCAAGGAGGTGACTTTAGGGTGGGTTCTGGCAGTGGTTAATTCATCCTTGCAGGAGAGGGTGTTTCCGGAGCCTTTCAAAGAGGCTTTGGTCCGCCCACTCCTCAAGAAACCGTTGCTAGACCCCACCCTCCTGGACAATTTTCGTCCAGTCTCCCACCTCCCCTTTTTAGGGAAGGTGGCAGAAAAGGTGGTCACACGGCAGCTTCAGAGGATCCTGGAGGAAACGGATTATCTGGACCCCTATCAGTCAGGATTCAGGCCTGGTTATAGAACAGAAACAGCACTGGTTGCACTTTTAGATGATCTCTGGCGAGAGCGGGATGGGGGGAGTGCATCCATCCTTGCTCTTCTTGACCTCTCGGCGGCTTTCAATATCATCGACCATGGTATCCTTTTGGGTCGGCTGCAGGAATTGGGGCTGGGTGGCACAATGTTGTGCTGGTTCAGCTCCTTTCTCCAAGGCCGAACCCAATTGGTGTTGATAGGGAGCGAGAGGTCCAGCCCCCAGCCCCTACTTTGTGGGGTGCCACCGGGGTCAGTGCTTTCACCGCTCCTATTTACTATCTACATGAAACCGCTGGGTGAGATCATCCGGCACCATGGGGTGAGGTATCATCAGTATGCTGATGATACCCAACTATACATCACCATCCCAGGTGCCTTAAGTGACACTGTGACTGCCCTCTCGCGGTGCCTGGAGGCTGTGGGGGCCTGGATGAGGGACAACAGGCTTCAGCTGAACCCTGGTAAGACGGAGTGGCTGTGGATACGGGGATCCTCAAGATCTAGGAGTGTCAGGTTTAGCCCAGGGAACTCCAGGAGACCATACAGATTCAATCCAGCAAGGTTTATTAGCTGCAACCTCTATACAGATTCTTCCCAGACTGGAACCAGTTCCCAGGGTCAATCAGTAAACACCGCTTGCATTCCTGAGGGAGGTGCCAGTCTCATCCTCTTATCTCTCCCCCGCGCCTCAGGAGACGAAAGAGGATTTTTCACTCCCCGACTCTGGCCTCTATCTTCCCATACCCCCACAAGGAGCTTGTCATCTTTGGTTCTTGACGGGGTTGCACTACCCCAGACAGACCCGGTGCATAATCTGGGGGTTCTCCTGGACTCACGACTCCTGCTCGAAGAGCAGGTGGCAGTCGTTGCTAGGAGGGCCTTTGCACGACTTCGTGTTGTGCGGCAGTTACGCCCCTTCCTGGATCAGGAGGACCTCCGCACGGTCACTCATGCCCTGGTCACCTCTGGGTTGGACTACTGTAATGAGCTCTACATGGGGCTACCCTTGAAGAGTATCCGGAGGCTACAGCTGGTGCAGAATGCGGCAGCGCGGACAGTTCTTAATGCCCCTAGGAGGGCACATATAACGCCGCTGTTGTGTGAGCTGCATTGGTTACCAGTTTGTTTCCGGGTCCAATTCAAGGTGTTGGTCATCACCTTTAAAGCCCTTCATGGCACGGAACCAGGTTATCTGAGGAACTGCCTCGCCCCGGTCATTTCAGCCCGCCCCACTCGGTCCAGCAGAAGGGGCAGGTTGCAGACCCCACCACTCAAGGAATTTCAATTGGTGGGGTCTAGGCAGAGAGCCTTTTCTGCTGCAGCACCCGCCCTATGGAACATCCTGCCTCCTGAGGTACGGTGTGCCCCCTCCCTCATGGCCTTTAGGAAAGGGATCAAATCCTGGCTCTGCCAGAAGGCCTGGGGGCCAGAGGGGGGCCCGCACCTGTGGAGATGGCTAGTGGGGTGATGGGTTGTCCTCCCCCCCAGCATCTTACAGGTTTTTTAGGGCTAAAATCATAGGAGGTTTTTAGGGCATTTTTAATATACATTTTTAATTATTTATAGATTTTATCCATGTTTGGAGGGACCTGTGTTTTTTCTTCTTTTTTATTATTGTGAGCTGCCCAGAGTCACTCGTTGGGGGAGATGGGCGGCATACAAGTTTGAAAATAAATAATAAATAAATAAATAAAAATATTTTTTTCTAAAATTGCTAAAGATTAAAATAAAATTACAGGGACATTTACACGTAGTTTTCTTGGCAGTCATATGCAAGTGGGATGCTACGGCCTTTTCTGGGAAGTTTTTTCAACCTCCCAGTCCGGACTATTTCCAGGTGATCTCCATTCTCAAAACTTATCAGATCTAATTGTATTTAGATTTTTAGAGATCTGTCAAGGATCACTAGCTACTGCCATATGCTGTGACTTTGTAAAAAAAAAGAAAAAAAGAAATGTAATTAAAAATAAAATTAACTTTTGCAAATGTAATTGAGCTGGGCAGGTATACATATAAATATATACCTTATATTATAAAAAGAAGATTTTAAGTCATTTGTAATTCTCCATCAAATTGGAGAACAGCTGTTTTCCAAATGGAGAACAAACTAAATTCTGCCTCTCTGAAATATTTACATACATTTCTGAATGTCATATGGGTAGAGAGCTGCCAGAAATGGAACCCAGGCCTACATCCCATTCCCTACAGAAATTCTCTGGATTCTAATTTTGCCATACTATAGTACTGAGAAATCCCTGTAATAGCCACATTCAAAACCTAGAGAATGGGGAGCAAACCTTGGACTGCACTGAAGGCAAAAGTTGCGATCAGAAAGTGAGAGCCTAAACTGTAGAGACTAGAAGTATCTTAGCTGCCTGTCTCATGATCTACACTGAGGATATCATCAATATAAATGTGCCTTTCATACTTGGGGACTACACTGGGCTCTGAATTAATAATTATGCAGAAACCCTAATAAAGCACACCTGACAGACTCTGCTTATTCTTTAGAGGTTATTGATATATTAAAAATAACTTATTTACTCTCCCAATTTAACCACAAGGGTTAACAACCAAATTATTGATATAATTTTCTCCAAAAAATATTTGAAAATGGGCCACTCATTTGTGTAATCACTTATGGTTAAACTGAACAGTGGTATCAGTTCTCCCTGCAATTTAACCAGAAAGTGCTGGGCTTTACCTTTTTATTATTACTATTCATTTTTATTAATCATTTAAAGGGAAAAAAGAGAAAACAAAGGAAAAAAGGGGAAAAATGCAGATGCAGAGATAAAATATTAGTGGACAAAGAAGTTACTGAGGTTGTACAGTCGGTGCTCAACATATCACTGAAGGAAAATTAACCACAAAAATAGGATACATTAAGTTATTTTTACAGTAAGAAAAAGGATTGTAGAGAGCGTTTTGAATCTTTGGCTAAGTGCCAAAGTGGCCATTTTGTTATTTAAGAATGCAAAAGTTTTATTTTAACTGATTTAATTTTTTCTGTAAACCACCCAGAGTCCCTTTTTAACAAGATGGGCGGTGAGAAATGATGTACTGGTTGATGTACTGGTTAAGGCATCGAGCTAGAAACCAGGATACTGTGAGTTCTAGTCCCACCCTAGGAATGAAGGCAGCTGGAGGACCTTGGGCCAGTCCCTCTCTCTCAGCCCTAGGAAGAAGAAGGCAAGGGCAAACCACTTCTGAAGCCTTGCCAAGAAAACTTCAGGGGCTAGTCCAGGTAGCCTCCAGGAGTCAAGACTGACTTGAAGGGGAAGGAAGGAAGGAAGGAAGGAAGGAAGGAGGGAGGGAGGGAGGGAGGAGGGAGGGAGGGAGAAAGCAGGAAAATTACTAAAAACATTATAGGTAACTATTTTGTTTCTAACTTCCCTTTTGTTGTACTCTGACTGATATACAATATTTGTAAACCTTTAAAATTGTCATGTATTTCTGATTTCAGTTCTTTGGTCAAATACTTTTTCCCCTTAAAAACCATGCTTAAATCTGGTGTTTATCTTGAGCAGAAAACTGTCAGAAGTTTCTTTGCTCAGCTGTTTGGAACTTTCTGTTGTTTAGCTGCCATTGTTTGGGGAAAAAAACAAAAACAAAAAGGGATATTATGATTCATGGGAAGAGACACTGAATCTATTGCTATGACCTTAAATCTTCTGTTCTCTAGGAGTGTGGTATTTTAGAACTGAAAATCCACTAGTCAGGCCAGCAAAGCACAAACACAGTATGTCTAAAATAGAACAATAATTTTAAAAAGCAAATGTACTTGATGGTATGCCAGAAAGAAATACAAGTTATACTTAACAGTAACTCACAAAAAGTCCTATTCTGTTTATATGAAATAAATGCATGTGCACTGAATAAACATTAAATCAGCATCACATCCAATATCTGATGCTGGAACAGATGATGTTTATTATCTTTGGTTCATTATCATAACAAAGAAAAAGCCTTCCTGAATATCACTGAACTGGGAATCTCCAATAGGGTCAGAATTCATGAGTAAGTTGAAATCCAGCCTAAAGGGTCTCAACAGTCCACTGTTACCACTTCTTAATTTGTTTAGAAACTGTCTTTAAGGCAGCCAGTTTAACATTTTAACAGTGCTGCAGAAAAGGAAGTTTCAACTGATACATGAAAAGTTGCAGTCTACTTAAATTTAAAACTATGCAGTTATTCAATGTACTGGACTCTAACCCTCCCTTTCACCTTACAAGCTAAGATAGAAAGGAAAATGCAAACATACATGATTAAAAATTAAAAATGAATCTCATTTTGCCTCTTGTACTTGAAGCTGACAACACAAAAATATTGTTTTATTCTAACTTATTTATATCTGTCCCATGCTTAGATATCTTCCAGGGATACCGACAGCAATCAAAAGCAATTAGAACAATTCAGTTCAATTCCATAGAAGTTTTAGCACATAAACAAAGAAATTGGATAGAAAATGATGGGTAGATTTAAAAAGCCTAAACAAATAAAGACATTTTTACAATCTGATGGAATCTATGGCTTCAAGAGAAATAAAATTCTGTAGAATCTGAGCATAATCATAGAGACCAAGTCTCTTGCAACAATCAATTTAATCCTCATCGTAAATGGACCAGTAGGTCCGAAGCATAAGCATGCCAATATAAAATTCTGGACCACCTGAACTCTTAAAAAAGAAAAAAGGAAAAAAAACCCGCCCCCCCAAAATTGCCTATTCCAATCAAAATACTAGTAAGGCTTATGTTGCTATGACCAGGTCTGATCTCATTAAATACAATGCAGTTGTCAAACAACCCTAAGTTGGATAAAAACGTAAAGTTATTTCCAGGAGCATTCCTAAACCTCCAACCCAATTCTTCAAATTCTTTACAACATTTAAGAGATAGATTTCCATAGTCCATTAGAGCCAGTTTGGTAAAGAGGTGAAGATGCTGAACTAGAAACAGAGATCCTGGTCCTCTCATAGGCAGAGAAGATGACTGGGTACCTTTGGACCAGTCTTTCAGCCCAACTCACCACATAGGGTTGTTATTATAGAAAACAGGAGGGAGCATTATGTACGCTACCTTCAGTTGTACAAAATAAATGTGGGATATAGTTCAAATACATACTCGCTTCCATAAGAGCCTATCTGTCATGGCTGCAATAAATCACAATTTATTCATCCTTATGTGGCTCATATGACAGTTCAGAGCATAAACAACTTCCTTCATGTTGATTATGTGACATCAAGTCAGTATCCACTTTTAGTGACCACATAGATTTTCTCCATGACAATTTGTCAAATAATTTCTTGAAGATCTGATTATCCCTCCCTCCCTCCCTCCCTTCGTCTTTGAGTCACTCTTGACTCCTGGAGACTACCTGGACTAGCCCCTGAAGTTTTCTTGGCAAGGTTTCAGAAGTGGTTTGTCCTTGCCTTCTTCTTTCTAGGGCTGAGAGAGAGGGACTGGCCCAAGGTCCCCCAGCCACCTTCATTCCTAGGGTGGGACTAGAACTCACAGTATCCTGGTTTCTAGCCTGATGCCTTAACCAGTACATCAAAGTGGCTCTCCAGTTTCTCTCACCAGGGAGAAGCCTCAGTAAATGTGGTAGGATTTCTGGCTTCTGAATAAACAAGTTTAGATTCCTCTTCAGGCAGTTGCAAAACAGATATTCTCTACAGGCAAAGTAGAAGAAAGAACAAATACGCTAGCTCTGCTCTTTCTGTCATCCTACATATGAAGACAATGACTAGCAGCAACTGGAAACCTTCTCTACTATGAATGTTCTTCATGTGATTTAGAATCCTGGAACCTTGGAGAAGCTCCCATGCAGACTATGAATGGGGGAGCTAATACATGTGTGTTTAACCTGTGAAATTGTTATATGGTGCCTTGGTTTTTCTTCTCTGTATTGGATATATTTAATTTTGGTCATGGGGTTATTTTATTTTATTTTATAAATTGATTATTTGCCAGCCAGAGTTATGTATGAGGATGGGCGGCCATGTACATTTTCTAAATAAATAAATACCCAGTAGGGCTGTGCAGCACTTCAGATTTGATCTTCAAAAGGGACTTCAGAGCACACAGGAGCATAAATGTAGCACCTTTAAAGCAGCTGGGTCTCTTCTGGGATAGCAAAGCAGAAGCTAGGAAAAGGAGTTGTTATTTAAGCAGTAATCCAAATATGAAATTACCAATGTGTGGTTGTAGAGAGTAAGGAAGATGACCTTGATGGAGATATCTAAGATCTGTTGCCAGGACAATAAGGACTGAAACATATTTTAAGCCCATGACAGACATATAATATTTGGAAGCGACTCAAACAGACACCTCCCTAATTCAATGAACTATATGTAGGAGGAGTTACACCACAATTAGACCTGCTAGATTTTGTTATTATAGCCAATCTCAATAAAAGTAGTTGTAGCCTTTCTGTGGAGTTGATTTCTTGGTCTGGTCTACCTCACAGGGTTGTCAGTGGTCTACAGTGATGAAGCAGCAACATTCCCCTAAAAGATTGAGAACCTTTATGATAGCATACATAGCACACATGGATGCTACAAAAAGCTGCGAGCAATTGCATCTTTTTACAATGTTTTGTTTAAATGATTCTACCAATTTTTACATTCAGGTAAGGGGATTTATTCAAGTACTGGTTTTACAAAAAATTGCTAAATAGGTTGCAGCTAAGGAAGTGAGACAATCAAAGGCTATAAATAGTGACATCATGTAAGCAAGAGTAGGCCAAGATTTCCTGGGGGCCTGTTTGGGGTGATGTTGACTTTTGGGGTGTGAGTTAAGTCTAAAAAATGGTTTATGTGCTTTTATTTTCTGCTGAAAAATGGACTCTGTTCAGCATTCTAAATTAACCTCTCCCCAAAAGTTAGTTAGGTTCTACATGACTCATGGTATATAGATTGCCTGTAACTGCTCTAAGGTCTAAAGTGTCCAGAGTTGCTTCGTGAATGGGCAGCTGTATAAATTGAGTGAATGAACAAGTAAGCAAGCAAGCAAGCAAGCAAATAAACAAACAAATTCCTGTAAAGAGATTTAGAGAAGAGTTTGAAGAATCTCTCAGAAATTGTTTTCTATAATTTTTGAAAAGGCGTTCTATGTCTACACCTATCAGTAGTTTTACCTATGAGAATGCCACCAGACATTTCCAGGGACAACCTGACAGCTGTCTTTCAATGGCCCAAAAGGCTGCTTATGTTCTTGCAAGAGGAATGGCTAAAGATAGTGTTTCCTCATAATGCTTTCTCTGCACACACACTAAGAGTCAAAGGGAGGAGATGTGTTTGTCACTAGGCAATGATTAGAGGAAAGAGACTGAAATAACACCATCCTCTGCAGCATGTTGTGGAATTTCTTAGAAATTGTTTTTTTTTTTTTTTGGTCTGCTCTCAGTCATTACTGACCCTGCAGTGACCGCCCCCTAGCGGTTTTCAAGGCAATTGTATCTTTTTTTTTTTTCGGAAGTAGTCTTTGCCAGAGCCTACTTCCTAGAGCATAGCCCAGCTGGCAAGCGCAGGAGGCAGGATTTCCGTTGCTTCGCGCCCCGTTTTTCGGGCGAGCGTGGTTTCGCGCTTTACCGGCCACTGGTCCCGTCTCTCTGTGCAAGGCGCTGCCAGCATTTTCCTCCCACCGGAGTGAGAGTCCCCATTTATCTACTCACGTAAGTTTTCGATCTGTTGGGTTGACAGAAGCTGCGGGTGGAGAAACAAGAGCTCACCTTGTTTAACGCGAGAGGCTGGACTCGAACCGCTGAAGTTTTCAGCCATTTCTGGCTGGCAACTTTCAGCGTCATTAAGCCGCTGCGCCACCGCGTCCCACCAGAAATTGTTTGGGGTACAACAAAAATCTATCACAGTGCTAATATTATGAAGTTCTCATAATCTGCTATGGACTTCTCTACTTGAATACTACTTCCACTGTTATTCACACCTGCTTTCCCAAGTTCAGCTGTGCCTTTTCATTTTTTTATAGTGGTTTGATGATATATGCAAAAAATAATCACTATTGCCAAAGTACTAGCATGTCTGTATGAGAGAAGGAGAAGGAGAGAAGAGGTAGTCCTGGTGCCAAAATTTTCATAAAAATAAGTATGTTCTACATCTAATTTGTTTCAACCATATTATATATGCAGTCAATGCATTATGAAGCCATACTTAGATCTTCATCTGCCATAAGGCAGAAGAGGCTACAAAGTGAAATGAAAGTTCTATGGAGCCTAGACAGAAGAGGAATCCTGCAGGAACAAAGGCAGATTCCTTTCTCTGCTCTATACACTTCTAAGAAAAGAATAAATCTGCACAGAGAGAGGTCACCAAAGTTATTTTAAATATAGAACTCTTGCAATTTCATATTAGAAACTAAGAAATGGACTCTTTAAAGCTTAGGATGAAATAGGTAAGGATTAATGGCTGCCTAAGAGTTGTCTTCTTAGACAAAATATCTGCAGTAGTCATTCTGAAGACGCTAAAGACAAATTGAGAAAGCAAATCTAATCCCTGGTATTACCTATGAGCTGGAGTGAGATTTTAGTGCTGCAATCCTCCAATTACCTCTAAAGGCAGAGAGGAGGGTCTAGTAGGTGGGAAGACCAATCACTCAAGACGTACCATACTATGACCATGGAAATCACAGCAAATGGAAAAGGGAGCTGCTGATGTTCCAGCCATTTAGAAAGCTCAGGTGCCAAACAGGGAATTCTATATACTAGGCATCTTCAGACTGACTATACTGTAGGTCTGCTAGGTACACAGTTTTTACAGCCTCCTAAAACAAACCTAATTTGGGGGGCAGAATTATGCCACTTTTTAGAAGGCAAAGCTAAACTCTAAAAACATACATATCTTTCATTTTGGGTTGTACAAGCTAGCAAAGCTTCTGGTTTTATCATATATCCACCATGTTGACCTATTCCATATGCAGATTTCCTTTCTTCCTCCCTTTTTAAAATTTGTGTTGGTTGTAGAAGAATGCTAGAAGACTCATGTTTAGCACTGTTTCATACTACTGAAAAGTGATTTGACTACATTTAAATTACTATGCAGCATGAAGAAAAATGTAATAAAAAAATAACAATAATAATCTTAAAACACTTACCCATCTGACATCCAACATTCCAAAATTCCTGAGGATTATAATTAGAAGAGTTGGTTCGGATCCCTCTAGGATATATTCTTGTGATAAATCTTACTGTATGTTGAACAAATTCATTTACTATAAAGAGATACATTCAAAACTACATTATTGAAAAAGGCATGAAAAACAGCCAGTTTCATAAAACCAATTAAAAAGTAAATGTATGGACATGTTTAAAATATTTTGATATCTATTAACAGCAAATTCAACAAAAAAATTTGGTGTGAAAATTTTGAGTATTCAAAATATTGGCCTGAATCCAAACTATTACTTGTAATTCACAAACTGGTTCACAACAAAGAAACATTCAGTCCATGTCATTGCTATGTCAAGACATATTTATATTTATTCTTTATATTTATAATTGTGCCTTCATCTCCAAAATTAAACATTAATAACAATGAAATAATCTAAAATCTAAACATCATTAAGGGACTTAATAATCTAGCTTAAAAGCACATCTACATCTACACCTGTACATAAACACACATTGCCTGAACATATATAATGTGATCACTAAAACGGAAGACATTTTATTAATCTCAAATACATGCTTTAGCTTTATTAGATGCTTCTGAATTGATTATAGTATGATCCCTACATGAGGTTACCATAGCCAAAATATATGGGTCATCAAATCAATCAGAGACTGACCTTATGCTGGATCCATCAGAGACTATACATATATACTCATATTTATTTGAAGAGGTAGCAGTTTTAGGATCCCAACCTAGAACTTGCTTCCAATCCAGAACATGGTCTCACAGCTCCTATTGAAGCTCTCCCACACTGTTGTTTGCCTCAAAGGGTGCTATACACTGCAAGCAGCTTTTATGATAACAACAGAAAACCATTTGGCAGGGGACTGATACTATCTCAATCAAGAGCACATCCTGGTTTGGGATCCTATTGAAGTTTTCTTCTTCAAAATAGCCCCCATTTAAGCATGCTTTTTTAAAAAAATTACAAAAATGTAATGCAGTTTTCTCACAACGCAATGTATTTCTCATCTCTACCAGCAGATATACTGTTATGGAAACAGTAGAAACAGGGCTAGTAGAACAAAGCAGCCATAGTATCATATGGAGTCATCTTCATTGCATGCCCAATGCTTTGGCTTTGGATCAGAAGAAAACGTAAATTAAAAGTTCTCAGCCTGAATTTAGAAGCGCTTTAGCCAGGGTTAGCAGCAGGCAGGTGATGATAACCTAGTTTCTAAGTATATAAATTGGATAAGGGAATAGGTGCAGAAAGAGGCATAAGGAAGGACAACATTCCATATGTTCTGAATTGTTTCTAGTTTGAATTGGGCCCAAAGAACATTGTTCAGTGCGTCACATTAGTTATGTACTAATAACTTACATTTAATTTTTTAAAACTAACAACAACAATAAAGGCAAGATCCATTTATTTACTTCTTCCTTTCCATAGTTTAGCAGAGGCAAATTGTAGCAGTCAGTTAGGTACCATGAAGCAAATCTCCAGCCACAGAACTTATGGTGAGAACTGAACCAAGACCAGAAACATTCCACGTCCTTCCAGCCCAGGACAAATAGTTTCATAAAGCATATTATTTGTTCTGATGGCTTAACCAAGAGAAAACAGCAACACCATCCATTTAATCGGTCTGAATGCCAAAAATTACCTATCAGTTTTGCCAGCTTTCGGGCTTTTGCCTCACCAATTGAATTATTTTCATAAAAAAGCTGATTTTCTCTTGAATCTTCAAAGCTTATGAATTTTCGAGATTTGGTATATATCACAAGTTCTGACAGTGCCAAGGCAATCTTTATTTTCTTTATCTATAAGTAATGAGACAGCAATTGAAGATTGATTTAATTACCTTTTCACCATTCTATTAACATTTATATGAGAATGTCAAATAATTTTGGTTGAAAACCCTTAAGGAGAAAAAAAAATACTTCTGTTCATATTTATTTTATTTATTTATTTATTAAATTTTTTCAACCGTCCATCTCCCCCCAGTGGGGGAACTCTGGGCGATTCACAACAAACATTAAAAACATAAAATATATAAATACATAAAACCTTAATTAAAAACATTACTAAAAAGAAGAAGGAGAGACCAAGAGGATGAAAAATCTGAGGCTGAAGGCAGAACCTTCATTGCACCTTCCCTCTACATTAAATCTAATATAGTGCCTTTCAGACTTAGGGCTTACAATTGCCAATATCCCAAGCCAGCATGGGCAGTTATATCATTCTCTCCTTTTTTCTTACAACTACCTGGAGATAGTGACAGACCCAACGGAATTTGTCACTTAATGGAGATCTGAACTACCGTCTCCCAACTTCTAATCTAATTCTTTAATATTACATGACCAGTTTCCACTATCTGCAAAACTTCGTGGGGGCCCTTCATGCTAAGAAAGGAATGGAGTGGTTAATCACTGAAATGATAAAAAAATTAGTATATGTAGAACAGTATGTAATAGTTTAGAGCATCAGCTGCGAGCCAGAAAATCCCAATTCAAAATTCATCTCAGTTGTTTGACTGGGTGGCATTAGGCAAGTCCTGTCTCTTAGTTTCCCTGCCAATAATACAGATATTATAATACTGCCCCCCAAAACAAATGTGTTTGCAGGTTACTAAAATGCCACATTTTGTATATATGTGCATACAAAAGGGTGTGTTATTGTTTATTTGGAGCATATGTACCCCAATCTTCAGCCTAAAAAAGATCCCAAGGTAGTTTCCAAAGTTCTCAGATAAAATGCCTGTTCACAGGTTTACAATCTCAAATGCATGATACAAATGAAGAGCCTGAGAGGAGAAAGAAGAAAGCAAATTTGAGCTCTGGTTAAGGTGTTCAGATGATCACTGTGCTGAAACTAAGCAAAATGGGCTGCCTTTTCCTCTCCCTCTGCAGTCTCAGCAGTGGAAGTTGATAGCAGGTAGCTCTCAGCTGGAGTTATATCCAGGCATTCCAAAAAGAGCATGTTGGAAAAGCGGGAGTATCATTTGTCATTTGGCGGCCATGACAAAGGGCTCTTTTGACTCCAAAGACAGAGAGGATTTGGTTTCTCTGCTACCATTTAATAATGATAATCACGTAATCAAATAAAAAATTGGTTATTAATTTATTATTATTATATTATATATAATTATATATTAATAATAAATGTAACCAAAAAATCATTTGCCTCAAGAGCTATCCCATTAAATGGGACTTGGAGGCCCCAATGTTCTGATCCTTAGGAGGCAGTTCTACATCTCCACAAAATCCTCTGTGTTCCAGGAACTACCACCTGCTGCAACTTCAGTTTCATTACAGAGAATTTCAACTCCCTCTCCTGAAGATCCTTTAACTGCTGAACATGCTCTATTCAAAGAAATGGGGTTTCATATGACAGTTGAGCATTCTTCCTCCTTCCCAACCTCTACCCCACCTGACAGTCATTTCCCACAAGGATGGGAACAGAATACTGGAGGCAGGGGAGGAGGAAGGTCTCATGACCTGCAGGAGGGCTACTTACTTTGCAATAAGGGAGGTTTTTTTTAACTATCAGCAAAACAAAAGTGATGTAAACAGCAGCTTCAATTATTCAGTTTTAAAAGAAAAAAGTCATCCATTACTTTATGCTAACTATCCCCCACCCCACAATTTATCCAGTTCTACAGTATGTGAAAAGTTACCACCCATGCCTCAAATATGACTAGTAAAACTCAGCTGAATATTTCAACCCAGTGCTATTTCATATACATCCAGGATTTCTTACACACTTGGTTTTTCTCTAAACAAGGGACAAAATAACACTCTGTGCTCAGAGTTTTCTCTATCCACGTATCCAACTACACAGTGACCTACCTGTGGTTCTGACAACTTCCTGGGTGACCTAAATTCTTGCCCTGCCTGACCAGAAAGCTCCATAAACTTCAGCTTGGAGCACAGCAGAAGGTTAGACTGTGAGAATGGATTTATTTGAATTCAACTTTCCAAATCACACTGCCAATCCACTCCATCACAAAAAGCCTGGAATCATTAAAGCCCAACAATCGTTTTGCTATAACCTTAAATGATTTAGGAAGCATAATTACTTAATCATCACTAATATATTCTGAGATATCTTATACAAAGCTAGGTGTACACTAAAAATATAATAAAAGGAAGCCATGAACTTAAAAGACAGCAGACATGCAGAACAGAACAAGCTGTGTATCTGTAGTACATTCCTGAAATTAGTTCATCACTAAGCAATACTGAACACACAAATTTTCCAACATTTCTTGACCTTCATATTCTTCTTCATACATCTCTCTGCCCGTAGCCCTAAGAAAAGCAAGTTGCATCAGCTCTGGTAAATGAAAAATAGCAAACCTGCTTGAGATAACTACTAGTGCATGGTTTATAACTGCACATCCATCATATAAACCAACTTTGAAGCTGACAAATCTTCCTTTGAGGCAGAACTTTTCTAATCTTTGAGGATTAGAAAGATCTTCAAATGTGAATTATTCAATTAAGAAAGATCTATTTTTCTTTGAAAACTTAATTTCACATACATACTTTTTGTTTTTTTCTGGGGGGAGCTGAGCTTTTCCAACGTGCTCGTCTTTTCTTAACCAGAGATTGTTTAGGGCATTTAAGCTCATTATCTATATCGTCATCACTTGTTTCTTCCTCTTCAAATTCTTCTGTTTGACCGTGGCTATCCAGGCCTTTCCTTCCAAGTGTTTCTTCAAGTGTTCCAATTTTTTTATTTTTTATCATAATTTTGAATTTTAGTGCCTATGAAAATAAGTTGACATTATTGTCACATAACACCCTCCCTCAACATGTGGAATATAATTTTAATTTCAACAAGATCATTGAAATATATAGTACGAAGGCATCCAGATCCCTCTCAAAATATTTAGGAAAAAAAAAGTTTTCTATATATTCTAGAGGTGCTCTGAAAATCCACGAACGTAGAATGTTTTAATTTTCCAAATCCAGATACTGAAATACTGTGATAATAAATTCCAACCTAGATGGTTTACCTATATTAAGGTAGACAGATATACATTATACATTCATAATTCTTGTGTTAATATATTTGCTCCCCCAAAAAATCCATATGTATGAAAAGAGGTTTCTATGACTAAAGCTTCTTTATTTGATATACAAACTTTTGTTGCATAGAAGAGAATGGAAGAAAAGAAAAACAGAGAAGTATATTCAGCATTGGGTATTGCTTTCATACCTCCAAATGGATACAGAAGTATACCTACTCACATTCATACTTTGTTAGCATTGCTTAGCTTATATATATTCTTCATCACAGTATATTCATAAAAATAAACAAAAATAAATTAAAAAGCATAAAGAATGCAGGAGAACAACAATCATTTCACATCATATAATCCTCTTGCAGGCTCACCATGGGAACCTTAAGGATGATGGAAAAACCAAGTTTTCAGGGCTTTCCAGAAAGCATAGGGATGCAGCCAATCTTACCTTAGGGGAAATGACGTTCCAAAGAGTGGAGGCCACAATAGAAAAGGCATGCCATACAGGTCCCGCCAGATGGAACTCCTTAGTAGACAGGACCCGCAGCTTACTCATCCTGCTTGACCTGACGGGACGAGTGGATGTAATTGGAAAGAGGCGGTCCCTCAAACAGCCTGGTCCCATGCCATGTAGGGTTTTAAAGGCCAAAACCAGCACCTTGAATTACACCTAGAAACAAACTGGCAGCCAGTGCAGCTCACAGAACAGAGGTGTAACATGCCCAGTCCTAGGGGCACACATAACTGTCTGCACAGCCACACTCTGCACCAGTTGAAGTTTCCAGTTGCACTTCAATGGCAGCTGCATGTAGAGTGCATTACAGTAATCCAGTCTGGAGGTGACCACGGCATGAGTGACTGTGAGTTGAGCCTCATGGTCCAGGAAGGGGTGCAACTGGTGCACAACACGAAGCTGTGCAAAGGCCCTCCTAGCAACAACTGCCACCTGCTCCTCGAGGAGTCATGAGTCTAGAAGGACCCCCATATTGTGCATAGGGTCTGTCTGGGGTAGTGCAGCCCCATCCAGAACCAAAGATAGTAAGATCCCAGATTCAGAAGACCCAAAAATCCACAGCCGCTCAGTCTCGCCAGGGTTCAGCTGAAGCCTGTTGTTCTCTATCCAGAACCCCACAGCCTCTAGGCACTAGGACAAGACATCAACAGCATCACTTAGTTCGCCAGGGGCGGAGATATATAACTGGGTATCATCAGCATACTGATGATACCTCACCCCATGGCAACAAAGGATCTCACCTCAGCGGTTTCATGTAGATGTTAAACAGGAGTGGAGAGAGTACTGAACCCTGCAGAACCCCACATAACAGGGGTCGAGGGCATGACCTCTCACTCCCAATCAACATTGACTGGTACCGGCCCTGCAGAAAGGAACAGAACCAGCCCAATACTGTGCCGTCCTTTCAACCCTTGGAGCTGATTCAGAAGGATACCATGGTCGATGGTATTGAAGGCCACCGAGAGGTCAAGAAGAGCAAGAACAGATGCACTACCCCTGTCCCACTCCTGTCAGAGATCATCCAAAACAACAACCAGTGCCATCTCTGTCCCCATGCCCAGGCCTGAATCCTGAGTGAAAAGGGTCCAGATCAGTGTTTCTCAACCTCAGCGACTTCAAGTTATATGGACTCCTAGAATTCCCCAGCCAGCATGAAGTCCACACATCTTAAAGTTGCTGAGGTTGAGAAACACTGGTCCAGATAATCTGCATCATCCAGGGCCTGCTGAAGCTGCTGCACAACCACCTTCTCCACCACCTCCCCTAAAAAAGGGAAGACACTGGATGAAAATTGTCCAGCATGGTAGGATCCAGCAGTGGCTTCTTGAGAAGGGGCAAACTAATGACTCCTTAAGAGGCAGTGGAACAACCCCCTCTCTAAATGAAGAATTAACCATTGCTAGGATTCAGTTGCACAACACCCTCCGGGCAAACTTAGCTAACCAGGAGGAGCATGGATCTAAGAAGCAGGTGGCTAAGCTCACAGTAGTAAGGACCCTGTCCACTTCTTCAGGATCCAACAGGATCAAACCTTTCTCAGATAACAGGGCAAGACTGGGCCCCAGACATCTCCACTGGACCTGTATGAAAGCTGGTGTCCAACTTGGAACGAATCTGAGCAGTTTTGACCAACAGATGCTCTGCAAATTCCTCCACCCAGCCTTGTAGGTAAACCTCCGAGTCATCCTTTCTCAGAAGGGCTTGTGTCACCTTAAACAAGGCCACTGGATGGTAATCCACAGCTGCAATAAGAGCAGAGAAGTATTGTTGCTTGCCACTCTTACTGCCACAAGGTAGGCCTTAATATAAATATACATTGATCTTGTGGGCATCCATAGGAGCTTGAAAAAGGCAAGGTAGCAGATGACTGCACAATCAAAGCCCTGTCCCTTTTTGCATGCATGCAATGAAGCCTGTTAAAAAGAGGCAGGACTTTGATCATGCAGTCATGCCCACAACCTTGAGGTTTTTTATCCCCTTGTGGACATCCTTGTCTAAGTCCTGCAGTCTTGTTCAACAGACCAGTGACAAAAAGCTATTAACACTTTAACTGCCTCTTCTCTTGCAGCTTTACATAATTTAGTGGGTATTTCCTCTCCTGGTGCTTTCCTATTTGATCTATTGCCTATTACACTTCACTTTCTAATAGAGTCTGTTCCTAAATACATTCCCTTCCTACAAGTGTTTCTGTCATGATATAATCCTGTTCATAAAGGATTGCAGCATAGTCTTTCCATCTTCCTTTAATCTAATTTGCCTCATGATTACTCCTGAGCATTCCTACTTTAGCTGTACATTTTCCTGTGATTTCTCTGAACTCCTTAAAAAGATATCTCATTTTCCTTTTGGGGATTATATTCCTTCATATATTGACATGCTTGAGTGAGACATTGCCTTATCTTTTCTGAAGCTAATGGGAACAGGAGCTCCTGGCAAGGTCACCCTTGCTAATATGGTTGAAGGTTTACATTCAGTCATTGAACATTCTTCTTGTTGTTCAACATTTCTCCATCTTTCCGTGGCTGTCCTAACAGCTTACTGAAAGCCATTTGGATATTTTCCTCTTTAAAATGTTGGGATCCCCCCTCCAAGTTGTTTTTCACAATATTTCTTATCTCTTCCAATAGCTCCTCATGTTCTCTTTAACATATGTTTAAAGTATTGAATTTTATACAGATTTCATATTCTGACTGTATTATATAGGATCTGCCACCATTACTCTCTTTAACATTCTAAGTTTAATTTGTATAATTGACACCAATAATGAATGGTCTGTTCCACAAACTGTACCTGAAAGTGCCCTAACTAGACTACATTGCACTTTTTCATCTTGTTTCCTATGTTGTCCATTTGGTGATTTCGAGGCACAGATTCTTTAAGTTGCTTGAAGTGGATATTAGGAATGATAAATTTTCTTCACAAAACTTTATTAACATGTCTTCTGTCAACAAATCCAAATCTTTTTTGTTATTTCAGATTCCATAATTTCTCCAATTTTTGCACTCCTATCATTTATTACTAGTACTATGTCCTTTCCTAGTGTTGCATCTAGTATCACTTGTAGCTGCCACAGAATTTCTCAATGTCATCCTTCATTTCATCTGTAGTAGGGATACACTCTTTTATAACACTGAGGTTTACTGGATACCCAACTGATACTAAGACATACAGTCTGTCATTTACTGGGTTATAGTCAAGTACATGCTTAGCAATTCATTTTCTATGTATCATCCCCACTCTATTCTTTTGCATGGACTCGTGCCTGAACAGTATATCATGTAATCATCTAGCCATTTTGGTCTACTGGCTTTCACTTACACCTAGGAAACCTAATTTAATACAGTTAATTCCCACTCTGAGGATTTCAATTTTTCCTTGGTTTAAGATTCTAATATTCCATGTTCCTACTGTATGGGTCCCTGTGAAGTGAGAAACTATACAGTTCAGTTCAGTTACCAGAATTCCTTGCAGCTTCAGTCTGGCTACATCATCACCTCCAGAACTATTCATGGAAATTCTATACTCGTCCCCAGTAACTACAGAACTACATCTTAGGATATCATCATTGGCACCTAACTCATTTAAATGATACAGCCATGTCCATATAGTTTTGCTGGAAATACAGAAGTGGTTTGTCATCCCCTTCTGGATTTGATTTGGAGTTCTTTCTCCTAGGCAAATTGCTTCCCCATGGCTGCACAGCCTCGCTTGCCCTCACCCATTGTGGATCACTCTTAGATTCCCCCTATTCTTTCAATCTTATTGGAAAAAGTAACATATGACTGTGATTTTAAAATTGGGGGAAGAAACATCAATAACCTGCGCTATGTTTGATGACACTACCCTGATAGCCAAAAATGCAAAGGATCTGCAAGTCCTAGTACTAAAAGTCAAACAGCACAGTGAAAAAATGGGACTAAAAGTAAATATAAAAAAGACCAAACTAATGACAACAAGTAGAACAAGCAGCCTTAGAATTGACAATGAAAAGACTGAAGTGGTGGATAGCTTCTGCCTTTTAGGATCAACCAATAAAGGAACAAGTATTCGGGAAATACACTGCAGACCAGCACTTAATAGAGCAGCCATGAAGGCCTTGGAAAAGTTATTCAAATGCTGTGATGGATCTATACCTACAAAGATCAGAATCATGCAAGCCATGGTATTCCATGTGACACTCTATGGAAGCAAAAGTTGGATTTTACAGAAGCAGGATAGGAAGAGTATTGATGCCTTTGAATTTGGTGTTGGAGAAGACTCCTGAGAATAGTGTGGATAGCCAAGAAAACAAACTGATAGATCATCAAACAAATCAACCAAAAGTTCTCACTCGAGGCACAAATGACAGGCTTACATTATCCTATTTTGGACACATTATTTGAAGACCCAGCTCTCTGGGCCTCTGGAAAAGGCTCTAATGCTGGGAAAGGTAGAAGGAAAGAGAAGAGGACAACCAGCAGCAAGGTGGATGGCCTCAGGTACAGTGGTGTTAAGTGCACCATTGGGAGACTTGAAAGAACAGGTTAGGGTAGACTGTCATGGAGAAAATCTATCTATGTGGTCACTAGGAGTTGAAAACAATTTGATGGCACACAATCAATCAATCAATCAATCAGCCCTACCATCAGCTCCCACTCCCACTAGTGTCTTTAGATGAGTAAAATATTTGAGTTGGACCAAATGAACTGCAGAAAAGAATCAAAGAGTATGCAACTGGAAGAGAGGTATGTTGCTGAAAATACCTCATGTTGGTTACAAATGATTGCTTCTTCAAATATAAATTTGAGACAAATCTATGCATTAAAGGTAACAAAATATTCCTGTAAATATATTTCAGAATCTCAAGTGTGTGGGCCTCTTCACATGTTACTAGCACCAAAATCAAAGTGCTTCAGAGTAGCTATGTTTCTTCCAACAACATCACAATTATGCTTGGAAACTAGGGGCAAAAAGACAACATGTCTTACATATTTGTTATTCCTTCCCAAATCTTCTAAATAGTACAACATGAGATGTCTGTACGGAATGAATTTTTATTCTGGTAATGTCCTTACACCCCAATTCATATTTAAACCAGTTACAGAATGATTCGTACAAAAGAAGTGATGACTAATTTGGTTATTTTAAAATATGTTTTAAAATAAAGTGTGGGATTAGAAGCTGAAATTTTGTAATGTTTTTAAATATTTCTAAAATAAATATTTTTTTATACAAGCCACTTGTACAGTTTTTTTACCTCAAGTACACTCTAAAATTAAATATCAGATAGATATAAGATTTTTTGGTGGTTTCAGCTTCAGGCTGAAACGACACATACTGGAAGATTCAAGAACCAAAATATATTATATTGCTATATTTCCCTTTCCTCTATGGTTTGAACTTCTGATACACACATTTTCTTCTTAATAGGGGCATATTGGTTATTTCCTATTTGTTTAATAACTCTAAATGTAAAACAATATAATGTAATTAATTCTCTTTCAGCAATTAAAGTATAGTAATGTTTTAGAGGAATATCATACACTTCTCAAGAAATAACTGTTAAAAAAAATAACATTTTTTTTAAAAATGTTACCTCAGGAGAAGGTAATTCAGTTGGCATGGCCTCATCTATTGTAAATGTAACCAGCTTGTCACCCAGAATACTTCTTAGATAATCCACCATAACTTCCTGCTGCTTAGGGCTACAATGATTCTCCAGAGACAATATCAGAGGATAATCAGAAACCTGGAAATGCAATTTCAAAGTTATTAACATCCTTAATTGCACAAATAGGAAATATATAAAACTAAAATGAGCAATATTGCAATTACAGATATTTTCATTAAGACACAAAAAATACTGTGGCATCTTAAAGTGCTTCCAAGTAAGCGGCTCATAGTGCTTCTACTATAAAGTGCTCCCATACCTAACAATATGGTTTTTCTGCACCAGTGGGAGGAACAAAGCCATTTTGGTGGTAAAGAGATCATTCATTCCCTCCTCTTTCACCTGTTCCTTTCCACTGCACTGGAGCAGTGAAGCATTTACTTGGCTCTGCTCATTTTTAGGAGGAGGAAATTGTTTCATTGTTCATGCAGTAGGTGCCTACTATTTTATGCTGAAAATGATTTTGAGAGGAGACTACTGAATTCTTGTCATCCATCAAAACTCTGAAGGCATGTGGGGAATTAATTTGAAAGAATATCTTAAAACATCTGCCATGTATGCTACACATGTACCTACCAAAAAGGCATACTTGTCGATCACCTGGATGACGGAATTAAAGCTAATTTTGCTTGTTAGTGTATATCCATGACAAACGACAGGATCATTATTGGGTCCATCCCAGCAGTCAATTTCCAGGCACCGACATCCTTTCATTAGAGCACTAAAAAAAAAAAAAGTTAGAGATGGGATCATAGATAAGCCACTGAGAAACTTAAAACAAAAACAATTTGCTGGCATTCTTAGACTGGTGCAAAGCTAATGGAATTGATGTCCTCTAACGCAGCTGGGGGAAGGAACGTAAAAAATTTCACTTCCAATTCTACCAAAACTAGGCCATGGACATTTTGCCTCACAAGGAATTGTAATACAGTATGTGGATTCAGATTATTAAAAACAAACAGAGCTACTCAGTCAACACTGTCATTAAAAGTTTGTCATGTCAGTGCCAGCTTTCTTTTGCTGCAGTGGTGAGGCAATAGTCAGTATCTGGTGCAAAGGAAAGCCCTCAGTGCCTGGCCTAGCTACACAACACAAATTCAATTTGTTTCACAAACATTTGTTAACCTACTTTTGGAAACATCCATTGATATTGCTCCATATGGAAGCAGATTTTATTTA
This sequence comes from Liasis olivaceus, assembly GCA_030867105.1. Taxonomy (NCBI): domain Eukaryota; kingdom Metazoa; phylum Chordata; class Lepidosauria; order Squamata; family Pythonidae; genus Liasis; species Liasis olivaceus. The sequence continues at coordinate 70,505,070 of CM061355.1, forward strand.
TTTATACATACAATTTCTACGGCTGCCTATCTCATTCTCACAATTCTGGATGGCTGACTACATTTTGACAGATTCTCAAGCTACGACATGTTTCCAGACATTCTGAAATGGCACATCATAGGGCTATACTGTGGGAAGTTTTGTTTGAAAAATACTCTTAGAAAACACTCATAACAAAAACACCACAGATGATTAAAAAGTTGTCTGGCTGCAGTGGTGCTAAGAAATGCAAATGTAAGAAAAATATAAAGCATATTATATGTAGATCATGTAGATCATTTATTTTAACTTGACTAGTTCACTCAGAAAAATCCTCAGGAAAAAAGTTGTTTCTAAAGCAAGTATTTCTCTGTCAAAAAATGGACAGTGGGCTATCCAATAGTATCCCCAAAACTTAATGTTGTGGCACAACTGCTGTAGCATACTATGCAAATTGTACTTGCTACAGCTTCTGGAAAGTAAATTATGTATCGCTATTAGGAAAAGATTATTGCACTGTGAGCCCTTGAGGGACAAGTGTACTAAGATCTGTGCCCCAAAGAAAGGACATAAAACTAGGTTCCATTAATTTCAATGGGTCTTAAGATCCCAACAAATGCAGAAGTCATTACACAGCATGATTTCCTAGAATACTTTAAAAGGCAGATGGGGAATCCACATATTGAATATTAACCAACTTCGGCTTTAATTTTAATTTTTCTTTTAATTTAATCAAATATAGTTTTAGAATCATAGACAATTATTCTAATAGACAATGTTTTTGCTAGTTTTGCTAGTGAGTCCATCCCCTGATCAGTGCAAGAAACCAAATTAAAGCATCCCAGACAGGGATTATCTTCACTCAATTTGTACATATACGGGGAAAGGAAGTGTACCACTTCTGTGGTTATTTAGGTCCACTGCTGAATTGCTCTTACTGGTAGGAAGTTTTTTCTAACATTCAACTGGAATTTGCCTATCTTAATTTAAATCTATTGTTCCATGTCCTGCACTTGTTTGAAAATAGGTTCTTGACCTTCTGAGAAACATCTTTTCAGGTATTTGGAGAGCAGTTCCAGTTAATCTGCATCCTCTTTAAAGTAAATTGACCAGAAATGGACACACTACTCAAGTGCATTGCCTTTTTCGCAGACACATCACATTGCTTAGAGTCAGGTGTTACTGAAAAGACATATGAACCTGCATAAATAAATATTCACTTTGCAATTAACTACTATTCCAAGATCAGATTCACAAATAGCATTACCAACCCAAATACAATATCCCCCATCCTATATCTGTGCATTTGACTTTGCATTTGTCTGTTTAATTTCATTATGTTATTTTCAGCCCATTTCTCTAACCAATCAACACTGTTTTAAATTTTATTTTTGTTTTCTAGGATATCAGTTATCTCACACAATTTTGTGTCCTTTGCATGGAATAGTTGTGGGATTTGATACTTTATTTCAGTTTGATAAGGAACCATCAAAAAGCACTCTTCAAATACAATTTTTGAACCAGCTCTATACCAACTTTATTATTATTCCACTCAGTCCACACTTAACTAGAATGTCATGGGGTACTCTGCCAAATGTCTTGCTGAAATCAATATATATTATGTCTACAGTATTCTCACAGTCTACTAAAGAAGTCGTCCAATTAAAAATGAGATAAAGTTAGCCTGACAAGATTTGCTCTTGATAAATGTATGCTGACTTCTGGTAAAAACAGCATTATTTCAAGATACTAACAGATCAATTCCTTTATGATCTGCTGTTTTGGTATCAGATTAACTGGTCTTCAGTTCACTAGACCTTTCTACCCCATTTTTTGAATACAGATACATAGGTAACTACATTCTTGCACTTCACCAGTTCTCCAGTATTTCTCAGAGAGAATATATAAAGATTATACCACACCATCAGCAAATTACTTCAGGATTCTAGGATGTAATTCATAGCCTTCTACTCATTCAAAGTAAAGAGGTCTTCTCTGACCATGTTTCTATTAGTAATGAGCTTCAATCCTAATAAACACATACTTTCTTTTGGGAAAACAAAACCAAAATAGAAATAGCTCTACCTTTCATTTGTTACCTGTTATAGTGTTTGCCATTTTCACTAAACAGTTTAGTATTTTTTCCTTTTATTTTGAAAAGAATCCCATTTGTTTTAGCATCCTCCACAGTTCCAGGGCTATCTGTATCTATTCTTCCTTAGTGACGTGACTCTCTCTTACATGTGCTTTTTTTGTTTTGTTTTCAGAACTCTGATAAGCTTTTTGTGTACTTATGTTGGTTTCTTCTGTGTCCTCCATTATTTCCTCATTGGAATTGTTTGCAATTATGCTTTTAGTATCTCCTAGAATTCTCATCCATCTTGAACTTATTTTTCCATTAGCTTCTTCTGCAATGGAATCCATTCAACTTGCTCTGAATTTATTGACATCCACTTTTCTGAAGTCCAAGATACATGGTCAATTGCACTCAAATTTAGTTTCCCTTCAAATTAAGAAAATGTTAAATGTTAAATGAATATTAAATGGATATTTCCTGTTCCTACTACTTCTACTTCCTCAGCTAAGTCTTTTCAAGTAGGAGGGCCAATGCTTTTGTGTGTTCCTCCACCCACTGAAAGATAAAGTTGTGAACAAGACAAATCAGGATTTTGCTGGGAGAATCACACTTGGCAAAGTTTGTCTCTCAAGAGATATCAGGGTAATTAAAGACTACCTTTACAGTAGTACTATTTCATGCCTGTTTGAAACAGCTGCAATTTGCTTTTGGAAGGTAGCTGTAGACATCACTAACATTATTGCCTTTGTTGTTCTACCACTTTTTTTTTTTTAATCTCAATGCTTTCTACAACACTAAGTTTAAATGGCACCTGGATTTCTGAGCAGAAATAGTGCAAAACATGACTTCCCTTCCCTTCCTACTGTTTCTGTTCCTTTTGAACAAACTGTATTCCTCAATTGCTATATTCCGATTAAGGGACTCATCTTACCAGGATTCCATTATAACTATTAAATCATATTTGCCTTCTGGTAGTAAGAGTGGTAGCTTATCCAGTGAGATTTTGCAATGGCTCCTTAGTACAGTTAACACCATCCTCTCCTGTTTTGTGTGCTTTTTATAGTTTTTATGATTTTAATTATTGTTTTATATGCATTTATTGGTTCTTTTTAATGTACACCACCCAGAGTCACTCTCTTGTGAGATGGGTGGCTATACAAATATGATCAATCAATAAATCAATAAATATTTCCTGTACAGAAGCAATAGACAATGGCCATTAGCTTTAAGGGCCATTGTTGTTATCTGATTTTTAACAGAGTAGTTTAAAAGGCCCCATTGCAACAACACTCTTACTTCTTTATCGGAGTTCTTTACTTCAGGGTTTTTGCCTTCATTGGATCCAACCTGCACAATATACAGACATTTGAAGAAAGTTTGTTGTGTTTTGGCCTAATACATTTTGACCAGCCTTATGAGATGCAAAACATCCTGAACGAGCAAAACAACATCTAAATAGCTAAGACCATGATCTCAGAAATCAAATTTCCCATCAATATCATTTGTTGATTCACTCATCCACTTAGGCTTCAACTCAATCACATCCCCAGTCATTGCTCCTGGCAGAGAGCAGACTCAAATCAAATGGATTCAATTAGCATATGTTTGTTTTAATTCTTCATGAGTAACCAATTATCATGACTCTTGTCTTCTTATAAAGCAGAGCTGAATCTCCTTTATTCTTCAGAAATCGACTACCTTGACTCTTGATTCACATTGTATTTTTTTTCCTTCTCATTTAGATCAGAACCTGATCTTCGGGGGGGGGGGGGGACCTGAGAACTATTTTTGAGTTTTAGTGGTACAGAGCATCTTGTACAGTATATCTCTTGCTTCTTGCTGTTATTCTCATCCACTGGTTTGCTCCTTTGATTGTCTTCTCTATACAGAGCTACTTCCATTGTCAAGTTTTTGTTGTAGCATCTCCTTTTTAAATCTGCATCCTATTTCATCAGCAGAAATGTTTCTACTTCCTGGTCCAAACTTTTGATATTTTTTTCCTTCAAAGACTGCTATAAACTTGTACTTAATGCAAATGTTAAGTTGGGGTATTCTCAGACAGGAACACAAACATGACACAAGCACTATTAGCATTCATCTTCACTCTTGTTTCTGAAGGCACTACCAGTAGAAACGTCTTTATTTTCTCTTGATCCCATCTCAGGGTTTCAAATTATCCAGATACAAGCTCTTGAAAATGTATCAGTTCTTCCTCGGTCCCCACAGAACTCTCATGGAAAAATATTATTTAGCTATCTCTGTCCATTCACTCAGTGAGTTCACTTCCTAGACCATGAATCCCTTATATTCCTCCTATAGTCTCTGCTTAGCAAGGAGTACTTAGCACTCAGTTACTTGCAATGAGCAATCAATAGCTCTCAAGACACAACTCTTGCACTCAACAGCTATTCAGGAGATAAACTTTTCACCCCCCACATGAGTATACAATCCTTTAAAATACAGATTCTCTGTTCATTCTTCTTTTTTGTCACTCTGTTGAACTCTACTGGCAAACTACTATTAGCACTCTTTGTTCATTCATTTTGTCAGACAGAACCTTATTAAATAAGGTAGGTGTACATGGTCTAAAAAAAGTTATTTTAAAGACAGACGTAAGAGGAAGCCCTACAGAGTCAAGGTAGGCTAGGGCACAAATATTTATTATAACAGCTCAGAGGAGACAAACCTAGAGATAGTCTCTTAGCAATAGGATTATTAGAAATCACAACTGATTCCAAAACAGGTTCTGCAATGATCCTTAGTTTGCTTTTCTTTCCTGTACCCAGCCTCTGAAACTCCACCAGGATCTATCCAGGACAGCAATTAGCTACTCTCTTGTGAAATCTTTGGTACTTCTGTGGGAGTCCAGCTCAGAACAGGATAGAAGGTCCTACAAGAACAGTCAGTGTTGGTCCATTCCTCAGTTCTTAAACTAATCTGTGTCAGACAAACAAATTTAAAAGGCTTGTGGCTGTTTAAACAAGCCTTCATATTGTGAAGTATACCTTTAAGCAGTGTTCAGTGATCTTCCATAAGGAGCCATGTGCAGGCCCATAACATGATTTATCTGGGCTAATATATTCCTACTGTCTTACCAGAGCCATGTGCTATGAAATAATGAAAAGGCTTCAGCAGTTTTTAAGAACTGGAGTTGACTCATATCATTTGTTTCCCTGTCCCCCTTTAACCTCCTTACATTGCTAGCTATTCATGTTTTGTATGTTTGTATGCATGTGTTCATCATACCCAAGTGACACTTCAGGACAACAGCACCTCACCAATCTTGGCTGATCTCAGAAAGCCAAGCATGTCAGACCTTATCAGTACTTGCAGAAGAGACTGTCATGAAATCTCAAGGGTGGAGCTCTAAGCTAGCCTGGGAATTGATGGCAAGCCACTGTCATATTGTTGCCAAGAAAATTACATGGATGCATCCATGTAGTCACTACGAGTTCAGCTATGCTCAATTAGATTTTTTTCCCCTCTTAAGTGACAAATGTTCTGTAGATACTGTCCCCAGGTCCACAAAACTAGTACTCTTGGGAGGCTGTCTCAATTATTAGCATATGTACCTTAAACCTTATCTTTGACATTGGTTCCCAATAACTCTGGGTTTTCAATGTCTGCTCAAAGTGCTTGTTCTTCCCTTTGCTGCCAATCTCCTTCTGTCTACCCTTGACTCCTTCCTACTATGCCCAGGATGTGTCCACATAAATTAAAGAACTCTTGGAATTGGGAAAGCACAGCACATAACATGGTAAGTTCTGGTTCTTTAATGAGAAGCCCTAGAGTCCTATAAGTTCTAGCACTCATTTTTTCTCTGAAGCTTATTGTTCATTATGTTTTTATGGTCTGCCTCAAAATAGCTCTAGCAAATCTTAGAAACTCTGAACACTCCATATATATACATAAATATAGGGAAATGAGTTTGTAAATCATGCATTGGAATATTTATGCAAAGTAAATGTTCTTACCCTAGCATGCTTTGGCATTGGCTATATGGGTTTCGTTGGTAAATTTATATTTTGAAAGTGTATATTCTTCCCTTTAAATCAAAACCTGATGGCAACACTGAAATATTTATCTGTCATATTGAATTGTACTCTAGCTACTTTGCTTTCTATTTGTGGTTTTCAGTGGGTTCTAATTTTTTACAATGTTTTAATTTATGCTTTTGGAAATGAGATTCAGGAAAACAGAAGAAGCTGTTTTACTGAACTACTTATTCTATTAAAATAATGATTCAAAATGGATACAAATACCTTGCATAGCCCCACAGGTGACTTGGCCCTATTAGCTGATCAGATATGAGGTAGGTGTTGTGTGAGGATGAAATAAAGTATTCACATAGCGGACGGGACATATCCTGGTAAACAGTTCTGTGCTCACTTTTAAATATCGCGCAGTCCTCAGAAGTCACATATCTTATAAATCCTTCAAATGTCATCTCTCTCTTTCTCTTTGCTGAAAGCCAGAACATCATAAAAACATACATATCTCCAGCATGGATATAAACAGAATTAAGCACAAACTGAAAATATTCCAGACTAAATACATTAATGAAACATGGAATTATCAGATCACACATGAAAATCTAAATTGTTCTTGCATTAAGTGATGAGGAATTGAAAGAAAATGAATCATATATGATGGGTTATTTGATGTGCTCATATAAACTTATTTATCAGTTCAGTAATTGAGTGATGTCTTTCATGAGCTTTGGCTGATGCACCATCTGACCATGGCTTTTGTCTGACCATGGTTATTCAGGTTAGGCTAACATCTTATAAATGAGGTTCCCTCTGAAGAGTCTTTGCTGATTCAAATTGATACAGAATATATCAGTTAGATTACAAACTACATTTGACATTAGCTAATACATTATGCCACATGCTTGTGCGTGTATTTAGTATATACTGTAAACCAATAAATCTTGCCATATTTTTTCCATATATAGGCCATTAGTACTAGGCCTGTGACTGTTTCAGAATGTTCACCTGGGCACCACTGTGTGGTCTGTCATATGGTCAGATGCCAAACAAACAAAACAAAGCACCATCATCTGGCAAGTTCTCATTTGAAACTGTCAAAATGACAAAAGATTTCATGATCTTAGGAGACTATACCTCTTTTAATTTAGTGAGGTTGTGAGGAGAAGGGGTGTCTGGGCTATGCTTGATTCTGTGGCCTATGGGTACAATTTTGCCAGTCAGAGTATAAGCCTGTTCATATTTTATTCAAAAAATAGTTCAGTGGGACTCAACTAGGGGTCTTAAATCCTATCTGTGCTTAAATTATTTTTATTAACACAATGATATTTAAAACTCTGTTCTTAACTGAATGCTGTCCTCTGATTCTAAAACAATGTTGCAGCTCTTATTTCCAAAAATTTTGTTTTTGACTTAAAGGATTTGATTTCCTAAAGTCACTGGATATTTTAACACCCATTCTATATTTGACACCCAAATCTCTTTATTTTTGCCCTTAGTAAATAGTAAATCTCAAACTAGTTCAAAGGCCTTGTTCAAACACATGAAAGTTAAGCACCATTAAAACTGGTTTGTCTCCTTTCTATCAAACAACATTGATATATTGATATAAAGATATAGAAATAAAATAGCAATGTACTGTTGATATGTGGTGTATCTCTACGCATGTATGCACATTTTATAAACGCTCAAGGGATTTTTATCATGAGAGTCTGAGTCTCCCAGCATTAGGGTTAAATATGAGGTTTCATAGGAGAAATGCTTACTCTACATAAGGAACATGTATAAAATTTTTAAAAAGCACTTCAGGATAAAATTAATGAACATCATTTCTTGTCACACCGGAATATCATGAAATGCTGAAAAAAAGCAGATAGACAAATACATTTGCTATTAATAGGACTGATTTTCCAAATACTCTGTTTAGGTAGGATATTAATATTTTCCTTTCTTTAGATTTTTTTTTTTAGAAAAAAAATTATCATGGATCAGATAAATTTATTTATTGGATTTAAAAAAGAAGAAGTATAACATGCTTCTCTTTCTAAACTATATTTACTTTTGCATTTGGGACTTACAAGGTTGAGGATAAAGAAATGGGCTCTTTAAAAAGATGCAAAGGCAGAATAAAATGGGGGTTTCAGAGAGTGTGAAGTGCATGACTGACTTTATTTCCACCCAAAGCATGCTTTACTTTTGTTCTTCACTTTGATCCCAATTACTTCCAAGGCTCACCTTCTTAGACTACAAGTTCTTTAGAAAGAGAGAAACTATATTTTTCAAGGAGAAACACTTTTCTACATTTAAGCCCCTGGGATACGTGAGCTGTAGCTAATTAAATGACTGCATTCACTGCTATACTCCCAAATGTTAACAGAGCATAGGCTACACTCCTGAAGACAACGCACCATATCTCATCCTCCTATTCCAATGCTGCAAGCAGAACCTACATCCCAAATACCATTTGTTTATTTATCTACTGCATTTTATACTGCCACACTCCACAACCATGCTGCTATTGATGTTCAAGCAAAAGTCCTTTTCAGCAGGTCTCTGCCATACAACAAATTTGATGCTATTGTTGCTAAGTGCTGAGAAGCTAAGAAGACAATAAGACTAAATATACTACTTTCAAACACAAAGTTTATGAAGACAAACAGCAATTAAAGACTCTATTTCAGATGTTTCAGGCAAGAGGATAGTTTAACTGCCATAGCTGCCAGATTGGAGGAGATTGGCTTATTATCTTTCACAAGGATGCTTCCTTTTGCAATCCGTCTTTGGCTCTCTCTGCATATGCATCCAGATGCAAAAGATAACTCATTTGTGGTCCCATGTAATTATGGGATACTGTACATAAGCTGCAGCTAAGTAAGCAGAACCATCATCTTCATTGGCTACCCAATGACCCACCAAATCCTGCAAAGTGAAAGACCCATGAATCTACTTCATCCACATGGACATGATTATTCGTATCCAGATCTTAACAATGTGGGACAATGACACTCCTTGTATACAAGAAGTGTCCATTCCAGATATTTTTAATATAAGAAAAAAAAGGAGTAGGAAAATAACAAAAGCAAATCAAGAAACAATTTAAGTTCTGCTAATACATAGCCTTTATTATCCAGTATTACCAAAAATCCAAAACAATATTTTCTCTCCCCATCCTCAGAGCCTATAGATACAGTGACAGATATATAAGTAAAATAATATATTTGTAACTTTGGAGGCTTATACCTTAATATATTTTCTTCCTAAGCTGACTTGCAAGATTTATTGAATTTACATCAAGTTTCTGTTCAAAAATTCCTCCTGGACAGAGGACTTTGAAACAAAAATCTCCACTTGTGAAATCATTGGCAAAACAGCTACTAAAAAACAAGTCAATCCTGGCAAGCGGACTAGACGTGTAGTTTCATGCTATTTAGCCATGAGAATAATTTAGCAATTGCTGAGGCATTTTTTTTTCTCACAAGAGTACTGTGCAGCGATGGAAGGTTAGCCTTTATGTATTGTAGTACATTTTAGTGATTTTGACGTGTTTTTCTAAGCCACAGAAAAGCAAATGTGGGAAGTTTCAAGGAGTGTTCTCTGGAATATACAGAAGAGAGGAATGGCAAATCACTTATATACTATCACTCAAAAAACTATGTAGACATGTCCATGAAGTTGCTAGGAGTCAAGCTAAACTTAGAGACTTCACACACACACACACACACACACACACACACACATTCTTAGTTATACCTAACAAACCTAAAATAATAACAAGAATCCTCTTAATACCACAGCTTATTTGTAAATTATTCTTACATATACTATTTGCCTTGTTTGATGTAGGTATGATTTACTAGTACATTTGTCTATGATTCCATTACTTGCCATTAAAGTTCCATGTACCATCTTTTCCTTATAACCACAAGCTGCAGCATGAGGCATCAAAAAAGTCCTGGAAAGTCAGAAGCTATAACTCAGCCTCTCAGTCTGAAGGCCTGGAAGAGGCCATCTGCCAGCATCGGTACTGTCACTGGAAATGAGACAACTGACATTTCTAAGACTGTTTTTTAGAAGATATGTAAAGGGCCTCTGGGAAGCAAACTGCTACCATTTCTACACTTAAACCTACCCAAAACCTGAAAAACCACCCCAAAATACGTTGCCAAAATTTAACATCTGCCACCAAATTTTGGCAAGCTCAGTGCAATATGGGCCACATGTGATATAACACATCCCATCTGTGCACTAAGTTTTAAAAGAAAAACAATTAATGTTAATAATTTGTATTTAATTAATTTAATTAGTATATTACTTATTTTACTATATTAAGATTATGCAAAAAACTCCGTTTCAATTTATAAAAAATTCTCAGGTTAAACTCAGAATTACCTGGGATGGTTTCTACTAATAAAATAGCACATCCCCATTCTTCCTCCTACCCACATGCCATCCCAGATTTCTAGCCAATTACTCTTTTGGAGCAAACTCAAGGGGCACCTAGGAGCTGCAGAAAGGAGAGGTAATTCTGTCTTGAAGCAGAATCTATTCTATTGCCTAAATGCAGCAAAGGCCTTGTCCTGAAAGATTCCTACTGCCCAGTATAGGTAGTCCTCACTTAACGAATATTTGTTTAGAGACTATTCGAAGTTACGATGGCACTGAAAAAAGTGACTTACAACCAATCCTTTCACAATGGTCACAGTGTCCCACGGTCACATGATCACTATTTGTGACCTTCCCAGACAGCTTCTGACAAGCAAAGTCAATGGGAAAACTGGCAGGAGGTCGCAAGTCATGGTCACATGGTGCCTCTCTTTATGATCGCAACTGGGACTGCAAGAACTGCCATTGCTAAGTGGGGTGGTCACGTGATGTTTTGCTTAATGACCTCTTTGCTTAGCAACAGAGTTGCCAGTCCCAATTAGGGTCATTGAGGACTACCTGTAAAATCATCCAACAGGCCCATCCTTACCTCCAGCCAGCCTTTTTTTTCCAGTAATTTTATTAAGATTTTAAAAAGAACAATAAAAGATAATGCAGTGAAAGAAAAAAAAGAAAAAAAACAACAAATCCCCCCCCCCTTTTAAGAAAGTGACTTCCCACCCTCATTACAAGTAATAAACATTTTCATAATTTCTTCTTTAAAGAAATATAAACTCTTCATCCCATAAGCCCTCTCTTAGTAATAAAGAAATCAAATAAGTAACATCTTCTCATCCAATTATCAGCAAAAAGTCCAAACTGAGCTCTAAAATATTAAAATTAATTAACAAATATAAAACTCAACTTTCCATACCTTGACTCTTAACTGTGAGCAAAACTCCATTTAAAAGGCCTAAAAAACTATAAGCAAACCAAGCCTAAAGTTTGACATAACAAAAAGAGACCATTACTCCTTTAAAAAAACAACACAGACTCCAATACATAACCCATTCCAAATCCCAACTTTTCCAAAGATAACCACCCCAAATAACAACTTATTCCATTCAAATAAACATTCTATATCTCAACTCTAAACTATTCACAAATATAAAGTAATCCTGGCATCCTAATACCAAAAAAGACTAAAATTTAACCTCACAAAAAGAGCTAATTTCTCCTAAAAAAAATTCACACAATTAGATACTAATCATATCGATACTAAACAATTAGGATACAGAAAATAGATATAAAGAATTTAAACACCAAATAAGCAAATCCAGCGTACCCCATTTTTCCAGTCAAAATATCAGTAAATCCAAAAAGAACTACCCAGACTAATAATATGCCCTATTTAAACAAGTCAAATAAGCCAATTTATATTTCTTTTTTTTTTAATACAGAACAATCCTTTTCTGTAATCCATTCCAGTGGTTCTTGATCCTTATTATGAATTTCTTCCATTCTTTAAACAGTCTCTTTGGTAAATCCAACAAAAAAGAATTATTCCCATTACTTTCTGAGAATGTCTTTTTTACTTCCTTCTTAATTTTTAAAAGCTCATACAGTTTTCTCTTTGCATCTGATGGCAGATTCTCATCCAAAGTTTCATTCGTATTCTCAAATGGAATTTGTTGTATATCTTGTTCTATAACATCTTGTTCTGAAGACAGACTGTTCCCAGCATAACTGCCATAACTGATTCAAAGTCTTGACATAGTCCTCGGTGGAGTTCCTCGAAGATATCTCTAAATTCCATGATAATTTATTTCCCATGAACATGCATTTATTCTTTAAAAATAATTTCAAAGTCTTAATATTCAAAGTTGATTTACTTAGTAACAGCTTTAATGAAGTTAGACACCTTAAAAGGGACAAGGCTGAAAACACCTAATGGGTACCTTCAAACCTTAATACAAAAAAATGAAGACTTATTTTTTATAACTTTTAAGAATTTAAAATAAATAGCAAAAAGCAAGACAAGATTTTGGCTACAGAAAGTTTTTAAAAGATTAAGGGCCCAGCTTGTATTTCTTCATGAAAGACCCACATCTTTGGAACTAATTTCTCAGTGCAATAACAGAGTGCCATCCACATTGACCTTTAAGGAAGTTTTAAAACATGCTGTGTTTCAATTGGCCTACAATGTTGAATTGTTCAGTTTAAAAAATATTACCAAAATAATTTAATTAAATTTTAAAGTGAGATTTACCATTTGTCTTTATGTTTGTTTATTAGCTTATTATATAGTAATGGTAACCCAGATTCAAATTATCATATTTTGGACACATTATGCAAAACTTAGCTCCCTTGAGGAATCTATAATGCTGGGAAAGGTGAATGAAAAGAGAAGAAGAGGCTGACCAGCATCAAGTTGCTTACACTTGAATACAGCAGCAGTGGGTACATTGTTGGCAGATCTGAAGAGACAAGTTGGGGATAGATCATCCCAGAAGAGGTCTTTCTTTTTAATATGATTTTTATTGGAGATTTTTATATGAATAAAAGACAAATATGAAAACATATATAAATAAAAAGTATGAAAAACAATACAGATAAAGAAAGAAGATAACTAAAGAAGTGACTCCAGATCTTCATTGCAGCAGTTACAAACAAACTCATTATCCCTCCTTCCTCTCTAAGATTAGATTACATGGTTCCCTTCTATCCCATTTCAACCCTTTTTGATCTACAAATGCAAAAGTCACCAACTCATTTTTTTCCATTATCAGCAGAAAGTCCATAAAGGGTTTCTAGTCTTTTATAAAAGTACTTAGTTTTATCCCTCATCAAACAGATCAATTCTGCCATCTCTGTGAACTCTGCCATCTTCACAATCCATTCCTCTGTTAGTAAAGTCTATACTTGTAGCTCCCAACATAGTAGTCTCTTCCTCAATGTGTGGTTGTATTTGTTGTGCCGATCCTTCCTTTTGATCCACTTGCATCTCCTCCAGTTCCAATATTCTGATAAGTATTTCTTTAAACAAAATTACTTCTGAATTGTTTATCGTTAACATTAAGATATTGTTGTAGAACCTGGTCTTTTGTCTTCTTCTTGACAAAGCACACAAGTACATCTCTTGGTACATTTCTTAGTTTTGCATATCTTGTATTAATTCTGTACACTTTGTCCACATCTGCATCCATATCTTCTTCATCCCCTTCCAAAAATTTTACTAAGGATGCAACAACCCTCTCTCTAATATCTTCACCAGGTTCCTCTGGAACTGTTCTCAGTCTAGAATAAAACTCTTTCTCTCTTGATACCAATAGTGCCAAATTATCCAAATCTTTTTCCATTTGTCTATTTATTATTTCTGTCTTATTTTCTAAAATTTCAATTTTTCCTTTAAATTGTTTAACCTCTCCACTCATCTGTATTAGATTCTTTCAAATTTTTTGTTCATCTTTTCTTCCATATTTGCAAATCTTTCCTCCATTCTCTTCTAGTGAAGTCAGATCTCTTTTAACTGATTTAACAGTCACAGCTGCAGTTACAGCCTGTCACTGATGCTGTCACTAATGCTGTGTCATTCTTCCCCATTTCTTCAAATATCTTTTGTAAAATCTCTGCTGTAATTCCTTTTACTGTTATTTGCCCTATAATGATGCTCTCCTCCCTTCTGCAATTTTTGCTTTTTTAGTAGTAACCATTTTTCTCTTTTAATTTATAATCCAGAAAAGAGAAATAGAAAACAAAGACAGTCTCCTTTTTTTCCTAAATCCTTAACTCTTTAATCCATTTTGGCACTCTGTAGTTCTATACAGGTAGTCCTTGAGTTACAACTGCAATTGAGACTGGAATTGCCATCATGATGTGGTCGTAAAGTGCAACATCACCTGACCACATCACTTAGCAATGGCAATCCAGGCAGGATCAAGTGGGAAGCAGAGGGAGTCCCAGGTAAGGAGCACAGGGGTACCACAGGGGACGGAGGCCCAGGGAGGCCCAATGCAGGCCACGCAAGTCAGAGGAGGGGGTGCTCAGTGCAGTGCAAGCTCAGAAAGTCCGTGGAATGAGGGCGTGGGGTCCGTGCATGCCTGTGTGTGATCGTAGGGAAGCTGGGGAAGGAGGGTGTGGTGTGCGTGTCAGCAAAGGGGGGAAGGAAGGCATAGTGTGTGAGAGGGAAGAAAGGCGGGGGGAGACTTACCCCAGTGACTTGAGACCTTCCTTGCCAGCTTCCCATTGACTTTGCTTGGGGGGAAGCTGGCAGGGAAGGTTGCAAATGGTAATCATGTAACCGTAGGACGCTGTAACTGGTCATAAGTGCAAGCTGATTGCCAGGCACTCGGACTTTGTTCACATGACCGCAGGGGCGCTGCAATGGCTGGAACTTTGAGGATCAGTTATAAGTTCCGTTGTTCAGCACCATTGTAATTTCGAACGGTAGCTGAATGAATGGTCATAACTCGAGAACTACCTATAGTCATGTGGTCTTTCACAGCTTCTAGTTCCCCTTATCTCTTTATTTATGGAAATCAACCAATCATCCTTCTTAACAAGTTTAAATAATCCTCTTTCCCACAGAGGTATGTATTACTTATTTAATTAGTTCAAAAGTAGCTTAATAAACAATATTCCAAATTCAGCTGTCCCCTTAATCCATTTTAAATATTCTTAGTTTCCATTCTTGGCAAACTTTTTGCTTTTAATTCTTTCTAAATCCATATAATTATTTCTTTACTTTTACTTAATCCTTCAGGTCAGAGGTACAATCACTGGGTGGTTTAGGTGTTCTGCTGGTCTGAAGATCTCTATAACTTTAAAAATTTTGCACTCAAACACGATCTAGAAAGTAGAGTAGGCAAACTCAGTGTCCTTTAAGCAGACTCTGCTTGAGAATGTGAGCTTGATCTTTCTCCCTCAGCTCCCAAAGCTCTACCTGCAAGTCTCCTCCAATGTCCCTCTGGATCCTGCGGGTTTACTTGTGAAGAGCTGCCTTCCAGAGCACAGATGGGAGATCTCATGGCTTCTCCTTCTCTGAAAAAGCTCCGCAGGTCTGGGCTTACCACCCAGCCACCACTCTCTGCCTCAGCATTGTCTTGCCCCAATCCCAAAGGACTCTGGGCAACATACAACATCAATAAAGCGAAAACCAAATATATACAGTAATAGGCAAATCTGAACAATATCAAGAATAAGAAATAGTCACACAAATCAAAGATAAACTCCAAATAAAACACCAGATTAGCACCCTATTCAATTCCATCCTCTAACTTGATTTTATTTCTCCTCCTTCTTGCTAGTGTATTATTATTAATCAGTAAGATTACAAAACTAATGCATGTATCAGTTAGGTGTAACAATATGCATAAACTGAGCTCAGTCCAAGTGCAGTTAAAGATTCCTTTCTTTCTTTTCCTAGCATGGCTCCTTCACTTGAAATTGCTCATTGATTAGCATATCATCCAGCTTTAATGTATGTATTTATTAGATTTATATTTTGCCTTTTGTACAGGAGCTCAAGGCAGCATACATAATGCTCCATCCTCCTATTTGTCCTCTTAACAGCAATCCTGTGAGGTAGATTAAGCAGAGAGAGATGGACTGGCCCAAAGTCAGTCCAGAGAGCTTCCAAAGTCAACCCCTAAGCTCCACACTTCTAATCTCACACTTTAACCACTACACTATACTGGCTGGCAGTCTGTACTATTTTTTTAAAACACAGATTAATTGGCTTATTTTAACTGATCATAGCTAAGATTTATTAAAATGTTAATTCAGATAGCTTAAGGCATAACGAAAAATAAAAGTAAAATATTCTAGGCAATTCCTTATAGTCATACCATGGTGAAGGTGAATATAAGTTAGCATTATGTACGAACTAATTCAATTAATAAGAATAGATAACCCAGAAGAACCCATGGCTTCTAAAGTACAAACTATCCATATTTTTTTTTATATTTAATTATAAATAGTTCCAGAAATCCACTGGATGTGGGCAATATCAAAAGATACAGTAAACCAGCTCCTTTCATGGCTGAATTTCAAATGATATTAATAATTTAGATTATTACTTTTTTGGGGTTAACAAAGTTTTAGATGCCACTCATACAGAACTTTAAAAACAAAGAAGCAAACAAAAATCCATACATATTGTGTTCAAGCATCTGTTTTAGAGTTCAAAATGTATTAAGAAAAATTAACCCAGAGATTAACATCAACTAGAGATGTAGGAAACACTCCTTGTGTTCCTATTAGTAAGTTGTTACAGAGTTAGGAAGTTTTGTGGTTAGAGAAACACTGATATATGGTGAATGCCTTGACCATTGGATAGACAGCCTGAAATACCCAAGCTTCAATTTTGTCATATGTGTGAATGGCAGCCTAGTCAGCCATCACTACCTTATCTCCTTCTTGGTTTTTTTCCTAAGCATATGTAGTATACCACTTTACTTCACTCATATTTTAACATCAGGTACAGAAATGAGGCCACAGCCATTAATTCTTTCTGACTAGTGTGAATAATTCATCTCTATTCTCCTTGCAACATCTCCATGTAATAGGCAAAAATACATTAGTAATTTTTTCTTGTCTGTTTCTTGGGTTTATTTTACCTGTTTCAGGAAAATGTTCCTTCCACCTTTTATATACTGCATATGTACATGTGTATATGCATATGCATATATGTATATGTATATAGGTGTGGGGTTTTTTTTCTTTTGACTTTCTCCAAAATTGAGTTTTTTTAAAATGAAACATCCACAACTAAATAGCGTGACATAAAATGCATAATAAAATGGATCTGAAACAATTTCATTTTCATATGTAGGGAAGAAAATCATTATTGAAATAACTGAGTAACTATTGATGGAGTGTAATACTTAGAAAGAGTCAGACAAAAATCTTTCCAGTCTGTGATCCTTTGTGATCAGCATTAGCATCATACAAGCAACCCTAATTTCAAGACAGATGCCCTGTATGTCTAATTCAACACTTTATGAATTAGCATACACTTTCTGAAATAAAACAGTTTTTTAAGCAATGCTTATGAGATAAATATAATGATGCAATTCTAGTTAGAACATCGTAGGGATTAAGGCCAAGTACACTAATTTCTTTTGACATACTCAGAATAGACAAATGTAGGATTTGGCTATGCTTGTAACTTGTATGGATTACATTATCTAAAATATTAAAATGTAAATCCTGTATTTTTAGCATATCTACTCTTTTCATCCTTTTCCTTAGGCTGAAGGTTCACATTCTTTTAATTTTTGTACACCTAGGGTTCAGAAACATGCTGACCTCTAGGTGTACAAGCGTTACTCCTTTCTGGTTCTCTTGTTTATTTGTTCTTTTAAATGTGAGGATTGATTCTTATACTGATAAGAGGTCTAATAGCAAAACAATAAACAGAAACATGGAGTTCTCTTTAATCCCCAAAAGCAGGCTTCTAGCCCCTGTATTTGTAAAAGCACAAGAAAATCGAAGATGGTTCTGTCATCGTATTATCTCTCAGGGACATCCATAGCTACAGTCTAAAAATGGCAGACACAATGAGGTGATCAAAGTCCACCCACTCTTTAATGTACATTACAAGCATAGCAGGCACATAAAAAGGGATGGAGCTTTAGTTATTCCCACCATTTTGAAGCCAGTGACCATTGCTACAGATACCCTGTTGTCTATGTATTAGTGCATCATTTAAGAGTAGAATATTCACTTGGATTCTTGTGTAGTAAACTTAACCTTCCTTCTAATAAATATTACTAATATTGTTCTTGCAATTAACTTTTCCTGTCCAGATTGCTAGGAGGGAAGTCTGAGATTAAGTATGGAGGGCCTTAATTTCACTGATGCCTTAATAACCAACTAAAACAATCTTATTCTTTCAAGCCTTTAACAGAATTCACAATTAACATTGCATCATCTATACCTTTTTGGAGCTCTTGATTTTATTTGATGCTGCTATTTTAGCTTTGTTTCTGTAGAGTCTACTAGTTTAATAAATTAATCATAGGCTACTTTGTGTACCTTTTAATAGGAAAATAGAATATTATTCTTCAAAATAAATAAATAAAAATTTTAAAGTTTGCAATGCATTCAGGCTATGAACATATCACAATTTTATATACATAAATTATGTATTGTCATTTTTTAAATTTCATTAGAGATTCTAATTTTTTTTGAGAATGAATCTATGTAAGTTTAATCAGGATTAGATTTTTCAAAGCACATTTCAGATTTATCAGCATTTGATTACATCTCTCATTTTACTCTCTACTTTCTTTAAGACTTCTCTGCACAGCCTGCTTTCAATTACAATTGCAGACTGGATATCACTTTTCCCCATGCCATACAGCTTATAGACTGAGCATGTCATGCTATATTGACTTAAATCTTAGCCAGAGGCAGATGAGAAGAATTATCACATTAGCCCAAGTAAATATATCACTGTCCTTTGAAACCATTGGCTATAAAGTCCTGTTTATTAAATTGTGGGGTCTATAATTTTAATTGAATTAAGCATTAATGGAATACATACATACATACATACATACATATATAGATACATACATACATACATACATACATACATCAACAGATGTCAGATATTGAAGTATAAACTAGGAATAAAACTGTAAATTGCCCAGAGATGCCTTTTTTCCAGAATTAATTTTCTTGGACATCTCATTTATATCTTCAGGATGTAAATACAGCAAAGATGGAAATGTTAAAGCTACATAATATCTGTCCCTTATTCTATGAAGTTTTCAGTGCAACATGCATAAAATGGTATCCTCACAGGGCTCAATTACTGCTGGCTTTTATTTTAGATCATCACTGTTAACTCCTTGCATTTCATTGGGGATTGGGGATTTGTGGATTGTAAAAACATCTGAGCCCAGCAGCAAACATTTCTCAATCCAAACTACTACCAAGTGAATGAAGGGACACTGTGCTCCAGCAGCAACTGGCTTAAACAAAATGGAAAAAAAATATATGCACATATTGGCCTTTTCTTTAAGAAAGAGCAGATGAGCAGGCTGTCCTTGTCCAAAGCTACTTTGGAAAGCAGGACAAAATAGCACATAATTTATTATTCTCCCCTCCACCAGCCGAATTCCATAAGGAAATGCCAGCAAGTAGAAGAATTTTTGGCATGACAACTGAAGGACAATTCCATCTTTGCCTTCACTGAAGTAATTTGTGTTGAAAATCTATGATATTTCAATGTTAAAAGTAGCCCATACTCTCAGATTCCTGAGAGTAGATTTTATTTCTAAATTAATATATACATATTAAAAGATATAAAAAGAATGATTAATGTTACTGAATTCCATTTAGTAAAAAAAATATGATATTCAGAATTTAAGGATACAGCATACCTTCTTCAATGGGCTCAAATTTTGCAACAAGTTGAGATGCAATTGTTTCATCAGCATTAGCCTGAAACTGTTCATTTCTGAGAAAGGCAACTAGATTTGATAGCGACAGTATTCTGTGGTTTAGAGAGTGGATTATGAAAAGCTCATGAATTTCACCTCTATGTGCTATAGCACGATATATTCTTCTAAAATCTTCTATGGTAATAGTTCCAGCCTTCAGTGAATCACTTGCCTGCTTAAAAAGAAAAAAAATGCATAACATGATAAATACAACATATGACACCCTTAATATAGAAATAAAATTGATGATATGCATTCTGTTACTATTCCTAGATACTTCTTGAACCAAGGAAGTGGCACTGTGGTCCAACAGACCTCTTCCCCCCACTGCTGTTTGTCACCCAACCTTATAGTTACCCTGTAAGATTGTTAGCAGGGTCCACTTCTGTCTGAACTTCACCCAAGCTCACATGGGAAGTTTCTGGCTGGCCAGTTCACTTGGAAAAGATAGACACCAGATGAAATAGAGTCCTCTGGATTGGAGGGCTCAGGTAAAAGGCTATATTTAATAATTCAGCTAAAATTCCCCAATCTTGTCTTTTAAAATCAGGCTCATATTTAAAATTATAACTGAACATAAGAAAAACCCTCTTGCCATCATTAGTTCAGCATTTTATTCAATAGGACATCAAATCAAGCAGCTATGATATGGATGGAGTAATGTTTTTTCAAAACACAACCAGAACAGAAAGCAAATAATGTTTTAGACATTTCTCAATGTTGATGGAATGGGCTTCTATAGAGGAAGGGATATTTTGTATTCCTTGCCACTGAAAAGCTTTATTTGAATGCATACCAATGTAAAGTAGTATGGTAGTTATTATAGCCCTGGGCTGTCATAAAGCAGACTTGTTAGCTTCTAAGACAATCAGATAGGAAACCAATACTTATTTCAACTTGTGTTTGGTCTTTATGCTGTAGTTTACTAAATAAACAGGTAAATAAGCATGTTCCTGGGCTAATAACCTTTATTTATAAGCCTCTAGCAAAACTATCCAGCTTTTTCATTTTTCGTTCACCAAAACGTTTTTGTCTACCAGTGCATTTTGCGCACCAATCAATTACATCTGCTCATTTTGGCTGTCACATGCATTTTCCCTACCAAATGGGTTAGGGTTATTGATCAATGGCTGACAGTTACCTCTACTAATTTATGTACCCACAGTAATCACAAGAATATCATACCAATCGATTATGTCCAGTTTTTGGACATGAGTTTTTAATACTAGTGGCAAGCAAAAAAGGAACAAGACCCAACTTTTCCTTCTAGTTATTTAGCTGATTTACATTTCAGATATATTTTGGTATTTTGTACTATAATGTATCTGTTTCATCCACAGCCAATGAATATTATCTGCATAGTATTCTAAAGAATATCATTTGCAGCTAGAAGAAAGATGATTTTACATTCCTGCTAATATTGTATATCCTACTATAAATTACACAGAAATTTAGAATCTTCCTTAAATTATGGCATCACTCTTTTTCAGGTAATGTTCAGTTCATTCAGCTGAATACAATTTCAGCTAGTCCTCATGGATATCACTGTGAAAAATTAAACATGACTTCTCTTTAGAGGCATACAGTATTCAAATCTGAAATGGGAAAGATGCTTCAGTCCCAACTCAGGCACCTCACTGTATTTAGCAAAAGCCTTCATTCTAAATCTGAAGTAGCTTTTCTCCTTTGGACCCAAGTATTTGTATATCTCTCCTTCTCCTGTTAAGGTAAAAAACTGGACAATATTTTGATATGTTTATTAATAAATAAATATCACTATATCCAATGCAGTTTATTCCCAGGTTAGTGGGCTGATGTTTGCAATCTAAAGGCTCATCCTCACACCACAACTGTGGCATGAACATGTCCCAGTAACTGTTTTTATATGATTATGTTCCATCAAGTAGTTTTCAACTTCTAGCAACCGCATAGATTTTCTCCATGATGATCTATCCCTAACCTATTCTTTCAGGTCGCCCAATGGTGCACCCATTGCCACTGTAACTGAGTCCATCCACTTTACTGCTGATCGTCTTCTTCTTTCTTTCCACCTTTCCCAGTATTAGAGCCTTTTCCAGAGAGCTAGATCTTCACATAATGTGTCCAAAGTAGAATAATTTGAGTCATTTGTGCTTCTAGTAAGAACTCTGGGTTGATTTGTTTGATGATCCATCAGTTTGTTTTTTTGGCAGTCCATGATATTCTCAAGAATCTTCTTCAACACCAAAGTTCAAAGGCATCAATACTCTTCCTATACTGCTTCTTCAAAGTCCAACTTTCACTTCCAGAGTGTTATAGGGAAAACCATGGCTTGCACCACTGTGTTCTTTGTAGGTACAGACACATTAATGGCATTTGAATATCTTTTCCAAGGCATTCACAGTTGCTCTACCAATATGTCTGCGGCATATTTCTTGGCTGCTTGTTCCTTTACTGTTGGTTGATCCAAAAAGGCAGAAGTTATCCACCACTTTGAGCATGAAATTGAGCAAACTCAGGGAGGCAGTGAAAGATAGGAAGGCCTGGCGCAATATGGTTCATGGGGTCACGAAGAGTCGGACACGACTTAACGACTGAACAACAACAACAACATCCACCACTTAGATATCTTCACTGACAGTTCTAAGGCTGGTTGTTTTTATATGACGTGTCACCATAACATTGCCTTCATCTCATCTCTAGTTCATATCTGTGCCAGCTTAAAGTTGTATTTAGTTCTCCCTTTTCTCCCAACACAATTTTTGCCGTGGATTTGGTCAAAAGTTGGGATTGGCCCTACTTCTGTTGATCACTTTAGGCTGCTGTGAGCACCCTTCCTCTTCCAATCCCAGGGGACCGTTTTTCAGGAGCATTCTGCTTTGGCAGGTGGCAAGTCCAGTTCTTGCTCTCTCCCTCTACCTGTCACGTCATTGAGCCAATCCTGATTCAGAGACCTGGCTCAACCCAAACAGCAGCTATTTAGTGATAAGATAGAGGACTGCATAGTGAAGTGTGATAGAATACAAATTTTATCACTTCAGGACACATCCTCCCTGACAATTGTTAACATTAAAGTTAAATATTATTAAACTTTATTAATATTTACCTGTCATACCTATGAATGCAAAATACAGTAATTTGGGATACACAGCTCTTTTCCTGCCAGATCTATATTTGCATAAATCAGCTTCATGAGACTGGAAACTAGGAAGGTAGAGTTGGCTCCCGCTTTCTGCTTCTCTTACAATTGGAGACTTCAAGGATAAAGAGTCATCTCTCCTGTTTTTTCTGCATCCATGGCAGAAGGAAGAAAGAGGTAGCAGATGGCTCTTTATCCACTAGGTATCTGATCTTATGGAGGGATAAGATCAGATGCAACTAGAGGTTAGGCAGCTAGGAGCTCTCTCTCCCAGATTCTCCTGCTATCCCACGCAGCCCTGCTCCAATCCTGTTTAAAAATAGCTTGAAAAACAGCTGATTGATATGGTGAGAAGGTTGTGAGGTGAAGTGCCAAGGAGCTGACAAGCACTAAAGGACACACAAGTTGACTTTCCAGTACTCCTGACATATCTCCCAACCCTGATAGCAGAATGTCAGGGTTGGGACAAATGGGAGAATAATCTGGGAGTCTGCTACTTCTCACCAGCTCTTTGATATGTGGGATCAGAGGCATTACAGATAAAGAGCTCTCTCGCTCTCTCTCAACATCTGTTCCTGCTTTATTTCCATTCTGGTGACCAAGGGAGCAGAGAGGACTGCCAAATGAAGCAGCACAACTTCTCCTATTTAACCAGGCAACCTTTGCCATTCAGCTGAAAGGCCATTGCCTGATCTGCTACCTTGTTAAAGAGGACAGCCCCACCCACTCCACAAATCTTTGTCCTAGGATTTGACAGGTAGCTAAACCCAAATCTAGTCATTTATCAAATTCATCTCCTCCCTCAGCCCCAGACCATGTTAAGGAAAGTAACTTGTCTTTTTTTCCCCCACTAGCAAGTGACATTCAGTGAGAGGGGAAATCACCTTCCTTAGCTTGTCCTGTATCAAAACTCTACGGACAGCAGCACTCACTTGCCTCATTACTGAGGCAGAATTAGGTTCAGCAAACAAGCCAGCATACTTCTCTGCTGACTCAAGGAATGGAGGATTGTACTTTAATATGGCTATCTGCTGTGTCCTCAGCTTAACGAAGCTGGATCCAGGTCATACGTTTTAAGGGTTTTGATAAAACCTAAATCAGTTTTTAAGAAATTCATTCCAAACTATTTTGATTATACTTAGCAATTTAAACAAGTGAATCAGATATCTACAATGTAATCTATTATCCAGAAATAAGACCTGTTGATTTCATTGGCACTAACTTTCCAGTGCTACAAGATTACAACTGTTTTTCAACAAATATTTTGACTTGTTCAAAAAAATCTTAAAAGCAAAAGCCTATATATTTCCAACAATCAAAAGGCAAGACGAAGTATTTGGCTATATCATAAAAGAATATTTTATTTCAGAACATATAAATATTTCTACCTTGAGATGAGGAAATATTTAAAATATTTAAGTTAAAATGTAAAATATTTAATTTTGTCAAGAAAAGTAATAATACATTTGAAAGTTTAAGGTCAATTATTTCTCCTTCAGTTTATTTTAACAAAGTCATCAAAGTGACAGTATAGGTGAACTATCCTTTCAGAACTGTAAAGTTTTAAAGGAAGTTTAGGGGGCTTGTTGGTTACTCAGAAATGTAAGCTTAGTCATAATATTCAAAGCCAAAAAGCTACCTCCAAACTTTTTTGACAGAACAGCTCAGCAAGTGGTTCTCTTTCAAAGCAGTGATGCTTCTACAGTACAAAAGACCAACAGCATTGCTACTTTAGTGACTGCTTGGTGAAATCACTCAGCCACCTACACTTAAAAAAGAACAGCTTGCAAATCAGCCTGTTCCTGGAAAGGTGGGTTAGGGCTTCCTTCCAGAGAGAAGAACATAGAGCCAGTCTTGTTTGGCTAGCAGAAAAAGCCCCAAACTACCTTCACTGAGTGGACGCTGATCATCTCTCCCTCAGCAATGCGGTCCTGATACAAACAGGGTACCTTCATGATAGTTTTTGCAAAAAGAAGTTGAAATTAGGAGATCCTAATTAAGGCATATGATTGGATGATGTTGAATATATAAGGCTAATGTGTTAAATTAACTAATACAATAACCTCATAATGTGACCACTGCCAATACCACTTGCATGACATTCCACCAGTTCTACCATGGATATGTAGTGCTTCCACTGATTTCTGATGTTTGACTATCATATATGGCACTGTAAGAAACACACAATTACATACTGTCCCACAAAGAATTTGCCATTGCCCCAAATGATAATTGAAAGAAATGATAACTAAATTGGTAAATAGCTGGTATGTTATAAATGTATCTTTAAAAATAAAAGTTAGCACATTAATATTACTTCTAAAGCTATTAAATAATATTTTCTCACCTTAAAAATGTATTTCACGTGAACATAATCAAAAGGAATGTCAAATTTATTAAGCAGTTCCAGGGTACTTTCCAAATTAATCTTTCCTTTTCTAAATCTGTCATGGATAATGCTTAAAAACCATGTAAATGGAAAGCTGGTTAAGGGAATCAGAGATCAATATAAATCATGCTTCTCGTTTCTCTTTGGTACTAAGCTGAAATATACACACCAAGTTGTTATACCTGCAAAGATAACCTAGATATATAGATGTCTGCATACATACACACCTGCTCCAAGATGCTTAAAATAGGCATTTCAATAGGACAGCAGTTAAGAATGCTTTATTGCATAAGACAGTATTTTAAATGTTGAAAACTACTGATCCTTGAAAATCACAACCAATAAAAAGTTACAACCAGTGATTAACAAAAATGTATTTCAAAGAGTTTAGAGAGCCAATGGTTAATACAGATTGGAAAGGCGGAAGCAAAAGTCATGCATCTTACAAAATAAAAATAAATCTTTATTCACAGGATGTAGACACCCAAATAATTCACACAAAGTGCCTCCAAAATCCTGCTTTGAGGACATTAAAAATATTTCAAACAAATAGTACATTCTAAATAACATAGGCAGGAGTGCACTCTCCAACTTGTTGGGAAGAGGTGGTTATTTTCCTTGGAGTGTATATTACATGCATAATATAATCTGGAAGACAGCAATTCCTTTTTCTCCCCCCACTTCAGACTGCAAGGATACCTTTGTTTTCGAGTGGGGAGGTGAGGAATATCTGGGTTGTCCTCTAGAGTCACCCCCATTGGGAGCTTCTACAAAAAGCAGCTCTGAGATCACAGCTATAAGTTGCTCTCTCAGCCCAACCCACCTCACAGGCTTCTTATTGTCGGGAAAATAGGAGGCAGGAATATTACGTATATTCACCACCTTGAGCTTATATATCAGAAACACAGCATAAAAACCTAATATTAATATTATTATTATTATTCACTTAACATGCTGCCCAAAGCTCCTTTTCCAAAAGGTAATAGAGTGGCAGGTATATATTGTTCCTGTTAAAGAGGGATAATGGCACATGGGAAGAGGAAGAAGAGGAGGGAGAGGAGGAGGAGGAAGAAGGAGAAGAAATAGAAATTGTTCACTTAACACGTTGCCCAATGCTCCTTCTCCAAAAGGGAATAGCGTGGCAGGTATATATTATACTTGTTAAACAGGGATAATGGCATACGGGAGGAAAATGTCTCCCAAGGGACAAGAAGCAATTAAGCCATTTCTTCCAATGCCAAGGAAGACACGGCGGACCTTTCCTCCCTTCCAAGGATGAACGGACTGAGCCTGGAAGGAAAGGTTGGGCACGGAAATCCCACCCAATCGCTAATGGGGGTCCTAATTCATAGGGCAGCCTTTGCCCAAGCCCGGGGTTTCCACAGACAGCCAACCCGAGGCGCCTCCGCCACGCATGGGAACCGTGAGGGAGGGAGGATATCTGGCTTCCATGGTGCCTGGCAGCTCCTCATGGCGCTCTCCGCCTCGCTCCTCTCTTGCGGTGGGGTCAGCGGCTCTTTGCGCGGCATATTTCCCCCCGGTCCAGCCAGGGGCAATGGGGCTTCGCCCCCGCAGACCCGCTCCCGCTCGACCTGACGCCCGGCCGCCTCGGGACCGAAAGAATCCCCGAGCGCGCGGAAAGAGGGGAAGGGGGGCGGGGCTGGGGCGCGCGGGGGTGCTCTTGTGGCGTCACGGGGCGCCGTTCTTCGCCTAACGGCTTTCCCGCGTGCCCGCTGCGTGATTGGCCACCGCCGGGCGCAAGCCCCGCCTTTCCAATAAAAAGGGCGGGAGGGGGCACGTCTCCTCGTGGCAGGCGCGAAGGATAAAGCAAAGGCGTCGCGGGGAGGAGTGGAGGTCGCGCTTCCAGGTTTGCACCAGTCACGATTGGGAGTGGTAGACCAGCGTGTCAGATGTATGCCTTCATCTGTGTGTTGGATGTATATCCCGCCTAGGAAACCACAGTGAGGAAGGAAAGGAAAATCCTCCTCTTCGTTTGAGACGCCGGAGTGCCTCTGCCCTTCATCCTGCGCCGCTTCACCCGCAAAACGCTTCCCATCTCAGGAATCGCTGGAGCCATTAATACAGTTTTGAATAACTGCCTAGGCTTCTCTCTCCACCTTCCAGCGAAATAGCTTCCTTCGTAGCTTCCCCAATCTGCATAAGAGCCAATATGCAAAATAGTCCAGTTTGTGTGTTCTCATTTTAAATAATCCCAGGGCCATCCACGGGACAAGAAGAAAACCCGAGGGAGGGGAGTGGCAGAGCAAGCAGGCTTAGGTGAAAAGCTGAATGGTGCCACTGCCAAGTGTTCAGTTGCCAGGGGCCGCTTGGCACCCCTCTCCAGGCCCTTTCGACCTGGGAATCGCTTGGGGTTTTCACCAGCCATCTGTAGAGGACACAGAGGATGGCCTTGAGGGACGGGGGAAGGTGGGTTACCAAGGCAAGGGTCAGGGAAGTGGGGCTTGAGCCCATTCCAAGAATCAGACTTGAGAAAATGCCTCAGATCAGCCCCTCCCTAATTCACATGAAGATAAAGAGTCGCTCTGCAGTGAGATGGGTGGTGACAAATCTGAAATATAAAAAAAAATGAAATGAAGGAGGTCTCATTTCATCAATAACATGATCAGCTTATAAACCTAAAATTGTTTCTTTTTGGAGCTGAGGAAAGACAGAGGAGGTAGTTGTGGTATCTAATTTCCACTGGCTTATACTGCAAAATGATTAGGGACACAGGACACCTCTCTTCTGTTACAGATGGAATTTTTAAAGAATCTTGAAAATGGGCCTAGGTGATACTATTGACTATTGATTTATTGTGCCTAAATCTCTTACTATTGAGAAAATAAAAGTTTGATTTGCAACAAACAACAATATTTTTATTTATTTATTGCAAGATGGCACCTGTTATGATTAGTTTAATTCCATGGGTAGTTATTAGAATGTTACAACAGATTTTGGCTTTGGGGTTGGAATCTGTTTTGCTTCTGAAGGGTAAGAGAAGAACTAGGGAATGATTAGTGGAAATGAGAGGGTCTGTGAAAGTGTTCTTAACTGAAGAAGTGAGAAGGGAAAATAAATTCATGAAAGCGAAAGAAAGACGGCTGAATGATGAAGACAGGAGTGAAAGTGATTGGAGGGAGAGTGATGGCAAAGAAAAGAGATTGAGATTATCCCCACTGCGTCCAGTTGCATCTGGTGCTGTTGGCCACTGGACAGAGCATCTAGTCCTCAGAAGGTGAGTCTGCACAAGAACAATGATCAGTGTTGTGTTGGTTTGCTGGAGAGCTTAGAAATTTCATCATCACTGCTATTGATGAAATGTTGGCAGCTGCAGAATTGGTGGTCACAGCAGAGAAACAGAGAGAATCCTCTGAGCCTCTGCAAGCTGAAACAGGCTGGTGAGAGGAATCACGCCACGTCCCAGGAGGCACAAACCACTGGCTTTGGAGAGGGAACCAAACCTTGCATGGTGACCTCCGGATTTGCCTGTGGGAAGTGTCCCTGCTTTGGGCTGGAGAGGTCCAGCTGGCCAGGATACTTTTGCAGAGATAAGCAAGTAGAAAGGACCCTCTGAAAAGATGAGTTTGAGGATTTTAGTTTGATTTGATCTGCTTCTCCTATGTGAGAACCAGAGAAAGATGGAAAGGGATTACCTCCCTCTTGTGAGAAAATTGAGGGGGTAGGGGTTATATCTGGAAACACTGAGTCCCCAAGAATGGAGGTGGTGAGAACTGGCCCAACAAGAATATAGTTAGAGGATGCAATAGGGTGAGGAGTTAGTATAATAGTTAGTTAAGGACACTCAGGTTTTAGAGTTGTGTAACTGAGTGTGTGATTGGCCCGCAGAAGTGCTCTGCCTGCACATGGTGGCTGGTGCTGGTAGTTTGAACGAGGGGATGATGCATGTTGGAGTAGGAATGCCCAGGTACCTGGGAGGTCTTCTGGGATTCTATGAGAGGGCCCCATATCATGAATGTGTTGAGCAGGGGAAGGTATCATGTGGGGTGCTGGGTAGGCCATTCCAGGAGAAGGGTACCAACATGTTAATGCAGGTCCCTTATTCTAAACTAGAAGCCTCTATCCTGGGCCTGTGTCACTGGATTGTTGAAGGCCTTGGTTTCCAACTGCTGCTGGTTAATGCAAATCAATATGCATCCACCCACAACATGGTGACAGACGAACATGCCAACCTGCGACACATTGTTAAGACCTGGCTGGGCAGTGATGGGGTTGTAGCCCTATCAAAAATCTGCCCAGATGGCTATCAATTCCTGCAGTAGCTGCAACCTCAAGGATGGGGAAGAGGGGTAGCTGTTTTATTAAAGATGTGTGAACAGTGGCAAAGAGCACTTCTCCAAAAGTGATTTGATGCAAGTGACTTTGCATGGAATTGGGCTGCCCTGACAAGCAGTGGCACTTTATGAGCTCCTGGAGCTTGATTTGGGACTGGTAGTGGAGTTCTCAAGACTATTAGTCCTGGGAGATTTCAACCTCCATGCCCTAGGGGAGGATTTCAATGTAATTTGAAAGTTCATGTCCATGGCAACCATGGGCTTGTCATAAGTAATCCCAGCCCCCCACATGTGGTTGGGCACACACTAGACCTGGTCTTTGCTTCAGAGCAGCTGAGACTGAAGATTCAGAGAATATATGTATTTGTCCTTTGCTGTAGTCAGATCACTTCCTTGACTACCCTGAATCTCTGCAAGGGTGGCAGATCCATTACTTCGATCCACTCCAGCACCTAATGGATCCACGTGATTTCCAGAGGGTGGTTGAAGTTTTTCCCAACTCTGGCAGACTGTTCTGTCTCATATCTGATTGACCTGCAGAATGTGGAGGTAGCCAAAGTACTTGTTATAATTGCTTCAGCACACCCTCTCTCCAGTTGCATATCCCAGCCAGATCCTTGGTTTACTGAACAGCCAAGTGAAATGAAGCAACTTAAGAGATGGCTAGAGTGATATTGGAGTAAAACCAGAAGTGAATGTGACCAAGCACTGATAAGAGCTCAAATTCAAGTCTACACAGTGGTAATAAGAGTAGCAAATGGGAATTCTTATCTACACTTATTGCATCTGAGGATTCCCAGTCAGCAGCCATGTTTTGTGTAACATGGACCCTTCTGGAGAAGAAAGGGTGAACTACAGCTCCAACAGGCATGCTGGATGAAATTGTGAGTTTCTTATCAGATGAACTGGCTCATACCTGCTCTGCTTTGGACACGGACTGGACAAAATCTACAGCAGGAAGTGGAGCAATGTTTGTGGAATTATTTCAAATTATTTTGCACTGTGGAGAATACTTGACTAGTATTCTTCCTGGCTCTTCCATGTGGTCAGGCGTGGTACATGTGCAGCTGGATTTGGGAAACCATTAACACTTCAGGCGGACACAATAGTGTACCCTCTCCTGAAGATACCTTTCCTTGACCCAGTCAGTACTGACAACTTTTTCTAGGTCTCCAACATCCTTTTCTGGAGAGGATTGTGGAGAACATGGTAGCAGTTCCATCTCAGACAATACTGAAAGAAACAGTTTTATCTTGAACCTTTCCAGTCGGGTTTCAGACTCAGTTGTGGGACATACACAGCTTTGGTCAGTCCGATAGACAATTGTCAGAAACTGGATGGGCAATGCACCCATCTTGGTCTTCTTAGACCTATCAGTGACATTTCATATCACACAATTTAGGTGCTCTACTCCACATTAGAATATGCCTCCAAAAGGAGCCATAAATTGTAGCTGGTTTAAAATGTGGTAGCAAGGCTTCTGACAGGACAATGCTATAGATAGACTTACCTCTATCCTGAAGTCATTGAATTAGCTGCCACCTGCCTTCCAGGCCCAATTTAAAGTGCTACTCATCATTTTTAAAGTGCTTCATGGCACTGTACTGGGATATATTGGACAATGCCTTGTCAAGAG
Organism: Liasis olivaceus; assembly: GCA_030867105.1. Classification (NCBI taxonomy): domain Eukaryota; kingdom Metazoa; phylum Chordata; class Lepidosauria; order Squamata; family Pythonidae; genus Liasis; species Liasis olivaceus. The sequence goes on from CM061355.1 coordinate 70,536,364, forward strand.
AATATCTGGCTGGCTGGTACAAACCCCTAGAGAGGGCTTGTTGAGCCCACCCATCTCCCCTCCGCAAGGCCCACATGGAGTAGACCAGACAACAGGCCTTCTCAGTGATGGTCCTTCTCTTCACTTACCCCTAGTAGTGAAGATGGCCTCCTCTTTCCATGTATTTATGAGGTAAATTAAATCCATATTATTCTAGCAGGCATTTGGCCCCCAGTTTGTCCTTATGCCTTTCGTATATTTAATTTTTATTTGCCTTTGTTTGGACTTCTTATAATTTTAACTGCATACACTAGTAGTGCTGTTTGCCACCCTGACTTCTAGTTTACTGGGGCAGCTTATAAATATGGTAAATAAATAAATAACTAGAAGGTCTTCAATCACTTGCTGAAGGTTGTAACTAATTTTTATTGTTAAGAAGTCAGAGATAGCTTCTGGACCTTTGGCATTCTTTCATGCAGCCAGGACTCATGATTCAAGAGAGGTAAACAAGAGCCTTCCTGCATGATTTGTCCAAGCATGTAATTTAAAATCTAGCATAATCCTCTGTACTGGAAAAAAGGTCGATCCAATCAAATATATCATCACACATTTTTAGTAATTTCTTAGCTCACAGTCACCTGGATCCCTGTCTGCAAGATCATGGACTTTCATTTTCCCCTGTCTGCCTCAGGCTCTTAAATTTAAAAAAAAAAAAAAAACACTGATTGAGGACTAAGCTATGCTAGTAGCTGATAATTAGCTAAACCTCATAGAAGTAGTTCTTTATGCAACTCATTACATTATGAATACTGACTTGTATATGTTGTTGCTTTCATTGAGTGACAGGGTTGACCTCAGGGATATTCATGCTTATAGGATTATTGCAGCATAAACTGTCATTCAGCTTTGCATTGATGGATGTCTCAAGTGCCCTGCCCAGCTTATATCACTAGGCATCCTGCAGATGTTGAAATGATGACATTAACCACAAATGATTTGGGGAGGAGGTGGATTAGGTAATATTTCAGCTGTCAGGGAAGAGGTTCCTATGAGAGAGCCAATGTTCTCAGGAAGGGTTAAAGACCCATGTTTATACGTAATAAAAATGAAAAAAAAATAGAAAAAAACCATTCTGATCTACTGAATTTACTTATTATACTTTAAAATGATTGTTCTGTGTATGCATCTGTATCCCCATTCTTCAGAAAAGCCAAGTAGCTTAGAACATAGAAAACATATTATAATAAATGTGTAATTACAAATTACAATAAATGAAAACCAGCATAAAATAAACTATCATATTAAACCTACAATGAATAAAAAATGGGGATGGGGAGACCCCAGCACACGAAAAAAGAAAAAAAACAAGAAATCTTTCACTCACGCCAGAGTCCACCTGAATTCCTGATCTAAAATTAGCATGTAGAATCATGCAGAAGTGAGGCTAGATTAGTTTAGCTAAAGAAGTCATTTCCAAGAGTGGTCTTCAGGGTGCAGCTAGGTAGAATGGGCCCCCGGCAAAGGAAGCAAGCCTGAGACAAGAAAATGTACGGAGTGCAATAATAAAAATCAAGTCCACAAGCCAAACCAGATCTTCAAGCAGCAACAGCAGGTTACGTTCCATGCAGGCAGATAAGCAATGGTGCAGCGGCTTAATGACGCTGAAAGTTGCCGGCCAGAAATGGCTGACGCTTCGGCGGTTCGAGTCCAGCCTTCGCGTTAACAGGGTGAGCTCCTGTTTCCTCCCCAGCTCCTGTCAACCCAACAGGTCGAAAGCTCACGTGAGTAGATAAATGGGGACTCTCACTCCGGTGGGAGGAAAAATGCTGGCAGCGCCTTGCACAGAGAGACGGGACCAGTTGCTGGTAAGCGCGAAACCGCGCTTGCCCAAAAAGGGCGCGAAGCAACGGAAACCCCGCCTCCTGCGCTCGCCAGCTGGGCTCTCCTCTAGGAAGGAGGCTCTGGCAAACCACTTCCGAAAAACAATTGACTTGAAAACTGCAAGGATTCGTCCAGGCAGTCACTGCAGGGTCAGTAATGACTGAGCGCAGACAAAAAAAAAAAAAAATGAAGAAGTTGGCCAGTCTTCCTCTCTCCCTTCTTCTGTCTGGGCAGCCTCAGAATCAGCACATCCTGTACAAGTAGCTGGATGGGGGACTGGATCCTCCCTGTGTGTAAAGGAAATTTTGACATGTAGGTCAGCTGTCCTTTGGTTGAGTTGAAGAATACAGATAATAAACTCATTCAGGCTTCCCCATGTTTATAGAACAAGAAGAGTCACCCTGTTACAATAACATGTAAGGGTACTTTATAGGGCATCTGTGCTTTCAATAAGCTATTAGCTACATGTGATTTTTCTTCTCTGGACAAGCAGACCCTCGCCTTCAGAAGATGACACTCTCTACTTCCTTATCTTGAAGACTGTAAAACAATTATTCAATTTATTTATTTATTTGTTTGTTTGTTTGTTTATTTATCATAAATTTATAGCCGCCCATCTCACACAAGGTCACTCTAGGTGGCATACAACAATTAAAAAATAAATACATAAAAACAACTACATATAAAAAACAGAAAAAGCACACAAAACAGGAGGGGATAAAATTAATAAGGGAGCCATCGTACAATCTCCCCGGGCCCCTGGGAACCCCAGGCCTTGAGGGACTTATGGAATGTTAAGAGGGATGGAGCTAATCTCACTTCCAGGGGGAGAAGATTCCACAAGGCGGGTGCCACAGCAGAGAAGGCCCACCTCCTGGGAACAGCCAAATGGAATTCTCTAGGAGACGGGATCTGCAGCATGCCTTCTCTGCCAGATCTGATGGGATGGGCAGATGTAATTGGGGAGAGGCAGTCCCTCAGGTAACACAGCCCCATGCCATGACGGGCTTTAAAGATCAAAAACAGCACCTTGAATTGGACCCAGAAGCAAACTGTCAACCGGTGCAGCTCGCGAAGCAGAGGTGTAATGTGTACCGCCCTAGGGGCACCCATAACTGCCTGCGCCACTGCATTTTACACCAGTTGAAGCTTCCGGATACTATTCAAGGGCAGCCCCATGTAGAGCACATTTTGTTGTTGTTCAGTCGTTAAGTCGTGTCCGACTCTTCGTGACCCCATGAACCATATTGCGCCAGGCCTTCCTATCTTTCACTGCCTCCCTGAGTTTGCTCAGTTTCATGCTCATTGCTTCAGTGATGCTATCTAACCATCTCATCCTCTGCCGTCCTCTTCTCCTTTTGCCTTCAATCTTTCCCAGCATCAGGGTCTTTTCCAAAGAGTCCTCTCTTCGCATTAGGTGACCAAAGTATCTGAGCTGAGCTTCATTGTCAATCCTTCCAATGAGCAATCAGGGTTGATTTCCTTTAAGATTGACTGTTTTGACCTCCTAGCAGTCCAGGGGACTCTTAAGAGTCTTCTCCAGCACCACAGTTCAAAGGCATCAATTCTTTGGCGTTCAGCCTTCTTTATGGTCCAGCTCTCACATTACAGAAATCCAAATGAGAGGTGACCAGGTCATGAGCGACAGTGATTAGGTCCCTCTGATCTAGGGGAATCAACCTATACTCTGTAGAATATGCCATAATGTGATGACACCTATATAAAATCTGTGTTGCCTGAAATCAGGGCTCCTGGCTTTGCTTACTGGGAGCTTTTGGTGATCAATGCATTTCTTTGCTAGTGTAATAAAGAAAACTAGTTTGGAGCTCTCCATTGTTTGGCTTTCTTTAAAGGTGAGTTTTTTCACCACAACACGCATGGGAGTAGGATTGAAAAAGATCATCCAACATTTTCTTCTGTGCCTTTTCAACTGCAAATGTGCTGTTTCTCTTTGGAATACCCAGTTTGATAGCATGCTCATTCTCAGATTGAGGGCACAGGCCATTCCTATGACATCTTGCTTCGTAGAGGTTTTTTTATAACTTTGAGAATGATCTCACTTCAGCTGCTGTGGCAAGTATAGTCCAAAAAGGAAGGCAGTGCAGACTTTAGTACAACTTGGTGACAGTATAGTTTTCTATCATAAAAAGATCTTCAAATTCCTTTATTGTTGTGTTTTAGCAATACCAGACATCAGTCATGATGAGAGCAGTTGCCCAAAAAGCAGGTCTGACAAATCCAGAAGTTCTCCAGCTGCATTTCCACATGAGGATTCCTCATTACTTTGAAAGGTGTAGATTAGAGATATAGAGAACCCCAGATTATTCTACTCCCCTTCTGGATTATGCCATTCCAGAGGCAATATGGCAGCTTCCAGATGTAAATCCTCTGAACTGGAAGCAGTTTTGAGGTGTCACATAATGTTCTGGAGAAAAACGTCTGTTTTGGAAGTGGATTACCCCTGGGAGATCTCAAACGTCTGGCTCCAAGGACTTACTGGAAACTGTAGCGCCACCCCTGAAATAGCAGAGAAGGACTGGCATGATTTGGAGGGGAAATGGGACTTTGGTGTAGTTCCTGGGCTCACAGTTAGGCAAATGGAACTGTCTTAATGTCCTGTTTGTGAACTTCTCATAGATGCAGTTGGCCATTGTATGACTAGTATTCAGGTTGTCCTGGCTTAATGACTGCCCTGTTTAGTGACCCTTCGAAAGGGGTCAAAAATGGCACAATGGCAAATAATGGCATCACAATGCAAGCTCTTCCCCTTTGGTACGTGTGCTCACATCACATGCTTGTACAAAAGGAGCAGAGCTATTATCACGGTGCCTCATGGGCCACCGTGCTTTTTTTTTTTTTTTTAACCACCTCATGGGCACTGCTAGATGTATCATACTCATTTACTCATCATAACAATATATATTACACATTCTTAAATTTTAAAGCAGAAAAGCTATACATACATACATTATGGTTTCAATCTAACATTTTTAATGTATTAATAATTTTATTTACTGTAGAAGGAGAATCTCTGTCCTTTCCTCAGATCATGCTGATGGATGCAGTGGAGAATCACTTTGCACTCAAAGCTTTCCCCCAGGCCCGAGAAATGAGACTATAAAACCTTAGTGCCCATAATATCAGGATGAATGTCTCAAACTAAAGAAATTGGATTGTGGCATATGGGTTTGAGTGGCCTGGCATGGCTGCAGTTCTGCTGGTGTGAGCCAGCCATTGGAGTGAGTAAAAGGGGAGGGGGGATGCTCAGGTTCTGGCCTTGTAGGGCAGCTGCACTGTCAAAAGTCCCGATGGGCTGACCTGGCTGCTAGCCAGGGCTGGAATGGGGAGATTTTGAGACAGCAGTCCCATTGGTCCAGCCTGGTATATAGGGGTTGGGGACTAGAGGCCTGGAAGGGGCACCCACCTCCTCAGTCGCTGCGGGACATTCCACTGGTCTAACCTAAAAATTGGAGAGAGAGAGAGAAGGAGCGGAGAGAAAAAAATCTGTGCAGGGAGTGATCGGAATGGCTGGTGAGAAAAGTTGGAGAGAGAAGTTAAGTGTGCGGAGCAGTTGTCGGTTCTTGGTCAGGAAAGGAGAAGAAAGGCCCACAGATGGCTTCCCTGGAAGAAGGGATGTGCAGACCCAGAGGACAAGAGCTCCATCCAAGGCCCAGGGAGAAACCCAGCTGGTTGCAGGTGGCAGCTTCACCCAAGACCAAAGAGGGGAAGGAGGGGATTGGTAGTTGGTGGCGAGGCCCTGGTCTCTGGGGAAGGACTGGGCAGAAGACCCTGAGAGAGGTTTTCCCCCCAGAGGAGAAGCAGCAGGTGTTCAGCTCAGCAGTTCCAGGAGAAAGTTAAGTCGTGCTGAGCACACTACAGTAAATTCCAGCCCATTACCATCTATGAGAATCTCTGGAGCTAATTCTGGAACTACCTAATGATGGTGAAGAATTCACCAAGCATTATAAAGAAAAGGTTTTAAACGACCTGCAGAATTCCATTTCTTATGTTAAATAAGGAGTAGATAGAAGGCTCTTCAGCTGATCAGTGGCCAATTTCCCAAGACTATCCACTGCTGTTCGGTTGTCAACATTTCTGCAAATAGTTTAGTCATTAAATTTTGGGTTCCCAAAAGTGATCTTGGCATTCATTGTGTTACAGTGTTATTTTAGTAGAGGATAGTCTTTCACATCTTCTGGGACAGGATATTTTATCTAAAATCAGAAGGCATCATCAGTTGAGAGTTATTCTTTGCATTAAAATACTACATCCTTTCTTCTTTAATTCAAGTATTCTTTTCTAAATTCACTGTGTGTGCCCTCAGTACCATTTTACAAAATACTTCATGAGATCTGAAATGATTACAGTTTATTATTTCCCATCCTCCCCTTTCAGGGGTATGAATAAATGTGGGTGTGTTGCATTTATTTTTTGTCTTCTTAAAGAGAAATTAGGAAGCAAGGAGAGTATAATCATTTTCAGTCAAAATTTATTTTCACGTGTGCAATTTTCATTTATTATCTTGAAAATGCTGTCTTGAATTTGCAGCAGGCATATTAATTGCTTCTTGAAAATTACATATTTTGAAATGTGAACATATGTTAGAAATGGAATTGTTGCCTAAAAGATCACTTAATTTCCCTTGAAAGCTGTCTTCAACAAATGCTTTGATATTCCTAGCCAAATACAATAAGTAATCATTTTCAGCATTTTCATAGTACTCATTTCTTAGGTGTGCTTATTCTAGTGCCAGGCAGAGAAATTCTCTACATTTTTTTCTGCTAGTTCTCATTCAGCTGTATTAAAGGGAATTTGCTTTTGAAATGTCTTTCAAGAGAATTTCAGGGGTATTCCCATGTGGGTGGAATGTGATGTCTTTGCATTTACAGTATTTAGTTATGAGGTGGCCCAGGAATGCACGTGAATGTCCTATCTTTGATTATACAATCATCTTTTCAGCAATCTATAGCCTCCCTGATTTTACATGCTTCAGTCCAAAGAGAAGGTATCTTGATGGAACTCACCCAATTGGTGTTTTTTTTTTAATTACTGTACTAGTCATTTTTAAAGTAGAATCCTATCCTTGAGAAAGTGTTGGAGAATTTCTCCTCCTACTGGAGAAATTCAAAAGAATCATCTTCTCAGTTTCCCTGCCCATAAATTTAATGGAGAATTTCAAATGGCAGCTTGTGCCTAACTTTAGTTCAATATTTCCATATCAGTCCCATGATTAAGTCTGCTATCCTGTATGTACTTACATGGAATACAGCAAGTCTAACTCCTAGGAAATGTTGCACAGAATCACTCTATAATTTCTATTTAGAATAGCAATCATAACACCAGTCAAGCTGGTCTATGATTGAAAAAAATATTTTTTTTCTTAAAAGAAATCTAAGACACAATCCAGGAGAGGAATTATCTTCCACAAAGGGTTGCCCAACAGGACAAGGCATGAGGCTTTTATCTTAAACAAGGGAGGAAAAGAAACAAACTACTTTATCACAGGACGAATTTGAAATTTATATGGATTTCATTACAATCTAGGGTGCAGCCCACAGATTTACCGTTGTAATGGACAGTCTTTAGTCACTTACTCATCAGAGAAGGAGAAATGCATCACCAAAAGAAAGGAAAAAGATGGCATTGGTATACATGCATTATGCATATGCTGCAATTTATTTTACAATTATTTCATAATTCGTAACAGGCAACTTTAGGCAATTTATTTTCCCTTTCTATAATTTTCTATCATTAAATTGGACTTGGACTGGATGGCTGTTAAAACAGAAGATACCTTCAGAATCAGGACTGTCTGTTGTATAGTTGTGGACAGTAAGGAAGATGTGTGGGTGCTGTTGCCTAGGCAAAAGGGCTGAAGCATTTTTTAAGTCCAGAACAGCCAGATAACATTTGGAAGCGGTTCAGACATACTCCCTAATTCTCTGAACTATGAGGAGGAGGAGGAGTGACACCACAATCACACTTGCAAGATTCTGTTCTTATAGTCAATCTCAAAGTAGTTCTAGCCTTCTTCTGTGGTTGATTTCCTCCTCTGTGGTCTACCTACTGGGACTGATAATAGTAGAGGAAATTGCCATCCTTATCTTAATTGTTTATGCTGAAATGTGAAGCCTTTGGTTTATTGTTTTGGCCAACCACCATGCCTTTTTTCTCCAGGATAATTTGTTAGTCTTGAGCAATGTTTCTCAACCTTGGCAACTTGAAGACGTGTGGACTTCAACTCCCAGAATTCCCCAGCCAGCATGGGAATTCTGGGTGTTGAAATCCACACGTCTTCAAGTTGCCAAGGTTGATAAACACTGGTCTTGAGCAAGCCAAGCCACTATCTTCCCCTTACAATCTACGGTTTTGCTTTGTCGTTTTAAGGCAGATATTAAGTTCTTGGTGTCCTGAACATGTTCAGTTGTCATTAAACTGCTTTTGGAAAGTGGGGGATTCCATTCTTTGGTATATAAAAAAACCTTGTATTTCTACACAACTTGGGATTCTCCCAAATTGGTTATTTTTCCCTCATTTCATACTGGATTTATTTTGTCTTCATTTCTTAGCCTCCCAGGACTAAGATCGCTGTTGAAGGAGTGCTTTACTTTTTCAGAATTATACTCATAATTTTGTTTACTTTTTCCTGAGTTCAGCGTTATTTTCATCATTAATCGTTCAGCATCATGGCAGGATAATGAAATATGTCTGCTTTTGTGTGTGTGTGGCTGGGAATTAATTTTCCTGGAACTCTTCATAACCTGAGACTGTCTTGCAATCTCTTTATATTAATGAAATTCTCAACAAACAGCCACATAGACTGCATACGAATGAAAACAAAACTATGTGATGGAAAGAAATAGCTAATCCAGGGCAAGAGATAGTAAGGGAACAATCTTAAATATTTAAAGCAATGAGCTGAAAGATGACCGAAGAAAGAAAAATGCAATTTTTAAAATGGCATTAAAATTCTGCTTTCCCCATTTCATCCAATTTAATGAACTACATTTTGTACTTAATTATATTACCACTAGAATGTGGTTAAGAAAAACATGGCTAATTTCTACAATTCATTATTCAGTCTTGCATTGTTTTGATTTATTAACTCAAATGCATTTGGCCAAAAGTCATCTTCTTGATGTCCTCTACTTGTGCATGTCCTTGAGTTCAACCATAGAGCCGTCTTGGCCTGGCTCTGAGATGGCCCCCCTTTACAGAGGACAAACCCTCACAGCAAGAGACTCTTTCTCATTCCAGCCTGTTGCTAAGGCAGACTGAAACTGGATCAAGGTGATTTGGGAGGACAGTACTGTTCCAATTAGAAAACAGAACAAAAACTCCTAGGTGAACATGCTGTGCCACATGGAGAAGGAGCCTGAGGAAGGACAGTGATCTGCAGGACACTAACTGACTCATCCCAGGACTGACCCCGGGCATACTTCCCTAGGGCTCTGTGCCTCCATGGAAATATTCCTATTCCTATTGCTATTTCTGCTTTGGCTGACAGAAATACCAGAACTTTGCCAGGCAACATTTTGGGAGGTGGGCCAGCTCAGGAGAAAGTTCTGTTGTTGAGATCAATAGTCCCATCAGTAACATGTTCTTAGCCTGCCACCACCTCCCACCATGCCAATCTTCCCACCAGTAATCTAGCTCACCTTCTCTGCCCCACTTTTCTCTTGCCTACTTCTTCCTCATGCCTCCCCCACCCTCCCAAAGTCAAGTGCAGATCTTTTGCCTTCCCTGCTGTTTTCCTACAACTTGTTTTACAATAACTCCCTGCTTCCTGGAGATCAGTGCCCAGGGCCCCAACCACGAGCCATAGCTAAGTACCACGCTTGGAAGTATCCATGTTTGAGCCAGATGTGACAGTAAGTCCTTGTTGTTGCTGCGGCTGCTGCTGCTGCTGCTACTAGGGCAGAGGTGAAGGAACACAAAGAGGAAAGGTGCAGGAAAGGGGAAGGATCCATGCTTGGCCCGAGAAAAAAGAATCCCATTCCCCTTTTCTGTGTCTCGCTCCTGCAGCTGGAAGCCAACCCCTGCCCTCTGTTGAGGCAGAAACTCTGCCAGCTTCTTTCCTGAGGCCCAGTAAGAGGAATGCTTTTAAAATATATACATTTTGCTTTTGCTTTTTTAATCTTCTACATAACTGGTTTACTTATTGCCTTACCATAACCAGAACAAAACTTGCTTTGCAATAATTTTGTTTGGGGCCTTGTAATTAATCCCACACGTGAGTAACGTATCAACCTGAAATTAAAGGTCTATTCAGGAGCTCCAGCATGGCAATAAAGATTTACAGTAGTCCTCTACCCACAATTACCCAGGTTAATCTCCATCTTGATCATTCTAGCAACACACAAACAGAATAACTGAGTCAAAAATTGTTCGGGGAATAAACAAGCCTTACCCACTTTCTCCAGGAAGGGCCTCATGTCTTATTAGTCCTGCACTGGGAGAGAATGGGCAAGGCATCCCTTTGCGACATCATTCCTTCTTCATTGGCCAGACACGCAAAAGTGGTTATAGCTTGGGAGATATGTGCCATGCTGACAGGCTTTGGCGGGAATACTACTAGTAATTTATCATGCAATTATAACTAAGCACAGTACAAACTTAGGATAAAACAGCAATTAATAATTTAACACATTATAAGCAGTTATACTATCACAATACAAAATAGAGAACCTCTAAAAGAAAAGACCCATCGCATATAGTATTATCAACACCTGTACATTTAAATTAATATGTACTTTAAACAAATAAATACATTCACAGGAACCTAAGAAAAACAAGAGTTTTTAGTGCTTTTTTAAGAGATCTGACTCCAGGTGTAACTCTGGTGGAAGTTGGTTTCAAAGAAACAGAACCAGGTGAAAAGGCTCTCAAATGTGTCATGGCTATTCTTGTAGGCAGAGAAACCAGTCAGCAAACAGATCAAAGCACACCTCCCTATGAGCCACTCACAGGTCTTTCGAATAATTGAGTATGTCCATGTAGAGGGCATGGTGTGTCAGTATCAGCAATATATACTGGTAATTTTCATGAATACCATGCCAATGGTATTTGGTTGCACAATTTGGATGCAAAACAAAGGGAAGAATGAGGTCTTGGGCAACCCAACCAACAGGCTGCTACAATAACCCAAGATGACCCACCGGGGTATGATCCAGCTGCTTGACCATCTTAGCAATAAGAAACCGACAGATGCTGTGAATGTTGACATCATTTAACAGTACTTTCTACCAAAGTTTTTAAAGATAGTCTATCGTTGATTTGGATGCCCAGGTTCCTCACAATGGAAGAGATCTGCAATTTGCAGCCTTGAAAACCAGAAGGAGAAATAAGGAAGGCAGAAATGGAATCATCAGGGTAGGCTACAATTATTTCTCACCCACACTGAGTTGAAGACAGTGGGGGCATATCCAGTCAGAAATCCCAGTTCCAACAGAAATGCCCTCATCATCCAGAGCAGGGATAGACAACCCCAAATGTTGGAATAGGAGGGATAATTGGACTGGGAAGATCAAATCAGAGTTCAGCAGAAAAGCATATAAAGAAAATTAAAAGCCACCTAATACTGAACCCTAAGGAACTCCCACCAATAACTGGAATGAATGAGAAATGGAACCATCCCTCAAGCCCAAAAATGTCCTGATACAATAGGTGAGACTGAAACTGTGGAAGTGCTGTATTAACAACACCAAAGGAGCTTAATCATGGCAGTAATATTTGATGGTCCAAAGTGTCGATGGAGGAGATAGATTGAATAGCACCAGTACTGACTATGGATGGTTTGCCTTGGCCACCAAGAAGCTGATAATGACCCAAGCCAGTGCAAACTCTGTAGAATCTACACCAAAAAGGCATTAGAGTGGGTCCATCAGATTATTAGCACAAAGGGGAAGAAATAACTGAAACAGAGGTATTCGTTCATCTACGTTAGTTAGCAACAATAGAAGAGACGTGGGGCAGAAGTTAGAACAAGCAGAAGAGTTAACGATAAACATCTTCAACAAAGAGAGCAAATAAGTCTGTTTCCAAGACCCAGGAAAGAAAGCAATTTACCAAACCTGTAAGAAAAGGGAGACAAAATAAGAGGGAAATTTTTCAGAAGGATAGGTAATGTAAACAGCCTGAATTATTATTTTGGCTACCATCTCTTCTAAAACTGGAGAAAAGGAAAATTCTGATATGGTTCAATTGGAACAATTTAATTAAGGAAACCAAGAACTGAAATTAAACCTTGAATGGACTCATTTGTAATGCAAAATCATTACCAAAATCATTACATGTAAGCCAAGAGGCCAATTCCTTGGCAACATTCAGTAAAGGTGAAGCTAGAAGTGACTGAAAGTAGAAAACTACTGTTTAGGAGAGTTCACTTAAGTAGATATTAAAATTTAGAAATAACATTGTTTTGCCCATCCCAATAAACTAAAGTACTGAGAGGACATGTTTGAATATTCCCACTTTCCATTGGAAGGATGTTTCCTGTAATCTTGTTCCAGTTTCCAGACTTGAACATGATTCTGCACAACTCTAGAGTTAACTAGGGACAGAAGTTTCTACTAGGAGCTACTTTTTGTACTGGAGCTAGTAGATTTAATATTGCTGGAATAACCAAATTATAAATTATTACGAATGCCTCTAGCGATTTTGTAGAGATAATTTTGACCTGTTAGAAAGAAGTGCCAAAGAAATGACTCCAAGTAATATCATAGACATCTTCCAAACTGGTCTGCTTTTAACCTTCTGAGAAGCTGTAGGAGGACTGAGTTTTTACCTTGAAGAGTAAAATAAACACTATAGGGGTCAGATTGAATTTCAGTGAAAATGTCATTAAAAACCATGGAGACGTCCTTAGCCCAGGCAAAATTCTGGACATCACTTTGACGATCAGAAGATGATGTCTCTGATAATATTAAGTCATGAGAAAACAACAAAGAATATACTTTAGCAAAAGGAGATATTTATCTAGAATGTTAAAAGCTCCCCAAATCAGTATATTCTGTAATTGAACACTTGCTTGTTTTTTTTTCCCCAGCTGCTATTTCTATTTAGCATTTTGAAGGGGGCAGAGGAGGAGCACTAGTTGCAGAGGCATCCACAGGGGGAGGTGGTGTCAAAAAATTCCATGCAATGCATATAAAAACAGGCATGCTTCAACTGCATGAGCAAACCCACTGTCTTGCCTTTTGTTGATTCCCTACCCCTTCATGCTCCATGGATGCCCCTGACAATCTGGGTTGAAGTGTGCTTACGACACAACTGACCGGGTGGAACTAGTTTACCCCTGTACATAACTGTTCTGGATTAAATGTAACCTGAGGGTTAATTAACGATATCAATTAAACTGTTTTTGGTGTTGCAATACACTTCTTCCCTCACTGACCCAACTGAACATGTTGGGAAAGCATCGCTGAGAATAAAAAACAAGGAACTAGTTCAAGTGATTTGTTTCATTTTGACGACACAAGTTACAACTCATTTTCACAGCGGCAAATAAATGAGACCCTAAATTGGTTTCCAAGTTTGACTGTTGTTTATGATAATTAGTAGAGAGGAGGACTGAGGTAAGAAACTTGCTAAAGGTCTTTTCTTTTCTTCTTTTCTTTTATTTGCAAAATTCCTACTTCAGGGAACAGTTTAAATGGGAACACTCCTTTGTAACCTGGTGTGGATTTTTCACCAAGAGATTAAAATTTATTTCAAAAGATTAAAATTCATTTCAGCTGTCTGAATCTTTTCTCCAATAACGTTTTCACACAGCTATGTCCTGATCAGCAAACTTCCTACAGTAATATTAAATAAGTTCCTTTTTTAAGGGTCCTGCTTTTTTAAAAAAATCCTTCCTGTTCAGGGTGGCTTGGGGATTACTAAAGCATAGTCTTTAATTAGTCATTTTGTTCTAAGGGTTGGAGTTCACTTTAATTACCCATTTCCCATTACTTTTTTTCTCTTGAAAAGGCAAAAGACAATAATTCAAAGGATCTAATACTAGCAGCACTCTACACAAGAGGACCACAGATGATTAACTAAAGACTTACCTATCAGTAATCTCCAGCCATGCAGAACAGGAAGAAATAAAAATACAGGCAGAATCTCTACACAGGAGATTTTCATCTGAAGGTGGAGGAATTCAGAAAATTACTGGTGCAGCAGTGCTGCATGTATATAATAATAATAATAATAATAATAATAATAATAATAATCGAATAAAATATAATATAATACCAATCCAATCTGAGAGGAAAAACAGAAAATGCTACCTTTATGCAACGATATAATCTGGATTCTCCATATAAACTGAATATAGAAAGAATGACAATTCCGGAGAAGATTAATACAGATAGAAGCTGGAGTGTCTTACCACTAGCATGTAAAATGAGCTTCAACTCAGGTAATCTTGGTGAAAGTAGCTTTGTTTCTTATGATGCCTTTTTTAAAGTAATTAGTGGAACCAAAATAAATCTCTAACAGATAATTGTATTCCTGTGGGCCTCTGGTAATTAGGACAAATGTTTCATTGCTACATTTCTCCTTCTCCCAATTAGAACATGCCAATTAATGCTGATTTGCAACTAATCCAGGAAAGAAAGGAAGTGTTTAGAAGAATGCTTAGAATTTGAGAGTAATAAGCTCAGGAATAAGATCCTTAAAAGAGGCTGAAGTAAAATCTTGTGTGTGTGTGTGTGTGTAAGAGAGAGAGAGAGAGAGAAGCCATTCACATCAATGGAATATCTAAATATGAATATTTAAACAATTGGATAATATTTATGCATGGTTTTGTAGAAACTTCGGGCATACCATATGCAAAACTTAAGATGATCACTATATGGCAGCCAAGAGAATGTTTTCTGTCTGTTGTAATCTAAGGTTCATCTGGATTTTTTCAGTGCAGATACGGCATTGCTAAGGAACTTATATTTCATGGGGTGTCCATGGGAAGCAAACCAATGATAGATAAGATGCCCGACCATATGCCCATGGGAAGCAACTAGGATTCAGACTATAGAAGAATCTCTAGATTACGTACCCATTCTTCTTGAAAGAGTGCAATCCTGTTTAAAACAGATCACCACCAACCTCAGCCTCCGTCTGGCCAAGATTCAATCTCAGTTTAGTGGTCCTCATCCACCTCATCATTGCATTCAGGCATTGAATCTGAACCTGCACAGTCTCCCCAGTTCAAATGTTATGGAGAAATAGAGTTGAATGTCATGTCACTGCACATGGGTGACACCCAGCTCCAAAAGCCCTGATGAACAACTTGGGTTGTTGTTGTTTCATGTTAGATATTGTTGCTTCAAGTTGTTTCATGTTAGATATTAAATGCACTTGGACAAAAGAGTGCCCTACGATACTCCATGGCACAGCTGCCAGGTATGGAGGCACAATCACCCAATATTACTGTCTAAGACCATCTCTGCAAGGAGAAGCTGAACCACCCTAACAGTGTGCCTCCAATCCACAACTCACAGAGTTAGCTTAGGTGAATATCATGGACAACAGCGTCAAAAGCTGTGGAGGATCAGAGAGGAGCAACAGATTCACACTCCCTCTGCCTCTTTCTCACAAGGGGTCATCTACCAGAGCAATCATTGGCATTTCTATCCCAAACCACACCTGAATCCAGACTGAAAGGGACTGAAATAATAACTTGGCTACCTCAAATGAGCTAAGATGGGCAGAAATGTAGAGCCTATGTGGTGGACTAGACAGCTGCAATAATCTTAACTTCATCCTCAAGCCTCATAAACTGAAAATGATCCTGCATGATTGGACAGACCATGTAATAGACACCCCAATATATATTGTATCTAAAGCATGAATGCAAGCAGTTTTATCCTCAAGTTGCATTGCAGATCTATCTTAGTGGGGCCCATAAATCTTCCAACAGTGGGTTTTCTGGGGCAGATGACAATAAGGACTTCACCCCTCTGAAGAGTTTTGCTGGACAGCTGCTTGAGGATGCAATGGAGGCTTCAAAATAAGCCACCACATAGTAGGTATAATTATAGATTAATGCATGGTCAGTTGGTCTCTTAGCAAATCTCACACTACTTGCACTCTAGTTTCTTCTGGTCTGTTTCGTTGCATGGAGTTCCCTAGAGCAGTGTTCCTCAACCTTGGCCACTTTAAGATAGGTGGACTTCAACTCCCAGAATTCCCCAGCCAGCAAGGTTGAGGAACACTGCCCTAGAGAACCAAGGAGAAGTGTGGACTCCATAGGACCAAAGAGGGTACTTGAGCCATTATGCCCATGGCTGCTCTGTTTCCCCATTCCAGAGTCAACCAAGGCCTCAACAGGATCACCAGTTCTGCCTCCTGGAAATTCCGTGAGAATGTACATTTCTGTTATTTCATGTTCTTATATAATTATGAACAAATTATATTATTAGAACAAATTGGAAGAAATCAGGGTATGCTAAGCAGAAAGGGGATCATAGGGAGCTTTCAGCTCTGGGTCATAAGAGAATAGCTTGTTGCTTATTAGTATGATGAAGTGAAGCTTTAGAAGTTTGCTTAAAGCATAATTAGTAAGGAAGCTCAGACACTCAGCTAGTTCACACAGAGGGACACAAACTACCATTTCTTATGATCAGTGATTATAATTCTTTTTCCCTCTGATACTGATCATTGTCTTCTGCTTAGGTAAGTGAACAAGATGAAAGCCTATATCTTTCTGTGCTCCTGTGTTTTTGCCCTTTTCAAAGCTCATCTATTTGTATGGCTGTGGATTCTCCCATGCACTCTTTTTAGGGGGTAGGATTTTAAAATTGGGTTCAACATCTCATTTACACAGAGTGGGGAGGAGCCTCTCCAAATGTTTCATATTTCTTAAAGACATGAGCTTGGAGTATGCCTTTGGCTGAAGGCCCTGAGTATGTGAGGCTGAGATTTACCTGATATCCTTTAACCTCTTTCAGCTCTGGCCAGCAAAACGTCTCTTAATGTCTGTAGACTAGAGAGATCATGGGACACTCCTTGCACCCAGAAGGAAATAGTAATGGAAACACTGCCAACTAAAGGAACCAATGGAATGTAGTGGTTAACATGATGGTTTAGGACCAAAGAAACCCAGGTTCAAGTCTACCCTCACCCAACCTATTAGGGAGCTTTGGGCTATGGACTCTCTTGGCCCAACCTACTTCATAAAGATGGTTGTGATGGTAAAATTGGAGGAGGAAGTATTGTACACAGCTCATGAAATTCCTGGCAGAAATGCAAGGTATGACTCTAGCAAATAAATCTTTATGTTTCCCATTTCATAATTCCTATCTGAGGGATCAACTGGAAGGCAAGATAGACATAAATCAAAGATCCAGCTAAGCAATAGAGACTGAAAATTAAAACTCAAAATCAGCACATACACCACTTTTGCCCTCACTGTATTTGCTGTTGTCCAATCTAGAAACATTAAGGGAGAGTATGCACAGTCATTATCCCAAGATGTTCCCTCTGTTCTCTGAGATAAAGCATGGGAGGTGGAGGCTGGAATATTATTCCTGTTTTGGAATCTGCTTTCTGGAGCAGTCTCTCATCAGATAGATCTAGGGAGAAAACCTGTAGGCTCTCCATTCAATATTGTTTCTTCCATTCCTCAGAAAGGAATGATTTCAGGGGGACTCACAGAAGCACAGTGAAAGTTTCTTATGTACGTGGCAATGGAAATGGAAAAAACTTTCCTTTTTATGTCTAGTATTTTCTCTCCATGCCTGTTTAGAGCATCTATTTAATCAGAAGATAACAAGGCGGAAGTTACTCCTGACAACCTATATGACAACTACTAATTAAATCTGCAAGACTGTTCTCTCCGTTTTAGTGGCAGTTAACTCAGGATCTTTGTATACTCAGGATCAAGACCCAGAAGAGTCTAAGAATTAGAACAAGAGTGTATAACCCAGAGATGTAAAGCTACATCTGCCCCCCACCCCAATGTTGAGTGTCACCTGCTAATCCTCTCTTAAAAGTTGTACCAGACTATAATTTTAATGCAGCAAGAGGTAGATACATGGGGAATCATTATATGAAGTATATGTAATTAATTTAAATGTAAAATGGAATTTAGATTCAACCAAATTTAGTTTTTGTCTTCATCCTGCCCGCATGTTAGAGTGTGACACATGCCCTAGCATAATACTCAACAATCAGGTGTGCTCCTTGGCCTAGAAAAAGTTGTGCACCCTTGGATTATACAGTAGTGTGCTCAGAGTATAGTGCAGAAAGATGAACCTCATAGGCAAGGTCCTTTTCATGTGAACCCCCCAGGCACTTCTAAATGCATGTGCAATTCCTGGAACTATCTGCAAGGTGCCAATTGCATGGTTCTTTCCACCCCCGCTGGCACCCTGCTTCCTGCAAAGTGTCCATCAGCTTGGAACAATGGTTCCCTGCATCTATCTAGATCATGTGGCTGTGCTGGGCAAAGTGCAAGCTGTAAATAGTGCTTTAGGAAGGCGATTCTCAGGCAGTTCAGTGTGCTTGTGAGTGAAAAGGCAGAAGGCGGTCAACAGTTTCTTCATGAAAGGTAGATGAGGCTTTGAGAAGAAAGTTTGGCAAGAAGTCAGCGAGATAGAAAAGAGTGAGCCAATCCTAACCTTGCTAGAGGCATCATTTGCATGTAAAATACAACCTATCTAGTGCCTTCACTTTTTAATGCTAGCTTGGTGAAAATTTTTCTCAGGCTGTCCTTATAAGAGTAAGAATGGAATAAATTACATGCTTCTGGATTTTATCAGATCTTTTTGCCTCTATAATCAAAGTTTGCTTTTGATCAGTAAAATATTCCAATTACAATCACTAGCTAATTCTTTTTTCATTTTTATTTTGTCATTCTGAATGCCGAATAATTGCCCAGGTGCTGAAAGCAAGTGGACACTTTAAATACTGCAGTTAATATCCAGTATGAAACTTTCTAGTCCTTTAACAGTTTCCTAATTAGGCACTTGTCAGAAAACATTTTTGATATATACCATCCTAATTGCAGAGATAGATTACACGTCTGCAATCTGAAAAGTATTTGCAGCTACCTTCTAGTCGTTCTGGAAGAGATTAATGTCTTCACCTTTTGAAATTTATGAACTACATATTTCATGGTAGCATTTAGGCATTATAACATTATATTAAAAACATACATGTTTTTAGAAATGCAAATTGCAGGAAAGGTAATAAGCGGGAAAATGTCTTTCTTTTCTTCTTGCAGTCCTAACAAAGATTCTTGATATTTGTATATGTGTATATGACTTTGAATTATGTTTTGATTGCAAGTTTCATATTATTTTTGTGTTTTTTGCTGGTTTTATTGTTATGCTCTTTATATTGTTTGGATGAAAAGGGGGTATTTGTTCAAGCAGAGGCTATACAGACATCTACCCAGGATGTTTTAACATAGAAACAAGTATTTCAAAGAGGTAATGGAATGATAGTTGTAGAACTACACCAGTTTATTCATCTATATCACCTTGTATGAGATAGGCGGCTATATAAATATGATAGATAGATAGATAGACAGACAGACAGACAGACAGACAGACAGACAATAAGATTTTATTCTTCAAGGCAGAAAAGTTTCTCTCAAAAACCTATGGTTGCTAACGTAACAAGGCAAGGTTAGCAGTGTTACACAAGAAAATCAGATCTGATGAAAACAGGGTAGAGGTGAAAAGGAATTAAGAAATTCTGGGAACAGTTCTGTAAATCCACAACAGCATAATTGGAATTGAGATTTCAGTGCACCTAAAACCCTGTTAAACAATATAAAGAAGTGTATTAGAAAAGAATAATATACAACTGTTTATAGTGCTTACAGAAAGATTTGGGAAAAGGAAGCGTCGAGGGAAGAAAGAAATAACAGAACAGAAAAAGTTGGCATAGTAAGTTGCTGAATGAAAGAACATTTAGAAAACTGAGTGAAGCATAACTATAACCTCCCAGGTTTTGGACCCTTGGCCAATTTTTCATGATGCCCCTGCTGCAATGCCAGGATGACTACATGAGATGACCAGCCTTCCCTCCTGTCTGACTAGCAGAGAAATGCAAAAATCAACCTTCAGCTAATAATTCATTCCCATTTGGTGATTTGTTCCTCGGGTGGTTGCTTTTGCAATGATGTAGGACGCTTGACTGGCCATTGTATGTGAAAGTAGCCAATCTGCTCACTTTAAAGGGTATGGTGAGATGGTGTTGAGGCACAATGGCCCCTGAACTTCAACAGAGAGAAAGGAGAGCCAGGAATTGGGACGAGGCAAACATTCATATCAATAAAAGCAATGAATTCGTACTGCAAAGCTACATTCATGGCATTTTCTCCTGCACTTTAGCTGAGCCAGAAATTAATACCTGCAGAAGAGTGATGACGGTATAGGGACAAGGACTGGCACAAAGGGATCGTACAGAAGACTCCTGAGATCTACATTCCATTAAGCATAATGTTTAGGAAGTGTATTTAGAATGGTGGCCTTAACTTAAGTCAATGTTTCTCAACCTTGGCAACCTGAAGATGTGCGGACTTCAACTCCCAGAATTCCCCAGCCAGCTGGCTGGGGAATTCTGGGAATTGAAGTCCACACATCTTCAAGTTGCCAAGGTTGAGAAACGCTGACTTAATGGAAGGGCAATATGAGGGGTGCACATAGGTCAAACCCAAATAGCATGGTGGAAGTAAAATAACACAGAACAGCCATCCCTATTTTTTCCATGCTGAAGTATGGGAAGATGGAATTCCCCTTCTCAAATCCCACTTTTGATACAGAAATGGAGTCATTTCTGGAACTCCAGATCTGGTCTTAGCAAATTCATGGATAACAGATGGATTTTTCTGTTACTTGGGGAGGGGAAATTCAAATGCCATCTAAGCCATAGATTTACAAGTGGCATCAAGAAAGCCACTGGGGGGGGGGGCATCAACATGAGATGCACAATACAGAAATAACAATAACAACAACAACAACAATAATAATAATAGCAGCAGCAGCACCTAGATAGCACCAATAGTTATAGGCGCTTTAGGTGCAATCCCAAAACATCTGGAGCACCACTTGAAGACCATCATCATTGACAAAATCACCATCAGTCAATTGCAAAAGGCAGCTTTACTTGGAACAGCTCACATCCTGCGATGATACCTTTAACACCATCAAACAACAACATCTGCCTCCTGGGTCCTTGGGAAGGACTCGAGAGGTAGATAAAAATGCCAAATCCAGTCTAAACATCTGGCTGACTCTGCGACTGACAACAGCAACAATAATAATACCCATCCTTCTCAAGTTGGTGGTACTGAGAGAACAAATGCTATTTGCTCAGAACCCATACAAAAGGAACTATAATTTGTTATTTAAAAGCTATAATTAGTTTTCTGAAATAATGAAATAGCTGAAGAATACTTCTGTTTTTTTCCCATCTTGTTGTAAGTGCATTGATGCATATTGCCCAGATTTAAAGACTAAAAAGAAATAGGTTTGCTCATTTTTGAAGGTCATCAGCAGCCAGTTTGAACAAATATGCAAGTCCCTTGAAGCTGTAAAAATATAGCTGACAACATCACCTGCATAATAAATGCATTTATACTCCTTTCCCACCAAACCTAATCTTTTTTTTCAATCATTCTGTTAGAAGGTGCTATGGAGACTTCCATTATATCTGAAAGTTATATCACAGAAGGTTTAAGCTGATTTAATAATCATTCTCCCTTGCTAGAGACCCAGAGTGAAAAAGCTCTGTTATTGCTTTGCTCAATATGGACTCCCCCCCCCCAAAAAAAGTTGAACATCATCTACAGTCACATGGATTGGAGTGATTATAGTTGAAATCCAACCTATCTGCAAGTCATGAAATTGTAATATATCACTCCATCAGGATTCTCTACAGAAAATCATAATTCCCCCAATTTTGGCATTGAGGCATGACACAGCAGAACCTGAAGCTTTATCTGCCTCGGGTGCTTTCCTGTAATATATCCCAACACATACTACAAAATGCCAACCACATGCTGTCCTTCATAGTAGCTCATTTCATGGTTTTCTTTTTCAGTACATGTAGCCTATCCCCAAATGAAATAGCATAATGTGTGTTTCAACATCTAACATCCCCAGTGCTGTGGACAAGCTGTTCCAGTCTGTTCCATTATTAATCTAGTTCTGGAACGAAACACTAAATATCAAGGACAACATTGTGTTAGATATCTCTTCATAGTGATTTACTAGTGTCTTGATGCTAAAAGAATTCCTTTTCCTTGTTTGCTTCACTGGTTGATGCTCCCCCATAGCCTAAGGAGTAAATGCTTTCAGCTTCATCTTCCCTCTTGAAATGCCAGAGATGATTTAACATATCTCACGGATGCAGCGGTCCTTTTTTTCAACCCAGCTGACAGCTGAAGCTACAGATATATCTATTGACTCATTCACCTCCAAATGGCATATCCAGAATTTGATAAACGCATCTGCCACTTTCTCTTGCAAAAAACATATGTGCTTCAAAGACAGGTGAAACCAGAACTTTAAATCATAAATACTGAATGCAGGCACCTAAAGTACGGGACATTGGTACTGCCATATGTTGTTAAGTACAGGTTCCACTTAAATCTATTTAAAATGACACAAAAGGATCTAATTTTCAGTTACCGTTCAGGACGTTAGAAACTAATTAAGTTAACCATAAAATTAAGCATGCATTAATTTGGAATCTACTAAGCTAAACCCAAGACACTTTGCTTTGCTAGATACTTGGACCAGCTCACCATATTGCGTACTTGCATTTCCATGGGAAAAGCAGCAAAAACCTTCACTTGATTGCATACCCCAAGGTCTACCAACAGAATTGCTGGGCTAATTAATGGTCACAACTTGGGAAGATCAGTTGTAAAATCTTCATGAACAAGTTTTAAATCCTCTCCAGTTTCAATATGGCGTGTGAGAATGCCAGGCACTGTATTGGCAGAGAAAAGTCTTGCCACCAAAGAAATGAAATGCTATCTTAATTTACCCCTCAGGGAAATTTATTTGTCAGGAAACACAGCTTTAACTTTCCCGTAATGTTCCTCGGGATATTTGGAGAGCTGCTCAAGCTGCGAGCTCTCATGACTTTGTGAAAGGATGCTTGTGAAGGAAAAAACACCCTGCTGTTTTCTTTCACTTCCATTCCCCCGAAAGCTGAAGAAGGGCCACGCTCAGGACAAAAGGCAGTCTTTGCTTTTAAATGAGGGGCCACCTCTCCCCAATGACATCTACCCATCCCATCAGATCTGGCAGGAGGCACATGTTGTGGGTCCCGTCAGCCAGGGAGTGTCGTCGTGCGGGACACTGGAAGAGGGGTTTTTCTGCTGTGGTACCTGCCCTGTGGAACATCATCCCCCCAGAGATCAGGTTGGCCTGACCCTGCTGGCTTTTCGCAAAGCCCTGAAGACCCAGTTTGCCAATGGGCATGGGGAGTCAGTAGTGTGGCAGAGCTGGTGCAGTGGCTGTGTTGATTGTTTTGATGAATGGGATTACCTCGGTTGTGAATTTTATGGATTTTAGGATGGTTTTTATATCCTTTTATATTGCTTTATTTTCCTATTTTCAGATTGTTGTATTGTGCTTTGTTATTGTTTTTATATTTGTTTTAGTTGTTTGTAAACTGCCCAGAGTCATAAATATGAGATGGGTGGCTATAGCAATATATATGAATGAATGAATGAATGAATGAATGAATGAATGAATGAATGAATGAATGCAAATAAAACTGTTTAAGGAAGGGGCTTATGGACTTGAGAAATGAGGCTGGGTTTCAAAGTTCTAGAGGTGGGGGCTGGGGGCATTAGAGAGTTGAAGGAAAAAGGAAGGAGAGCACTGGAAAGCAGAAAGCGGCAGGAACGAGTCTGGAAGAAGAAAAGCAAAAAGCCCAAAGTCATTGTGTGAGAGAGGAACCTACAGTTGGCAGTTGGCAGCATATAAATGTGGATATCTGTGTGCTGTGCAGGGTTGCTGAAAAACTCCATAGCAGAAGATGGGAGGACCAAAAGGTCTTGGCAGCTGGACAGGAGAGGAACTGAGTTGTAATAAATCCAGCCAAAGTTGGGAGAAGAAAAGGCAACAGCCCAGGTGGGTCGAGCCAGGGCAAGCCCAGGGGGGACAGTTCTCTGGAAGTCACATGGCAGCCGAAAATCTAATAGTGACAGACTGGGTCCTTGGAGAGGGAGGATTCTTTCAGTTAGTTTGCTCATATTACTGCAGGAGAACTCAGCCAGGATCATAGTCTCTGTGGTGCAAGGATCTCGTGTAGATATTAGTGAGAAAAGAGTTAATTAGCATCCATCTTTCCTCTTCTCTCCCCCAAGCTCAGCTTCTAAACACTTGGCCTAGCCTCAAGGGAACCTTCCATTCTTCTCTGGCCCAACCTTGCCCATCCCATCCACTGATAAATTCCAGCCAGCGTCACCAAAGAGATTGTGGTCCCAATACATCTAGAGCTGCTAACTAACCTTGGGAAAGACTGTTCTAGCTGTGACATATCTCCTTTTAGTCAACACCTACTTTCTGTTTTCTCTCCAAGCAATGTCTACGACCTGTTTCCTTTCCAAACATTTTGAATTTGCCATTTCCTGGGTTATCCCAGGGGAGCTATGAGATCATAGTTTCTCCTTGCAGAAAGTATGGCATTGCTTCCCCATCTTGACTTCTGGTCATTGATCAGTCCCTTCCATAAATTGCTCCTTAAGCTTCAAAAAAGTTGCTGTACGTCAACAGACAAGAGCGTCCTTCAGTTGCCTACAGGAGATATACCAACAGGAGTTTGATCAGGGAAAGGAAAGATGTAAACATAAATCCTTTCCAGTTTGTTAATGATCATGCCACAAATCAGTGATTTCCCTCTGTTTTCCAGATTTGATTCTATTTAACTCCAAATAGCAGTTACTTTATAAACAGAAAGATTATGTCAGGTTATTTTTAAAACAACAATGACAGCATGTTCCTTCACACACCCACACAAACATTCAGAGATGTAGATAAGAATCCTGTTAACTTCTCTTTCTAATTTCATGCACGTTATTTGCTTTATTGGGTACAGTATAGTCTAGCAGTTGGAAAATCTAGCTCATCAAAATTTTTATTCCAGGAGTATACAGAACATAGTGCTTAACAATGTCAGATGTACCATCTCGATTTCTACAAGAATATCTTCACTAGTGCATTCTTGACATCATCTTCATTTGATTAAGTAATTCATTTTTCAATTTATCATGGTTGAAAATGGCTTACATAAAAAGTGGGGGGGGGGGGAAGTTAAATTCACTCCTCCCTACTGCAGAGACAAGACAGTCCAATTTAGGAAGCACTTCTAGAGGTTTGAATAATATAGGTTCCTTATAAAGATCGAGATGTACTCAGGGATTCTTGCAATTTAAAAATCCCCGAAGTTCATCTACATCTTTTTAAAAGTAGTTACGAACAGATCATTGTAGAAGGCTTCATCTTTCAATATTACATATCAGGCTGTAAGAACGGGTGGAATACATTTTAACATTATTGGCAAGAGATTCAGCTTCATTCTATAAATGAATGTTATCCATTCTAGGGATAAAAAGATTATTTTATTTTTATTTATGAGTTAAGTCAGTAGTACCTAGAATTCTCACCGCACAACATTGCGATCAGTCTCTCTCTGTCTCTGTCTCTCTCTTTAGAATATCTACTGAGTAGCAAATAATTTTATATGTACTTTATAAATTATGGTTAGATAGCATACATTTTTAATTTCAGAATCTCAGAAAAACTTCGAGAGACAATAATATAAGAAATTCAGATACTTTATTTAAAATGCAAAATAAGATCTCCTTAAATACAATCATAAACATATTGTAAAACAGAGTAACGTCTAGTCTCTCCATTCAATACCCTTCTATGACCCAGAGTTTGGGCAGTGGCTTCTAGTTGCTAACCATCATCCTATGCCCTTTGGAGACGGAGAAGCCACTGGCCAATTCTGAGACACTGAAGGCTGATTCTGTGAATGGAGAAACTAAAGACTATGAAATTGGAACTTAATCAGAGAACTTAGGGTTGGGGGAGGCTCAGTATCTCTTAGCTCCTTCTCAAAAGGTCCTCCAGCAAAGTGAAAACCAGGGTCCAAATTATTTCAATATTGTCCTGTACCCAAAGATAGCTTTTATCACCACAGTATGTTAGACAATACTGGCTAGAAATATGCCAACGGAAGAGTTCAGGACAGCTGGAGATCATCAGGAAGAGAATCCTAATCGTCACATGACGATTTTACTGCTTCTCCTCATTCATATGTGGGAAGAAGCAAACATATAAATGGTTAGGCTGTTTGCCATCTACAACAGTTTTGTCTGCTCTGACAGGCATCAGTTTACAATTCCTGTGATTGAGATGTCTGGGAGTAAGCTCGGGACTTCTGAATGCAAAGGATTTTCAGTATTAAAAAATTAGACTCCTTCGAATCAACCTCCTCTCCTAATGACTAACAGACACGTAGTTTTCTAGGCAACAACACAGAAGAGATTTTCCACTGAGCCATTCTGGGACTTTTTTTCTAATTCCCAGTCTAATCTATGGCTCTGGCATTTCTTAGTGATCTTTGATGCTTTTACTTAAAAAAAAAAGAAGATACAATAAGACAAGGTTGCAAGGCCCTGCAATTAAAGCTTCTGCATTACTTTTATTTCCCAAAATATATCTGGGCCCCACATGGAACTATGGACAGGAAATAAAATGGGGACAAGCTTCAGTCCAGTGCATCGATAGGGAATTTGCCTGCCTCTCTGCCTGCCTAGGAATAAAAAAACCTTCAGAAGTGAGCGGAGACGCCTGGGGTGTCCTCAGGACGTGGTCAGAAACATCAAGGTGGCGGCTGTGATGGTGTGATTGAAGCTTTGCCTGTTTTTTATGTGCATTACATAAAAATGCACATAATAGGCACAACTTTGCACAGTTGCAGCCGCCACCTTGACTTTTTTGACTCCCCCTGCAGACAGCCCTGAGGATGGCAGGTATCCTGAGGGCTTTAGAGAGCTATGGCAAACTTCCTAACCAGTGTTTTATAACAGACCAAGAACCTCTTGAAGGCAGCTTTTGTGTAAGAACACCTAGAAGCTCATCTCAAATTTCCAGTGTTGGTCTGGAAACAATGGAGACCCCCCCCCCCCCCCCCGCAATCTGATCATTCCTTTTCTTGTTTTGTAGCAACTAATTACAACATTTAATGCCACTAGTCTTTGTATATATTTTTTAAAGAGACTGGTTTTTCACTGGATTTTTTTCTGAAATACCAGCAGCCAAGTTTTCTTTTGCTCAGTGCAAGAAATGCAGACACCCTCTGAAGAATGGTCCTTGTGAAGCAACTTAACAAAGGTACCTGTCAATGCCTTAGGCAGAGTGCGACAGCTTGTTCAACCGAGGACAACTTCATTTTCCCTGCAGTGGGTGACAGCAACATGCCAGGGTTTTTTCTAACGCTGTCTATCTTCCTACTGAACTGTGTCCTACCAGGGAGCAAGGATACCTCCATCTTACCTTCCAAGTTGCTCTCCTGCTTCAGTTATCGAAAGCTGAGAGTTACTTATCCAGAGCCTGTTTCATAGCGTTTGGTAGTGACAGAATTTTCAGCTAGTCTGGTCTTATGAATCTCTGCAAATTTCTTCAAGTGCCATGTAAGATTGAAAATTGGGCAGGGGGGAGAGAGAGAGAGAATCTAATCACAGTGCAAATTAGGTCAGGCCTGGCACCAATGATGTGAAGCAACAGCTTATTTCAAAGAAGTCTGATACGGTGACTGTATAATTAAGATTTCTTTTGGAAGTAATAAATGTTATTTGCCTAGTTGAGGGAGGTTGGATTTTTTTTTTCCTATGATGGAGAGCTATTGGCTTAGGACCAGGAATACTTGCTTATTGGAAATGATTGTGAAAAATGAGGTGGAATCCACCTGATCAACAAGAGGGCAACATTGGACTTACATACTATTTTTGCTCAAAATACAAAGAGCCATTTCCAAGGAGTATGTATGTCTCCACTTGGAATGCAGTAGAGATCCGAGTTCTGAGGAAGGAGGGAGCACATTCCAGGAGGGAAAAGGGAAGACAAGAGGCAACACAGTCCAGAGCAGGAGCGTGGGAAGAAGAGACTTAAGATAGCCGCTCCCTAGATTCTCTCAGAATATACCTATTAGGTTAGCATGGTAAAAATTAAACCTGGCAAGATTCTGTCTATATGGTGTAAGCAATAAAGAATTGAACTTGGCTAGATTGTTCCCCTGTTGTTCTTGGGCTGGGCCTGACAACTTCTAACTCCAAAGGTAACATCCCATGAGTTCTCGAACTTTTAGGGACAGAATTTTGGAATTGTGAGAACAATCTGTGGGTGCTGTTGCAGAGTGGCTATAGGGAGCAACCTAACCAATTCTGAACCATGGATTCATCTCAACGTTATGTTGCTATTCTCTTTCCCTTCCCAACACTCACTACTATCCCTGCTTCCCTCTGCTTTTTCTCAGACAGGTGGACACATTTTCCTATATAGCGCTAGGCAGTGGCTGCCCATTGCTTGATTCTCTAAAAAAAAGCTCAAGGAGCCTGTTTGGGGCCAAGATGGATTCTTTAAATAGAAACAAGGGCAGGAACAAATGGATCATACCAGAGACAGAGCTCTCCTACCTTAACTCCCACCAGCGACATCCTCTAGATCAGGTGGGCAGTCAGTTTCATGACACTTTTTACTTTAAATTGTAATAGCTTCAGGAAACCCAAAATATGGGCAACTTGTTCCTAAAAGACACCACTGCCCTTTCCCTTTGTATCCGCAGGCAGTTTTCCATCACTGGGTCCTCCTTGTTTACAGACCGTCTTGTCAAACCAGTCACACCTTTGTCAACCCTTTGATCCAAGTTTTTGATGGCTGACAGTCTGTCTAACAGGGGAAGGGTGAATCACACTTGATCTTTGTTACACACGCTGCTCCCAGGTTCGGCTTATGGTCACTCACTCACATACTCACAGCCTGTTGAGGCACGCGGATCTTGTCAGCCCCTCCTTGCTTTCTACCTGGTTTTCCAAATAGGTGTGGCTAGAGCAAACAAGACACACAGCCCTGGTCAAAAGCCGGGAAATAATTAGGGATACACACAAATCACTTCCAACCGAACACTGAGGCACAAGAGGTTCTTTGGAATACATGGAGACCCAGTGAATTTAAAGTAACAGCAAACTTTACTGGTTGCAAGGTACATTTGCTCTTTCTCATCCACACACACACTCATCCACACTTACCCACGTCCTTCCCAACTAGGCTGCCAGGCACTAGCTAGAGGGACAGAAGCAGCCAAGTCTAGATCCAAAGGCGACTCAGAGTGGGCGGGCTTTGGGACTCCTTTTATCCCCAAAAGCCCTTGCTGGGCTGATTTACAAGTTGATGGGATTGGGGTTGGGGTTTCCATGTGCTCAGGCCCAACTTCTTTTGTCTGGTTCAGGTCCTTTGTTTCCTTAACGACTTGCTTCTTTCTTATCTACCTCCCGGAAGGGATCTCATAGACAAGTTTCCTGGCTTTTGTCCTCTCAGCTTACGTGCCTGCTTCATCTTTAGGTTATGGCAGCTTCAGCCCAGTCTTACATCTTCTAGTTTTGATTCCTCGACCCTCTCACTCAACTTCTCTCTCTCTCCCTCTCCCTCTCCCCCCCCCCCCCCAATATAGACGTAAGATAACCATGACATATACTTATTTGCATTCCATGGTAGACATAAATCAGTACAGTAAGCAAAGCACATCCTCTTCCCCATCCTTGTCCCCTCCAATCCACCCCCAATCTTTCCATTCACAAGGCCTATTCAAAATGTAAGGGTCCCCTTAAAAACTGTGACTGTTTTATAGGCTTAGAGCTCTTGATGTCAGGCAGCAAGAAGAAAATGAGATTATTGGACTGGAAACAGCAGGCGTGTACTCTCAGAGCAGCTGCAAAAGAACATGGGCACCACTCTACATTCTGTTGTGTTAAATCACTTCCTCTGTATTTATCTTTGGGGACCTTGTTAAGAGGGCCAGTACTGCCTTCCAATCTGTTTCGGCATAAAATATATAATGCTGGCTATTACCCTTAAAGCTCTATAGGACTTGGATCCCAACTACTTGAGGGGAGACTTCTTTACAATTCCTCCACCCAGTGAGATCATCTGAGGAGGCTTGTCTTCAAATGATGCTAGTTTGTTTCTCATGACTGAGAGCTGTAGCCACCCCACTTCTTTGAAATACACTCCCTGCTGATAAGACCTTAAAAGCATGTCTTTTTAAACAGACTTTTTATTATTGATTAATTTCAGAGGAAATGGGCCTTTTCCTTTAGGTTTTTATGGAAAACCACTAAAGATTTGGGTAGGAAGCAGCATAATGCATTTACTTATTTTTATTTATTTATTTATATTTCAAATTTGGTCACTGCCCATCTCGCTAGGAAGTGACTCAACCTCAACTAGCCAAACTCTGCAAACATCTCACTTATGGAAGAATAGATAGCCTTGATGTAATAAGATCCAAAACATCCAAGAGCAATACATTTTGGTCCATTCAGAAGACCATACATCAGCTTTCCACACTTGGAAGAAGGAGCAGAACAATTTAATTTAACAGTAGAAGCAGAAGCCCCTTTTGTAAACTGGGATAAAGAAGATGATGTCAGGGCCCTTCTCCCTTTTCCTTCATTCCATGCCAACCAGCTAGGGGACAGCACCTACAAGCAGGAATGCTGGGCGCACTTTGAACCCTACAAATCTCTATCTTCCATCACCTGATTGCTATCACCGCTCCAGCATCCAGTGTTGGAGTCAGCTGTCTCTCTTTACCAAATGATAGGGCTCGGCCCTCAGCACTAGAATTACCTTGAGCAGCAAACCCTCACCTTTTGCTTGCTATAAACAGCGATATTTATTTTGAACTGTTGATCTTGGATCCTAGGGCAAATAACTATTTTTCTCTAGTTGATCTTTAAGTGAGGAACAAACACCTTCTGGAATTTAAAAACAGAGTGGAAAGATGGCATTGCACCATCACACTGCAAGTCCTGCCCCATGTCTACATGCCTGGTGACATCATATGCATGCCCAAAGGGGCGGAGCTTACAGCACAGCAGCACAATGCCACTTCCATCATTTTGACAAAAGCAAGACATTTTGGCAGCAGTTTAGATTTCTGTATCTCTTTACTGCCATCTAATGGTTGTCTGTGTTTTTGGAGCCCAGGGAAAAACAAAGCACTAGGTGTTTATAGGTGTGGGTGTTTAGTGGCATAATACGTTTGTCCATCATTTCCTCTGAAATTGTGGAAGAATGTGTTCGTTCGTTTGTTAGATTTATATCCCATCTTTTGTTCGGAAGCTCTGCAGGAGAAGCAATTACAACTTCAGTCACACTTTTGAAGCCACAGATTAGACCCCACTTACAGAGAGAGATCCCAATTCAAAATAAGGATGAATTTCCTGACCGTGAGATCTATTGAGCCATGGAACAGCCTGCCTCCTGGAGTCACGGGTGGCCCACCAGAAGAGGATTGAAGCCAAGGTTGGACAACCATTTGTTTAGGATGGTCTGAGGCCTCCTACCCTGAGACGGGGGTTGGCTGGAAAATCTCCACGTCAGAATCTCTCTAGGAGTCTATGATTCTATAATTCAATGAATCTCATGGTAGTATGTGTTCTATGTATGCAGAAGGTCTCAAGTTTAAACTCCAGTTAAAGACACAAGGTAGACAGTGATGGAAAGGACATCTGCGTGAGATTCTGGAGAACTGTTGCCAGATAGAAGGGACATACTTCTATATGACCAGCATAAGGCAGCTTTCTGGGCATCTTCCTTATAATAAGGCATTGAAGGCTATAGAGTAAAAGGAAGAAGATCTTACAATGCCTCCATCTCCTGAAAGAAACCATGGACTTCTCCTTGTCTGAAAATAAATTGTAACCATTGTTTCACACCATGAACCAAATTACTTTCCGTGTTTACACTAAAATTGACTTGAACCACCATTTTATCCTGAGACAGCAAAAGATTGTAGAGGATGTATGAAGCCCCCACTGCACGTCTCAGAGTGAAATGTATCTGTTGCATGAAAAAGTAGCTTCCAGAGATGGACTAAAACAAAATGAAGGAACAAATGAAGCTAGTAATTGGAACTAGATACAACAAAGATTGGCTAAAGCCAACTCCCATACATAAATCCCCATACTGGCTAGGGAATTCTGGGAGTTGAAGTCCACACATCTTAAAGCTGCCAAGACTGAGAAACACTGGGCTAAAGAATGCCTATAAACACCATTGTGCCATAGACTTCTACCTTGGCACTGTTGCCATCAGCCCACACATAGGTTTTTAAGACTTCTTTTAAATTAGAAAAACATAGCTATTAATGGGAGCTGGCTTGCTCCCCTTGCTGTGGCCCACCATAGGTATTCTTAGTCAAAGTTATGGCAGGCTACAGCCCAGTGCTTGTTTAAATATGCCATTCTGACAAAGGTAAGCTGGAGACATATGGGGCATTCAAGGTTGGTGGCAGGCTAAACAGGGTGGCAAGGTGACGTCTCACCAGTTTGCCTTCTGGTAATATTTTTGGAAACCTATGGGGCATCTTCTCAACATTCCCAATGTGCCAACCAGCCTTCTAGATTGCCTCATCCTGCAGTACATGATAACAAACTCTGGATCTTCATTGTGCGAGCAAACTTGGAAAGAAGTCAGTTTGAAAAGAACCAAGCTAGGAAAAGCACACCATCATTTACAAGCCATCAGGAAACATGCAGGGTCCCAGGTCAACTTTTATTATGAGAAGTGACCTTTTGCTTATGAAGCTAAACAATATCTTGGCAGAACTTCTGGTGACCTCTCATATTTACTTTAGACTTGCCAATTTCTTTGCCTGGGGTTTAGCAATGATTCTCCATTTTGACAACGAAATGTTGACTTTCTTTTCTTTGAAATCAAGCACAAATGGCTGCTGTTGCGTTAATGGAGTGTTTTGCTACTTGGCAGTCAAAGAGACCCCAGATGAAAATAATATTGCTGCAGCCAGAAAGGAAAGAGATGCACAGCAGTTCATTCCATTTGCTGATGCTACTGATCGCATCTAGAGCAACCCCCTGTAAAGTGTTTCTCTTTGCCGTTTTCCCCCTCCCAAGGCAAATCATTTAAATATCTTCTCCTTGATTGTAATGCTATCTCACAACTGCTGGAGGACAACAGTGCAGAGTATCTGCTACAAAAAGGTTGCACTTACAACTTTGCATCTCTTTTGAAAATTAGTGGCACATAGCAGGCCTGCAGCTTTTCCTGCTTTCACCCCAAAGAGTATTTCCAAAAGCAGAAACACGGGACCCATCTACTTTCCCCAACTGACACACGAGTAACTCATGAAATAAAATAATTCTCATCTGGCTTCTGGAACAGCTAATTTCAGAAAGTATAATCCTTACCTAGTATTTTAGAGGAGCATGATGATTTATTGCACAGCTTTATTCGACTCCCAGACCCCAATGATTGGCCTGTCTTGGAAACCTTGCCTCTATCTCCTTGGGCATTGGGCAAGAATTATATAAATCTATACTTTTATTCAAGTTTTCAATTTTTTAAATTTAGATTAATAATTCCCCCTTTTCTAGTTCCTGCATTTCTGACATGAGACGAGATCTCCTTGGGCAGCTGGTTTTCTAGTTCTGTGTTATTACCAGATTCTTTAAATTATCTGGATGGCAAAGGAGACCTACCCACCTTTGGAAACATTAAGCTACTCTTCAAGGTGGCTTCAACAAGTCTTCTTTAACTTAAAGAGAGGATCTGAAAGACTTTGTTGAGTTGACCTCAATTCTCTTTGGCTTTACCAATATATCCATATTGTGCTCCTGGCAACATCACAGGAGTAGTCTGCTCTATACATCTGAGTTTTTTTGTTTTGCTTCATAACCTTGGGGTTTCCCTGCTTAGTTTTTTAATCAGCCAAGGTTGCTAAGCACTGCCATCTCCTGTGACAAGCAGGTCTTGAAGATACTGCTAACGCCTTCCTATCCATGTCTTCTACAGTTTGAGCACACGATTTCCAACTATTAGGTAATACTACCCAACTTGGCTTCAATGACTTGTTCCCAAAGGCAGCACCTGAAATTATTCTTTGATTCTCCTGATTAAAGGCTCACCTTCAAGTCCCTGTAACTGCCCAGGAACCTGCCCCAGACATGTCCTCTTGATGTTACCTTTGTCTCATCTCCTCCCCACTTTAAAGGTACAGTGGTACCTCGGTTCACGAACTTAATTCATTCCGTGACTCTGGTCGCGAACCGAATTGATCGTGAACCGAATCAAATTTTCCCATAAGGTTCAATGTAAATACGGTTAATCCGTTCTGACCCCTACGAATTTGGTTGCCCACCGATTTTTGATTGCGTCCCGAATCAAATTTCCCTATAAGGTTCAGTGTAATTATGGTTAATCCGTTCTGAACCATATGTTGTTGTTTTTTAAACCGCAAAAATATGACACAAAGTACAGTACGAAGAGAGAGAAAGCTAACCTTGCTCGACGCGACTTCTGGTGTGGAGGACAGGAAGGTGGGTGGGGAGGCAGTTACTGCTTGGAGGGAGAGTTCCCCTCCCTACAGGAAGCCACGACCACGTGTCACGGGAGGGAAAATGGCTGCAGATCCTGTTCGTCACCCGATGCGGCGTTCGCGAATGGAGGCAAAATTTTGTGACCGGAGCTGTTCGTGAACCGAATTGTTCGTGAACAGAAGCGTTTGTGAACTGAGGTACCACTGTGCCTTGAAGTTATCTTTAGCTGTTTCCGTGTTCAAGCAGCATTTGCACTCTTTCCTCAATGCAACCTTTCCCATGGACAAAAACATGTTGCTAGTTCTCTCACCAGGGAGTGCATCACAGGTTTTCCACTGTTTCTGCTGGTGAGTGTTGCGTGACTGTACTTTTTACTGTTGTTATCACTGTGGGGGCCAGCAAACTGCCACTCCCTTGCAGCCCTAATCCAGGACAGAGCTCACTTGTTATCAGCTGCTCCTCCCACTTCATCCCATGCCCCTCCTCTGGATCAGTTAGCCAACTCACAGGTCATCCACACCAGCTTTAGACTGAAGCCAAGTAGGCACTGGCCAACAGCACCAATGCTTAGGGGCCACCAATGCCACCCTCCTTCCAGTTCATTCTAAAAATGCACATCTTTGCATTGGCAGGAGGCGGCACTCTATCAGTCAATGTGGTCTAGGGGTACCACTGGCACTGCAGGTCATAGGTACAAAGGAGGGGCAAAGGGTAAAGTTGGAGATTGCTGCCCAGCGCTCCTTGCCTATGACGAGTCAGTCACCCTATCTCTGAAGTGGGCGGAGGGAGGGAATCAGCCATGATCCTTTACCTGAATGTTAGATGTAAGTGGATATAGACAATACCTTCAGGTGATTAATGCATTGAGTCAGCAGCCACCATCTTGACTTGAAACTGCCGGCCTCACAGCTGGAATCCTTGGCCTCCTTTCATGACACTCTTGTTTCTTTCCCTTCCTTCCTTTTTATGACATCTTGCCAGACAAAAGGTGTCAGGAGAATTTGAAAGCTCCTTCTTTAGGGCCCTTTGGGTTGGTTGTAATACATATTTATAACTATAGAAGGAGAGCCAGTCTGGTGTAGTGGTTAAGGCCTCAGGCTAGAAACCAGGAGACTGTGAATTCTAGTCCCACTTTAGACACAAAACCAGGTGGGTGACTTTGGTCCAGTTATTCTCAGCCCTCGGAAGAAGAAGGCAGGGGCAAACCACTTCCGAAAATCTTGACAAGAAAACTGCAGGGACTAGTCCAGGAGTCAACGCTGACTTGAAGGCATCCAAAAAAAAAAAGTGGAACTGGCACATTTATCCAAATCTTCCCTAAGCAGCATCTGTCCACCACTGAGCGTGAGACAGGATTTCTGTAAAGGAAGAAGGAAAGCAGTTACCTGTCTATTTTCTCAGCTGCCTTCAAATGATTGGGCTGAGCCAAATTTGCAGATACGATTATTGTTTTTCAAATGAGCAACCTGTGAGGGAAAAAATTGAAATTTGCAGTTATTTCTACTCTATTCTTCTGCAGAAGTTCAGCTGGACTTTCTTCAGGACTCAGTTCTCTCCCCAGCAGTTTCACGTTTTTACAAGGGGCACTGCCAAAAGCTGGGGAAAAACAGAGTCTCGTGAAACTGGGGAAAAAGAGAGAACTGGGATTTGGCCGACACCATAAAAAGCTATGATCAGATTGACGCATCTAGAGTCAGATTGTAGCTATTTCAAGAATGAGAGCGCATGCTAAAAATGGCAACAGTAAAATATGGTTCAGATATTTAGCATATATGAACATATCTCCTAAAAGTGTTGGAAGTCCATGTTTGGAATGATCTTATGGATCAAGGCATCCCACACGGCATTTTAAGTCATGTTTATCACAAGGAGTATATGTACGTGTGGGTGGGTGGGTGTGTATTCATTCCTTTGCTTCTGTTGGAGATGGGAAATCAGTTGACTGGCCCATCTACCCTGCTTTTTTCTATCTCCCAAACTATACCAAAATCCCCCCCCCCCCAAGAGTCCCAAAATGTCAGCCCTTTCAGCTCCAGTGATACCACTATGACATTGTCATGCTTTTGTGACTCTTGGAATACACCCACACACCCACACACAAAAGAGCATTCCCTAATCAGAGCAAGTTTAGCTGCCTTTTGCTCATCTTCCACAGGAATTACAATATAGTTATACATGAAGCTATTTACAGTTATACATTGGCCCACAAACTAGTACACAATGCGTATCAAACTCAGTGTCAGCATCGATAAAGACAGCACCTTTTTCAACAAGGTAAACAAGATAGACTGGACATGGATGATCCTTTACAGAAGATAGCTATCATTCTGAAGGACCATCTGAAGGTCTTGTTGATAGCCTCTTCTGTCTGAAGGTCTGTCTCACTTAGAGAGATATGACATAAGAAAGAAGAGCAAAAGCCTTCAAGTTCTCTTCCAAAACTTGGCACCAGGACAGGTTAAGCCAGCACAAAGCTAAACCAAATCACGGTTCTGCCCACTGTGGTGAGATTAATCATATCATTCTGTAGGTGATAGGAACTACTTCAAAATTTACAAATCCACATTTTATGCCAACCTGCATCACCTTTTGGCAGCAGTGCCCTGTCAGGCACAGACTGTCTGAACAAAATTTATGAGGGCTTTTCTCTGTTTCCCCAAGTTTGGGGTCTTCTTGCTCAAGGAGGATCATTTTGTCCCTTCTCCCCCTTGGGTTTCATTCAGTTTCTTTGACCCTTTGAGGAAGGCTATTGGCCTAAAGAGGCTGCACCTTATAGCCTGGTCTTGCTCTAATTTATAGTCAAGCCTTCTTCTTTAATTAATATGGTACTCAAATCTCCTCTGCAAGTCCTCAAACGTTTTCTTCCTATGATAGATCTTTTTTTAATCTTATTCTCCCAGGGTTGAGAACTTTCACTTTTCTACCAGTCAGTAGCTTCCTGAGGGGTTCACACTTCAGAATCTCAAAGCAAGAGAGATGCTGATACCGTACAATGAAAGGCAGGACATTTGCGTGCATATGTATATATACACTAATAAGTGCAAAGCATCACCCCCATTCAGGAGAATTTCAATGAAATTCTCTACTCCTTTGAAAGAAATGTCAAAAGCAATCAACGTGTATGATAACTAGTCAGGGCAAAAATAGCACTTTTCTGCATGGCACTGCATGGCATTTCTTCTAGGCTGTTTCTTGGGGCAGGGGGTTGTTTCTGCTTTCCCAGTCTGGCCTGTGGCCCTGGGGTCTTTTGGTGGTCTTCCAGCCAAGTATTAACAGGATATGTCTCTGCTTAGCTTTTCAAGACCAGCCAGGCTCCACTACATGCTATGGTTCTCTTTATAATCTTCAGCACCACAGTAATAATAATCAGGGTTCCCATTTTTTTGCTAGAAGGTACACTGATGGTAAAAGCTGTATCAAGTTACAGGCCCAGCACATCATGAGAGTCACATGAATGACACCTGTCATCAGAATATGCTCACTTACTTGATGGAAGAACAAAACCATGTACCAGTAAATAACTATAGTTGCTATAAAATATGTATAGTATAGCAAACTGAAGGAGGAGAGGAGAACCACTGATTTGAGATGGTGTAATCCTGTCCCCAAAAGCACAATGGCAAAACAATTAAAAATGGAATGTCTGGACCAGGGTTTCTCAACCTTGGCAACTTGAAGATGTGTGGACTTCAACTCCCAGAATTCTCTAGTTAGCATGGCTGGCTGGGGAAATCTGGGAGTTGAAGTCCACATATCTTCACATTGCCAATGTTCAGAAACACTGGTCTGGACCGATGCAAATCCCATTCTGCAGAGCCAGAAACAGCCTTGGATCTTCACATTTTCTCAGCCAAAGCCACCTCACAGAATTGCTGTTAAGAATGAAATCGGATTAACTTTGTCTATACTCCCTTTTGATTATTATCTCATTATCCATTGTCTTCTACCTTTGATCTGGTTGGTGAAAGTTAGCTCATAGCTTGATCTCTTTATGGTCATGTTATATGGTGGCTGTCATTTTACTCTTGTTCATTTCTATGTTAGATCTCTCTATTTAAGGTCCATTTTGGTTTCACATGTGTTATATTCCTACATCCAGGGGATTATTATTTATTAATTTGCAGTCAAAGACCCATGCCCCCACCCCAAAGAGAGAAAGAATCAAATACACGTACAAGTGCTACAGTTAATAAGTATTCACTAAAAAAAAACCATGCAGGTACACGATGAAATAAAAGAAAATAAAATATCATTAAAGCAACCGAGTGCTTCCTGGCAGCAATTACAAGAGAATTATGTGGCTACTTTTCTGGAGATATTAGTGGACTGATCCTCCACTAGAAAATGTACTGACTCCTGTTCAGGCTGACCTAAACATTTAGAAAGGAGGGGAATTATTAGCTTGGAGCGCCAGCTATCGCCAAAAGGGCAGTGCAATAATACGTGAACTATTTCAGTAGCTTCATCCGGTTGGGACGTAAATGTTTCAGGACTGTGGGTGCCTCGAAGATAAGCCATCAAGCTTTACTAAAGGGAAGGCCCTCCACTGAGGAACAGATAGAATATTTTTTAAAAAAGATTTAGGTATAGAGAAAGGCCTGTAACAGAGACCTCTACTCTTACATCCAAAATACAGTCACCCAAAACCTTTTCTTTTGATTTTTATCACAAAACCCCTTTTGAAAAATGATGTTTTTTCAGAAGTATGCATTTCTCATGGTGTTTTATCCCAAAGCACTTTTTAAAAAAGTATTTCGGTGGGTTTCTTTTTTCAACCAGGAAATGCATCCCCAAACTGAGAGTCATACAAAAGCAGGATTCCCACCCTAATCTGGTTCTGCACATCAATATAGGAGATGCGGGTCAGGTTTGTTCCCGTCAGGTTTGGCAGCTGAAAGGATTTCCAAGTGTGTCTAATGGTTCATAATCCATGTTTACCAGGAACCCAATGATATTATCAACCGCTTCTGTTTTGACTGACATTTCCCCCCTCAGTAGGTAGAACATGGAACTCTTCCCAGCTCCTATCATCATCTTCATTGTCACCATCATCATCCTTGCCAACTGCTCTTTGTACATGGCACTTTACTAAGAATAGTAAAATTAACAGGATCTGGAATCCATAAAAATAATTTGTACTCTACTGGAAGAAGAAAGCAATTTGCTTATACCTGCTATATAATACTGATTTAATTGCTACCCATTTGAGAGCATTTTAAGGGCCAAATTTTCAGTGTAACAGCAGCTTTTCCATGGAACACCTCATGCTACAATCCTAACATTCTTGCCTAGATCTTTTCACTTTCAAAGCTCAAAATGTATATAAATTTGGAAACATAAATCTGCTGCGCATTATAATATATGATCTTTCCCACATATATATCCATTACGCCACTCTGGCTTCCTCTCTGAGCCAGTTACACACCATCAGAACCTGACCGAGCCATTTTAGTCTCACAAACAGTAACAATATTTTTTACAAATTTTCCGTCACATTGATATTTATTCCCCATCCTCTTCCTTTTGAGGCCCCAACCAAATTATATACATAAATGAGGCACAGCTGTGCAAGCAGCCAGGAGTGTGTAGGGAATGTTGGAGGTGGCCTCGTGCACAATTGAACAGACAAGTAAAATGTGGTTGAGTCAGCTTAGATGAAAATCAAAGGCTGCCTTTACCAAGCACATTAAACCACAGTTTCACTATGGCTGTTTAATCAGCCACTATTGCCTGGATCAATAAAATACACTACTGTAATCAGAGATGAAGGGGAGGTCACAGGGGGTCAATGATGAAAGTAGCATCATTCCATTGCAACACAACCTTTTCCCCTTTTATATGTGCATTGTGGTATTCCACATGTGAATGAAAGGATTGGAACATGCACTGTAACGCCACAATGCTGCTTTCATCATTTTGATTAAAACCTATGATCCTGCAGATGCCCATGACACTAAGCCATAAACCATAGCTTACAAACCACAAAAGCAGGTTTCCTACAACACAGTAAGCCCAAAGCAAACAAGTTACATTAGAGCTTTCCAGGGTCTTTGAACCTAGTCTTTGAGTTGGTTGGATAGCTATTATTTTCTGGGCGACAGGGGCCAAGGATACCGAGGGGATGAAGCCAAGCCACACATAAGAGCATGGCCAGAATTTTTTTTCTTTGGGCTTCTGCAGAATTTGGAGGATTTTCATTTTTTCTTCAAGCAGTTCAAAGCTATTTTAAGGCATCAGCTATGCTTTTCATTTCATTTCATTTATTCCCTGTCACAACATGTCAGGAAACGGTGGCACCAATTTTCAGCAGTAGTACCGGAATAGACTCTGAAAATAATGAGTTCAGGGGCTTCAAGTACCCCTGTATCTTAATTTACCCACTCCTGTCTTAGGAATTGTCTCTTCTGAGGGATGGAGATCTCCTGGTAAGCCTCCATGTTCTTAAGAACCTCCTCCTCAGGTTGCTTCTGATCTTCTGATAAGGAGTCCTTTAGGAGGCTATTACAAAGGGACCAAAAAACAATAGATTTATGTTCAGGGGTACAAATGAAAGGATTTAGGTTTTGCACCAGCCTACAAGCCTTTAGCAAAGTGGTTAATAATCCAAGGTCATAAATTGGCAGAGCCCCTTCCAGTTGAAGTCAAAGTCGTAGTATCAATCCAATCCAAGTTCAAGATTCAGAGCAGGGGCATCCACGGGGGCGGGTTGGTCAACAGCATCAAAATGGTGTGCAACTGAGAGGTTGAAACCCCACTCATTTTTAACATGCATTGCATGCATCACATATGGGGACAAGGCTTCAATTGCTCCAGTAACACCCACCATTTTGATGCAGTTGACATCCCTCCCCCCATGTGAACACCTCTGGTTTAAAGCATGGAGCACAAAGTGTTTGTTAGGCCCAAGCAAGGGATCAAATTTAATCTTGGATGAGAGAGCAGATCAGGTATGCACTACTGAAATCTGGCTGAACACAGAGTGGGAGGTTCCTCTCTCCAGGTTTTGAGTGTGGCATGAGCCACAACTCTCAGTTAGGGGCAGAGGTGTGGAAGTCATCATCTGGGAGTCCCTGGTGGCCTTAGGGGCACTGCTCCAAATATAACCAGATGTGAGGCCTTGTTTGTGAAATTGGGCCATAAAGATCAGTTGGGACTGCTAGTTTACCTATCTTCCTGCAGCGTAGCAGCTTCTCTGCCTGAGTTCCTTGACTCGGTGGCTAAGTCTGTGGAATGGTTGTGGGGGACTTTTACTTGATTTTTATGGGCCCAGAGTCAGAGAAAAGTTCCTGGCCTGGGAATTCATGGCCACCATGACAACCATGGACCTGCTTCAGCTTATTGAAGGCCCAACTCCCAGCAGAGGTCCAATGCTCAATCTGGTTTTTGTCTTGGAGCAGTGGTGACATGATGTGGGGTTGGGGGATGTTCACATCAATCCCTTGTCATGCACAAATCACTCCCTCCTAGCTCTGGAATTCTCTGTAACCACCTCCAGCTGCAAAGAGCAAGGGTCTATTTGATTTGCCTGACCCAGGCAACTGATGGACCCTGTAGGGCTTCAGAGGGAGTTTGGGGTTATTCCCAAGTGCACAGTTCAGCAAAGGCCTTGCTAAAGGCTTGAAATGGGCATGCAATGAGGGCCTTGGGTCAGATTGCAGCTGTGCAGACTCTCTGTGAACGTGGATCCTATAGAATTCCCTGGTTTACAAAGGAGCTCTAGGAGATGAAACGATGCAAGAGACACCTTGAGTATTGCTAAAGGAAGATAGAGTGAATCTGATCAGGCACAGATGAAAGCCTTTATTAGGTCTTACCTGTGGCAATAGGAGCACAAAGTGGTCTTACTTCTCTGCTTTTGATATGTCTATGCTATTCTATGCATCTGTCAGATGAAGTTGTTCAGATTCACTCTGAGTTCGATTCTGGCTGGACAGGTCCTATGGAAGTGACCAAAGCATATTAGTCCTGAGGAAGTGGACATGTCCTTGATGCTGTGAGTTCTGCCACCTGTGTTCCGGACCCATGCCCCTCCTGGCTGATTAAGGCCTCCCAGGAGATGGCATATGATTGGGTCCAGTAGTTAATCCCCCTTTGGTCTGCCCTTGCCTCATTAGCTTGGGCTGTGCAGCTGAGACTTCAGGAACAAAATCAAGAAGTGAGGACTGATTCTGCCTCACCAGTAGCACTGCAGTCCAGAACTTTAGCCTTCATGTCCAGCATCCCTTTCTCCACCAATGATTATTGGAGGGCATGCCAGAGAGATTCATGCTATCTGGGTCTTGTAATATTGAAGGCTTGAATACCACCATCTGGGCTGCCCAAATACAAAGGATCAGTAGATGGCAACAAACTGACAGACTTTTCTGCACCTCCTGGCTGCCATCTAGTGGTCATGTAGACCTTTGCAGCCTAGATATAATAGCGCTAGGGTTGAGTCACCTTCTGGTCAATGGGTCATTGAGGCCAGTAGCTCCTGCCGTATTTCTCTGAGGAACTCTCATGAGTAAAATCTGTGCTTTTCAACCTGGAAATGAGCACTTTCAATGGCGCTTACTACTGAGTTGACATAGCGAGCATTAAGTTCCTGCAGAAGCAACTCTGACTCTAAACCCTGTCATTAATAATAGAAATCCTGCATCTTAATCCAGGAGCAGCTTCCTCAACTAAATCAGAAAATCTCTTGCCAATTTCCTGGGATTCTGCATAGCTGTTGACGAAGGTTTCTAAATAGACAGGCATTTAAAAAATATTTCTGTTTCTGCGAATACTAAATTCATCCATCAAGACCGTCAAAGCAAAATTAAAGCAGAAATATGTGTAATAATCCATTGTGGGGTTTTCTTTTTCTTTGCTATTCATATATGTATGAAGAGGGTTTCTCTTCACAGAGCTGGGCTTTCAGAGGCACAGAAAATGATATATTATTTCACAGTTTGTTCTAAATGGCTATGAATCTCGGGGGGGACTGCTGTTCTACCCCCCCCCCCCCCCCAATATAAATGCTACAGCCATGAATGAGACTCAGGAAGATCCTCAACTCATAGCCACAAACGGTTGATCATAGGAAGTTATTAACGTTGCTTCTGCTCCTTGGCCGAACGTATTTGAAGACTCCAAGCTTATTCCTGAAACCAAGTCTGTAATAGATTTCCTGAGACCTGCCATCCATTTAGACTGCAAAGAATTGAATAAAGCCAAGCCATTAGTTGACAGCTAAAAGCTGGTAGAGGAAAATTCAGGACACAGATTGCTGCAATATTCAATTTACATTCCTTAAGAGCAACCCCTGGTGCCTCCTCTATCCTTTGAAAGGCAACAGAGAATAGAAAGCCCATTCACTGGTGGAGCAGGAGAGGAAGAAGACAAAGCAGAACTTGGGGCTTTTTAGTCTTCACTTGCCTTTCTGTACTATAGAAAGAAACTCCATTGACTTCAGTGGGAGTTCAAGTGCCTAAATTAGCCTTTTTCAACTTGGTATCCTCCCAAGGCTTACAACTCCCAGAATTCCCAGCCATGGAGACTGTAAATCATGGGACATCTAGTTCCTCACACACAGGACAGCAACAAGGTAGGGAAGTCTAGGATAGAAGAGTCTTACAAGATTGTGCAGGTGGTATACAGATTTAATAAATATATTATTTAATAAATAAGACTGCTGGCTTATTCACTGCTGCTCTTTGATTCAACAAGTAAAGTGGCTTATAATGTCTGGCCCAATTGCTGATATTTACTAGAGCCACTTCATGGCTTGGTGTGGTTTGTCAAGACAGCCAGTTCACAATGTCCCATTTACAGGCCTGCCCAGGAGGACCCGTTTGGATGAAATCCAAGGCGTGCCCAGGAGAACCCAGTATGGAACCCAATATGGATGAAATCCAAAACCAGTGCCCTTGCCCCAAAGTCACTACTGTAGTAGCTTCTGTACAGAAATCTGGATTTGAAGGGTAAAATGCGATTTGGAGGTTGTGTGGCTATGCACAAAGTACCACCCAGGAACACTGTAAAGCAGCTGTGTCCTTTTTAGCTGCCCTTCACAGTTGTTGCAAAATCCAGAAAAAGAGGTGCATGGATTTGTTGGCTATGCTGTATTGTCCCATCCATCCTTTCCTTCATGATGAAGAATAAAGGAGGGATCACCTTGTGTCCCACTTTCCATCTCTGTTCTGCTGCCCTTGTGTACATAAAACAGGTAAAGGCAGAACAACCAAATGGTATTTCCTTTAGGACAGGATTGTTTCCAATGACTCTGGAAAGTTCTGGGCCTTTTAATATAATTATATAGCTATACTGATAATGTAAATTCTTCCCTATGGTTCATGTCTCTCTCTTTCTCTATTTTTGCTTGCTTTCTGTCCTGTTTTTGATAATTAACTGATTTTGAAATGTCTTAATGTTTAATCAATAAATATCAAGCTAT
This sequence comes from Liasis olivaceus, assembly GCA_030867105.1. Taxonomy (NCBI): domain Eukaryota; kingdom Metazoa; phylum Chordata; class Lepidosauria; order Squamata; family Pythonidae; genus Liasis; species Liasis olivaceus. Next base: position 70,581,222 of record CM061355.1, read on the forward strand.
ATTTCTGCTAGCTGAACTGAGTGGCCTGTGTGCTTGCTCTGATTTGCATATAGGCCTTGTCTGGGGGTGTGCTGGGTGGAAACTAAGCTGGAAATTACTCACAGTGATTTTCCAACAGGATTAATGTGTTCCTGACTGATGTTACATGTATGCCCCCAGAAGTGGAGTTCTAAATATGCCAAATGACCATACCGTGATCTGCAAAGTGGGTGGGAGGAAACAGATTAGAAAGAGGAGGAGGAGGAGGAACCTAAGAAGAGGTTCATACATCAACATACAGCTATATATACATCATATATAGATGTATTTTAAAATCACAGGTCCTGACTGTAGAGGTACAGAGCTCTATGGCTATTCACAGAGCCTGTATTCATTCAACATGCTTAATACTAAGTCCAGGTTAACGAAACATGAAGCGCAATTCCTATGTTCACATAGCATGCTATATTGTGAATTAACATACTAGCTTGGTCCCCACAACAGGTTGAACTCAATCCTTCGACCTCATGTCAGCCAAGTCTAGCAATATTATGAACTTGCCTGTGAATGCCATTCCAGTGCTGGAATTCTCTACCTTCCATGTCCCTTATTGTTCTTCTCCTTCGTTCCCTTGCTGTCCAAGATAGAGTAGACAGAAATGGCCTTCTTAGTGGTAGAGTCCCAGCAACTTCTCATTTTCAAGAGGTCAGGAGGCTGTGGCTCATATATCTGCAGAGGAGCAGAAGGAGACCTTGTAGAGTCCAATCTGAAGAAAGAATATGGAGTTCTAGCAGGAACTTGGTTAGCTGATATTTAGGAGAGGGAAGAATATAAGAGAGAGAAGGAATAAAAAATGTCAGCCCTTCAGACAGATGATTAACTTGACTCCAGGGTCAGGCAACCTGTGACCATTCAGATGTTACAAGCCCTACAAGTCAGATGCTGGCTGAGTTGCTGGGAACTGGATTTCAACAACATCTCAGAGATGTGCTACGAAGAAAATAACTGCCCCATTGATATATTTTAGTGTTGTGTAGTTCCTTGCACATACATTTGGATGACTTTGGATGAAATACCTTTGTACAATAAATATCATTTCATCTTAGGTTTCAGATCTGGGTTTTCATTGTCACTCAATGCCTGACATCTAAACCAATCAGAAATTGTTTATCCTGAGGCTGTTCATATGTTAACTGTGAACACAACAGTAGCAATAACATGCAGGCCATTTGAACAAAGGAAGAATGTTATCCCAGTAATTTGCTACACTTCTGTGAATGCCAACCAAATCAGCAGGAGAACAACAAACCAAGATTGATAAAGCTTTTGCTTGACTGAACATTTGGAACTGAAGATGAAGATGAACTTGCCTGGTTGAATATTACCCCATGAGGGAAAGTACACAAGGAGACAGTTATTTCTCCTGAATCTGCATACAAGGGATATGGATTCAAGAGAGGTTCTCTTAAGGGCAGAAATTCAACAAAGGAATAATCTCATGATAATGCAAGACGTATTAAATTCCCCTTTTTACCCTAATACAGTTTCTTTCTTATTTCTTTTATTTCATTAAATGTATTATAGCCACCCGCTCCAGCAGTCTCTGAGTGGCTTATAAAAGTCTAATACTAAGTTAATTCAATTAAAAATATAGAGAAAGCAAAACAGACTGGATGAAAAACAGCCATTAAAACAGCATGACAGCCCTCACCCCAAACACACTAACCCCAGGCCTGGGACAAAACCAGGTTTTAAGAGCTTTTTTGAACCCAGGAAAATGGACACTATCTCTGGGGGGGATGCTAATAATAATTTAATAATTTACTCCCTTTTATTTATTTAGGTATGATGTATATATGTATCCAGGAATGGCATTTGGTTAATCCAGATTTAGGGTTGGTCTATTTGGTGAACCAGTCTGGTGTAGTGGTTAAGGCAATGGTCTATAAACTGGGAGGCCATGAGTTCTAGTCCAACCTTAGGCACAAAGCCAGCTGTGTGACCCGGGGCCAGTCCCTCTCTCTCAGTCCTAGGAAGGAGGCAATGGCAAAACACTTCCAAAATCTTGCCAAGAAAACCGCAAGGACTTGTCCAGGCAGTCGCCAGGAGTCAAGACTGACTCAAAGGCACAAAAAATAAAATAAATAAAATAAAACAAAATTGTGTGAACCAAGCCACAAAGCCACTACTGAAACAGCACACTTTCTAAAGGCTGAGCGTGCTTCAGAAAACATGTGGAAGAAGCACTTTGGACCTCACATGAGCAGAGTCACTCTTTGCTATTCATCAAAGTAGCTGGATTTTTCTTCAGGCTTTCATACCTGCATGAAAAGAAGTTGCCTCTGCTTTAAGGAAGCCACTCTTTAAAGTGAGTGTGACTGTTAAAGAGCCAATGGAAGTTGCTGTAGCGCATTGCACCACTCACTCAACATTGGAAGAAGCTTCTGGGCAGCTCAACACATTAATCGAAGCCTCTGCCTGTTGCCTGAAGAGACAGAGGAGGTGGTTGGAGTGACTCAGAAGCCCCAGGAAAGTAAATCAGGTACTGCTATGGCTCTGTGGGGCAAATAGCACTTTTAGATCCCAAGCATTTATCAAGACTGATATCAGCTGCTTCACACAGGCTCACTCTTCATCTGTTTCTACCTGAAATGATGTTCTCAGGGAACCCTGGCCAGCAGAGATCAACAGGATCCACTGCATTCTTCAGAATGACAAAAGCAGCACTGGGCAGTTACAACAGAAGCTCCACCACGGCTGCAGTGTCATGGCACACATACAGAAGGGTTGGAACTTGTATCATCAATTACCCTCCCTTGGCCCCCTATGGATGCCCCTAACCTGGGATAAGGGATCTTTCATAGACCCCCTTCTCCATTTGTGATTTTCCTCAATGCCCCCAGAAATAGCAGCCACCCACAATAGAGAGAAATTCAAGAGCATTCCTTCAGCCTTCCTCAATCTAGCAGCATCCAGGTTTGTTTCAACAGCAATTCCCAGAATTCCTCAACACCTGTGCCAACTAGTAACAGTCACTATGTAGGACAGACAGGCAGAAGAGTAACAGAGCACATCCATGAGTGCCAACAGTAGTCAGAAGACATGACAAAAACTCCTTAATGTTACAATACATGGACAGACTCAACCACAGTTTCAACTGAGATCCTATTAGCATCTTAGACCAAGCCAAATCCAAAAATACTAGGGAATTCCTGGAAGCTTGGCATTCAGACAAATCAGCCATCAATAGACACATAGAGATAGTTCACATTTACACACCATTCAAAAGAGACAATAAAAAAGAAGGAAATAAAAAAACCAGAACACATCCTCTCCAGCAGCCAACATTCAGATAAGCAGGGATTAACACCAGACAAATAATCAGACAGAAAACAATACCCTAATCAAGGAACTGCCAAGGAGAAAACCACACCCCCACCAACACTGGTAGGACAAGCTATTGTATGGCAGGCAGCAAACCCCACATTCACTCACACTGATGATGTTACCAGTTGGGTAATGAAGTGTCTGCAAGCCAACACCCAAGCTGAGAGAGCACCAAGGACTCCACAAATAGCAATTAGAAGATGCTAAGTTGGGGAAAGCTGCACTGCTTGACAGCTAAACCTTGGCTGCCTTTTTAATTCCCCCAGATTAATGCTTCTTGGGAACAATCTGGCAAATTGTATCATATATCCAAAGCACTAGCCTAAAGTTTATTACCGGCAGTTCCAGATCCCATATGTGCTCTCGACCCTTTCCATAAATCTGGAACCCAAGCTGGAGATAACTTTTCTTTTGCCAAATGCACACAAGGCAGCAACAGAGATGGATTCTTGAAGCCAAATGACTCTACACATAAGTGTCTCTACTTGACAGTTTACCATTCACATAATGGAAGATAAGGTCCTATTCATTCAAGCTGCAAATTGTTAACCAGGAGTCTGCCATTTTCAGAACTCAGAGGCAATTTCTTCTACCTGCTTCTGAAAAGAGTCCCATAAAAATATGCTTTGCTATGAATCATCAGCACAGGGGTTCCCTTGAAGGGGCATCTCCCTAAGCAAAAAAAACCCAAAAACAAAAAACCCTAAGTATATCCTACTTTCATCTGGAGAGAAAAATTATCATAGAAAAAAACTTTTGTGCTGGGCAGAGAAATTCTTTTTTTGCAGAGTTTGTAAACTGTGGTTTGTGGTCTGGAGAACATGGATGTGGTGTGCTTAAGGCAAACCATAACCTAGTGGAGTAGGTTTCTCATTTAAAGAAGGAGAATAAGATACAATGCTTGCTTTATATTTAGGGAATATAAAATCCAAGGTAGATGAATCTGGTGATTCTTGATTTATTCTTAATTTGATTTTATAGGAGAAGGAGCTTCTAATCAGTCCTGTACAAACACATTTTTCTAAAGAGTCTTCTGGAATAAGGTGGACATAATAAATCTAAATAATAATAATACACCATCAAACAACAACATCTGCCTGTCCCAGGTCCTTGGGAAGGACTCAATAGTTGGATAAAATGCCAAATCTAATCTAAACATCTGGCTGACAGTGCAGCCAATGATAACAATAAAGCAAGTATCACCCATCTGTCCAAGTTCTAGGATGTGCTGACGTATCTGATAATCTGTGACCTGCCACCCTGAGAGGCAATTCTTCAGAGGCTGAATGTTGTTTTGTAACATTGAGTATCTATTTGGGTTTCATGGTGGCAGTCTTATATGCAAATACCTAGACTACTAACCTCAACAGAACTTGCTTCTAAATAAAGGACTAGGACTGACTGTATGTGTTTTAGATGCAGAAGCATGCCATCTGAGTCTCGGAAAATTACTGTGATTTCCAGGTTAGTTTTCACCCATCACATGCCCAGTCACTCCATAGATCCAGACCAAAGCAAGCACATCTGCCATTCACTTCATCTAGCAAAAATATAGCTTGATATTTATTTATTAAACTTCAAAAACGTTCAGAAGCAGTTCACTAGCAAAACCAGGACAAAAGTTGGGTAGAAACAGGGAGAGAGAGACATGAATCATAGGCAGGAGAGAAAAGAGGATTTAATAACAACAATCTACATTCTCAATATCTGTATATTAAACGGCACAGAACTTTTCAGAGCCTCTGCAAACGACACTGTGGATAATTAGCAAGGACAGGCCAAAACGAAGAGACCTTTGGTTTTTCCAGCTTTAAACTTTTTCTGTACACAGCAGTAGCAGAATAGTGATGGAAAGTAGGACACCCAGTGATCCCTTCTCTTTTCTGTATCATGAAAGAAACAATTTGGTGGATGGGGATAATGTATCCAATACCGAAGGTCCTTGGGACATATGTGACCTTTGAAGGGTATGACCCCCAGCGTGGTGACCAGATTGCAGTGTTCAATGCCACAAATGGTGACAGCTTTCCTGACTAGAGAGAACCCAGGTGAATTGATGAAAAAGTTTAAATATACATACATGAAATTAAATTTAGGGTTTCCTCTTGCTCACCCACTTCTTTTTGGAAGTGAGCATAAGATTCAAAAAAGACGTGCTCAGAAAATGTGGCTTATCCCTGCTCTGAAGCTGCTCGCCGCCAATGCAAATCGGGCAGACTCACTTCCTCTGAAATCAAGAGACTTCAACGTGACTACAATGAGTTGCAGCTGTTATGTTCATATGGCTCTCGCTGAAAATAAAAAAAAAAAAATCCAACATCTGGTTTATGCATGCATATTCATCATTTGCAAGAACAGATGACTCAACCATCACAGAGTGACCAGCAGAACTAGAAATCTGATCTTGCCGCCAACATGTTTCTCATGTGAAACGCCCCAGTTCATATATACAGTTGTTCACATGTGAGTTTAGCATGAAGAGCAATCAAATGATTTTAACAAGGGGGTTTCCAGAGGGATAGCCACGTTAGTCTGTTGCGGTCAAAGCAGCAATGAGTTTTCTGCCACAAATAAGCAGAGAGCTGCAACGTATGTATTCGTTTTCAAGGCACTGTAAGAAATTAACTAGCAGTCAGGCATCTCTAAATTTGCTCTAATTTGGATGATGGTCTGCAATATGGTAGAATAAATCAACATGTTAAAATATATTCTACAGAATAAGGGGAAGGTATACTAGTCAAAGTGGGGGGTTTTTCCAAAGAATTTTATTCAGTTTCAGTAAGAAGTAAAATATTTAAAAAATCAGAAAGGAAAAAAAGAAAAATAACCAAGCAGAAAAAATACAGAGAAGAAAAAGCAACTTCTGACTTTCTTTGGTATAGGTATAGATATAAAATACATTCACCTCTTACCCTACTATTTAAAAGGATTACACATTAGATTTATCTCTTATTCTAATATTTTTTTAAAAAATTACAAATTACAAATGAGTTTATATCAACAAAAAGTATTTAAAAAATCAGTACAAAGTATTTCTATAGTTATAGAAGAAATCAATCATCAAATCCCAAGATCAAATTTTCATATATTTTTTTTTGAGTCTCAAGTAAAAAGCCCAAAAGTGGTTTCCAAACAAAGCCCAACACTGTCTTTTCTTTAATCAAAATAGTCAGTTTCACCATCTCCACCATTCCATTGTTGCAACACCCTACCATATGTGATTATGCAATCAATCCAACCAAAATATGAACTGGCCCCATGACATGATGTGACATGATATGGAGCTCCAAAATAAATTCCTAGCTAAAAAAAAAAAAGCAGCGCTTTCTCTGTGTTGGCCCCTTCTTATGTTCATAGCTGTGGCCTTCCTGGACTACATTTTTTTAATGTAATTTTTTAAGAAAACTCTAGTAAAGACCTTTCTATTCCATTAGACCTTTGGGCTGGCATAAAACTTTACCATTGCTGAGTTTAAGTTTTAGACTAGGTTCAAACTTTGTGCTATGCCATGTTTTCTTTAATAATGGTTTGGTTAACCAAGCATAATTTGTTACTACGCACACAGCCATACATGATGATTTGCAAACCAGATTGGCTAAGCTAAAACCAACCAAGTCAGGTTATGTTGTAATTTGTTTAAGTGTATTGCTCTATAGCAGTGTTTCTCAACCTTGGTAGCTTGAAGATGTGTTGACTTCAGCTCCCAGAATTCCCCAGCCAGCATGGCTGGCTGGGGAATTCTGGGAGCTGAAGTCCACATATCTTCAAGCTACCAAGGTTGAGAAACACTGCTCCGTAGGAATGTTATATGATTTCCGTACTAAACTCTCTTGGAACCTTAAGGAGGCCATAAATTTAATAAGTAAATAATTATAAGGAATTTTGTTTTTGTTTTTTTAACCAAAGTCACACATTTCCTTTCATATACATAGCAAGCTCTGTAGTACCCAAAGATATCTTCCTAAATCTGTATGCAGAAACGTTATTCTCCCCGAAGGCAATCTCCAGTTAGGGTTGGGAATTCACTATTTGAAGCAAGCCTATTTGAAAATCCCCAAAAAAGTATTAAAAGGAGGGGAAATCATGTGTAGTGTTTTCTCAGCTGTAAAGTTCTCATCCAAAAAACTCTGAGTGTTGTAATATGCTCTTTAAGTGAATTGACTAAATTGGATTTTAAATACAGACTCTGTTTCTTTGAAGCTTCATCTAGTTATTTAGAGGCACAGCTGAAAGCAGTAGCAAGAAACAGGATCCAGCACTAAGTGGGTTTGATGTGGGAGGGGAACCTGAAGGAAAGCTTTGTGTATTTGCAAGGAGGAAATCACAAAGTTTTGCAATTTGAAAGCAGACACACAAGAATTTTTTCAAAGTTTCCTGAGACCCATTATAATCAGAGTTGGTGAGAGACAGATAGACAGACAGAGAGAGGGACAGACAGACAGACAGTCTCCGGGGGGTTAAAGATTACCCTTAGTTAAGAATGGAGCCTAGTGTAGCAAAATTCAAGTTAAATACACAATGATTTGAGTTAAGTACGCAACAGTTCAAGGTCATTACTCAATACTACTTATATAGTATTGTACAATACTGTTCTAGCTTACATACAAATTTGACTTAAGGACAGACCTTGGGAATGGAACTCGTCCTTAAACCTGGGGACTACCTATAATTAAATGCCAGTCAAAACTAGAGGTACAAGAGAACTTTGTTTAGGTCCACTTTGAATGCTCCTCCCCCTGACCAACTATAGGCATTCTGGCCTTCCCTTTACTCTGTTACAGCCATAGGTGAACGCCACGCCAACGAATGATCTCTTGTTTAGCTATAAAAAACAGAGAGTGCATCAGTGTAAGGTCTGCACCTCCAAGTTGGTGGGATGCAAATATATTGGCTTGTGAGGTAGTTCCTCCAATCTGGACTTGGGCAGCATTTTGGACATATTGACCCAAAATGTGTTGGCATTGATCAATACAATTCTTACTGCCAAGATGGAATGCTATAGGTGGTATAGCCACAGCTAAGGCTGATAACCTAGTTAATACTTTCCTTATCTTACTAAATAGTGTTGTTATTATTTAAATTTATTTAAATGTATTGGCCTCCCAAATCCAGTGGACTCTGAAAGCCTCAATTGACCAAAGCCGTGAAGGGCAGTGGAGGTCAATATTAAATGTAAAGAATATGAATTAATGAATAGGAAGGAAGGAAGGAAGGAAGGAAGGAAGGAAGGAAGGAAGGAAGGCCTATGAAAGTATCTAATAAATCTGAATGAAGGTGATCTGATCTCATGGAGAGGAGTTGATGAACACATGCATGAAAGTGAAAGCATAGGCTTAATTAGGAAGGAAAAGGCCAAAATGTATGCCAGAAAGTATGAATCAGGGTCATCCCGGTTGCTGTGGCAGTGTAGAAAAGCAGAAATCCGTAGCTTGGGGATAGCTGCATGTTAGACTCCGGTGAATGGTGATATTGGAAGAACTAGATGTGAGTTTTGGGAAAATGTGCATTCATGTGATTGGCCCATGAATGTTTTCATCAGCCCCTGTGAGATACAGAATGCTGGGCTGGACAAGCTGCTGGCCTGATTAAATGGAGCTCTTTGTTCTGGGTAAGAATGGGATGCTGGAATACCCAAATGCCACATCAGGCCATTGGCCCACTTAGCTCAGTGTTATTCAAACTCAGCAACTTTAAGATGTGTGGACTTCAACTCCAAGAATTCTGGGAGTTGGTCCACACATCTCAGAGTTGACAAGCTTGAAAAACACTGATTTAGCGTATGTTCTGCCTGGATGGGTCAGCATTATAATTCCATGGTTTCAGGCAAAAGCCTTCTCACAACCCTAAGGGCTGCCTGGGGGACCTTTTGCACTGTAGCTGATGGAGGAAACCCATGTGACTACTCCCCCCATGCCGCTTTTCTTATTAGCCACCCAGCTACTACCCACGGTTTCCACATTTACAGTGAACGTGCACAAGACTGGACATGCACATTGGACCTTGAATGAAAAACACCTTAATTCATGCAATTCCATTTCAGATTGCTATTTTGCCCTTGTGGAGAATAGATAGATAGATAGATAGATAGATAGATAGATAGATAGATAGATAGACAGACAGACAGACAGACAGACAGACAGACAGACAGACAGACTTCATTAAAGGTTCATTCATTAGTTTTCTCATTGGGATGGATTTGCAATTAAGGTTTTTGTTTAATTTTCCTAAAAGACCATTCCTGTGTATACAGTTTTAGTACAATTCCATTTCTAAATGCAATTGGTTCTCCACCCCTGGGGATATTAACAGTAGTCCCACATACTGATACATTCAAATGCAAAGTCTCCATGATTTAGAATTAGCACTGTAAAAAAAAGCTGGAAAATAAAAATTAAGTGTTATGATTTGGCAGGAACTTCTTCTGGGCTCAGAAGCTAAATATGGTTAGGTTTAATTAGTATTTGGATGGAAGATCACCAGTGAATTCCAGGGTAATTCACTAGATTGGGAAGAATTAAACATCTCAGAAGAACACAGTGACAATCCACATCCATACTCTTGCCAAGAAAACTTCACTTAGGTGTCCAGGCAAGTACCAGGAGATGAGCTTCACTTGACAACTTCTTACCTTTTACAGATGTAGAATCAAGCACATGGGTCCAAGTACATTTTCCACTTTCTCCACCAACAAAAGATCAAAATATGAATCTCCATGCAATAAATGAATTCCACTAACCTTGTAAAGATATAACAAATGGGCCTCTTTTTCTATAGTGGCCTGCGATGAGACAATGAATCAGGGAAGATAAAATGTAACAGCTTCACAAAGAAAGGTTTTCAACCATGGGCTGAAAGGACAAGGGTATTGTGTAACACTTCACCCAACAATTTTGCTCCTCTTCCCAACTTCTAGCAAATTGCCTTGCAAAAACATTATGATAGTAAATATATATAAATCACAATGGCCACGGTACAGATCTGTCACACTTTATTTTTATTTATTCATTTGTTTTGTTCATTTATATACTGCAGGCTCCCAACCCACAGGATGGCCTGCAGGGGCTAGGCTGACAATCAAACAATAATAAGCATAAAAGCCAAGTAAAACTCATTCGAAGTAAACTACAACCATATAAAAGTAGCAGAATCATAAACAAAAGAACAAAACTATTACACCAAAACAAAAAAGCAATGAAACATGCAGTTAAAAATACAGTTAACATGCATGACGTTAGGCAATAAGAAAGCAAGGCTCCTACAGAGGCAAGCCAATAAATAAAAATACGTTCTGAGATTTTTCTTAAAACATAATAAAGAAGCTCACTGAAATGTTTGAGGGAGGAAATTCCAGAGTATTGATACCACCAGCAAAAAGGCCTCAGCAGTAGCTGCTTCCAGGTGTCTTTGCAGGTCAGCACCCATAGGAGGCCCTTATCTTCAGACCTAACTCCAGGCTAACCACTTATGGAGAATGCCATTCCTTCATGTTGGAGGATCTTGATCTATGGAAAGATACAGATGTGATAACAAACACCTTCAGCAACTAGAAGCCAGTGCAACGTAGCCAACAGAGGAATTAGGTGTTGCTGCTGAAATGCCTCCCATCTGGATGGCTGCCACGTTTTCAATTCATTACAGTTTTATGTCTCCTTCAAGGACATCCCCACCTGCAGCCTGTTGTAAAAATCTAATTTGGATGTAACCAGTACGTGGGTTACAGCAGCCAGCTCAGCTTTCATCAAAAGGGATGCATTTGGTAATGAGCAATCCTGGCCATCAATTAATTTGATCACTTAGGGGAAGAATACCCCTTTCTGAGAGAGGATGGGTTCCCTCACATTGATTGACAGAGCCTCTGACCATCAAACCCTGAGACTTGTCTAAATTCAATTTCAGTCTGTTACATCTCATCCAAGCCACAATCCAGTCCAAGGAATCAGTCAGAGAGTTCAGCACACCTGATAAAGAGTCACTTGATTGTGAGATGGGTGGCTGTATAAATAAAATAAAATAAAAAAAAAAGGAAAGAGACCTATCACCTGCATGGAGGTAGCACACAACCCCAGATGATTGTACCCAATGGCCTATTTAAGATGGTAAATAGCATAGGGTATAAACATAGAATGGAGCAAAAACTGCCCAATACTACAGTACTTTCTGAAATTTGTTCTTTCATACAACTCCTGAAGGCAATCTAGAAGGATACCATAACTGATGGTAGGCCACTCAAATATCCAAGTTATTGTGGTATACTCTGCCTCTTCTTAGAGACTGAAGGACCTGATTCAACAACCTGTCAGCCTCAGGAGCTGGCAGGCAATCTAACTTGAAACAGACAAGGCAGACAATAAGCAGAAGCAGGTGAGGGCAGCCTCAGATGATGAGATGCCAGGTCCTGGCAGAGTGCCTAGCCCCAGATGCACCCTACAAGTTCAAAGAAAAGCAACTTGCTCAGGAAGCAAGGATGACAACACCCTTAACTGAACCACACCCAGACCTTGGGTCACTTAGGAACAGCCTCAAGAACTTTACTTTCCATTGGAAACAATTTCACAACATCAGACCTGCATTCCTGGATCCTGCTGTTGGACTCCAGGCTTTATGACTTGGACTGGTGTGGAACTAATATTTGAAATCTAGATCAACAAACCACTTGTTTCTCTGCTGCTGCCTCGCCCCATTTTCCTAGGCCTATGCACCATTGGTTGCCCATCTTCTAGCCCTACGTCTTGTATCTTATTGAAGTCTGGACTGGACTCTTGAGACTTCTGACTGTGGACCCCTGAACTTTTGGCTTCAACCTCTATTGGCATTACCAGCATTGCCCCCTGACTATCAGGCAAAATCTTGCTTTCCCTGTATTTCTCCTGTAATTTGTATGCCTTTGCTCAGCCAAGCACTCTGTCTGCTGTTTTAGTTTCAATTACAATGCCATCATCATTCCGAGTGCAACATGCTGCTGTGAGATTGTTTAGTTTAGAGCAGGGCAGAGGTGTATGAGCAAGGGCAAGTTGCTCCTATAGAACTCCCTTAACAAATCATCCAGCAGAGCAACCAAACCATCTCTTGCTGTAGCCTGGCCTGAGACAGCCTTGGAATGGATTTAGAACATCAGTCTCCTCCAGAATGAGGGATCTAAGTTTGATTTCTATTAGATCTAATAGACATATGATGCCTGGGACTCTTCCAAGCACACTGCCCACATCTTCAAGGAGGACAGATTGAAACTGATCCAATGACATTGGACAAGCTGATGCCCCACCTTTCTCCCTCTCACCATTGCTAAAAGCACCATCAGTCTGACAATAGATACAAGTCATTTTATTTGCAAACAAACAATCGAGAACATGGCACAGGTGGGAATTCCAATAGGTCTCCAAAGTCTTGACAGAAATTTTGCACATCCATAAACTTACTCACTAGCACATTCTGGAATTCCACCAGACTGAGAAGATGCTAAAGACTTAATTTAATTTAATTTAATTTAATTTAATTTAATTTAATTTAATTTAATTGGCTTCACTAGTTTAGGTAGTCATTACTAGTCAGCATGGCTATATGCTATCATCCAAGATCCATGGCTACATGTTTTTGAATAGCAGTTTAATAGGAATACCAACAAGTGTGCTTTTGTACTTCTACCCTGGTGTGAATTTCTCATAGACATCTGGTTGGCAACTGCAGAGGCAAAATGTTGAACTAGCAACTCTCCCTAAGTAAATCTGATATTTGCCCAGTCTTCTTCTAGGATTCTGGAAGAATCCTTTTAACCAAGCTCTCACCCCTATGGAAAATCACAAAATAGAGTAAAGGATATAAAATGTAGCCCCATATTGATTGATTGATTGATTGATTGATTGATTGATTTGATTTGTCCCCGCCCATCTCCCCTACAACGTGGGACTCTGGGCGGCTTACAACCACTAAAATCAAAATACATAATTAAATTATAAAAGGTTTAAAAGTTATAAAAGTTATAAAAACTAAAAATTTACAAAAATAAGATAGAGATAAAAAGCTAAAAACTCCAAGAGGCCAATAGGGCCCCACCAGGCCGCTAAGGGGCCAGCCAACCCCATTTCTGATATCCACCCTCCCCGCCCCAGGCCAGATGGCAGAGCCAGGTCTTCAAATCCCTGCGAAAGGCCTGGAGTGAGGGGGCCTGTCTCACCCCCGGGGGCAAGATGTTCCAAAGGGCAGGGGCTACAGCAGAGAAGGCCCACCTTCTGGACCCCACTAGTCGAAGTTCTTTTACCGCAGGGATCCGGAGCATGCCCTCTCTGTGAGATCGGGTGGGACAGGTTGAAATCGTGGGGGCGAGGCGGTCCTTCAGGTAACCTGGCCCCATGCCATGTAGGGCTTTAAAGGTAATAACCAACACCTTGAATTGGACCCGGAAGCAAACCGGTACCCAATGCAGCTCACGGAGCAAAGGTGTTATATGGGTCCTTCTTCGGGCCCCAAAAATTGCTCGCGCGGCCGCATTCTGGACCAGCTGAAGCTTCCGGATACTCTTCAAGGGTAGCCCCATGTAGAGCGCATTGCAGTAGTCTATCTGGGAGATAACAAGGGCATGAGTGACTGTACGCAGGGCATCCTGATCCAGGAAAGGGCGTAACTGGTGCACAACCCAAAGCTGTGCAAAAGCCCTCCTGGCCACGGCTGCCATGTGCTCTTCGAGCAGGAGCCGTGAGTCCAGGAGGACCCCCAAATTACGCACTGGGTCTGTCCGGGGCAGTGCCACCCCATCCAGAACCAATGATGACAACGTCCCGGATACAGAGGAGCCATTAACCCACAGCCACTCCGTCTTGCCAGGGTTCAGCCGGAGCCTGTTGTTCCCCATCCAGACCCTCACAGCCTCCAGGCACCGTGAAAGGGTGGTCACGGCATCACTTACCTCACCAGGGATGGAGATATATAGTTGAGTATCATCAGCATACTAATGATACGTCATCCTATGATGGCAGATGATCTTGCCCAGCGGTTTCATATAGATGTTGAAAAGGAGCGGAGAGAGAACCGAACCCTGCGGCACCCCACAATGGAGGGGCCGAGGATGGGACCTCTCGCTCCCTATCACCACCGATTGGGATCGGCCCCGGAGAAAGGAGTGTGCCGCCCACCCCATATCCCTGAGCCGTCCCAATAGGATACCGTGGTCGACGGTATCGAATGCCGCCGAGAGATCAAGGAAAGCAAGGATGGTCGCCCTTCCACCATCCCGCTCCCGCCAGAGATCATCCATAAGTGCGACCAATGCCGTTTCTGTTCCATAGCCGGGCCTTAAACCTGACTGATAGGGGTCCAGATAATCCGTTTCCTCCAGGACCCTTTGGAGCTGCGAAGCCACCACTTTCTCAACCACCTTCCCCAAAAAGGGGAGGTGGGAGACTGGACGAAAGTTGTCCAGTACAGTAGGATCCAGGGAGGGCTTCTTGAGGAGGGGGTGCACCGACACCTCTTTAAAGGGTGCTGGAAACACTCCCTCCTGCAAGGATGCATCAACCATCACCTGGATCCAACCACATGTCACCTCCCGAGCTGCTTTCACCAGCCAGGAGGGGCATATATGGGTAGCATATATGGGTAGCATATTCCATGCTATTGGTGCAGTTGCTTCTTCTATTCTCTCAATCAGTCCAGATTTACAGTGTGGCTTTTACTAGAAACATTGAGGAATAAATAAATATTAATTTGAAGTAAGCAAAGAAATCCTAGAGGTAACAATGAGCAAAACAACAGAATGGGAGAGATATATGCCAAGTGCTATCTGAATGCTGAATGCAGTTTGTCTTAAGGGACTGCTGATGACACTTTACTCAACAGAAATGGATACCCAGCTATTAAAAAGCAATGAAATATCATAAAGGTTGCACTGAATGCCAGACAGAGACTTCCTTCTCAGCACTGAACCCAACCAAAAGCTTTGTTAGGGTCCTGCACTGCCATACATAAACCCAGCATTCTTTTGGAATTTCCCCAAAAAATCATTGTTCAAAACCCTACTGATACAAATGCATGTTCATGGCATTCTTGATATCAGAATCAAACCAGCCCAAA
Organism: Liasis olivaceus; assembly: GCA_030867105.1. NCBI lineage: Eukaryota > Metazoa > Chordata > Lepidosauria > Squamata > Pythonidae > Liasis > Liasis olivaceus. Next base: position 70,596,651 of record CM061355.1, read on the forward strand.
AGAGACACTATTCAGAGAAATAAACTAGGGTGACAGAACATGTAACTAAACTAGTTCAATCCCTGGAACAAGAAGTCCACAAGAACCAGTCATGGGGCCACCAAATTGGATGGAATGAGGAAGAGGAACAACCCCTCTGCAAGATGATAAAAGCCCCAAATGGGATTTTATTCCATCAGATGCCTTTGGGATGATTGGCTCTTGATCAGCTGGGTCTTTTTTACAGAACAGGGTAATGAATAAATCCTCTCAGCCTTTTCCTAATAGTTGATCTTCACAATTCACCATTCAAAGGATAGGTTATTCACCCAAGATGTTGGCAATCTCACCTGACCTCTCCCAAGATCTCAGGCAAGAATGCTAAAATCTCACAAGACTAATAATTTTGTGAGTAATCGTACTGAAATCTTGGGAAAAAATTGATGATGTAGTGAGATTTGAGGCATTGCAAAAAAATGGGAAGGACATCCACACAACCCTATGAGATAATGCATTTCAGAATAAAGCAGCTATGTATATTTAAGATTCACTGCATACAGTGCCTTCTGCTTGTTTTGCTTTGGAAGAAAGTTACAAGTATTAGCCCAAATCTGAGACAAGATTGATTATTCCCAGATGTTCATCTGCTTTTGAACTATATACCTATTGCATGGAAGTTCACATCCAGACAAAGAAAGTGGGATTCTTCGTGCCCTATTTATGGCTAAAATACTTACTCTTCAGCATTGGAAAGATACATACATAGCCCTAACTGTACAAAGATCTTAAAGGCTGATATTATTAGCAATTAACAAACAAATCACTTATTATCATAGATTAGCTATGGGCAATAGTAACGAAGTACAGCCACAATTCATTGAAATGCTTATGTAGAACTTTTACATATAGTACTGCGCAAAAGTTTTAGGCAGGTGTGAAAAAATGCTGTAAAGTAAGAATGCTTTCAAAAATATATATTGAAATTGTTTATGTTTATCAATTTACAAAATGCAAAATGAGCAAACAGAAGAGAAATCCAAATGAAATCAATATTTGGTGTGACCACCCTTTGCTTTCAAAACAGCATCAATTCTTCTAGGTACACTTGCACACAGTTTTTGAAGGAACTCAGAAGGTAGGTTGTTCCAAACATCTTGGAGAACTAAACACAGATCTCCTGTGGGTGTAGGCTGCCTCAAATCCTTCTGTCTCTTCATGTAGTCCCAGACAGACTCGATGATGTTGAGATCAGGGCTCTGTGGGGGCCAAACCATCACTTCCAGGACTCCTTTTTCTTCTTTACGCTGAAGATAGTTCTTAATGACATTGGCTGTATGTTTGGGGTTGTTGTCCTGATGCAGAATAAATTTGGGGCCAATCACACGCCTCCCTGATGCTATGGCATGATGGAGAAGTATCTGCCTGTCTTTCTCAGCATTGAGGACACCATTGATCCTGACCAAATCTCCAACTCCATTTGCAGAAATGCAGCCCCAAACTTGCAAGGAACCTCCACCATGCTTCATTGTTGCCTGCAGACACTCATTATTGTACCACTCTCCAGCCCTTCGGTGAACAAACTGCCTCCTGCTACAGCCAAATCTTTCAAATTTTGACTCATCAGTCCAGAGCACCTGCTGCCATTTTTCTGCACCCCAGTTCCTATGTTTTCGTGCATAGCTGAGTCACTTAGCCTTGTTTCCACATCGGAGGTATGGCTTTTTGGCCACAATTCTTCCATGAAGACCACTTCTGGCCAGACTTCTCCAGACAGTAGATGGGTGTACCTGGGTCCCACTGGTTTCCGCCAGTTCTGTGCTGATGGCACTGCTGGACATCTTCTGATGTCGAAGGGAAGCAAGCACGATGTGTCTTCCATCTGCTGCATTAAGTTTCCTTGGCCAACCACTGTGTCTGCGATCCTCAACATTGCCCATTTCTTTGTGCTTCTTCAAAAGAGCTTGAACAGCACATCTTGAAACCCCAGTCTGCTTTGAAATGTTTGCCTGGGAGAGACCCTGCTGATGCAGTATGACTAACTACCTTGTGTCTTGTTGCTGTGCTCAGTCTTGCCATGGTGTATGACCTGTGACATGAAACTGTCTTCCACAACCTCACCTTAGTAGCAGAGTTTGGCTGTTCCTCACCCAGTTTGAAGCCTCCTACACAGCTGTTTCTGTTTCAGTTAATGACTAGGTTTCAACCTACATAAGAAATTGATGATCATTAGCACCTGCTTGGTATAATTGGTTAATCATACACCTGACTCTAATCCTACAAGATCCCTGACGTTGTGCAAGTGTACAATGTGTGCAAGTGTAAGAATGGATGCTGTTTTGAAGGCAAAGGGTAGTCACACCAAACATTGATTTGATTTAGATTTTTCCTCTGTTCACTCACTTTGCATTTTGTAAATTGATAAGCATAAATAATTACAATATATATTTTTGAAAGCATTCTTACTTTACAGCATTGTTTCACACCTGCCTAAAACTTTTGCACAGTACTGTATGTATATCTATTTGTGAATATATGCCCTATACATTTTTGTTTCTTATTTCTATAGTTATCTTTCTTTATAACTTTCTGTATTTTTTTTTCTTCTTTTCATATTCAACTAATAAAAGCATAAATAAATTCACTTCACAGCAACAGGAAATTGTTTCCCTCTGAAGACATGTTTTCTCTAAACCAGTGTAAAATGAGCTATTGCAGAGGCTAAACCGAAAGCGGCAAAGATACATTCAACAAATGGGTATAAGGCAGAAGGAGTGCTCAGTTTAAATAATTCTCAGTTTAAGCTTACGATTGTTGCAAGGACACAAGAGTGCCCTTATTTTAATGTACAGAAAGCTAGAGGGTGCAAAACTATAACTACTGTTGCTTTGGGATAATAAATGAGTACTGTATGCTTACAATAAATGCTACACTGGGGAGAAAATACTAATTATTACAGACATCATACAAGAAAAGACCTTCATTGAGGAGCTTTTTATTCATTGCTCACACCTTCCTTAAATCCTTCCACCCAGCAATCTTTATTTCTTTTAAAAATAATATTGTATAGTTCTGAATAGACATTTTCTTCCCTTTCGGATTTTACGGTTCTCTAGGGCATACTAAGGAATGAATCAGTTATGCCTGACATGCAAGCATTAAGCAAACAGGAGACCCATTCAAGCTATTTTGGTACATTCCTTTGATTTATGGAGTAATTTCAGCAAAACAATCCACGTGATGAGTGTGAAAATCCAACTGTGCTTCACAGTTTTAAATTAGAAATGTAATGTTAGCGGGAGTCCGTATATGCTGTACATTAGAAGCAGAGATCTGAATTGTGTTGGGGGATGTAGTCGGAAAATACTCTAATCCATGAGTCTTCTGGCAGCAATCAATTTTGATACACTATGGAAATTTCATAGCACCAGAGCATTTTGCAATACTGTCGGTAAAATTGCATCCCCTGTAAAAATGGAAACATCTGCTTGTGCCAGGGGTTGGATAAACAGAAAATCCCTTAGGTCACACCTCATAAGGGTACACTTTCACTGGCCTATCTGCTGTTCCAGTTCACTGTTACTGCCTATTCATTAGAGTTGTGTGAATATTCTTCTCATAGATTTGATTCAAAGGAGATTTGTTTGAAATACCCCTTCAAATTGAATCTTTGAGTCAAATAATCCATTTGATGTGTTATGTCCAACTGAGTAATTGAATGGATTTAATGCATTGGGGCAAGTATATTCAAATCAAGTTGAAAGGCTCAATTGAGTTTTGTGTATACACAACTATGCTCTTTCCAACATATCACAGTTTTGAATTCATCTGATCTGCCATTTGAATTGCAAAGACATTTCAGATCAGAGAGCAAATGCTAATAGAATCACAAATTTGAATCAAATTAATTAGACAATTGGAATAAAATTTTGAATTCAGATTAGACTCTGGCTGATTTGCACATCCTCGCTATTCATCAGATGCCCCCAAGAGCGTTAAGAGAAAGACAAAGAGAGACTTGTGGGGCTTTTCTCCTCCTTGGCAGGGAGGGCAAATGAAGAAAAGTGGTGGCAGATGAAGTTTGGAGAACCTGTACAGAGAAATGTTCCTGCAGCAAATGCGGACTAAAGGTCAATTGAGTCATTAAAGTTTTGATGGGAAAGCCCTCACTATGGATCATTAGTCCTATACTGGGCACACTGAGTAAATCTAACACTCAGATAACTGAAGGTTTCTCCCATAGAAGAAGAACTTGTTCTCTGTTGCTCCAGTGGGTTTTAACTCCAAGGAAATAGCTTCAGGCTAGATGTCAGGAGGAATTTCCTGAGCGTATTAGCTGTCAGCCAGTGGAACAAGCTGTCATATAAACTGGTGAGTTCTCCTTCATGAGAGGTCTGAAAACAGAAGCTGGATGGACATCTGTCACAAATGTTTCCATGGATCCTGCAGTGAGCCAGGAGGTGGAACAGATAGTCTCTAAGGTCTTTCCATCTCTATGTTGCTATGATAAAAAGGTTCAACAAATATCAGGTTTATTCTGTTCTTGTGTCCCTCAGCAGAGCCAGTTTGAGATTTCTTTTTAAAAAATCTTGAAGTTTGTGGCAGAAACGTGGAACACATTGTAAAATAAATGCTTAAACTATACTACTTCAGCCAGAGTATATCTAAAAGGTATTTCTTTAATATAATCACAAGACCATCAGGATTTAATCCAGCTGATGCTGCCCAGCACCCAATATATATGCATTCTTTGCATTTTAGTAATTAGACCCAAAATCATACTGAGTTATATATATGAGGTATATATTTGGGTGTTTTTATGGTATATATTTGGGAGGGTATGTATATAGAATTACATTGTAAACTTTGCTGTGGTCAGAGTTTTCCTTTTTTAGAACAACTGTTATACAGAACTGCCTACACACCATAGCACATTTTGCACTATATTTTTTCATTTATTTTTTCTCAATATTTAAGAATGTATATTATAAATGTTATGATAGGCATAATATCTTCCAAAGGAAGCCTAGCCATAATATGCTCCAAGTCTCATCAGAATCCTAGCCTCTTAATATACTTAATATCCTAACCTCAATATAGAAACATACCACATCACTATTTAACCACTTCAACTCCATCCAGAATTTCCATTAATCCAGTTGTAAAAGGCTCTTTTCTTAACAATGCATTTTAGAATCATAGTCAATGGGTGTCACATCATCTTGGGGTTCTAGATCAAGGGGTCTAGAGTCTCATCTTCCCACAGATGCCATTAAATCAGATTCCCAGAATAATACTCTACTGTCAGCGGTCCTGATCCATGCTTTGGCTACTGATCTTGCTGTTCCACTTACTTTCAGTTATTACTTGGAGATATCTCAACCATTCAAAGGATATGATCCTGGAGCCACTGTAACATTAGGTATACACAAGGTGGTTGTCTTAGGCTTCAAAAGCTGTGAGGTGCAATGAGTTGTTGGAGAGAATGGGGCCCTTTCAGTAGAAGATATTGTCCCATTACAAGTGATGAACTATTCAAATGCTCACCTACTTGGGCAATTGTTGGTGAGGGTGGAGCTAGATGAAATGGGGAGCACTCAGGCATCAAAGTGCTTTCAGGTGACCCTGAATCCTTTAGGAGTCAAGAACACTTCAGAGTCATCTGCTAGATATAGGAGGACCTGCTATATTAAGCTGTAAAGTCTTGTTAGACTGCCCTATCCCTCATTGTTCAATCTGGCAACTTTTCCTCTGAATCTCTCCTTTTCTGTTGTAAAGGGATAGAATCAGAGGACAGATTTCTCTGCTCCTTTAATAAATGCTAGTGATGCATTTATTCCCCATCTGGGAGAAGGCTTTACTCTTGGCAATAGTATATACTACTGCAATTTATTAAGTCCATGATTGAACATTTTGATTATGAGAAATTAATGCCACATGGAACGCACATATGACACATATCTAACCCTTTGCATCTTGCTTTAATCTAAAATGCTTATGTGGTTCTGAATAATAATTAAATGAAGTCTCCATCTTTCCTCATTCTTAATTTATGTTATGTTTTGCAAGATGGTGGTGCATCATTAGAGTTATCAGCCCTGGAAATCAAGCTTTTTTGGAAATGCTGTTTTCCTGTGCATCTCAAATGAACATGTAAATTTTCTGAGATTATAGAATTGGGTCCCACGGCTGGCCCAAAACATTTTATTGCTGAAGATGATGGTTCTTCCCATTCCATGCATGAAAACATAATGGACTGGAACTTCACTATTTCTCCAAAACTGGTGATAGGACAGATCATCTACTGCACCTGAAGGCTGCAAGGAAGTTTATAGAACACAGGTGAGAGCACATGGCATACAGTTCTGTCCTCCAATACCTGGCTGTCACCTCCCAGCACCTGTCACCTGAAGCAGTTCTCTAATTCTACCTCATGATAGGAGTGTTCCTGTTTCCATCAAATGCAATCCTCTATATTGGGTTCTTCAACCTTTTTTGGCCAGTGCACACATTTAATCTTTTAAAAGCATATTGTGAGCACTTTCCATCACCAGCATTGGAACCCATCCTTGCTCAAGACCAATTAATTTCCTTTTTATCCCTATAATGCTGATTGTGCTCAAAGTTTATTAACATGATACCTCAATAGGTCAGTTGGCCAGATTGTATATGAAGTCTGTGTGGACCACTTCACTATCTGGCAGAATTATCTAATGCTTTCTATCAGCTCAAGTGACTGCAGAGCATGTGTGCCTTCTGTGGGAGAACAGTGCTCTTCAGGCAATAACAAGTAGAAGTTGACAGGGGAAACAGCAAGAAAAGCAATGATGTCATTGCTTTTGTGTTTTGCATAAAGTGAAGGTGTTGTGATCATGTTGGAGAAGCTGGCCATGAAAGAAATGTATGGACAGTGGTATACTGAAGGAAATCACATTTCTACCTTGACAAGGAAGAGGCAGAAAAGCTAAGAAGCAAATCACTGGGAAAGGATCAAGCAATAAGCACTATGGCCTTGCCTCTAAGCAAGGCTTAGTTGAGTCTTCCTTCTCCATGAAAATAAGCAGCATTCTCCAAGCTGATGTTCTCCAGAAGGGTTGGAATTACAGTTCCTCACAATTCTCACTAAGTATGGAAAGCATCAGCCAAGAAAACAAACCAATGGGTCATCAAACAAATCAACCCAGAGTTTTCACTCAAGGCACAAATGACTAGGCTCAAATTATCCTACTTTGGACAAATTTTGCAAAGACCTAGCTCTCTGGAAGAGACTCTAGTACTGGGAAAAGTGGAAAGAAAGAGAACAGGATGACCAGCAGCAAGTTGGGTGAACTCAGTTACAGTGGCGATGAGTGCACCATTAGAAGACCTGAAAAACCAGGCTAGGGACAGACCATCATGGAGAAAATCTATCTGTGTGGTCACCAGGAGTCGAAAGGACACGATGGCATGTAATCAATCAGTTAACGGAAAGCATAGTTCAGGTTCTCTTGGCAAAATGATATATTGGGAATGCATGTAATTGCTTACTTCTGCACTGTTTCAAAGGTCCCCAGCCCAAGTTTGGTTTCAAGATAGCCACAGAGAATGAGAGCAGAGGAATTTAGATCATCATCCATCATGTCCTGTACAGAGAGAAAGAGCAGCTACCACACAGACACAGTCATAGCCAGGGAATATATTCTGTTTCTCTTAAAATGCCACTCCATTCCATTCTGATTATCAAAGCAACTTTTTGATAAGAGCCCAGGCTCACCACAATCTGAGCACTAACTTCAACTCAAAGGAGAAGCAAAGAGGAAGGAAGGGAGGTAAAAGCTCTGTGTGCCACTTTCACCGAGCAGATGGATAAATTACAGAACCAATGACATGCAATGAGATCAAAGACACTGAACTATTTGATTTTCTCACACATGACTGAGTGGCTACTGGGTGTGCTGATTACACGTTGCTGCTGAATAACTAGGACTTAGGTTGAATTTGGAATCTGTGCTTGATGATAATACTAGTGGAGGGAATGAAGCAAATAAACATTCTTTTGGGCTGTTGTACAAGGAACAGTGTATTTACGCATGCATATTTTACAAGCAAGCTTAATCAGTTTGCTTTATTGCTCTGCCAGCCTAAAAGATGGGTGGTGAGTTGTTTTCTCTTTAAAAATCTAGCGCATTTCCATGAAGAAGCATAGTCAGCCTTTGCATTGAGTATGCATGAGATCCGCATGTGTATCATTAGCTTCATATAGCTAATTTCCAAAACAAAGAAAGGTTTAGGGCATCCAGATGTGTTGGGATGAGAAGATTTTTGGCACAAATGCATCAGTACTCTTCCCTATGATTTTGCATCATGTATGCCAAGGTTGTGAGCTGATCCTGAAAACATACCTGGAGGCCAAGAAATGTCCCGATGGTTCTCCTTCAGTCTTGTTTCATCCACAGCCATATAAATAGGCAGGCGGGCAAGCACCTACGAGATTCTTCCAGGCTTGAAATAGCAGAGCTAACATTGCATATGCACCTGAATCCTCTTATTTCTACGAGCAATTCATAAAAACAGAAATCCCTACAAGTTATTGTTCTGCTGATTTTTGTCCCCTCTATCTTTTTCCCATTCTGATGACAAAAAAAACTGCTTTTCATTTTTTTCCCCAAGGGAGAAGGAAACATTGATGAAATTGTCTTGAAATCAATCTCCCTTCTCTCACTGTATTATAATCTCTCCAGTAACCTACAGCCTCCTTGGCTTCTCTTGCTTAATTAAATTTCACCAGGGGGACTTTTCAAATGGGGCTTTTTCAAATTGAGAATGGGAGGCAGTCAGGACATTCTGCAGAGAGAGGCAAAACAGGTGGGGGGGGGGGGGACCCACAGCAGCCCTCTTTGTCAGTTGGAAACAAGGCGAGACACTCTAAAATACCATCCAAGGGAAGGAGAACAACTCTTAAAATTAGATGCCTCTTTCACAAACATTGATTTTTTTCCCCCAGGAATTTAGAAAGTAAACCTCTGTAATTTATTATTGGTTGTATGAACAAATGTTCAGCAATTTAAGCTATCTTTAGTAATAAAATATTCCAGTAATCTCTTTAATCCCACCCATCCATTTTATACATTGTTTTGCCTTCTGGTTTCCTCTACTTGCCAAGCATAATTGTTTTTCCTCGTCTATCAAACATTTGCAGCACAGGCCCAAAGTATGTGAGTTTCTGTTTGCTCCTGATTGCCCCAAGAGATCAGTCAGCCTTTATTTGGGCCAAACTGACTTTTAGTAACTATCTCCAAATTCATAATTCAAAGACTTCTATCTTCTTTCTCTTGATGTTTCTCAATATCCAACTTTTACTTTTAGAACGACCATTACTTCCAGTGTTAGAATCTTCATCATCAGTGAAATGTTCTTATCCTCCTTGTTTCTATCTAAATGTGTTGTTGCCTTCCTAAGATTGATCTCTTCTTTACTTTTCCATCCATCTTTTCCTCTTTTTCATTTTATGCAACCCCAGATCAGCAACACACTTTCTTCTCAATGAGCTAATTTCTTTTTCCAGTGAAAATAAACCTGCATTTGATTAACATTACAGTTCACTGAACTCAAAAATTGCTAGTTAAGTATTTTCTAACCAGCAATGGACTTATTCTTAATGAGTAATAATCTGTTCAGCAAATGTCACTTGTTTTTTTTCTTTCATTGATGAATAATCACCAGAAAGTTTCCATTTCTAATCATTTGGATTTTTCTCAAATTGTGCCATGATTGCCAAAGTTAGACACATTGGCCGGTTGGAGTATATGTGTATGCACCATAAATATTAGGTGCAAATGGCACATTTTAGTGGGCAATAGAGTAAATCATTTGATGGAGTGAAGAAGTAGAACCACAAGTCACTGGGAGAGCAAGGACTTTGATGTATAAATAAATTAAATGTTTTGCTGGGTATCATCTTTTCTGGATTTTTTTTAACACTCTTATATTTCATGATGATCCTCATCATTTGACTAAGGCTTTGCCTCATGCGCTGAGGGTTCAATCCAAATCTAAGTCATGCTTAGAGGAGAGACATTGAAAGTACATAATACATACCATAGAATTTTCCAGTTCTGAGGCATCTTCTTAAGGATATACAATTAGGGATTCCAGGCCAGCTCCAATCTGCAAGAAGAAATTATTTCTAAAATACATATGTCCACCACAGTGTTCCTTAAGAAGGCTGATCCTAAGGGCCCAATCTGGACCTCCTCAAGCCTTGATTTTATTTATCCTTTTTTCAGCTCAACTTGGAGATGCTATAAAATTAACCAGGGATCTTCAGCATGCAAAATTTCATAGCTAGAAAATGAACAATCATTATAAAGGAATTTAGAGCTGACCATGCAGAAGGTATGAAAGGTGTGTAATCTCTTCTCCAAATCTCTCCTTAATGGCTCCTTCCTTCCTTCCTTCCCTCCAAAATCGGCTCTAAATTTCTTTACAGCCAGGATGTGGATGAGTTACATATCATCAAATAGATTTGGGGTGGGGTAAGAAAGAGCTATGGGTATAGCTAAACTGTAGAGAATATGCTTTACAATATATGCAGAAGTTTCTGGTTCCAAAAGCTAAGATCTCCTGCCAAAAGGAAGTAGCAAGAAGCAACGTGTGATGGGGAAGACTTTTGTTTAAGGCTCTGAAATGCTCTTACCCTTCAGATAATGTAAGATTTGGCCAGTGTACAGCAGCTCTATTTCAATTTCACATTGCATACAATGGTTGGATTTGCATGGTTCATGGAACCATAAACTGTCAGCCCTCCAAGGTAGACCAAACTTGGAAACCAAAGACACAAAAGCTAATAAATAATAATAATAATAATAATAATAATAATATAGTAACAGAATCTTGCAAGTCTGGATGTGCTCCCCCCCCCCTTTACCTTTATGAGTGTAACGAACTGCCACTTGTTGATCTTAAAACCAGTAACTCTCCTTGCAACCAATATCGATTCAAAAGAAAGTTCATTTATTAAGAATAAGTGTACAGATCCAAAGCATTGCTGAGACTGAATAAAAGCGCGCCAAAAACTGCTTTTCTTTCTTTTCCCCCCCTTTCTTCGCCCTTAGTTCTTGTCTTCTGATTCCCTTGCTGGCATGGCCTTGAACATTCTAGGGCTTGTGATAAGAAACCATCTGCATCAAACGGTCTCTCCTTCCTACTCCCCCTCCCCTTTTCCAATGGCAGAACCGCAGCATGTAGAAAAAATCATTTTTTTTTTTTTTTTTTTAAACTAGCCATATAATAATCTACTATAAAATCTTGCGAGGATTCTGACAATGAGAACTAGAGAGGGTCCTGTCCGAGATGCTTCTCAAATTACATTTCTGCCCTGGATTCAGATTTCTTTTATCTGACCCTCGTCTTGGCTGTGGCTCTTCCTCCTGTTCCTCAAGGTTATTCCTTCTGCCCATTACATAATCTAACCAAACAGTCTGAATCCATACAACTTGCTAACCCCCAATTCCAACCCCAAATTTAAAACTCACCAAGCTTAGCCTGGTATAGAATTGCAGCTGCTACGTCTCTAACTGATCTGATCTTGTTGTGCAAACCTCGCCATTGAGGAGCATTGAAAAAGAAAGAGGGCAGAGAGAGAATCTTTCTTTCCCCATTTTAACCATCCCAGTTTTAACTGCCTGAGCAGAATTGCTGTGCCATTCACGAAGGAGAAGGCACATTCCAAATGGAATGGGATGCAAATTCAATTCTGGATTTGATGGTGGGGAAAAAGAGACCAGCTTACTTTGGTCAGGGTCTAACTGGATCCTTTCCTCTTCCTCCTCTTCTGCTCTTGTGTGTGCTTGTAGTAAGGCTAAAGCTCTCTTTCAGTTCTCTTGCATGCAACGCTATGTGACCAGGTGACCAACATAAGGAAGATGGAAAGTGCTTTTCAAGCTACTGTGAGTACATACATGGGAATTTTAAAATGAAAAAAAAGCAGACTAGCATCTACCAATGCAAAGACATACAACCTCCCCTCCATCCCCAACCCCCAAAAACCACACTCTTTTGCAGGAAGTAAAGAATGAATGAATGAATGAATGAATGAATCCAAACCCACGACTTGGATCAGCAGTAATAAGAACCATTTTAACTAATGCTGTCCCAAATTGGGTCCCTGTGTAACAGTGCTTCACGGTCACCTGATCAGTCCAGGAACTGCAGCTCCAAGAAAGAAGACAGCCTCCCATTGCTACAAGGGAGTACACATTTGTGATACAAGAAAAGAGAAAGGCAAAGAAAGGCAGTATGACTTACCTCTTTGGCCACCCACTGCAAATAACAAGGTGGCTTCTCCTGCTTCTCCCCACTTAAATTTCACAGCCTACTTAGTTGTGTTCTCCTTTTAGATGGCCCACACCCTTCAGGAATGGGCCAAAGGAAAGAGGAGTAAATGGTTCACCCTTTGAATTGGGATGTTGTAGAAGACTGTGGAGAACACCTTGAATTGCAAGAACAAATAATTCAGTAGTAGAAGATATAAAACCAGGCTGTTCACTGGAAGCATTAACAATGAAATTAAAGCTTAGATATTTCAGATACTTAATAGAAAGGCAACAATTGTTGGAGAAGACCCCAGTGCTTCGGGGGGGAAAAATCAAAGGCAATGGAAAAGATGGTTAGATGCTATCAATGTTGACCTAAGCATGAGCCTACAAGAACTCAAGATAAGTAGTTACTTTTAAAGTCCTCTCTAAAATGATGTCTATCAGCTGATGAAAGCTAGAAAGCAAAGCAACAGCTGGGCAACAACAACTAGGTGGAGCATTACTTTTAATAATTGTTAAGTAGTAACTAACTCTGTGGAGTCCTTGGTGCTCTCCGAGCTTGTTATTTGTTTGCAGTTGTTTCATTACCCAACTAGATAACATCATCAGCGACGTTACGTAGGTGATGTTACCTGGTTGGGTAATGAAGTATCTGCAAGCAAACAACCAAGCTCAGAGAGCACCGAGAACTCCACAGTTCAACTCTGAGCTATGTATGTTCTCTTCTATCAAAGTAACTAACTCCATCGAGTGCCCTTAAGTAGGTGCCTCACAGCAGGACACTTAAAGGACCCACACCTAATCATTGCAGATTGCCAGGATGGCATTAAGAAATGAGGAACAGCCACAGCATCTAACTTCAAAGCCAGCACACAGCAGCTGCAGATTTAGAGCCTTGTTATAACTTGATAGATGGATAAATAGATCAGAAGTGGAATGGCTGCACATAAGGAGTGCCATTTATTCTCTTTCAGCCCTAACAAAGCACTAGCGTTGATCATTCCTTTTCTTTATCGCAAGTGGGGCTTTAATCAGGAAAGGGAAGGAGAGGAGAGGAATTCAATAAGGATTAACCTTGAAGCCGTTCTCATCTAGTTCTGACAACTTCTTAAAAATAAAACAATAAGCCTGTGAAAAGAGAAGGAGAAGAATTATTGCTGAATAAGGACAGCTACTGTTATGTACAAAGGCATAGACGTTTCTGGTTTGGGTTTGCTCATGTGATTCTTTTTGTTCCTCTCTCCTTGGGATTGGGAAGACTTGACAAACGTCTATAGACCCTTTCACATATATTTTTCCATTGCCCTTTTTACACCAGCTTACGTGAGGACCTCCCTTAACAAAACCCCAATCTTTTAAGAGGAAGAAGTGCTCCATCAGAACCCTACCATCACCAACAGAGTGGCAAAATTCCCATCAGTAGCAATTTCCATAAGAAGACCTAAGATACCTTAATCTTAGAGTGATATCATGAAATTTCCCTCTCTACTATATTTCTATTTTATCCTGTTTTATATTGTTGATTGATTATGTGCCATCAAGTTGTTTTCGACTCCTAGCAACTACATGGATAGATTTGTCTCCATGATAATCTATCCCTACCCTGGTCTTTCAGGTCTTCCAATGGGGCACTCATTGCCTCTGTAACTGAGATCATCCACCTGGTTGCTGGTCATCCTTTTTTTCTCTTTCGTTCCACTTTTCTCAGCATTCCAGCCTTTTCCAGAGAGCTAAGGTTCTGCATGATGTGTTAATTAGTCACAAAATGAGTCTGTCATTTGTGCCTTGAGGAATCTGGGTTGATTTGTTTGATGATCTATTGGTTTGTTTTCTTAGCTGTCCATTCTCATGAGTCTTCTCCAACACTAAAGTTCAAAAGCATCCATACTCTTCCTATCCTGCTCCTTCAAACTCCAACTTTCACTTCCATAGAGTGTCACAGGGAATACCACGGCTTGCACAATTCTGATCTTTGTAACTATAGACACATCACAGAATTTGAATAACTTTTCCAAGGCCTTCATGGCTGCTCTACCAAGTGCTAGTCTGCAGCATATTCACTGTATTTTTATCCAATTTCTCCCTTATGCTGGTTTTTAATCTTAATTTTTAGGTTTTATATGACTGTTATGCTGTCATTGCTTCTGAGTTTTTCTTTTTTACCTTGCAGGTCATTGACCATATTTAAATAAATTTGATAGTCATCTATAGGTCCTAATATAGGTGAAAAATATCCATATAAGGGCTGCTACCAACTGTTAGCATTTCTAGCTAATGTCGATGTCTACATCTGGCCCTGCTCTTCCTCCTTTCTTTTTTATTGGTTTCTTGTTCACCTGCCCTGTTTTAGTGATGAAACAGTAAGAGAAGACAGAAAAGGGCACAAATTTCACATGCTTTATCCTCTTGGACATCCTCTGGAGGAGAAGAGAAAAAAAAAAGTCAGGATGGCAGCTGTGATTATGCAGTCAAAGTCCAGCCCATTTTATGTGCATTGCAAAAAGGGGTGGGGCTTAATCACATGGTCATAGCCACCATCTTGACTTCTCCGACACCCTTCCCATGAATGCCTGTAACTCAGAGGAAACTAAAATGAGAGTAGCAGAAAGGATTTACCTTTTATAAGTGACTGGAAGACTTAATGTTGCATTTTAACAAATAGTTTTTAATTTATCTTAACAAATTTCGCAATAAAGACAAAATAGAATTTCTATATTAGTTTATTCATTTCAAATGACTATTTAAATATACGTTTATATTAATTGACACAATAAATAAAAACAGATCTATAAAATTGTGAAAAGGAAAACATAACACGGGATCAAACCTCTAAAAAGAATACATATTATCTAGGCCAAAGGAACATTGCCATAATAACATGGATTAATTCATAGATGTCTGAGGGCAGGCAGAGAAGAAGCCAGCAAAATATTTTAAGGTAGAAATATTAAATTCTATTCCATGATACCCCTCTCTATCCCAACCCCTCTGACTCATGTTGCTGAATGTTGGCATTGCCATTACTAAAAATCATCACACTGGTATTCTGTCATTTTGAGGCAGGAGACATTAAAAAAAAGTGCCATATATCCTAAAACTGTCTTGACATCCTTTTTAAAGTACAAATACAGTTCTCTACCCATTTTTTTTTTCATCCTAGCGTTTTTCCTGCATCTGCTTTTTTCTTTTTTTGGATCAATCAAATGTTGATCCCTTGGTTGCGACAGGAATTGACTGACTATCTTGTCGTCCAAGGCAGATGTCGGGGACTAAGAGAGAGATGCTGGCCCAGAGTCACCCAGCTGGCTTTCATGCCTAAGGCAGGAGTAGAACTCAGTCTCCTGCTTTCTAGCCTGGGGCCTTCACCACTACATCAAACTGGCTCTCAACCAAAATCCACTAGACCAAGCCAGTTCCCTACCAAAAATGAGAAAATCCAAACCCTGTTCATTTCTAAGATCCCGTACCACCAATCTGGCATTGTTGCTGCACCCAAAAGCATCTAGGACAGCCAACGTCTTATGGGTCCAATATGCTCCCTTCCATCCCCATTCATAGCTCCCAGTATCCCCAAATCGCACTGCCAACATTTGGTGGCAAAATGGGGGGTTTGGGGGGTTTGTTTGTTTGTTTGTTATGCTTTTTGTTCTGCAAAGGGGTAGAAAAGGAAGTGGGTCTCAGGGAAGCAAACTGCTTCCATTTCTACTTTTACAGGCATCAACCCACCCGCCCCCAGAAAAGCCTAAAGCCACACCCCCAAAATTCAATTAGTTTGCAGCCTAATTTCGGGGGCAAAATTTTCAGTGGAAATACAAGGTGGTTCTCTCCCAGATCACTTGTCCTGCACACAGCCCATGGTTGCTTCTAGAATTGGGGAGAGTTAAAGTTTTGGTGCAAAGGAATTGGAGCAAGGAGTTAGAACATTACAGCTAGGAAGGAAACATGATCCCTGGAGATGGGACAGAGATAGACAGAGATTAGAAGAAAAGGTAGAGTATTGCAATGCTGGAGAATATATGTAGCTCATTGAATTGTCAGTATTTCCTGAGCTTGCGTTTCTTCTGGCAGACATTGCATTACCAGGCTAGGTAACATCATCAGTATATGGGGAGGGAAGTGAAATTTGCTATTTGTTTCTAAATGGTAGCTTGTCCTACCAACCTTGATTAAGGTATTGTTTCTTCCTTGATGGTTCCTATTTATCTTAGGTAATAGGTATGTGATGAGGGAGGATGTCCTTAGAACTCCTTGCTCCTTTTTGCCATTAACAGACACATTGAGACAAGCTTCATCTATAAACCATGCAAGTAAAAAAGCGCAGGGCTTCAATCACATGGATGTGACCACCATCTTGACTTATTTGACCTCCACCCCTGTGGACACCCCTGGCAGAGGTGTTTGGGTTGACCAGCACTGGTGCCTTAAGATGGCAAGCTAAACTTTGCAGTCCCAGCTGTTTGTTTAGGCCACTCTGCATTAAATATTGGCTACAGCATTGTACAGTATTGGCCATTAAACCAAAAAAGTGTACAGGAGCAGCGAGAGAGTTGAATGTGATTCTTGGGAAAACAGCTCCCAAATCAGAACAGCTCTAATTGGGGCAGTGGGAGGGGTTGTCTGCCATCACTCTTCTGTTGATGTTGTGGAACTGTTACTTCCTTCTAATGAATAAATATATTTGTTGTGTATTTTATTTAACAACTTTAATAAGCCAACTCAGTCCCAAAGGACTCTGCGTGGCCCAGAACAGAATAAAACAAGGAAAGAAGAACTGTGCTCTCTCAACAAAAATACAGAGTAACAGCAAAATAACTAAGATAACTAAGATGCCTAAGATGCCTAAAAATGTCTAAGATAGGCACAAAGACATGAACCAGACCTCTAGGATTCTCATCCCTTGGATTAATTGCTTCCAGTCCAGACTGCAAGGAGGAAAGTAGTCTGGCCGTGACATCACTCAGAAGATTAACATCAGCCTGTATTTCACTCTGATATTCAAATGCTGTGATGTGTCTATACCTACAATGATCAGAATGGTGCAAGCCATGTTATTCCCTGTGACACTCTATGGAAGCAAAAGTTGGACTTTGAAGAAGCAGGATAGGAAGAGTACTGATGCCTTTGAACTTTGATGTTGGAGAAGACTCCTGAGAATACCATGGGCAGCTAAGAAAACAAACCAATGGATCATCAAACAAATCAACC
Organism: Liasis olivaceus; assembly: GCA_030867105.1. Taxonomy (NCBI): domain Eukaryota; kingdom Metazoa; phylum Chordata; class Lepidosauria; order Squamata; family Pythonidae; genus Liasis; species Liasis olivaceus. The sequence continues at coordinate 70,614,128 of CM061355.1, forward strand.
CAAAGTTCTCATTCAAGGCACAAATGACCAGGCTCAAATTATCCTACTTTGGACACATTATGCGAAGACCCACCTCTCTGGAGAAGGCTTTAACTCTGGAAAAGTGTCAGGGCTCAGATTCTGAATCTGAATCTGATTCTGAAGAAGCTGTTCCAGCTGAACCTGTGGAAAGTCAGCCTGAGGAAGCACCAAGCCAAGAATCACATGAGGCTGATCAAAAACAGGCACCACCTGGACAGCTGGAGCAGATGAGAATAACACAAGGCTGCCCTGCACCTGGTGAGTAAAGAGGAGAGCAGAGGTGTTCTATGAGGCTCCTTGCCAAGCAAGGGAGTAAATCTCCTGATTAGTGACAGCTGGCTGCAGCCTCATTTAAGAGGCAGCTCTGGGCCATGTTCCTTTGCTGGAAACAACAATCTGATCTCTGGCTCTTGTGCGGGGATTCTGCCTGTGAAATTCTGACCTCTGGACTGGCTTGACTACCCTGACCCAGCTCTCTGAATTTTGGACTGTTCTGTGTGTTCCTATTAAAAAGCAAATCATCCAGGCAAGCATCTGAGACTCCATTTTGCTTTGCATGCTTTGACTGTTGCTATTTCTTGACCTTGAGGAAACTGTGAATTATCATAGCAACTGTGTATGAGACAGTATTGGAAACCAGAAGGTAGAAAGAAAGAGGATGGCAGCAGTAAGGTGGACAGACTCAGTTACAGTGGTGGTGGGTCCACTGTTGGGAGAGCTGAAAGAACAAGTAGGGATAGATTGCCATGGAGAAAATCTATGTGGTTGCTTGGAGTTGAAAATGACTTGATAGCACATAATCAAAGTATCTCACTCTGTGGAGCAAAGCCTTTGCTTTGGATCTCATGTCTGCAAAAGGGACTTTCCATGAAAATAAAATTAAACTAAGTAAAGAGTGAGCATAGGCTGCTACTCCCAATTGTATTGCTGCACCATTGCACAACTCCCTGTGAGAACTACATCTCTAAAATTAAACACAGGATGATTTCACATCATGTGGTGCTTCTTTGCTACTACTGATTTTTTTTTACAAGCAATCTCCTATCTTTGGTAGTGTCTGACAAACCCATCCTTAAAAGGAACAAGTACTTTTTGCTAGGACTAACAGTTTTTTTTACAGCAACGGGAGGGCTTAGTTGGGACACAGGCACAGAAAATGGCTATTTTACCATACGTAGATGCACACACATGTTCAGAAGGCATTAACATTTGCATACAGGTAGTCCTGGCTTAATGACTGCCCTGTTTAGTGACCATTCAAAGTTACAACAGCACTGAAAAAGTAACTTTACCACCGGTGCTCACACAACCATAACAGTGTACCCATGGTCATGTGATCACTATTTGTGTGCTTCACAGCTGGCTTCTGACAAGCAGAATTCACAGAGAAGCCAGCAATAAAATCACAGATTGTGATCAAGTGATGTCTCAACAGCCGTGATGGAGTTGCTGGTCCCAATTGCGATTGTTAAATGAGATCTACCTGTAATGGGCAGAAATACAACTGGAGTAACTTTTCTCCAAGAACTGCACCTATTTGATTATATGCCTGCTTACTAAATGGGCAGTTTTTAAAACAGCAGCTGAAGAGGACCTGCCACATGAGATGAGACTATTAATCTTCATTTTAATTTATGGGGAGGTACTCTTCATATTTTGATTCTTGTTAGCTGTTTTATGTGCTGCTTTGAGTAGAAAGGAGGGCTATAAATATAATAAATAAAATAAGGACCCCACTACTTTCCTTGCTTTGTACCTAAGGCAAGACTAGAACTCACAGTCTCCCATTTTCGAGCTCGGTGCCTGAACCACTACCCCAACCTGGCTTTCATGGTTAGGTGGCTTATGTGCAATAAGAGGCTGCTGCATGGAGCAAGTCAGGTGGGAAACTATAGCTACTAGATCAGGACTGTAAACCCCAGATGGCCTCTGTTTGAAGGAAAAGGCTACTGTTTTCTGTATCATTTTGCTGCCCTCTTGCAGTTGTCTGGATATTTGCAGCCCAGCTGTGGTTGCCCTAAACAGCACCAGCTTGTTTCCTGTCCTCATTTATCCCTTGGGGCATAGACTTCATTCAGCTGTCTGTCCTAGTCACTCAGGGAAAAGACAGTAGCTCTTAATTTAGGAGCCCATCCTTACATTGCTTAGCAAGACTTGAACATTCTCCAAAGGATGCTTATTTCAGTAAATATCTCTTATAGCAAAATCTCTTGTTTACACACCATGGAATCTGCTCTTGAGAAGATTAGAAAAACAAACATTAGTTATATTCCTTCCTCCAGGAGCTTCTGCTGAAGGGAGGTGTCAAGATGCTGACTATGACCACCCGGTTGAAGCTCCCACTTTCTTTTCCTGCATATTTCACACAATGCAAATTTTAAAATGGGCAGGGCTTCAATTGGGCAGTCACAGCCACCATCTCCTTTTTGTAAAAAAAACCCAAAAACCTTGCAGACAGCCCTGCTCTTTCCTTCTCTTTAGTTTTGCACAGACTTGATTGAGGGAAATCAAGTTTTCATGCACTGATTATTGTGCATAAAACACAGGTGGCCCCTTCAGCCTAAATGCTCTAGTTAACAAAGGTGTGATCTATTTTGCTGGCAAAGAGGGTCCTTCCCATTAATCCCACAATTGCAACATTGGCAGCAATTACTAAACATTGTGGAAATAATACCTATTGTCTATTTATTTGTAGCAGCTGTTCAGATAAGCTGTTGGGTTCATTATTTAGCACATTTTAACCTCTGTTGAAAGAATCCTTGGCCAGCTTGCAATACTATCCACTATTTCCTGATTTATATATTTATTTTGCAAATGCACACACTGCCTACTCCTAAAAGACTCAAGGAAACTGACCCCCAAATGGTTGAACAACCTTTTCAATTTTGTGTGCCATCCAAAGGACTTCACAAAAAAAGGTTGGTAAGGGATAAGAAAAGGGGGGGGGGGGGAGAAAGTGGGCCAAGATAGAGCAAAAACAGGGCAAGTGTTAATATTTGCTAGATTAACTATATTATTTTGCCACTGGCAGAGACCAACAAAATGTTTCCTATATATTGGTGCCAACTCCTTGCAACTGCTAAATGCACCCATCTTTAATCCAAATGACCCAGGTCAGGTTATCACAACAGCACACTAAGCCAGTGTGTGGTTTGTTTGGTCTGGCTTAGCCAGTGGTATGAACCCAACCACTGTGTGGAGTACGTTATACAATGATGGTTTTATTCAACAGTGAGGGTTAAGCAAACCAAGGCTTGGTTTCAGAGCCCTCTTCTCATCTCAGTGGGCTTAGAGAAAACAAGGTTCTCCTTCAAGCTTTACGTGGTTTCCATGAGAAACTCTGGGACTACCATCAGCCTCTCGTGCTTTCTGACTCTGGAAACAATTTCTGGGTCACAGTGTACTATTACAAAATAAAGCATTGCTTAGCTTGCTGTTGCCCAGGCACATCGTGTCCCTAATGTGTGTGTGTGCAGATGCTGACCAATTAGCTCTGAGAAAGCTCCTTTGCTTTGTCCAACACAAGAACCCATTTCAAACAAAAGAAGAAGCTGTGCCAGTTCCCCACCCCACCCCTTTTTGCTTCTTTGAACTAGTTTCTAAATATTCTTTGTGTCTTTGCTGATCAAGGCACAAAGGACGTTGAAGGAGATGGCCATATTATATCAGATTTGCCTGGTGCTCTTTCATCATGCCAAGGGAAATCATATACAGATCATTAAATGTAATAATACAGCAATAAGAGAGATAACAGGGAGGACAGCTGCCTCATACCGGGTTTATATTTAGTGATTAACAGGAGGTGGGTGTATTTTCTCACTGCAACGTCTCATATCTGGCCATCAGATGATGTGAGCATTAAAGCAGCATGTGATATAGCTCAAAACTGAATCTGAACTGATGAGAGAGAGAGAGAGAGAAACCCAGCAAATGTGATACATGGTAACTCATGGACCTTAGATGATCCCTACCGATACTTGACTAGGAAAAATCCCATCAGTTCAGTCTTATTGGTTGATTCATTGGTTGATTCATTTATTCATTAGTTCATTCATTCATTCATTCATATTTCAGTCTGTAGTTCTGCAAGATCTAAACCAAAAAATGTCTCTTCCCTTTCACTCATTTGCACCAACCAAAGTTAGTGTTCAGGCAAAGGGTGGGACATGGGGAAGGCATAAGGCAAATAGAGGGAGGAGGTGGTTCAGAGCATGAAAAAGGCAAAAGAAAGGTTGATTCTCAAGTTCCTGAGATTAAGTTACTTCACTTCCTCCAATGAGAATCCAGTCTCTCTAATCCAGTGCTGTTGATGGCTCTTCACCCACAGAGAGACCTCCTCCCTGAAGCTGTCTAGTGATAGTCTGATAGCTTTAAGGACCCTTGGCAAGCTAGCCCTCCTATGAGGCAGAGTGAGGCTTCTGCCTTAGACAGCAAATGGGAGGAGACAGCAATATCCACTCCCTAGCAGTTCTTCCTGAATTAGCCATGCAATTCTGTAAGGGCCACCTGGCATGTCTTCCATCCCACCCCCCCGCCCAAACTAGCCTACAGGCCTTGAAGACAACAGTTGATATTGTGCCTAAGCACAGTATTGAAGGAATAGCCTAGTTGGCTTCCATAGGTGAGTGCAGGATGGGCAGCAAACGACAACATGCTTAGTATTGTAGTATTATGCCAAATGATGCAAGTGTGTAATTTGCATCATTTGCACAAATATTGTGGGTGTCATTTTGACATCATTGTGGCTTGTACCAGACACCTGTGTCAGCTTCTGTAAACAAAGTGAAGGTGTGGCAACATCTTGCCCTTCATCTCAGACAGCTGGCTTTGAATCTTGGCTGAAATGTAAGGCAAGAGAAGAAATCAGGAGAGAATTTAGCAAGGAAGCTGCATTTTCCCCCAAAAAGGAAAAATAAAAACCTGCCCATTATTTATCTAAATGTTTGGAAATCAAAGGAAGAATTCAGAAAAAAAAACATAAAGTCCCTTGGTTCTCATTATTTGAAATTATGTTAAAAGAAAAAAAAAGATGCAATGCTTTTTCAGGAAGTATGGATGCAACAAATTTCCATGGATGCCCCAAAGAAAGAATTAGATATGCCATGGTGCCCACAGGCCTTGGTGATTCTCAAAAGCCTTTGTTGATGACTTCTTGTTCCATCTAATGGAAAACATTGAGAATTGTTGTTCTCTTTGTAAGGATATACAGGCTAAGCATTCCAGAAAGAAAAAGAACAGCTAAGAAGTTGAACATCAGCAGAGAGATTGAACAGCCACATGAACAGCCACATCACAATCTTCTCTACTTTGTTGAGGTGGATTGTGTTTCTATTTAAATTACAGAATTATAAATTCTAAATGTTCATCTCTACAACCTCTTTCCTCATCTTTTATCCTGAGATGCATTTTCCCTTTTTGGCTGAGGTCTAAGTTGCCACCCTCGTTGGCTGCTTGCTGTGGTTTGGCTCAAGTGGTGGGGAATTATGGTTTATGGCTTGGCTTGTGAATTCTACTCATCCTGTCATCTTTCTTTCTCCATATTTTGAATAGGAGCAGCAAAATTGCTGAAGGCCTGAACTTCAATTAGCAAATTTGTCAGGTAGCTAAAACTCCTGTGGCCCTGAATCAGCAGTTGGAAGTTCACAAGGCAAAAGGTGGTTTTAAAGTGGTTTCTGATGAACACTGGTATTACGTCTCCAAAGTGCACCTGACAGAACACACTTTTGGGGAGTGCTTCCATAACTAGATTTTTCAGTGCCCTTTGAAGTTTGCATCTCTTCTACTTCCATTTATTCTCAGAAAGAAAGGATGTGCAAAACAGCAAAAACAACCCAAACCAACACAGCTCTTTAAAAAAATATTGCACAGACATTTTGTAACATGATGAACTTATATTTTGATTTCTCTTGCAATTAATTCTGGAAATCCTTGCTCCACTGACAGGAAATTATTCCATCTTTAAGTACACTCTCCTTCAGAGGCTATTGTGAGGAAGAGTTGAGACCTTTTTAGGTTATTTATGATGCAAGCTGAACTATCCTTAAAACTGCAATTTCTCAGCTGCCAAAGCACATTCTTGCAAAGTTCAACAGAATCATAAATAATGGAAGTTAATATTCCTCTACAATATTTATGCAAATTTTAAAGAGTGTTACAAGTTAAAAATGAAAGCAGAGCATCTCTTCCCAACCCATTTCCATTCTCTATAACTTACTTGTGGTTTATAGCACATTGCTCACACTAACCTTCTGATGATGTTTTCCTTATTTAGATTTGGGCGGCTCCAAAAATAGAACAGGCCTAGAAAGTTGCAACGTTTTTTAATGCTGAAATGGAAACAGATTTTTAGAAACTTCAGAATTGCACCATTTAAAAAGAGGGTTTAGACGCTAGAGGGGTGCTAATTATTGATCTGGAAATCCATTTCAAAGGCAGTCTGATTGACTCTCTAGTTCAAATGGACTTTCTGAAATTGATCCCTGATTTAATTTGAATGATAACATTGAATCAGATACATCCAAATAATCCAGTCTGAACTGGACTGCTTTGGATGACTTTAGGCATAGATGCTTTCAGACAGCAAGGTGATTCAAATCTAATCAATCTGATTCAAATGATCCAATCCAAACCAAATTAATCGCACAGTTTAAATCAATATGTCAGTCTGAATCACATCGATAAAACTGAGGCTAATTTGCGCACCAATAATAAATACTGTTTCATAGAATCATAGAATGGGAGGGTTAGAAGGGACTTTGCAGATCAACTAGTCCAACCCCCTGCCCCATTCAGGAATGTTACAAGAGAGTACAAGTTAGTCATAATGTATAAGATTACAAATGACTGATCACTTGTTATAAAAATATATGAACTTGACGGCAATGGGGGACAGACCATTACAGACCTCTGGAACCACTTGGGTTTTAAAACAGGATTCCTGAGAATTCCATAATCAAAAGAACATTCACTTAACATTAAAGAGTAGAACTTGGGAATTTGTTTTAAGACCCAGTATCAAAATCTACTTCTCCCAGCTTGCTTGCTTTGACGTTTCAACTGGCTACTGTAATAGTACAATATAAATGTAATATTTCTATTGTTAAAAAAAATAGAGTAAAAACAAAATACCAGTGGACTTTAAAATAATTAAAGATCTGCAGGCATTTCCATATCCAGCCTATGGAGAGGTGGGTCCACACTAGCTTTTAATCCCATCCCAGTGACTCTTCCACATCTGAAACATCCTCCAATCTGTACTGAGTATCCCTAGTTTTGTTTTGTTTCCTTCTCCTCTTTCTTTCTGCCTCTGGTTGGGAGGTTTGCATCTTCCATGAGCTGCTGGGCCAAATATGTTTTTGCATCTGCAGTATTGTACTTTCAGTGATGTGTCAGAGGTCTGGATGGATGGGTGGGTGGGTGGGCCACTCTAGTTACTGTTGCTTCAGTGCAAAAGCCATCTCCAGAGAAGACCCAAAGCTGCTGGGAAGAAAATGCAACAAAAGCAGAAAGATACTAACAAGCAGCCAAAACAAAATAAGCAAAGGCTTACTACGGAGATGTCATCTGTCTTTTAAGTGCTCACCCTTTGATTTTTCTACTTGTTGCTATCTAGTTTTTCTGATACTAGTTCAATAAAATGAACTCTAGTACTTTTGTTTGCAGGTGTTATTATTTGTATTATCTTTATTACCATTGGTATTGGTTTAGCAACAGCAGTAACAATACTAGCAGCAAGCAAAGGGTTCTGCCCTGCTGGGTCAGAAGCTAAGCATTCTGCTAAGAGAAATCAAATATTTTGTAGGAACTGTCCAGGGAGGTGGGTGGAGGGTGTCTTTGGACAGGACAGGAACTCTCTTCTTAACATTTATTTTAGTTTCTCAGTGCAGACCAAAGGTAATCCAAAGATTTAGATAGCCATACAGTAGATGGTTTCTGCTCATTCCACCAGATCAGGTAGAATGAGAATGGTCCCCATCCTATTGGTGAAGAATATCTGTTGGTGAGTTCTCAGAAGCATGTCTTCTCTGTCATGGCGCTTGTCTTGTGGAATAGCTCCCCCTGAGATATGGACAACTCCAATCTTGCTGGCCTTCCACAAGTTCATGAAGACCTGACTCTTCCCCCAGGCATTGGGGCCAGGGTCCTAATGGAGCTCTGATGTGGGTACAGATGTTTGTGAGATTTTTAGAGGCCTCGATTGCTACTTTGGATGCTATGGACTGTGATTTTGTTTTATCTGTTTGCCGCCCGGAATGCCTCTGGTAGATGGGGTGGCCATATAAATATGCGGATGGATGGACGGATGGACGGATGGATGGACAGATGGACGGATGGACAGATAGATGGATGGATATAACCATTGCACAGTGCTACTTAACAGAAATGAAGTAATTTGCAATAACAAAACATACTGGCAGGAACTAGAATGTTCACAGTGGTATAGGTGAGTCCTATAAGCGAGAAAGTACAGATATCCTCAACATACTCCCTTACACCACTATGCATCCGTGTGTATCTCACGGTTGAATTGTGACTGCAGTGGATACCTTTAGGTGCCTTTTGTAATTGTTTAAAAATCACTCTTCACCACTGTCCTCTTTTCTTTCCTTATATCCTCCTTTCCTAGGCTATTTTAATAGCCATCTTACCTTCCAGCAGGGCTATCTGCAGAAGTATGGTCAACAAAGCCAAGATGACTGTGTGATCAAAGTTCTGCTTGGTTTTTACATGCACATGTAACGCCCATAAACACCAGGCAGAGCTTCAACCGCACCTTGGCTTTTTTGACCAAACTCTGCAAACAACACCCTGCCTCCCCCATATATCTCTTTGAGTTGCAATTTTGCTCTGCATGCCTTAACTTTGAAAGAAAGTTTACTAATATGCTGCAGATATCAACTGCATGACAATACTAGCTGGTAGTCTCTTTTATAAAGGCAACAGCTGAAAAAGGGAAGGAGAGAAAGGGGTGGGGGGAAATCAACACTCAAAGAATTCAGAAAAGGGCTGAGGCTCACAAAACAACAGAAGTTAATAGAATGAGATAGGTGCGCATCTTTGACCTCTGAAGGAATGAGTGAATACGAAACCTAGTTAAATCTGCAATCTTTCGCCACTCTGACTGCATAATGAATTAGCCCTGGAAAGTGTTTGCTTTTCTCTGAATCAGTCTCCTCTACTGAGCTGCAGAAGGGCTGCCATTTCGAATAGTTAAGAGAAATACAAATGGGGCTTGAGCAACCATAAACCAGAACTTCTTAAGAAACCTTTTCACAATTAAAGTGAAGAGTAGCAATTTGCTCTTAAGAAACAAGGCTTTTCTACTGAAAATCCAAAGTTTTCTCTTCCATTAATAAAACCAGAGGTGCCTTTGTGTGTATATAAAATGTTTCGGGGTGCTTCCTGGTAAAAATACAATGACTTCCAAGCATGTTTTTGTACCTCTCTCCAAGATCATTGCTGTATCTGTCTATCTTATTTGCAAATCTGTAAGAGGAGCAGAAATCTGTCAATCAGCCTGCTTCCTCTGCATCCTGGTCAGACGTGGGAAAGTAAAAGAAGACAAAGCAGTCGAAAATTGGGCTTTTATTTATAGTACTCCCAGCCACTGCTAAAAATTATTCTTTAAAAAAAAAAGGATGGAAAGACCCTTATCCTATCCTGGCAAATGTGAAGGCCTAGATAGAGAGAGGAGAAGACAGGTGGGGACAGAATGGCATATTTTCTCAGTGCATGCTTTTAGGGAGAGGAGATCATTTGATTTTGTCTGTATTTTTTTATGCATTTTGCTTTTGAGTGTTTTCGGGTGTGAATTGTTTGGGTTTGTTTTTTCAGGGGAGAAGCCAAGGATCTGTAGGTTTCTCTAACGGCATCTCCCTGCACTTTTGGGTTTGACCATTAAGATACCAACTCAGACTTTGGCTTGGAGGTAGTTTCTTCTACTCTGCTGCCGTTTTGAGATGGTACCCATGATAATCTCCCAGCTTTCCAATATTATGGATCCATACTGTGGTGAAGGGAAAACACCAGCTTCCTCCTTGTAAGTAAGCCATAGCTCCTGCCTGCAGACTCAGGGCTGGCTAAGCTTAAAGGCTGCTCTGTCAAATGGGTGGTGTGGAGCTGGAAAAGAAGGTGGAGGGAGATGGCAGATACCAGAGGACAGTGATCATAAGCCTGAAGAGGAAATGTCTGCTAGAATCAACTGGATCAAGATCTGTATAAACAGACTCCCCCACCCTTCTAGGCTGCCTGGCTGGGACCCAGATCATCTTTCAGCCACAGAATAGAACAGGTCTCTCATATGGGAAAGCCTTCTAAGAAGAAAAACAGGGGCCAGAGGCTTCCCAAGTAGGGAATTGGCTTCATGCTGAGGCTGGAATGCCCATTGAGTCTGTTGGTGCAAAGGGAGGATAGCAAGCCTCAAACTATTGCTTGTATTTTTTTTTAATTGTCCTAAACTGCCCTGAGTGTTTACAGAAATAGAAAGGATGCTTACAGATTTAATAATAAAGGAACAAAATGTAATCTAGCCTTTCTGTAACACCTTCCCACAAACTATAGTGGGGAAAAGAAAGCCTTCTCAACCTGGGGTTCCCCAGAGGAGTTGGACATCACTAATTAACTAATGAATTAATTACTATCCATACTTACTGGGAAACATGAAACTCCTACCAGCTCTGGAGAGAGCCTGTTGGAAGCCAAAAGAAAACCAGAGATAAGGATGAACTGCCTTGACTTGGCACTGCTTTATTCCCTCTTTCCATATTGATTGTCTTGTATAAACACAGCCAGTGCTGAGAAGAGTTCAGTCATTTAAAGCGCATCATTGTGAACCACTTGGCAAAGATGTACAGAGCCATGTTGATGCAAAGCCATCTTTATGCCTCCCTGTAGAGACATAATATCAAGTTATGGATTGATCTGAATCTTTAGCATGCAGAAAAGATGATGAAACAAGGGCGAAGATAATAGCATAGAATACTTCAAATGTTTGCCATAAAGGCAGTGAAAAGTAACTGTTCATTAGTGCCGCTGAGAAGCATAACAAAGAGGCAGTGGCTATCTGCCAATATTCTGTATGCCTGCACAAGCAAAACTGCCGAAGTTAGCCATGGTAGAAGGGGTTTCATCCATACAAACAGGGTTGTAGATGAAGGTCCGTAATGCAAAGTTGGTTTTCTCTGAACGTTGATTGCAATGGTGGATGACGGTCCAACCTAAACAAAAGATGTGATAGGTGATGATGATGATGATGATGATGATGATGATGCCTCAGTAACAGTGTAGATCCTCCTGCCATTTAAAATATTCTGCTCACTTGCGACACACACACACGGAGACAGAAATGCTAAATTTAAAAAAAGGACTTGAGATTCATGTTAAATATTCTGAACTAGTGTAATCATAGACCTGTCCATGTTATGGCCAACCTAGGACCATGAGAAAGCTTATTTGTGGTTCCAGCACATAGAACAAAGAATCTTAAGGCATCTTCCCAGTTTCCGTCTTTGAACTACAGTTGGCTGAAACATCTGGCCTAATTTTTGGAATTCCTTTTTCTTACTTGTCTGATCAAAAGTTCTGGAGGACTAAAAAGCTTGCCAGCTCTACAGCAACATTTTGGTTAGTCTTAAAAAAGTATATTGCCTTGCTACAAATTTTGGATTTTTAATACCAATTTATTTATGATGTCTTCAGTTTTTGTAGTCACTGCATTAGGTTATGGAATTAAGAGAATGCACGCATATTCCTAGAACAGAGAAATTATATACAGGAGGATCAGACAGAAATAATTATGTACAAATAGCACCTAGTCACAAAACAGTTGGGGTAACAAAGTCATTCTTTTATTGATGAGCTTATTCAGATCTATAGTGTATAGCTTTGATCTGTATTTAATCCAGAGGATTTCACACAGTGGGTTATGACCTCCTAAAGAGTCAAGAGTTTGTGAGGTCCCAAACATTGGGGGGGGGGGGAGGTGTGCACCAAAAACTACACCACTGTAAGAATTTGCTCCCACTTTGTCTGAAAAAACTGGAGAGCAAAGTCCAGAGTGCAGATTGATGGTTTACATGTGCAAAGCTGGATCTCTGGCAACACTTGTTCCTGCTTTGCCTGGATAAGCCCACACCTGACTTCTCCAAGCAAAACTCAGAACAAATTCCGATGGGGCTCCAGTTGTGGGCATGCAACCTTCATGGCATACACACCAAAGGAGGATACTGTCAGAATTCATTGCTGTTCTGCTTGAAAAAAACTGGCAGCAAAGTTGGGATTTCCTACAGTTGGTATTATCATGAGCAAACATTGATCCAAAATAAATGTGGAAGAAGAAATGAGTGCCTGTTTCAAAAATCAACCCAAATTTCAAGAATTATACTAAACTAAGCAAGATCATCCTTTCCATTTAAAAATGAAGTTTAAAATGACATTGTTTTCTTGTTTATTTCTAATAAAAATATTTTTTGCCAGCTTCTGTCTTTGTTTCCTCTGATATATAGACTAAAATGTAATTATTAAAAGTAAGTAGTATATTTATTTCTTAATGAGGTTTCATGGGAGGGTCACACAAATTCATTTATCAGTTTAGGAGATCACAGCACTGCAAAGTTTAGATCTCCTTGCTTATGATGAACAATAGACTTTTTTAGTCTTTTACAGTCAGAACATGCATACAGAACATCAGACTGTTGGAGAATTTTGGGAAATATTTTTGAAAGCAAATGTGTTCCATATCAAATGTCAACATGTGATATTGACTTATATATGTGTGTTTATTTCTGCTCAGCGCAGTGATAGAAGGGAAAAGACCCTGTGAATTAGCCAGTGCTTTCATTCTGCCCTAACCAAACCAAACAGTGATCCTTCCGTTCCAGTGACTCTTCAGTTCATAAAAAGCAGAGAAATGCTGTGGTCAGCTCACCCACCTGTGGAGGAACAGAATGGTCGTCCTCTGTTTTTGACAGGGTTTTTTTTCCAGATTCCATACAGATTTTTTTTTTAAATTTATTTATTTATTTATTTATTTATTTATTATTAAATTTGTATGCTGCCCATCTCTCCCAACGGGTGACTCTTATTGATACTGATATTTATTTATGGATATTCAGAACTGAGAGATGCTAAGGCTGGGCCACAGCCACTTCAGGTTACAAGAGAAGGCTTCCACAATAATGATTAATCACAAATATTGGGAAGTGGGGGGAAGGTTTCCTATACCTAGAAAACAGGTATACCCAGAAGAGTCATTATCCAGCCTTCTTCCTGACGTGTTAGATTTTCCATATGTGGGGAAATGTTTGGAAGGGAGGAGTGCTCTGTCATGAGGTCCCATCTCAGCAGATTGAAATAGGGCAGCCCCAACCTGAATACCTGCCTTTATAGATGTGAAGCCTGAATATTGCACCAGAACTGGAATAACTGCATTAGGGAGGAAGGGAGCTGATGCTTGCAAGGACACCGAGCAAAGAAACGATACAAGAGACCATCCAATATTTGCAAAGCGGTTACGAGAAGGACCTGCTCTCGTCTATTAATCTCTGAAGAGCAATATACTCACAGCTGGATCTTTCACACTTGGCTGTACCTGAGGAAGGGATGGCACACACTGGAGACTTTAATTTATCATCTCATGCTACTGTAAGATTTTAATCATTTTAATCATAGGATGGAGCAATGACCACATAGAGCTGAGTTCAGAGCAAGTGGCTCCCCCCCCCCCTCCAGGAAATAAGATTAAGGGTAAAGCGTATTGAATTTGAATTAGAAGGTTGGATTGGCATGTGGAAAACCGTGATGCCGATGTCTGTATTGTTGACATGTTTCCTGGATAGGCTTGACCATAAAATTGATTCTGAAGCAAGCCTGCTTTTGTTCCCCCCCTACTTTTTAACCAAGAAAGGCTCCTAAATAGTCTTGCAACCATCAGTAATAAAACCACCTTTTGCCTTCAGATTTATGATCTAAAAGACATGACATAAAAGTGCAAAGTTATTGGAACTGAACAGGGAGGAAAGCAAATGAAGGCCTTAACCTATGGGAATAAAAGCAGTCCATTAAGAGATGGACCTAAAAATAGCTAATCTTTCATCAGAGCTGGCAGTATGATCCTGTGGCCTTTTCAGCATAGCTGAAAGTGTGCAACTAGCTGCCACCTGTTGATCCCAATTCCAGTAACTTTCCTTGCAACCAATATTGATTCAAAAGAAAGTTCATTTATTGAGAATAAGTGTACAGATCCAAAGCATTGCTAAGACTGAGCAAAAGCATGCCAAAAGCTGTTTTCTTACTTTCTCCCCCCCTACATCGCCCTTAGTTTCTCCCCCCCTTCATCGCCCTTAGTTCTTGGTCTTCTGATTCCCTTGCTGGTATGTCCTTGAGCATGCCAGAGCCTGTGATAAGGAGCCATCTGCTTTAAACGGTTTCTCATTCCTACTCCCCCCCCTCCTTTTACAATGGCAGAACTGCAGCATGTAAAAAGCCATTTTTTTTTAAACTAGCCATATAATAATCTATTATGAAATCTTGCGAGGATTCTGACAAAGTGGTAATAAGCAGAAACACAAATCTAGGCTCTGCCCTGTTAAACACATGCTGACTCTCAGCTCGTCTGCCCCTGAGCTTTGATCTACATATCCAACAGGAAGATCTGCCCTGTAGCCTTGTTCTCAGTGGGGTGGGAATCCTTTGTTTTGCTCATCCTTTAGGTTACAATGTGGGGTTCAAATGCCTGTGTTCTTATCCTCACACGAGTTAAAAGCAAAATAGCTACAAATTAAACCTAGTATACCAGGTTAATTTTAAACCAATTCTGTCTGTAACATGCTAGGTTCCTATATGAAAGAATTGGATTGGGTTGCCAGGGAAGATGAAGGATCATTTAAATATGCCAATATCTACTGTGGAAAGTACCTGCTTTCCCGTCCTTTAAAATGACATTTCCCATTGCACAATTATCTAACTCCCTCTGCAAAATTGCTCTTTGCTTCAAAGTGCCAATATGATATCAGTATGGTTTTCACTGCCATGCAAATTACAGCTTGCTTGCCTGCCTGCCTGCCTGCCTGCCTGCCTGCCTGCCTGCCTGCCTACCTTACTTACTTATTTATTTATTTTTCAAATTTAATCACAGCTCATCTCACTTTTAGCTCAGGGAAATAGCTTAAAATGAATAACTCCAATTTTCAGATTCAAGGACTCTGTGCATTCCCTGCTGAGAATTTGCTCAAATACTTTTCACTATATTTTTATGTTGGCTTTGAATCCTACTTCGCTTTGGCCAGAAGCTTAAACCAGAACTGTAGAATCCTAGGGTTGGAAGGGAGTTTGGAGGTCTTCTAGTCCAATCTCCTGCCCAGGGCAGGAATCCTCAGACTATCCTGGAAAAATGGCTGTTCAGCCAATGGAGCCCCCATGACTCCAGGAGAAAGGCTGTTCCATTGCTTAATAGCTCTCACAGTCAGGAAGTTCCTTCTTATTTGAGTTTGGACCTATCTCTGTGAGTCTTCCACCCACTAGCTCTTGTCCTCCCCTTAAGAGCTATGGAGAATAAATCCCCACTCTCTTCCCTGTAACAGCTCTTCAAATGTATGAAGACTGCTGTCATGTCTCCCTTTAGTCTTCCATTCTTTTGGCTAAACTTACCCAGTTCTTTTAATTGTTCTCCATAGAACTACCCAGTTTCTTTAAGTGTTCTTCATAGAATGTAGCCTCCAAGCCCCTCACCATCCACGTTGCTCTTCTCTGCATATTTTCGAGTTCCCCAGCATCTTTCTGCATTGTGATGACTAAAACTGGAACAGTATTCTAGGTGAAGTTTGACTAGTGTGGTGTAGACTGGAACTATGATTTCCCATGATCTTGACATTATGTGTCTCTTGATCCCAAGACTGCATTAGCTCTTTTGGCATCTGCAGCATTCTACTTGGTTTAGTTCAACTTTGGTTAGTCCAGGACTTAGCCACTTTTTCTGGTTCTGTGTGCCTTCCCCAAATCTTGTGAGATTCTTTGAGGTTGCATGAGATTTCAAGATCCCATATGATTTCTTTGATTTTTGAGAGGTGAGATACCCTTTTAGGGGTTTGGTAAGTTCCCTGAAGCTTGTGTGCATCATATTTCCAGCCTTCCTGTTGGTCTTTCAGAAGCTTCTCCCCATTAACGCAAGACAAAGGTGGTGTGTATGTGTGTTTTATTTACCTGATTTAGGATTTCAGCAATGGAATTGAGCATCATGTTAATTTGCATCTTAACGTAGAAAGAAAATGGAAATTCCATTATTTGTATCTTGATGAGCATGTTTTAATTTTCAATCTTGACACTGTGATTAACACTTCTAATGAAGTTTCTGGTATAAATCATATCCTAATAAGCTGACTGAATGATAGCTCAGAAAGGCAAATTGCAGGCTATGAAATAATTACAAGCCCAAGTCATTAACAAAATTCAATGAAGCACAGTAAGATGATATTCTCAACAACATTTGTCACACAAATTGCATTGTAAAGAATACTGTATAGAATCACGACATGTTTCAGAGATTTTACAATTGCTTAATCAATCAATTTAATCAATTTAATACATCTTTAGACAGTTCAACATTTAGACAGGAAGGAAGGAAGGAAGGCAGGCAGGCAGGCAGGCAGGCCAGTCGGCCAGCCAGGTATAACAGGCCAAAAAGGAAGACAATGTTAGAGAAGTAGCTAATGAAAAATGTTAATAAGAATGGTGGCAATTTGGATCCCTACTAATCAACCCAATTTATTCTGCCTTGGATCAACCTATACCTGGAGGACTTTGCCCAGTTCTGGGCCCACATTTTTAGAATTCAGATAAATCAGAATTAATTCAGAGAAGGGCAGTGAGGACAGTCAGGAAACAAGAAGCTAGGTCCTATGAAGAGAGATTGAAGAAGCCAGTTTGTTGAACTTTGAGAAAGGCCCACTGAAGAAGGATATGATACCTAAAGGATGGCATAGAAAAGAAAGTCAAGACTTGTTCTCTCTTGTTCTGTGTGATCATAGATTTAATTTACAGGAAGCCAAAATAAATTTGAACATTAAGGGGGAAAAAACTGTTTCCAACAGTAAGAGCAATTTGACGGTGGAGCCAGTGACCCAGAAATAGTATTCAGGCAGAAGATAGACAACTGTCTGTTGAGGATGCTTTAATCTGGATTCTTACACAGAGCAGGTATAGTTCTTGATGCTCTCAATGACTCCTTCCAACTCTATGACCCAAATCCAGATAACCACCACTGTTTCCTAGTTGTATCTCCTACCTTTTTTGTCCTCTGTCCTTATTTGCTTCTGGGGCTGATGTAAATCATATTTATAGTACTCTTAAAGATACAAGTAAGAGTGAAAAGGATAATTTTTCTTATTATTTACAGTTCTTCTTTTGAGTGATAGAAACCCACCCACCAACCTTTACTGTTCAATGAACCATTTTACATATTAACACAGATGCCAAAATAAGGAATTGCTATTAATTTGAAAAGGCAGGAGTCCCATTGGCTGTCAGTGTGAGGGAATTATGTTACTAAGGCAACAGTAACTACAAGTAATACTATGACTTTAAGCAATCATATCCATCCTTATCCTTAAATTAAAAGATGTATGATCAAATAGTCAAAGTACATGTATTTAAGTACTAGAGGTCTATAGCAACCCTCAGTTTCATGGGGAAAAATAATACACATTTTCTTCCTATTTGTACAAAGAGGGGACATCTAAGCTTCATTCTTTCAGACAAAAAAAAAAGCCTGGGAATGCTTGGCAGGGGGAAAAAAATTCATTGACATATTTTTAGTTTGCAGCATGACAGAATGAGGATAGTTTCTCAATAGGTTGTTATAGTCTTTATGTTCAATATTCAGTAAGTTAAACAGACACTTCATATGCACAAATTAACCATATAAGATTTGCTCTGTTGTTTCACACAGGCCTGGTTTAAGCCTTTTTTCCCCTCTTTCTATGATTTTGTGAGTGATGTCTATAGCTCAGGGATGGAGCACTCAGGAGCTTCAAGGTGGTCTCCAACATCCCTAACCTGTGGTTGGTTCTATGTTTTAAAGAATGGGATCTGGAATAGTTTGTCTTCCAGTAGCCTTTCACCCTTCATTCCAACCCTTAAATTCTCACCCAGACCACACAATGGACCAAAAATATTTGAGCCCATATAGTGAGTACCATTCAAGGTACATCACTATATAACCACCAGAAGGTGGGGAGGTTGAAATGTGGCCCTTCACCCTTCAAATATTGCCTATCCCTGCCATAACTGAATGAACCATGTGCTTTTCAATTTACACCCTACCTCTTTTTTTGGCTTTCTAGAGGAGCTGGCCAGATGCCATCCAAGAGCACTAAAGACACTTTCCTGGGCTACATGGGTGTCTGCAGGATATGGTTAAAAAAAAAAATCAAGATGGCAGCCACAATGGTGTGACCAAAGTTCCATCTGTTTTTTATGTATGTTGCACACAGAAAACAAATAAAGCTTTGATTGCACTATCACAGTCACCATGTTGGCTTTTTGATAATACTCTGCAGATGACTCTGCTGGGATAGGTATTTCCTCCTCTGTTAAAGGCTGCCACTTTCCATTATGGTTGCACTTGCCTCCTTCCTGCTCCCTGAAATTGAGCCTTTTTTTCTGGTTTTAAATTATGGTAGAAAAAACTGACAGCCAAGTCTAGCCAACATGCAACTCAAGAGGTTGCTTCTCAATCAACAGGCCAGCCAGTGATGAGAGAAATAAAATGTTTAAATTTCACAACAAATGATGACTGTCACCCCAAAGTAGGTAGTAGATTTATGTCTTTTGAGGCAAAGAGGAATCAGAGAATGAACCTGTCGTGTTTAGCCAGGCTCTAACCACATCTCTTGGACTCAGCCAGCCAGTAGAAGCTCCAAATGACTTTTTATTACTGAAAATTGATGGTTATAGACTAGAGATTATTCTGTTTCCCTTTTATTCCATCTTTTTGACAACTAACCAGACTGTCCCACCTCAGAACTTTTCTCTAACTCCCTTCCTGCCAAGAAGAAATGGAACTTCTCAGTGGTGTCTCACCACAACTTGGTTAGACCTACATTCATCTTAAGTCACTAGCCCCATATTCATTTTTTTTTCGCCTCCTCTTTATTCTTAGACCCCGGTAGTTAATATCAACTGGTCCATATTATACACTACATGTGAAGAATTGTCAGGCACAACTTGGTGAGTACAGAGGCTGTTGATTGAACTGCAGACTTCTTAATGTGTGTTGAGTGTCCAAACAGCAGTGATCCTTGGCCAAAAAATTGTGTGTGAGGGACTAAGTTTCCAGCCACCCACACAGGTCTGATTTTAAGAAGTGCAAAACTGAGAAGTTCAGCATATTTTTCTTACTGTTCTCATTTAAACTGATGAATGAGAATTACCTTTCAACATTTCCTTCAAATGGGAAGATTGTTTTCACAGAAATTTTCATGAATCGAGTGTGATGTTCTTGCATTTAGTGACAAAATGACAAAGAGAGTGTCTGCGAATATCCTGTTCATTGCTGGAAAGACAGTCATTCAGTCGGTAGACTCCTCACCTTCCCAACATGCATTTAATCCCAAAGGAAGGAATCATCATGAAACTTTTCCATGGAGCTTTTCCCGATGGGGAAACAAAGGCATTCTTCTGAGATGCAGAAGAAGGTGCGAGTGAAAGACAGCAACATCAGCATGGTACCCAAAACCACCTCCAGCAAAAAAAGTAAGTTCAAAAAAACCACCAAAGACAAATTTGCAAACATCCTGAGAAAGCTGAACAACAGAAACGTCTTTCCCAGGAGAAGCAAATTTTCAAAGCAACACTTTTAACACAGTGCTAACTAATCTTTTGTGTTCTCCATAAGCATTCACTGGGACCATGAACAAGATGCCATCAGGGACACGGTTCGGCACACCATCCTAGAATTGCCATTACTCAGGAAAAGGCATCTTAGCACTGAAGCTACACACGTGTGGCATGATTGGCATGTTCAGAGGCCCACCGAAGAGGGATTCTCAGTATGCCAATCTTGAGGGCCACCAGGAGGTGCTATTTCTCTTGTCTGAACCACTTCATGACTGTCCTTTGATTGCAAAGTCCTAGGAGCACACTTGGGTTCACCACAAATGTATGAATTTGTGCCATTACTATAGCTGTAGTTATACTGTATGACATAATCCTGGCTGAAGTAGGGCCTTAGTCTGACTCAGTCCCCAGGCCTTGTCGTTGGGTAACTGAATAGACAGCCAAAGCAGATCTGATATTATGGTTGGTTGTGCAGTCAGCCAGATGTTTAGACTGGATTTGGCATTTTTGTCCACCTATCGAGTCCTTCCAAAACATCTGGAGCACCACTTGAACCCCATCAGCATTGACAAAATCACCATCAGTCAATGGCAAAAGGCAGCTTTACTTGGAACAGCTTACATCCTGTGACGATCTGATATTATTATCATTATTGTTGCAACAGCAATTACAAAAAAATACCATTTTGCTAAATCTGACTGAGATATCATTTAGCATCCATAAGCTGCTTAGCAGATAAAATAACTTTTGGGGGGCGGGGGGAGGGGGCGGGGGAAACTTGCTGCAAAACTAAAGAAAAACCACGCTCACTGGAAGAACAGCAGACACTGGCATTCAAACATACTCTTTGAAGTAGCACTTCTAGCATGCAAAAACGGTTACAGTCACCAGCTGGAATTCAAAAAGCTGTGAGCAGAGGTCACGCCAAGCGCAACGCTTGAACACTCTTTGGAGCCTTCAGAGCACAATAGGATTGCCATAATTCTATCTACAATCTTGTAAGGTAGGTCAGGACTGTTACCCTCCAACTGCAGATTGAGAAGCCTGAAGCTGAAGATTTATGCATTGATGAGACAGCCAGCTGATTTCATGGGCCTGAAATCCTGAACCATCCTTGGTTTCCATTATTCTCTCTCCTTAAGAAGAGCTGGTTCCCAGCCTTGTGCCTTCCAGAAATCAGGGTAAAACAGACCAGATACTGGACTGTTTCATTTTATTCCTGCTCGATACGAAGAAGGGGGTGAAGAAAGCCCCTCCAGGTAGCTTTGATGCCAAAGTTCGCCCATAATTAGAGAGAGACACCTGGGTTAGGACCTATGATTTGATTTCTAAGGCGGACTATTAAGCAATGCTGGAAGTTAAAGACAATTAAGGAACATTCCCAAAGCATATACACGCAGGAGCTCTTCATTAATAGCACAAACAAATCTTGCATGAACACGGGCAGGAGTGGTGTTAAAATAGCTTCCCAGCGAAGCAGATGGATAACAGAGTTCTTGGGCTGAATACTGCTGCGTATATATACAGCATGCAATGTGTGTGCTTGTTTGTATACACGTATCCTTACTTTCTGTGATTGCTCAAGGGAGTGACTTGTACTATCACAAGAACCTTGTTAGGTAAAACTTTGTTTATTGCCCAAGTATTTACATCTTGCTTCTCAATCAAGAAGGATGCTGAGGCCATTTCAGTGACATAGAAAATAAAATATGCTGGTGTAATGGGCTGTGAGAATAACCTTGAGGAAGAGAAGGAAGAGCCGCAGCCAAGGCAATGGCCTAGTAAGTGAAATCTGAGCCCAGAGTAGAAACGTAATTTGCGAAAGCATCTCAGACTTGACTTGATAAAGGCAGGGAGGGGGGAGGCACATTCAGAGTTGCAAGATTCTGTTACTGTAACTACTGTAAAAGTAGTTTTAGTAGTTGTGACTTTGGTGTTCAAATCTGGTCTGCCTTGAAGGGTTAACAGCTGGCTTATTTTACAAGATCTGCATTAAAAATGCTTTCGTTGGGTTAAGTGAATATTTACAAAACAGTGGGAAAGCTTTTAAGCTGCTAATTCTTCTACAGGCAAGATGAAGAACTATCAGAAACTCCAAAGGTTACAGGCTGTTTTGTAAGCCTTCACTTGATCTAATGAAGGCTTAGACCCCTTCCATGCACAAGCATGGCACCAATCTGAGATTTGTGCTGCCCTCCAGTATCCCTATGACACCAGAGGGCTTCCAGAGGGCTTCACAAGCCCAGTTATTTGACTTTTGGCTCAGCAGCTGCTCTGGAGGAAAAAAATGTGACAAGAAAGCTTTGCATTATTTATTCTGGGGCTGCGTGGCAGACACGCTAACACTCTCCTCATTGTATTTCCTTGCTTTTAAGATTCCCTCTCCCTTCCTAAAACCAAGGTACCACAGGGCCTCACCAACATGCCTCCCTTACAAAGGAGTGTGGTGATTTTTTATTGTTGTTGCTGTCATACAGTCAGCCAGATGTTTAGACTGGATTTGGCATTTTTATCCACCTATCGAGTCCTTCCCAAGGACCTGACATAGGCAAATGTTATTATTTGATAGTGTTAAAGGTATCGTTGCAAAATATAAGCTGTTCCAAGTAAAGCTGCCTTTTGCAATTGACTGGTGATTTTGTCAATGCCGATGTTCATCAAATGGTGCTCCAGATGTTCTGGGATTGCACCCAAGGTGCCTATAACTATTGGTACTATCTTTGCTTTGCTTTTTTTTTTTTTTGCCATAGTCATTCTACTTCTGTTTGCAGGTCTTTATATTTTGTGACTTTCTCCAGTTGGTTCTCTTCTATTCTGCTATCTCCAGGTATTGCAGAGTCTACTGGCCTGACATTTTTGTCTTTCTTATCAACAATTGTTAGTCTGGGATGTTGTGTGGCAGGTGCTTGTCGGTTTGAATTCTAAAGTCCCAGAACACTTTAGAATTTCAGATATTCTTCCAATGCCCTTTTTTCTTCTTCAACTGTCTGGTGTACTTGTAACCAGCTTCTTCATTTGCTATTACTTTGTCTGTTTTGTGGCCCCACCAGTTCTTGCTTGCAGGCAAGTGGTATTTCTTGCAGATATTCCAATGCAGCATTGTTGCTACTTTGTCATGCCCTTGTTTGTAATCAGACTGTGCAATCTTCTTGTAGCAGCTAACTAGGTGGTCCACTGTTTCTTCAGCTTCTTTGCAGAGGCAGCATTTGCTGTCTGTTGCTGTCTTCTCAATTCTGGCTTTGTATGCATTTGTTCTTAAGGCTTGGTCTAGTTTAGCCAGAATTAGCCCCTCTGGCTCTTTCTTCAACTTTCCTGCTCTTAGCCATTGCCAGGTCTTGTTGTTATCTGCTTTGCCTGCTAGTGTGTGTGTCTGTGTGTGTGTGTACACTGGCCTTGCAATACTTTGCCTTGCCATGTCTCTTTTCTATTCTTCAATTGGTCTTTCTTATAGGCCAATTTGGTTTCTTTGGTATTCAGAAAGACTTCATGGTGTACTAGCTTCAGTACATCTTCTTCACTGTCCTTCATATATTCTTCCAATGCCCTTTATTCTTCTTCAACTCTCTCTCTGTAACATTCCACGCCCACCTATGCTCCTTGGTAAGTAGAGTCTGTCAACGTCACTGCGTGGATGAAGGGTATGATTCATTGTCATTATTTTTCTGGTCTTCCTATCTAAGGCTTTTAGTTCAGCTTGAGTCCAGTCCACTATTCCAGCTGTATATCTAATGACTGGAATTGCCCAGATGTTAATCACCTTGATGGTATTTCCGCCATTGAATCTGGACTTTACGATCTTCTTCACTCTTCTGATGTATTCACTATTAACCTTCTCCTTCACTTCAGTGTGCTTGATGTTGTCAGCTTGAAGGATGCCCAGGTATTTGTAGTGATCTTCTTCATCCAGACTCTTGATGTTATTTCCATTGGGCATCTTGATTACTTCAGTTTTCACTATTTTTCCCCTGTTGATGGTAAGGGTGGCACATTTGTCCAGCCCAACCTCCATTGCAATATCTTGGCTGTACATTTGGATAGTGTTGAGCAGCAATTCCATTTCAGATGGTGTTTTTCCATACACCTTCAGATCATCCATGTAAAGGAGGTGGGATAACCTGGAAAATGTTTTTGATGTTTGATAGCCATGTCTTGACTTGTTCAGTATGTTGAC
Organism: Liasis olivaceus; assembly: GCA_030867105.1. NCBI lineage: Eukaryota > Metazoa > Chordata > Lepidosauria > Squamata > Pythonidae > Liasis > Liasis olivaceus. The sequence continues at coordinate 70,638,150 of CM061355.1, forward strand.
AGAGGAATCAATGCAATGACAAACAGGAGTGGTGATAGTGAATCTCCTTTAAAAACTCCTTCAAAGAAAGGGGGGACGCAATTGTGCAGGGCTTAATGACACTGGAGTTTGCTGATCAGAGATGGTCGGTACTCCAGTGGTTTGGGCCCAGTTCCGCGTGATGGGGTGAGCGTCCATCACTCATCCCCAGCTTCTGCCAACCTAGCAGTTCAAAAGCGTTTCCATCTGCAAGTAGATAAATAGGTACACCCATTTCGGTGGGAGAAACCAGCAGTGCTGAGCGGGGAGCAGGAACTGGTGCTGGACCCGACCTAACACTGGGCGCAACTGACGTGACTGGCAGGAGAAGACCTATGGAGAAGGAAAAAAGTCTGGATGTGCTGTGACTCCCTAGCAACCGTTGCTGGCCATATAGTATAGTTCTTAATGTTAGATAGAGATAAATCCATTGTATATGTATACGTTGTTAAAGTTGTACTTTGTACTTTGTGAGCCGCCCAGAGTTCCCCATTGGGGGGAGATGGGGGGAGAATAAATCCAGTGTTGTTGTTGCTGTTGTTGTTATTTTATTCCTCTCTTGATGTTAACCTCTCCCAGTCTATTGCCATCGACCAGCAATTGTGCCATTGAACTTTGCACAAAGCTTCTGATGTTTCTACTGACTCCTGTTATTTCTAGGCACTTGATTATCCAGTCGTGTGGCAGGAACTTGAATGCCTTCTTATAATCAATCCAAGCTAAATTCAAGTTGGTCTTCCTTCTCTTACAGTTTTCCAAAATCATTCTGTCAATTAGGAGTTGATCTTTTGTCCCACTGCTGTTTGGGTGGCTTCCTTTCTGCTCAGATGGAAAGAGCTTGTTTTCAACTAGGTGCTGTTGGACCACATCAGCTACCACACCAGTTAGCAATTTGAAAGCTGTTAGCAAGCAGGTAATTGGCCTGTAGTTGCCTGGTGCTGCCCCTTTTGCTGGATCTTTCATCATCAGGTAGGTTTTGCCAGATGTTAACCAATCTTCAATTTCACCTGCTGGCAGTATGTTGTTAAACTGCTTGGCAATGAGTGGGTACAGACCAATGAGATGTTTCAACTAAAAACCATGCGGTTCATCTTCACCTAGTGCTGACCAATTCTTGATCGTCCTTGCCCATTTTTCCACCATTTCTGCTGTTATTACAAGTTCTTTCATTTCAGCTTCTTTTTTATTTTTATCCACCTCCTTTATCCAACCTGAATTCTTGTTGTATTTCTTTGGCTTGTCCCATAGCTGCCCCCAGAACTGTACTGTTTCTTCTTTGTCAGGTGTTGACTGGTTCATTGTAGTCTCTCCATTGATGGCTTGGTAGAAATGTTTCTGATTCAACTGAAATTGAAGATTCTGCTTTTAGAGTGTAATTTGAGCTTCGTATCTGCTGATCTTTTTGGCTATGGTTGTTATTTGCTGCTTTATTATTTCCAGTGCTTCCTTGATCTTCCTTGTTTCTAGATGATATTTCTTGATCAGGTATTCTTTGGTCTTTTTGATCTTCAGCTTCTTTTCTTTCATCTGTTCTAGCTTGCTTGCCTCTGATCTTAGCATTCTGATCTTATTTTCCAGCCTGATCTTCCGTTTTGGTGGTGCACTGTTTGGCTTTTTTTCTTGCTTGTTGATTTTGCATCCACGGTATTCAGTTATAACTGCAACCGTGCTGCACATTATTTGGTTTGTTTCTTGCAGTGAGCTGGTGCTTTTATTTGATATTACAGTATTGGCATCTTTTAATACTTGTGCTAGCTGTTTCTTTGTAAGAAGCTTCAATGCAGGCAATCTTATTCTGTTGTTTTTGTGCTGTCCTAGATGCTCAATTATTCTTTCTTTCAGTTACTCTTATTTTTTAGTTTAGAGGGCTTTGTTCATTCTGAGGAGAAGGCTCTACTGTCTGAGCTATTTCTGGCAAGGCTTCGATTTTTTTGCCCTGGGTAGATCTTTGCAGTTCTTCCAATTCTACTTCTGTGAATACTTTATTTCGTGTTATAAATTGACATTCATCTGCTAGCCTCTATTCTGTTATTTCTGATTCTGGATGTTGTTATTTCCAGAACTAGTGCATTCTTTTCAGATATTCTCTTCTTGTTAGACTTGATTTGTAATAGCAGATCATTATTTCTTTGTTTTCAGTCTTCGTATATTTGCAACAGGTAAACAACTTTTCTTCCAGTAATTCTGCAACTGCTGGCCCTGGTTGCTCAACCAACAGTCCTGAGTCACGTAGCCCACTTGTCACCAGATGTCCAGGAACTAGAACACCTACCATGGTCCTTGTTGACCCAGGCAATGATCAATCCAGTATGGGTTTCTGTAAATTATGTCTCACCATATTGTTTATGGGAGAGACACTCTTCTCTGGCTCCTCTGATGAGAACTGTCCAGTATGGTTGAACCTCTGGCATAGTTCTCATCCTCCTCAGAGCACACAAGCCCCACAACCACGTCAAGGTAGTGCCTCACTGGAGGAGGAGGAGGAGGAGGAGGAGGAGGAGGAGGAGGAGGAGGATTTAAACTTATATGCCACCCAATTCCGAATGAGTGGCTCACAACAATCAAAGAAATTACAATAAAATCAATAAAAGATGGCAAGCACAGCAGACCAGATGATGTGGCTGCAGCCAGAATCTTGACTTTATGAGCCTTGGGATCTCAGCTGTACCCCTTTACCAGAAAACAAACCATTTGTTTATTTTGTTTCCCCAGTTTAGATTTCCATTGGGCCATTTGCCATTGGGTTCAGCGACTAGGAGTAAGGAAAAACATCTCTTCTCTTGGCTTGATCTTTGCAGCCAGGAGAGATGTCAGGCATTACTTACAGCTGATGGAGTCTCAGTCTCATCTGTATCTGATGAAGGGAATGACACATTCTTAAAGCTTCAATTTATCACCTCATGCTACAGTGGTATTTTAATCTCAGAATGGAAAGATGATTCTAGTGAACTCAGTTTAGGGGAAATAAATATAGCTTATTTATTCCCTTACACTCTAGGCATTGCCACGAATGAGAGGGAAAGATTTGTGGGTAGTGTCTTACCATGTGTCTGGAGCTAGGGATCAAAAGAGACAAAGGCATATTTGTACAGTCCAAAGTCAGATTCCAAAGAAGTTACCTATGGCCAGAGAGAGACCTAGAAGAGCAATGAGTTGGCTGAGAGATCAAAGCCAAATTACTCCCAGTGCTATCGATGATTCCAGAAGGAAAAGTCAAGATAACAAAAGTCGCAGTCCAAGCAGCAAGGAGTCAGTACATGTTATGGTCTCACCTGAATCTCCTGAGGCTGAACAGGCAGACCAGAGGGGCTATGGGCTTGCAGAGCCAACAAGCAATAAGATACCTGCACCAACTTCATGAGACTGAAGTTGAACTTCATGAACTTCATGAGCAGGTGAGACCTGATGAGGGGCCAGATTCTGGTGGGGCACTTAGCCCAAGAATTTGGTGGCACCTACAATGGGTCAAATAAAGGCAATCACTATGTTTCCTTGAGAGGAAAGGACACCAGCATCCCTAATCAAGCCAAGCCTGCAATGGAGCTATATAAGAGCAACCTTTAGGCCCTTGACATTTGTTGGAAATAACTCTCCACCTTCAGACCTGTGTTTCTGTCATTCTTACTCCTTGCCCTGTATGATCCCAAGCTTGTTATTTGGAATTCCTGTGGAATTCTATGCTGCTCAAATCCTGGACTGTTACCGAGAAGTCTTGTGGCTCTGCCTCTGCCTAGAAGCAGATCGTTACAACTCATTTTACAAGGAAAGTTTATGGATGCTTTGAACTTTTGAAGTCTTAAGTATTCTGTAGCTAATTACTCACCCAATGCCCTACTATTATCAGAAACTTTATGACCCAGCAAAAAAACATTTCAAACTCATATTGATCTGGCTTTTTGATCTGCATTGGCTGGTTGTGTGCTATGGCAGGTCACCTGGTACAAAAGAGCCAATGTGATATCCAATCACCTTCTTCTAAGGTGTCTTCTCCAGATGAGTCCATGACAGATGGGACCCACAGGTCAAGTTTCAAGGCTGATGTATGTGATGAAGAGAGTTTACAATCTCTCCTTTCCATAAACCCTCTTTAAAGGGAAGAGTAGGACAAATTGTATGTCTGAAACAAAGTACGATTAAGCTTCTTGCAATGTGGAATTCTAAGGGCCAATTCTTACAAGAGTTTGGCTTCCTTTTGGAAGAAGAGACCTTCACATGGAACCCAATAAAGGAATCTCAGACAAAGCTGATATATATCATAGGTCCATAAACTGCAAGACTAAATGGATTGTGATACATGACTAATTCAGCTATAATTCTCATAGCCAGCACAAAAGATCTAGCTGCCATTTTCTGACAGATTTAACTTTCTCTGAGAATAGGCAAGATATATAAGCATCTGATTTCTCCAGGGAAACAAAAGAAATAATGGGTTAAAAAATCAGTATATACATTAAATACAAGGACAAAGGAGAAACCCTATTGTTTCCATTTCCTCAGAGTCATAGGGACATACTCATTGATTTTAAAGATTTTTATGGCTTTGGACATGGGTATCTACAAGACCACCTACTTGAAGCAGAGTCTGTGGAAAAGAGGGCTTGCTGCAGGTCCTGACTCATGGAGAAGAACCTTCTCAGGGATAACCCCCTACTCTGAAACAGCCTTTCCCCCAAAATAAGACTGGACTCATCCCTACCAGTGTTCCAGAAGGAGGTTAAGACCTGACTTTTCTGGAAAACCTTTGGGATAGAAAGGTGGGTAGCACATTCCCCTGAAATGTAATGTTGCATTTCTTTGTGAACCATCCAGAGAACATGTGAGAAGAATATGCAACTACAATATGTAAATAAATTGGGGGTGTAGTGGGTTTGTATTTGGGGTTTTATTTCTGTAAGCCGCCCAGAGTCACCGTGAGTGAATTGGATGGCCATATAAATTGCTTTCATAGAAAGAAAGAAAGAAAGAAAGAAAGAAAGAAAGAAAGAAAGAAAGAAAGAAAGAAAGAAAGAAAGAAAGAAAGAAAGAGAGTCTGAGAACCAGAACAATCCTGTCTGAGTTTATCACGCTGTTGATTCTAGTTTATGAAGTCATTGTGAACATCTTGTTACTCAAAAGCAGCTCTTTCTCCCACTCTGTCTGCCAACCTGCTGCATCTCTGCTTGTGAAACAAGGCTACTGCTATGAGGAGACTATTGATCTCTTACTTATTTGGAACTTTTGTTCTGCTTTAAAAAAAAATCAATTATCACTAATACTAGGACATGATCAATAATAACAATAATGGTTAATTTATAGTATGTGGTGATTCTTATGCAAATATCATGCCTTGTCTGACAGCTAAAGAGGCATCTGAAAATATTGAAGGGGGATGGTTTACACTTGTTTGTGTGAAACCATGTTGTGCTTGCCTCCTGATGTGCAGCCAGCTGAGCCAAAATGTAAATGCACATTCCTCATATACAAATCCAGATGCCTTGGGAGGAAGCAGATCTGTGCCAGCCATCAGAAACCATGAAATCTATAAATTTGGGATTTATTTTTCACACTGGAAGGGCCAAATCAGGGACAGTGCTAGAAGATGTGTCTTTTTTTAGAAGAAACAACTTCTTAGGAAAATAAAAGAGCAATATTGTACAGCCTCACTAAAGAGAAATAAAAGTTGTCCCCCCCCCCCTTTTTTTTTGTTCTTGTTTTGAAGAGAACCAGAAGTGGCATGGTGGAAACATCATTCCCACTAGTGTAACTTCCAGAGTGTTACAATCTTCATGAATCCCCAGTGCTGAAACTAGAATGTTTCAATTCATGAATTGCAGATTTCATATGATGAAATGTCTATTTTTTCTAAGGTGGCCTCATGTTCTACTTTACAAAGAATACTTCTCTATTTGAAGGAATCCTCTGTTTTAGGGACAGGCAATCAGTGGCCTCTAACCTCTATTTTGCAGGTCAGGAGCTTGCTTTGACCAAAAATCAGCAGGACAATTTCCTAATGGGTTGAAATGAAACATTCACAAATATTGGCATATGGTCTAAAATGAGTTTAATGCAGCTTAAAAAAAAGGAAAAATCCATGATCCCCCCAAACCCAGCCCTGACAGCATACAGAGTGAAACCCTACCTGCTTTGCATCATCATCTAGCTCACAATGACATTTCCACCTTCCAAAAAAAAAAAACAAGCCACAGTCCATAACAGCTAAAACATTGTTCCCTTCCTGCTTTGTCTAGAAATCTGTCTAGTTCCAAGGGAGTCAAGTGTGGTGTTGTGATTAATGTTTTGAACTTGGACCTGGAAGATCCAGGTGAAATTCTCTGTTCAACCCCAAAGACATCAGGTTACTCTGGTCCAGTGAAACCCCCATTTGTACAATGCCTTGAGTGTGTAGAGAAAGGATGGGCCATAAACACAATAAATGAATAATCCTGGCTTAAAGATAAACAAACTGCAGGAACAGAGAGCAGGCAGTAGCCTCAGAGATGCCCATTTAGAGTTGCATCTGGACAGAATCTGCATTTGAAGACTGAATTATCAAGGGCAAATGATCCTTGACCACAGAGACCATCTGTAGTCAATTTCTTAATGTTAGTTAAGTAGTAGAGTCCAATCACCAATTTCCTTTGTGCCAAAAAACAATGTGTGAGAGTTGGGCCACCAGGAAAACAGGCCGTCATAGGCCTGTTTTGAACAAATGCCCTGCTGTATCTTTATTTAAAGCAGGACTTTGTCCTCCTTTTGACACCATCCCTTAGTAGTCTCAAGGCATGCAAAATCTGATAGGTTTTCACATTGTAGGGAAATCACAGTATGGTAGTGACTGGGAACAGAGGCAGAATGGGGAACAGCAACGGGGACCACAAAGTTCATGCCCATACATTTTTCTATCAATTCAAGGAAGGGTGGAAAATAGCTTTGAGTAGGAAACAACCCTTATTTGCTACCCATTAAGTTACTACTGTTGAAAGAGGTTCTTCTGCTCTGGTAGAAATGAGAAAGTATGCTCCCCTACAGATGTATTACCTTTTTTTTTAAGGTTATTAAAAAAAACAACACCTCCCTACTAAGTAAAATTGCAGTCTAAAGCTTTAGCATAAATCTCTTCACTAGGGCCTATGAAATAATAAGTCATAAAGGAATTAAAACTTTACGATATAAGCACGCATGACGGGACAGCTAGTCAACCTACAAAGTTCCAGGAGACCTGAACTCCCTTGGCTGAACATCCTTGGCTGTTTATCCATCTTATTCAGTTCTCTGATTCCTGTCAAAATCCAACAGAAAAGCAAACAATGGAAGTGGTTGCATCCGACTTTGAGAATTTGGGGAAATTGCTAATGAGCTGGAACTGATTGCTTCTGAGTGAGCTGCCTTACCGTTAGCTCAATATTTGCAAATCAACATCTTGCCCTGACCTGAGGATTTGGGGAAACAATGGTTCTTTTAAAAAAAATGTTGTTGCTTTTCTTTAAAAGAAAAAAAAAAAGGCAGAAAACTAGATTATATTTGAAACTGGATAAGTAAATATGCCTTTTCAGAACTGTTGAAGTTCAAGGATTATCAACATCCCCGGGGTGAATACTGAGAGTGACTTTTGGAGTACGCACTGTAACATTTTCTTAGATGCTGTAACATTTTCTTAGATCTGCTACTCAGATGCTGTTTCAATTCATAGCAATCACACACAAATTTGAAACCTCTGATAAGTTTGAACCAAGGTTTGGTTTGAAACCTGTGATAAGTTTGAACCAAGGTTTGGTTTGAAACCTGTGATAAGTTTGAACCTAGGAAACGTAGCCCTGCACACCTGGTTTTGTTCTTCACAAGCCCCTTTTACTGAGTTGCAAGGATGCAAATGCTTCAGGGGCAGAACTGCTCAAGCAAGGGTAGATAACGTTATGCCTGTCAACGTACCATGGACACCTTCGTTGGCACCTCTAGGAGCCCTACCTGACTGGCTTTTGTTATTGTTCCTTTAGACTTTTTTTTTCACTCTGCAAAGTGAAAAAACCTCCTTAAGCTGCCAGTGATACTGTCAGAAAATCAGTGTCTAGCTTCAGTGCTTGGCTCCAATAGATGCTGAACTGCCCCAGAAAAAGAGCATCATAAAGTGAGGTGTTAGAGGGAGACGATGGCAGGGAACCATCTTCCAGTTGTTATGGGGCCCTGCTCATGCAGCTGCCATATTGTGAATGCGTAAGCCCCTTCTTTAAGGGAGCTCTAAACAGGATATCGCACTGTCGCACACTTTCTGTTAATAAACATATAAGTTTTGCCAACATTGCAAATGTCTATAATCATCTTACCCTCTTCCTCCCTGTACACCCTGCATTCTCCCAGGGCATATGCCAGGGGGGATTAATAAAAAGACAAGATGTTAGGCATGACTGTCCAGGTCAAGCACTCATGTAAAAAGAAAGATGGGAGCTTCAATTGCACCATTGTACCTACCTGTAATGGAATGCGAGAATGAGCTTGGAAGTTGGGGGAAGAGATGCTGCCTAGAGAACGATCAGATACGAGAGGGAGGAGCCTCCAGCTGAGTAATAGGCAGAGAAAGAAACTTAGAAAAGACCCGCCTGTGATGGAATGGAATTATGAAGGCCAAACTCAGGGAGGGAAACATGCTCTTTCGTCTCCTGAGGGGCGAGGAAGAGATAAGAGGATGAGGCTGGCGCCTCCCTGAGGAATTCACTCTGTGTTGACTGGCTGACCTTGGGAAATAGTTTCAGTCTGGGAAGATTCTTGCTAGAGGTTGTAGCTAATAAACATTGCTGAACTGAATCTGCATGGTCTCCTGGAGTTCCTTGGGCTAGGCCTGACACCGCCCTAACTGATCAGGCGGTAAATGGGGACAGCGGGAGAGTTGTACTTTCAGACTTGCAAGATTCTGTTAATAAAATAGAACTAGTTCATCTAGTCGTGTTTCCTGTCTGGTATACCTGGGAGGGCTGACATTGAGGTCATTCTCACATTCCATTACATTACCACCTTGACTTTTTGTCCTTGTCCCCCTGGGGGAATGCCCCTCTTGCCAGGAATAATGTGATACCATGTTATATTAGTGTAACCAATTCCACTCACTCTGCAAAAAGCACAACTGGGGGGTCCTCCTGGACTGGCAGCTCCTGTTCAGGGTGTTTTGTGTTGTGTGATTTGCGTTATGTGGCTTTGTGTTGTGTGCCAGTTGTCCCAATGTCTGGATCAGGAGGCTCTGCTCACAGTCACTCATGTTCATGGCTCTTGTAGTAGAGTCTATCCACCTTTCCACTGATCATCCTTCTCTCTCTTTCAGATATTTCCAGCATGGAAAAGTGAAATTCTGAAGGGAGATGGGTTTTTGCTGAATGGGTCCAAAATATGATACTTGGAGCCTGGTAAATTTGTGCCTCAAGTGAAAATTATGGATCAACTGTTCCATGATTGCCACCAAGGAAATGCAACCCTGCATTTAAAATAAATATATACATGAGCTAAATATATAAATGAGCCTGTGGCTTTCTCAGTTCTTTCTGCTATTTCTCATTCCTAGGTTTCCACTGGAGGCATGAAGGGTGATAACACAAACAAGATCCAAAACACCCTGGTCATAACAAGCTCCATAACAAGCCCTGCAGATCTATCTAACAGAGGAGGCTTTCAGAGCTCCAACAGAGCCAACAGTTCATACTTTTGTAAAGAAGCTTGTGCAGCCATCTGACCAGTGCTACCAGCTCGATAGCTGGGCTCCACAATATCATCATTCATTGCCCTCTGATGAAAAAGAATGGGCAACAAGTTAAGCAGCCAAAAGAATTCTAACTGAAGTTTCTTGTTTGGGTGAGAATAGCTTGTTTATATCTCCCTCGGCTCTCCAGGGAAAAAAAAAGCTTACCTGCAGATTGTTTAGCTGAGAATTGATTATAAAAACAACAACAACTGTGGGCTGCTCCTGAAATGCAAAATCCCTCCTAGATGGAGAAACATCTCTGAAGCATTGGAAGATGGAAATCTATGTTAACATTAATCTCTTAACTATGTTAAGAGATTCACATAGGACCATTCCAGCTTTGGGACAATTCATCTCTGGTACTAGGCATAGTTTAGTGATGTGGTGTAACACCTCTACATTTTAGATGGTTTCTGATAGTAAAGCTTCTGACATCATAGTAAAGCTTCTGACGTATAATCTCTCTTGGTCTCTGGATACCTTCGTAAATGGGTGTGGTTGTGGTTTTGCAAACAGACATTTCGCGTACTATGTGTAACACAGGTAGCTCCATTTCATTTCCAGAATGAATGGATATCAAGTAGCATTCTCCAGTTGGGGACTCCTGCAGTGTGTTATTTTAAGCCCAAGCAAAGCAGTGCAAACTAGTCCCGTGCGCGTGATTTATTGTAGTGACCGAAGCTGCCTAGAAATACAGGGAAATGGTTGGAGAAATATCTCCAATATTTATCTACTGTCCCCTCCTGTTTCCCCAGTGGAAAAGTACTTGTAGCTACAGCAGCCTAAAAATGGATATGAGATGATGTTATTTTATTTACATGATGTCTAGGGAATTCTGGGAGTTGAAAGTCCATACATATTAAGGTTGCTGAGATTGAGAAACACTTCTATAAACAATACCCAATATCAGAAGGCTGGGCTAAACCATCAGATTTTGCTCTTTATGGGTTTTCTTGATAACGATCCTAAACATAGGCTCCAGAGGGCAGAAAGATATTATTCCTGATATTTGCATGAGCCTATCATTATCTGACATCATGACAGGTGATAATAATAATAATTTCCACCTATCTTCCAATCACATTTGAAATTCAAGGTTGCACATACCGCATTTACTATGTTTTCAAATGTCAAAAAAGGAAGACTCAATGTTCAGTAAAGACCAAACCATCTCTACTAAGAATTGTTGCCTATCTGATAACATTTTCAAATGTTCTCTGAAATAGGTACATTTATACTGTATGTCTCCTGAGAATACTGTGGACAGCCAAGAAAACAAAACAAAACAAAACAAAAAATGATCATCAAACAAATCAACACACAGTTCTCACTCAAGGCACAAATGACCCAGCTCAAATTGTGGAGTCCTTGGGGTTCTCTGAGCTTGGTTCTTTTCCTGCAAACTTTTCATTACCCGGCTAGGTAACATCTTCAGTGTTGGAATGGGATGGGGGTTGCTCTCTGTTTATATATTCTTGCATGCCCTGCCAGTGCTGGTGGGGGTGGGGGTTTTGTTTTGTTCCTCAGGTAGTCCCTTGATTAGGGTATTGTTTGCTGCTTGCTTATGTGCCCTGTGGTAACCTCTGCTTCTCTTGGTGATAATTGCTGGTGAGGAGCTGTTCTGGTCTTTTGTCTCTTTTGAACAGTGTGTAGATGCTGTTTATCTCTATGTGTCTGTTAATTGCTGCCTTGTCTGAATACCAAGCTTCCAAGAATTCCCTTGCATTTTTGGATTTTGCTTGGTCTAAAATGCTGACAGTTTCCCAGTTAAAATTATGGTTAAGTCTGTCCATGTGTTGTGAGATTAAGGAGTTTTCATCATGTCTTCTGACTGCTAGTTGGTGTTCGTGGATGCACTCTGCCAGTCTTCTGCCTGTCTGTCCTACATAGTGTTTGCTGCAGTCCTTGCACTGTATGTTGTAGATGACTCCTGTTTTTTCTTCTTGCGCTACTGGGTCTTTTGGTTTACTTAAGATATTTTGGAGGGCTTTCGTTGATTTGTGTGCCACGGAGATGCCATGTGGTTGTAATAGTCTGCTGGTGGTTTCTGAGACGTTTCTGATGTATGGAAGTGTGATCCTTTTCATAGTTTGTGTTGTTTGTGTAGGACAGACAGGCAGAAGACTGGCAGAGTGCATCCACGAACACCTACTAGCAGTCAGAAGACATGATGAAAACTCCTTAATCTCACAACACATGGACAGATATAACCATAATTTTAACTGGGAAACTGTCAGCATTTTAGACCAAGCAAAATCCAAAAATGCAAGGGAATTCTTGGAAGCTTGGTATTCAGACAAGGCAGCAATTAACAGACACATAGAGATAAACAGCATCTACACACTGTGCAAAAGAGACAAAAGACCAGAACAGCTCCTCACCAGCAATTATCACCAAGAGAAGCAGAGGTTACCACAGGGCACACAAGCAAGCAGCAAACAATACCCTAATCAAGCAACTACTAGGGGAACAAAACAAAACCCCCATCCCCACCAACACTGGCAGGGCATGCAAGAATATATAAACAGAGAGCAACCCCCATCCCATTCCAACAGTGAAGATGTTACCTAGCTGGGTAATGAAACGTTTGCAGGAAAAGAACCAAGTTCACAGAACCCCAAGGACTCCACAGTTCAACCCTGAGCTACACATATTCGCCTCCATTGGTATCAGCTCAAATTATCCTACTTTAGACACATTATACATTCCAGCTCTCTCAAGAAGGCTGTAATGCTGGGAAAGGTGGAAGGAAAAAGAAGAGGATGACCAGCAGCAAGGTGGATGGATGCAGTTACAGCGGTGATGGGGGCACTGTTGGAAGACCACAAAGACCAGGTTAGGGACAGACAGTCATGGAGAAAATCTATTTATGTGGTCGCTAAGAGTCAACACCAGCTTGATAGCACTAAATCAATCAATCAATGGAGTCCTTGGGGTTCTCTGAACTTGGTTGTTTTCTTGCAAATGTTTCGTTACCCAGCTAGGTAACATCTTCAGTGCACTGAAGGTGTTACCTAGCCAGGTAACAAAACGTTTGCAAGAAAACAACCAAGCTCAGAAAACCCCAAGGGCTCTACAGTTCAACCCTGAGCCATACATATTTGCTTGTATTGGCAATTAATCAATGCTGTATGTAAGAAAATAGTCCAAGACTGAGCAAGGCAACCTTGCATAATCTCGTTCAGACAAAGCTGGCCAGATGTTGTCACCTACTGAGAGTAAGTGGTTACTATCATTGTGTGCATAGTCAAAAACTATATTACTAGCACACAAAAGGGAAGTAACAGCAGGCTAGAATAAATGCAAAAGTTTGCAGAATTACAAACCAGGGGGATGACAAAAAACTAAAGGAAGGAATGCCACCTGAACAGAAGCAGGGGGGAAGGAGCCAAAGGACAGAGCTTTTGGCTGGAATACTGGATCCAAGGACATGGTGCTACATTTTGTTGATGTTCTCTCTTCTTGCCTACTATTTTGCTTGGTACTGTTCTTACTCATAAAACAAATCAGTCCAGAGTTGTCACTCAAGGCACAAATGTCAACCCTTCAAGGTAGTCCAGACAAGTAGCACAAACCATGAGTACTAACAATACTTTTACAGTATTGTAAGGTTATAGAAACAGAATCTTGCAAGTCTGAAAGCATTTCTCCACTCCTTTACTTTTACTTTCCAGAAACCTAGGGAGGATCTCTTCTGAAATGCTTCCCACCCCCTTTTGCTTCTGTGGGCTGAGATGCCTTTTGCATGATGGTTGTCTGAGCTGCAACTCTTCCTCCTGTCTCCCAGGGTCATTCCCACATGCCATTACAACATATGATCAAACTCAAGTTATCACATTATAGATACATTATGCAAAGACTTAGCTCTCTGGAGAAGTATATCATGCTGGGAAAGATGGAAGGAAAGAGAAGATGATGACCAGCAGCAAGATGGATGGACTCAATTACAGTGGCAATAGGTGCACTGCTGGAAGACCTGAAGGACCAGATTAGGGACAGATCATCATGGAGAAATGTATCCTACTAGTGTGGTCACTAGTATTCATTGCCAAAGAGATGGCATCAGTTTCTCACATGTAACCTTTTTTCTCACAAGATGATCTCTTTGGTATGGATGGCCCCAAATCATTATTTAAAAAAAAAATCTGGCAAGAAGGAAACATTCTCCAATTTTTGTACTACAACTGGAAGAAGCTGGGCTGATTTTACAGATGCTAGAGGAGAACTGGCTTCTTAAGTCACATTGTCTGTCCTTAATAAAACCTACATGTGGACATTCCATTAGTGCAAATGTATGATGGTGTCCCCCTTCATGGATCACTGCCTTGTCATGGCGAAGGGGCTTGTGTAACTCAGTGAAGCCATGAGCTATACCGTGCAGGGCCACCCAAGATGGACAGGTCATGACAGAGAGTTCTGACAAAATGTGGTCCACTGGAGAAGGAAATGGCAACCCACTCCAGTATCCTTGCCAAGAAAACCCCATGGACAATGTTAAAAGGCTAAAAGATATGACGCCGGAAGATGAGCCCCTCAGGTCGGAAGGTGTCCAATATGCTACTGGGGAAGAGCGGAGGGCAATTCCAAGTAGCTCCAGAAAGAGTGAAGCGGCTGGGCCAAAGCCGAAAGGACGTTCAGCTGTGGATGTATCTGGAAGCGAAAAGAAGGTCCGATGCTGTAAAGAACAATATTGTATAGGTACGTGGAATGTAAGATCCATGAACCAAGGCAAGCTGGATGTGGTCAAACATGAGATGACAAGATTGAACGTCGACATCTTGGGAATCAGCGAATTGAAATGGACGGGAATGGGTGAATTTAATTCAAGTGACCATTATATCTACTACTGTGGGCAAGAAACCCTTAGAAGAAATGGAGTTGCACTCATAGTCAATAAGAGAGTGGGAAAGGCAGTAATGGGGTACAACCTCAAAAACAACAGAATGATCTCAGTGCGTATCCAAGGAAAACCATTCAACATCACGGTAATCCAAGTCTATGCCCCAACCACTGATGCCGAAGAAGCTGAAGTTGACCGGTTCTATGAAGACCTACAAGACCTTCTAGAACTAGCACCAAAAAAAGATGTCCTTTTCATCATAGGGGATTGGAATGCTAAAGTAGGAAGTCAAGGAGTAATCGGAATAACAGGCAAGTTTGGCCTTGGAGTACAAAATGAAGCAGGGCAAAGGCTAATAGAGTTCTGTCAAGAGAACAAGCTAGTCATAGCAAACACCCTTTTCCAACAACACAAGAGACGACTCTACACATGGACATCACCAAATGGTCAATACCGAAACCAGATTGATTACATACTTTGCAGCCAAAGATGGAGAAGCTCTATACAGACGGCAAAAACAAGACCAGGAGCTGACTGTGGCTCAGATCATGAGCTTCTTACTGCAAAATTTAGGGTTAAATTGAAGAATGTAGGGAAAACCACTAGACCACTCAGGTATGACTTAGATCATATTCCATGTGAGTACACAGTGAAGGTGATGAATAGATTTAGAGGATTAGATTTGGTAGACAGAGTGCCTGAAGAACTATGGACGGAGGTCTGTAACATTGTACAAGAGGCAGCAACTAAAACCATCCCAAAGAAAAAGAAATGCAAGAAAGCAAAATGGCTGTCTGATGAGGCTTTACAAATAGCTGTGGAAAGAAGGAATGCGAAAAGCAAGGGTGAAAGGGAAAGATATAAGCAACTGAATGCAGATTTCCAGAGAATAGCAAGGAGAGATAAGAAGGCCTTCTTAAATGAACAATGCAAAGAAATTGAAGAAAACAATAGAATGGGGAAGACTAGAGATCTCTTCAAGAAAATTGGAGATATCAAAGGAACGTTTAGGGCAAAGATGGGCATGATAAAGGACAAAAAAGGCAGGGACCTAACAGAAGCAGAAGAGATTAAGAAGAGGTGGCAAGAATACACAGAAGAACTATACAAGAAAGATCTTAATGTCCCTGATGTCCATGCTGGTGTGGTCACTGACCCTGAGCCAGACATCCTAGAGAGTGAAGTCAAGTGGGCCTTAGGAAGCATTGCTAACAACAAAGCTAGTGTAGATGACAGTATTCCAGCTGAGTTATTTAAAATACTAAAAGACGATGCTGTTAAAGTGCTGCACTCAATATGCCAGCAAGTTTGGAAAACGCAACAGTGGCCACGGGATTGGAAAAGGTCAGTTTACGTTCCAATTCCAAAGAAGGGCAATGCCAAAGAATGCTCAAACTATCGCACAATTGCACTCATTTCACATGCTAGCAAGGTTATGCTCAAAATCCTACAAGCTAGGCTTCAGCAGTACGTGAACCGAGAACTACCGGATGTACAAGCTGGGTTTCAAAGAGGCAGAGGAACTAGAGATCAAATTGCCAACATTCGCTGGATCATGGAGAAAGCACGAGAGTTCCAGAAAAGCATCTACTTCTGCTTCATTGACTATGCAAAAGCCTTTGATTGTGTGGATCACAACAAACTGTGGCAAATTCTTAAAGAGATGGGGATACCAGACCACCTTACCTGTCTCCTGAGAAATCTGTATGCGGGCCAAGAAGCAACAGTTAGAACCGGTCATGGAACAACCGATTGGTTCAAAATAGGGAAAGGAGTACGACAAGGCTGTATACTGTCACCCTGCTTATTTAACCTATATGCAGAGTACATCATGAGAAATGCCAGGCTGGAAGAATCACAAGCCGGAATTAAGATTGCAGGGAGAAACATCAATAACCTCAGATATGCAGACGATACCACCCTAATGGCAGAAAGTGAAGAAGAACTAAAGAGCCTCTTGATGAGGGTGAAAGAGGAGAGTGCGAAACCAGGCTTGAAACTCAACATTAAAAAAACTAAGATCATGGCATCTGGACCCATCAATCCCTGGCAAATAGAAGGGGTAGAAATGGAAGCAGTAACAGACTTCATTTATTTGGGCTCCAAGATCACCGCAGACGGAGACTGCAGCCATGAAATTAAAAGACGCTTGCTCCTTGGGAGGAAAGCTATGGCAAACCTGGATAACATATTAAAAAGCAGAGACGTCACCTTGCCGACAAAGATCCGCATAGTCAAAGCTATGGTTTTTCCAGTAGTAATGTATGGCTGTGAGAGCTGGACCATAAAGAAGGCTGAACGCCGAAGAATTGATGCCTTTGAACTGTGGTGCTGGAGAAGGCTCTTAAGAGTCCCCTGGACTGCTAGGAGGTCAAACCAGTCAATCTTAAAGGAAATCAACTCTGATTGCTCATTGGAAGGATTGATAATGAAGCTCAAGCTCAGATACTTTGGTCACCTAATGCGAAGAGAGGACTCTTTGGAAAAGACCCTGATGCTGGGAAAGATGGAAGGCCAAAGGAGAAGAGGACGGCAGAGGATTAGATGGCTGGATAGCATCACTGAAGCAATGAGCATGAAATTGAGCAAACTCAGGGAGGCAGTGAAAGATAGGAAGGCCTGGCGCAATATGGTTCATGGGGTCACGAAGAGTCGGACACGACTTAACGACTAAACAACAACAACAATGATGGTGTCTTCTTTTTCTTAAGATTGCCCTATTTTTTCATTTTCTTTCTTTCATCTCCCACCCTTTTATTCATTTTGTTTTATTTTTGGAGTCCTTGGTGCTCTCTGAGCTTGGTTGTTTGCTTGCAGATGTTTCACTATCCAACTAGGTAACATCATCAATGCAAGTGAATGTGGGGTTTGCTCCCTGTTTATAAACAGGGAGTCTACTGATGGCTGATTATAGTCTATTGATGGCTGGTTTGTCTGAATGCCAAGCTTCCAGGAATTCCCTAGCATTTTTTAATTTAGCTTGGCCTAGGATGCTCAGAGTTTCCCAGCTGAGACTATGGTTGAGCCTGTCCACGTGTTGCAAGATTAAGGAGTTTTCATCATGTCTTCTGACTGCTAGTTGGTATTCATGGATGTGCTCTGCTAGTCCTACATATATCCTCTGCTAGAGCTACATATATTCTCTTCTATTGGAAGCTTGGCATTTAGACAAATCAGCCATCAATAGATACATAGAAATAAACCATATTTATACATCATTCAAAAGAGACAATAAAAAAGCTAAGAAGGAAACAAAAAGAACAGAACACATCCTCTCCAGCAGCCTTATACCCAGATAAGCAGGGATTAACACCAGGCAAACAATCAAGCAGAAAACAATACCCTAATCAAGGAACTACCAAGGAGAAAACCACACCCCCACCAACACAGGCAGGGCAAGCTACTGTATATAAACAGCGAGCAAACCCCACACTCACTCGCACTGATGATGTTACCTAGTTGGGTCATGAAACATCTGCAAGCAAACAGCCAAGCTCAGAGAGCACCAAGGACTCCACAGTTCAACCCTGAGCTATATATATTCTCTTCTGTTTGTTTTTTGTTTTTCTTATTGTATGAAAAAAATCAAACAAATGCTTAAATAGCAACAAAGGGGGAAAAAGGAAGTACAATGTACTACTGGCATGATTTACCATTAAATGGCAATGTGAAACCTCTGTCACATTCATGGCAAGTTAATGATGGATAAGAATTATGGGACCTAAAGTTTGTGCATCTGAGAAGTATCCAAGGTTCAGGAAGACTGTTACATCACCTCTTTGGCTCTCCTTTTATTTATTTTTGTACTGTGCCTTTTTTGATTCATAGGAAGGACACAGCTCAGAAATAAAGCTTCAGTCTAGTTAGCATGATGAAAGCTCCATGTTCAATTTCCGGCAGAATGACATGGTAGGAACCTGGACTAGGGCCATTTGAGATTGCAGATCAAAGATTACATTTCTAAAATTTACTCACATTTTAAAAATTCCCTGCATTGCAGAGCATGAGTCATACTGTACTATTTTACAAGGGGGTCGTGCATTCAGATTATCTAACTGCAGCCTGAGATGCTGTAACCTACATTCTAATAACATTAGGCCTGCAATAATGGGGCTCTTTGGAACAACCACTCAAGCAATTTTTTCCTGCCTGCTGTACTCGTTCAATCTCACTTGCTATTGTATTTCAGCCTTGGTAACTCATGGTCTTCAGGAGAAATGAAAATGTAAGCTTCACACAGATCATAAAAGTATGCTCATTTACTAGCTTTGCATTATATCATCCTATGTGGATTTATGGCACATATTGATTGGAGAAAGGATGCCATAGCTACTTTTAAACATCGTGGATTTCCGACAGGTGATGTTAAGACATCTACTACAGTTGTTGCCAACTGAAGAAGTTATTTATTCAATTAAGTAATAAGGAGACATATTGACTTCCTTTGAGGTCAGCCTTGGATGGTTATATACTGAGCCTCACTGCCAGCAGAAACAACAAAACAAAGAATTAATTCCATGCGTCCTATCTGAAGAATGATGACTTTTTTTTTTTTTCTTTTCAAAATGGCTCTACTCCCAAATTCACATTTTAAACTGTTTCAAGCAAGCTGGCTGGAGCTTGAAAAGAGAATAATCTGGTGACTTTTAGTAAGTAGAAGGATAAGAAATTCCACAGATTCCAGTTCCTTCCACAAGGGTCAGGTATTTCCCAGAAGAAGGCTCTTATTCTCAAATTTTGGAAAACCAAGGGCCTAGCAAGGAAAGGGCGATCAGTAAATATAAGGGAATGGAGCAGGTATGTATAGGCGATGAAAAAGCCACAAAGACAATTAGGATTCTAAATCTTTACACTTGTATGAGAATTGATAATAATTTCCCGATACCCAAATAACTAGGGACCAAATTCTGGGCAATATTTGTCACTGTTGTGGTAGACAACACACATTCCTTGGTACCTGGCAGGTTCTCTACCCCAATGACTTTATTTTACTTCACACCCTATTAATCTAAATACATAAACTGCATGTTCCTGTATCATCTTTATTCCTCAGCAGGCATTCTTAGAAAACAAAATGGCGGGCGGCTGTAGCCATGGGCTTAGACAAGGACCCATCAGCTTGGGAAAAGTCAAACCGGCTGTGGAAGGGAGAGTTGGGGGTGAGGCATGAGAGAGGGTTGGCAACCAATTTCATCAGCTTGCCCTCCCTTGGTGGCTTACGTGCATTTTAGCAGCCATCAGGTGCACCTGCAAAAGGGAAGGTCAAAAAGACAAAATGGTGGTCGTGACCAGATGATTTAAAGCCCCACCCGCCACTTTATGTCCTCCACAATGTATGTAAAAAAAGGGGTGGGCTTTCGATTGTGTAGTCATAGCCTCCATCTTGACTTCCTTGACATTCCCCCCCCCAGATGGCCCTGGAAGCCATTTTGTAAATTGGCACTGCCTATTATGCCTATTTTTTTAAAACAACCATGGCATACTAAAAAAACAAAATGACCTCCTTCTGGTCAAGTTTATTATTTTTTTTCCACATGTGAAAATGTAACAGATAGAATTTACTCCTCCTTATAGGTGCCTGCTTATTTTATAGAAATAAAGTGCCGCCTTTATTTCTCTGGCCTGAGAAAATACTTCCCCTCTGAGTAAAGTAAGTCAGGGAGATGATTGCCTGGACTATTACAGCTATTCTGTTCTGCAAAATGCCCCTTCCTTGCTTGAAAGGCCTGCTATTTAATGGAGAACACCCATTCTTGTCGCCATGGTCACCAGTAGACAGGCTGCTGACACAGCAAGTATTTGGAGGAGGAGTCCCACCCACCTACTAAATAGGAGGTGGAAATGGTGTTTCCCTGGTCCTGCAGAATTGTTAAAAGTAAGTTAAGAAAAGGTAATAGTCCTTGGTAGAGGAACAGCATTTAAGATGGAGACATGGAGAGAGAGGACATGCAGTTGTGACTCCCATAATCCCAGGGCGATGGGGGGTACTGGAATTGCAATGCACAGGAGAAAAAGTAAGATGGCAACTACCCAATAAAAAGAGGGGCAGGAGTTAAAATTCTATATTTTCTTTCTCCTTTTCATTTTCTTTTTTCCTCTTCTTTTTCTTTTCAGTTTTTATATGTTTACCGTATCATACAATTTTAATTAAAAAATTAAAAAAGAATTGCAATGCATGCGGGGGCCTCCAGGCAGGCAGAAGCAATCCTCACCACCATCTTACCTGTTGTGTTCCTTCCAGCACAGAATGCACTAAAAACAAACCTTCTGGTTTGCATCAAATTGCCTATCCTTTGATTGCAAAAAATTGGGGCTGCAAGGGGAAAAATGCCACACAGACAGAACATTAGAATCACAGAATTAGAAGGGGCCATGTTGCTCAAAGTCCTGCACAGGGCAGGAAGCCAAATTAAAGTACAGGTAGACCTCGCTTAATGACTGCCCTGTTTCATGACTGTTTGAAGTTACGACATTGCTGAGAAAGTAACTTTATGACTGGTCCTCACATTTACAACTGTGGCAGCATCCCGCTGTCACATGATCACCATTTGCACACTTCACAGCTGGCTTCCGACAAACAGAATCAATGGAGAAGCCGGTAGTAAAATTGCAAGTCGTGGTCATGCAATGTCTCGCTTAATGACCCGTGGTGACTCACTTAGCAACCACATTGCTTAGTGACAGGGTTGCCAGTCCCTTGTGGTTGCTAAGCGAGGACTACCTGTATTCCCAACAGGGGGCTGTCTAGCCTCTGCTTGAACACACCACTGTCCTGGATTATTGTTTTGATGGCTCTCTGTTGATTTTTATTTTCCTGCATTCCATTGGAATCTGCTTTCCTTTAACTTAAATTTATTGTTGGCCGGCCCTGCGTGGAACAAGAGAGAACATGTCTTGACCTTTTCTGTGACATCCTTTCAAGTATTTAAAGAGTGTTATCACATTCCTCCTTTTCGTGGTCTATTCATGTGACTCAACCCCCTCAAATGAGGGACGTGCTGATTCTGCACTTCGTACACGTAATAGGACTGAATCACATCGTATGGCGTGAAGGGCAGAACGTCTCCAAATTTAGGTAATTTCCATTGGCAGTTCGAGACTGAATGAAGGGATGTACAATATATGTATGTTGCATCGGCTGTGAATGCTGCAAGCATGATTTAGAAGAAACGCTTCAGGCCACTTGCAAGTGTGTGCTCAGACCCTTTCTGCTACCAAATAAAACTACTGCATAAAAGATGCAGAGCCTGAAAAGAAAAGATGCTGCAACTTTAAAAGTAACTTTAAAGCAGTGCTTTTCAAATTTGGCAACTTTAAGATGTGTGGAGTTCAACCCCCAGAATTCCCCAGCCAGCATGTAAATAAAATAACATCATCTCATATCCATTTTTAGGCTGCTGTAGCTACAAGTACTTTTCCACTGGGGAAACAGGAGGGGACAGTAGATAAATATTGGAGATATTTCTCCAACCATTTCCCTGTATTTCTAGGCAGCTTCGGTCACTACAATAAATCACGCGCACGGGGCTAGTTTGCACTGCTTTGCTTGGGCTTAAAATAACACACTGCAGCAGTCCCCAACTGGAGAATGCTACTTGATATCCATTCATTCTGGAAATGAAATGGAGCTACCTGTGTTACACATAGTATGCGAAATGTCTGTGTGCAAAACCACAACCACACCCATTTATGAAGGTATCCAGAGACCAAGAGAGA
The DNA here is from genome assembly GCA_030867105.1 of Liasis olivaceus. Taxonomy (NCBI): domain Eukaryota; kingdom Metazoa; phylum Chordata; class Lepidosauria; order Squamata; family Pythonidae; genus Liasis; species Liasis olivaceus. The sequence continues at coordinate 70,660,427 of CM061355.1, forward strand.
TTATACGTGCAACCTCTTTCACTTTCAAAGAAGCTCTGGACATTCACTATGTTTTGTGCAGTTAATTTGACTGCATTTCCTTCACTGGAGATGGAATACTAGAAGAGGCATGGCCTATCTGTGACCATGCAGAGGTTACAAATTACGAGCAGACCCGACAGTAAAGCCCGTTTGGACAGGTGCTGGGTTTAACCAGGAGTATCAGAGGTCACTTTCCTTGAATTTCAGGGTGCAATGCTCTCCTGATGAATGTAGGGCTACAGGTAATGCTATGAGGAGGGTGGTGATCTCCCCCACAGAGGTAGGAATGATATTTTTGGCTTGTCCCCCCCTCCCTCAGGTGGTTTTAAGGGTGGAAATGGGAGTGAGAGGCCACTGGGAATAAACTACTTCTATTTCCACTCTCCTAAATGGTTTCCACCTTAAAAAGAGTCAATGGCTTAAAGCAGTAGCAACTTTTTTCAGCCTCTGTAGTATTTTACATGACTGATTTAATTAGTAGCTAAGAAGTCTGTTTTAGGCTTACACTCCAAAACATGTCTTCTAAATCATTTTTAAACTGTGCTCCTCCTTGATACATGCACATGTACTCTGGTTAGCCAAGAGGAAGGCAACTTTTGAACTGGCAGGTGGTGCAAATGACTTCAGATGTTGTTGAAAACATGAATGGTTTTAGAGATTAGTTTAAAGATTAGTTGTTGCTTTGAGGTGTTGCTTTAATCTTAATCCTTTTTGGAACACCTGAACAAAACCTGTCTTACTTTGCTTTCCTTCTAATTCCAATTATTTCTGCCTCTATCTTGCTCCTCCTTCCTGTTTCCTTCCAGGGCGGTGTAAAGTCTTCCCTTCACCTCAACTTTTCTGTTTCTGCTGGAAGGAGCGTGTGGAATGTGAGTCTATGTGTGTACTTCTGTTTCTGTTTGTTATGAGAGTGGCTTGTGTGAGAGAGAACATGACTGGCATGTACAAGGGGAGTCCAATTAGGTGTATAAATGGAGTACTTTATTTTATAAGCAATTACTTTTATACAGTGTATATATTTGGAGTATGACTTCTGGCAGATAGAAGCATATATGCACATATTTATTGGGAAGGTAGATATTTCTAGGACTGATTTCAACTGGAGTTAGCAATGGTAGGTTAACAAGGTGAGAAGCTGAGCATCTCACAGGATTTTGGTCTGTGTTGATGATATGTTTCTGTCTACACAGTTGCATCCGTGAAATTGGGCCAGAAGTCAAGATGGCAATTGTGGCAACACAACTGAAGCCCTGCCCCTTTGCATGTGAGTGCAAACTCAATGCATACACAAAAGGGACTGGGCTTCAATTGCACTGCCGTGACTGCCATCTTGACTTTTTTGACCCCTCTGTCTACTGATATCATGATGGAGCTGGGCAGCCTTCCTCCTACTCAGCTTTTAACAGGCAATTTTGGAAGTGTGTTATCTGCTGTTTTCCTTTGCCTTTGTTGAATAGGTCCACTGAACCATACCTGCAAAATCAGACTTGCCTTGACTGCCACTGAGTTCACCCCCCAGAACCAGCAAGAAACTAATAATTAAACCTGTAAAATTTTAAAGGGTTGTAAAAAAGTGGGTGGAACGAGTTAAGGAAGGGGTTGGCTAGAACATTTGAAGAAAAACAGCTGCCTCACAAAGCAGTAAATTTTAACAAGCATTGACTTTGTATGAGACTTTGTCAGTTAATTTAATTAATAGGTTTTATTGATTAACAGCATGATTTTAGGTATATCTGTGCAAAAGTAGACCTACCTAGAGAAGTGGACATATCTACAGGCTGAGTTTACACACCCTATGAATGCATTATTTTTTTTAAGTCTGATTAGTTTAATAAGTCCCAGTGGCTTCCAATTCAGGGGGCGGGGGAAAGATTCTGCTGCTTTAAGGAATTCATTCATTAAAGTTAAGATTACTCTAAAAACAGTAGAACCATTTTTTTAGGGTTGAGCAAAAGTCTTTTATGGGTTTTGTCAGCCCTTTGAGGCTGTCTAGACCAAGAAACAGATTCCATAAGAAGACTAGAATTAAACTTACTTGAGATAGGCTACAATTACAGAATCTTGAAAAACTGATGGCATTTTCCCTTCTCTCTTATATCCCAGTGAGTCAGGGAGGAGCTAACCTGTCTCTTCCTAACACTACCTCCTTTCCCAGGTCTCATGGAACGCTTCTGTCCTTGTGGCTTTCGTAATGGCTTCTGAACATTTCCCTCAGGGCCATCTCCACGGCTTTCTACAGGCTCCTTGAATGTATAGCACACAGGTGCTATGCTCATACAAGATCCAAAATGCTTCTTCAAAATCACTTTAATGCCCTGCCCTCATAGTAATAGCAAATGTACGCTCTGAGTTAGCATGGCCTGGCAGCTATGTTGAAACAACTAATCAGTTTGCAGAAGTTGGGAAAAATATTTAGGACAGAGATCTTAAATGGAGACACATACAGAAAGACCAATAGTCCAATGAAGACTGAGCATGCTCAGCCACTGAATGTTGAGAATCTCTTGGGGAGGTCCAGAAAAAACAGGATATGGGAAAATAGAATGGAATATTCTGATTGGCTAGAATACTACAGGTAGTCCTTGGTTAACTACAGCAATTGAGACTGGAATTGCCATTGCTAAGCAATATGGTTGTAAAGCGTGATGGCACATGACTGCGCTGCTTAGCAATGGCAATTCCAGTTGTCACTGTTAAGCAACCACCGTGGGCTGTTAAGTGAGGATGTCCTATGGTCGTCATTTGCAGACTCCTGTCAGCTTCCACATTGACTTTGCTTGTCAGAAACCAGCAAGGAAGTTCACAAATGGCGATCACTTGATGCCACAACATTGTAATTGTGAGCCAGGTACTGAATGCCTGGATCACAATCACGTGACCACGGAGATGCTGCGACAGTCAGAACTCTGAGGACCAGAGTATTACTCGTTCAGCGCTATGGCAAGTTTGAACAGTCACTGAATGAGTGGTTGTTAACCATATTTGCAATTTTTGATACAGATCCAAAGTAGGCTGGCCAAAGGAGGAGCCGCTAGGGCTATGTGAAACAGTCCATGTCCCTCACCAGCTTTTCGTACTTGGAAGTCCTTCAAGAAACCATCATCCTGCAAAGAATTGCAGGACAGCCATTAAAAAGTGCATTCAAAGACTTCCATTTTCATAACCTTTCACTTGGCTGCCCCAGATATTTACTGTTTTTCTCCCAAGGTGGCCATAGTATATTTGTGGATCAACTATTTCTGGAGGGTGTTCTTTCAAGCAGCTTCAAAGGGCCTCCTTGATATTGTCTGGAGCTGAGGGTGTTCCCTAGTTTCCAAAGAACACCAATTTCATTTCAGAGCAGGGAGAGGCTTCAGAAGCGTATGCTCCACTTATCTTGGAAACTTTGGACCCTAGCTTCAGTGAACGTCTTTGATTATTTAATGATATTCATTTAGATAGTTGCCAAGATTCAAGACAGAGTGCTGAACTTTGGGCATACTGGTAAAAGTTCAGTTGTGTGTTATGATTCATTTCCTGGAACCACAGGGAATACTTAGAACTGGGAATTTTCTTTTTCACTTATATGGTCCCATATGATGAGCTGTCAAAATTTACACTTTTCTGGCAACTGTCCAAGGACAATACCTCAACTGCTACAATACAATAGCTTCTCATGCTTTAAAATCCTCCCATGGGGCTTTTTCAGATTGGAAAGTGTGGGCCGACAAGAAAGCTGTAAAGCAGAAACTAGCAAGACTGTGCCCCTCTGTCACCTCCAGCAATAATGTAAGCTCAAAAGCACCACTGAGAGAAATGTGAAAGAAATCCACAACCAATCTGAGAATCAGATATAAAAGCAGAAGCCTGTTTCAGATAAAAATGGCAAGAAAGATTGCAACATAGCACTGAGCTCTATTTGTGCTATCCATCTGTCAAAATGTATCCCTTGCACCCACAGTTTCCTCTGTGGTTTTACACTGAAAAAGGTAGCTACACAGACAATACATTTGCATTATCAGATAGTTCTAGGTTAATTCCAGTTTTAAATTATTGTGGATGTAGACACACTGGGTCTGCTCCCAAGGTTTTAAATGTATTGCTGTTGTGTTGATCGTTTTAATGCTAATTCTGTATTTATTTAATGGGTTCTGAGCCAATCGTATTAATTTGTAATTATGCCCCCCCCCCCCAATTACTGGTTGTCGTTTTGTGCCATGTCTGGGTAAAGGTATGTAATAAAATTGTTGTTGTTGTTGTTATTTACTGGGGAGGGACTTTTAGATGCAGAATAGTTCATGCATTCACTTCCATATAATTCTGATCCCTGATTCCAACTTCCATAGTACAGTACTACTGCTCTGAATTGGGAATATGATATCATAAGGCACAGGACTTATTGTCATAGCTCACACAATACAGGACTTAAAATAAGCTGAACTTGCATAAATGGAGGAAGTGCGAGCTGTTTGCTGGATGTTGACAGGTCAGAGCAATCACATGACTGTGCAGACGTATTCTTTTATACCTGGCTCTGATTGGTAAATCATCCCTGTTCTAGAGCACACAAGAACCTAGCCAACTATATTTTAGCTTAATTGCATAGACCCAGTTCAAATGGTTAATTGTTCAGGGTGTCATGTGAACCCATAAAAGTATATTAATTTTTGAAAAGCGTAGTTAAACTAACCAATTACTGCTTGTATTTTAATGCTGATTTTCTACTTTATAAGCTCTTGAAATGACTAGCAAGATAATACATCTGCATTAAAAATGCAACTTCCATTTAAAATTGCTGCTGAAATATACCATACTTCCTTTTTAATATCAATCAGTCAGAAGGATGAGAAGCAGAAGACGTACTAAATAAAATCAGAAAATGCCAGACTGTGAAGAGACACATGAGTAAATCTACTAAACCAGTGTGTGATATACTGTAATGGTATGTGGGTAAGACCTTGGAAGACAGGGCAAAGAGATGCTGCCTAAGGAATGGTCAGATAAGAGATGGCATAGCCTACAGCTGGATAGTGGGCAGAGCAAGAGACTCAGAAGGGACCCTCCCTAGTTTTCTGGGCTGTAAAGGAGATGGCAGGAGATCTGCACTTTCAGACTTGCAGGATTCTGTTAATGTAGCTTTACAGTAAAGTAGAATTAGCTCGTCTGGTCTACTTGGTAAGGCTAACAACATGGCCTTTCTTAGTTCCATCCTAAGCTAAGTTACAGTGCAGCTAAAACATGCTCTATACAACAGGGATTGGGACCTTTTTGAGGCACCCTTGTAACAATGGCCCAAGCAGAGACAGGCATCTGGACAAAAAATAAATTGCTCAGAGTAGAAGTGTCTGTGGGGTATGGTCAAAAAAGTGAAGATGACAGCCATGATGGTACAACTGGTGCTGTGCCTCTTTTTTAAATGTGCACTGCACATAAGAAACACAGCTTCAGTAGCACCACTGTGACTGCCATCTTCACGTTTTTGACCAAACCCCTCAGATGCCCCGGGCTCAAAGTCTATAAGATCATACCAAAATCTTACTTGATTGGGGTGATGATATATCTTTTTCAGTGATTCAATTTTACTTTAAAGATTTAATGATCCCCTGAATGAAGTCCATGGGCATAGTCTGGCTGACCCCTGTTCTGCAGCCTTGCAGTTAACAGTGGCTATGGTTGTCAATAGTGAGCTAATGCTAACAGAGAGCTAAAAGTGCTTACAACTAGTGAGCAAGTTCTGTGCCACAATTCTACCACTGGCCTATTTAATCAGAGATTGATTTTTGCTTGTTTGTTGGTTAAACAATCCATATTTTTGTCCTTTTATTGCTATCAAATCATATTATAAATATTTATCTGCAAGTCTTTCCTGTTGCTTCAGTTGAATGACTCTAAACAACTTAGGAAACAACAACAACAACAAAAAATATAACCTAATGGAAATAATACCAGAAATATCAATTAAACCATAAATAAACACCAGCAAACAAGTTTGAAATATGCTCCATACTTTTACAGCTGATGGACCAGCTTAGGAATGTTTTAAATGAACTGATGTTGTGGATATCAGAATATATAAGCCTTGTACGCATTTAGGAACATTTTATAAGTTACCCTGGAATAGTTGATGAAAAGGCTGATGAAGATAAATTGAAGGGCATCTTAGTTTGGAAGATACACATTTTTAAAAAAATGCAAGGAGTGGAGAACCTCAATGTCACTGGTCTTGTGGCCAGTTTAATCTTTTACTCTTCTACTGAGTGACGGTGACAAAAATCATTCTTCCATTGGGGAGGCTCCCGCTAATGTCACATCTCCTTTAGTCTAAGGAGTGTCTTGGATATAGAACCGCAATCTAGTCTGAGATTTTTCTCTTGCACTGCTTAGCTCAGATAATCCCGGAGTCCAGTTTTAATGTGAGGGCCCCGACACAGAAACACTCCTTACAAGGTCCTTCAAGGAAGGGTTAGTTTAATTATTTATTGAGATGCATTAAGGATGCAAGACGCAATGCTATGTCGATGTTGGGGCCAAGGCTTCTGTCAGCTTCCAAGAAAATGCAGCAGGCTTACAATGGTTTTGAAACTGTGCCTCTGCACATGGCTGCCAATTGTAGCCTGCCTGCTGGCAGTTATTGTCTTGCACGCTTCCTTCATTCTTCCTTACAAGGAGGCAACTACTCAGGAGCCATCCCCAGACAAGGAACAAATTACTGCCGTCCTTCTCCAAACTATATATCCATCTGCCAGTTTGTCTGAGGTGAAACTTGTCTTTTGTATTTCACTTGTCCTACAGCCCTAGAAGACTCGACATATTATTGCATTTGGCAAGACTGAATTTTAAAAAATCAATTTTTTAGGCTGTTGCCAATATAAAAGGAGAAAAAGCCAGAAGGTTGTAGATTGTTCTTTTACAATGTAAGGGCGGTGCTTGGATACTTTGAACTGAGTCTTAATTTTTTTAAAAAACTCTTGCTTTAATCCAGCTTTCCTAATTCTACACTTCCCAAACATTATGAGAAGTGAAATGGAGCTATCCTTCAAAAAGGGTGTGTCTCCAAATTTTGTAGTCGCCAGCAATTCACACAAAAAAAAGTATATTAGGAGAAAGGGTGGAAAATTAAGGTACTGTATATACTTGCGGATAAGCCAAGAATTTTAGGGGCCAAAATATACTCAAGAAAGTGGGTTTGGCTTATCTGTGGATGGGCTTATCCACAAGTATATATGATAATACTTTTTTAAAGTACTCATATATCTCATATATACTTATGGATATACTGTGGATATATCCATGGGTGGCACATTTTTCATGGTATTTTGGTTAAAAATTCAAGGGTCAGCTTATCCACGGATGGGTTTATATGTAAGTATATACGGTACATAAATGTAGTATATGGGGAAAATTGGTGGTAAATGATGCCAATAATGTGCATTAGCAGCCCTGCAGGCACTGTACAATCTCAGATCAGTTAAGGTTTATTGTTAACAATGGTATGGATCCTGAATTTGTCATTCAGAGCTTAACTGATCATATAATACAGGGCAGACTTTAAAAGAGATTATCTTCTTTCTGTTGCCAAACTAATTTCTCAGCAGAGTATGACTAAGAGCCAACTTTATCTTTAAGCAGAATGAGGAGGTGCAGCAAATAAGGGAAAAGCCCCTTATCTGAGTCAACCCACCATCTGGAAGAGCTGTACATCATACCCAAAATGCATAGTTCTTTGGAGCTGGCTCTACATTCTCTCCTGGCTGAGCTACTCATTATTCTTCCCATGATACAATAAACAACTCACTTCTATTTCTTTGGAACAGTGAAGTCCTGATCCAGAAGCTGATCTTAGAGACAGACAAAAAAGGAGATATATGAAGAAACTTTGCATAGTGCTCAGTAGCTGAATGTTCCTGCATTTTTTCTAGAAGTTCACATTCAGTTCATTGAAAAGGTTTTCTTTCAAAATTGAGTTGCAGAGAAATTATCCTGGATAGGGTGCTCTGTTCTTACAGTTATTTATTGACAATGCAGCCAAAGGGTGTGTATGAATATCCTGTTTTTCATTGCACCATCTGAGACAATGCAATTCTTCACATTGTTCCAGTGAGCTGAAGACTCTATGGCTTCCAATGTTTCAGTTCAATCCCAAAAGAAGATCTGGTGAGGAAACTCAGGGAAGAGACCAGCCCTTCAGAAATTGTTTGAAATTTCTCTTCAAGAAATTAGAAAAAATCAATAACCCAAATTCTCTTCTGACAAATCTGGTAGAGAATTTTGGAAGGCCATTTGTGCTCATATCTATCTTTGGCACTGTTTAAATTATTCCATTTGTAACTGGGGGAGGGGTTGGGGAGAAAGAGAGATCTTGTAAGAACCTTGCTGGTATTGAGGAAAGCCATGAAGATCTGGCTATTTTGGAAAGTCTTTGGGGACAGGTAGTATGGTAGGTTCTCACCCTACCAAGAGATAATTGCTGTGATGCAGAATGGTTTTCCACAGGAAGATGATCAGCAGAAAGGTTGTATTATTATTATGGGCAGTCTTATTTGTAACCGACTTAGAGCCTTTTTGGGGACTGAGAAGCATATCAATAGCAGCGAATAAATAAATAAACAAGTAATAAAATCTTGATTGCGGAGTATTTAGAGATCAAGGCAGCCTTGACAGTTTATCTGCACCGCGCATGCAGATATGGTCCATAAACAAAGCAGAAAGTTTTGGCTTACAATTCAAAGCACTGGTTTTGACCTATAAAGCCTTATCTGGCTCACCATCAAGGTATCTCCAGAATCACCTTCTTCATCTGGAATTGCTCTGTTCCATACAATCATATAGGGAGAGGCTTCTGGTTGCCCCACATTTTTGCCAGATTAAAGGAGCGGAAATGAGCTTTTCTTTAATGGCTTGAACTTTGGGCAATAGGCTAGATATTATATTATTCCCCATAGTACAGGCCTTCAGGGAGGCAGTGAAGACAGAACTGTCCCACGGGGCCTTTGCTGGTTGAGGGCCATCTTGATGAAAGTGCTGCTTGAATTTTTGCTATGAGTCTTATTTATTGTTTCTGAGTTGTTACAGATGATTCTACTATGGACATTTTAATATTTAATGTTGGAATTATTACAGAAGTTATTTTAATATTTATTACTGATTGTACAGATCGTTGATTGCACATTTCTTATGCACATTGCTGCTACCAATGTTTTATTTTGTTTGTAAGCTGCCAGGAGTCCATTTCAATGTAGGGCCGTAATGAATAAGTAAAAATATCTTAATGTATTACGATTTCTTTTTAAGGCATTAAAAAAACCTGCTTGGCACAGATGTGAAGGACAAGCCTCTTTGATCGTATAAATACAGTGAACAAATGTCTGCCCTTAATTATTTCTGAACACTTGCAGGTAAGTCATTAATTAATAAGGGCAGAGAGTTTCATCACACTAGAATTTATATGGAGGCAATTAGTATTTCAAAGGGAAAACCACAAATGTTGAATGCAGCGGTCATGTGCTTTTATTTGACTAGCAAAGGCATCAGATAAAAGTGCATTCATAAAGCAACAAACTTCAGTACAGCAATTCATAAAACAGGTGAATTCATAAAACAAAAAAAACACCTCCATACAGTCATTTCATATCTAGAACTAATAACATAAAAGAACTCCCCAATTATATAAAGGAATAAACAATTCCTAAATATGACCGTGGGCATTTATTCTATTCTTTACGGTTGCTACCTGCATTTAGCACATCTGATCCTGTAATACTGTAATTAGAAAGGATGTCTTTTGCTGATTTTTCCTTTTTTTAATTACACAGTTCAAATGAGATGTCACATTTTGGAAATGGAATCCAGCTGAAGATGCCCTCCATTTGAAAACAGTTGTGCTGTCACAGCTTGAGTGTGTCTGCAGATGAAATGCGTAGCTTGACTGAGACTACCTCAGAATGATCTGTATCACCTTGGGAAGCCACTGAGTCAACCCAAAATTCCCAAGCAAAATTGGGCCTTTTATGAGGTTCCTTCATGATTCAAAATGTTCTTTTTAGGTTTGTTTCTCTGAAAAAGAAAATCAGAATAGGAAGAGAAAGGGAAAACAATGGGGTTAAATATTGACAAGTCTACTTTTGAATCACAGAAAACTGTTCATCAGGATCTCACTAACTGCAGGCAGGTAGACAGGAAGGAAGACCCTAGGTCCAAAATTTGTGCGCCAGTGTTTTTGGAACTGATCAGATTTCATTGTTCAGAAGAATCTACTGTACCTGCACCTGTCAGTCCATTTTGTAGGAAATAAAAATTTACAGAAATTTGTGGTTTTCTCATGCTGTTTGGGAGGTAGCATAAGCTTTGGATTTCTTCTATTTCAAATCCTACATTAAATTAAGCAGCCTTTGATTTTGTACAGGTAGTCTTTGTTTAGCGGCCACAGTTGGGACCAGCAACTTGGTTGTTAACCAAAGTGGTTGCTAAGTGAAACTACAACTGTGCTTATGATCTTACTTAAGCTTTCCTTTGTCTTTCAGACCTGTGAAGGTTGTAAATGTGAGGATTGGTCGTAAAATTACTTCTTCATCACCATCATAACTGCAAATGGTCACTAAACAAGGCAGTCACTAAACAAGGACTACTTGTATATGCAGCCTGTTTTCCAGTTTGCTTCCAATCAAAGAAAAGTAAAAGCCTCGTTTGATTTTTTTTCCACCCATGCTAATATGTCACATACACAGACACTGTTAAATCTTTAAATTTAAAAATTTAACAGCTAGACATCTTAGGAAGGTATGAACCACAACATTTTTACAACTTTTGATAAAAAGATTTCAAGGAATACAGACAATGGTATTTTAAAGCAAACTTTTGTTAAATTGGGACACTCAGGAATGTAAACCAGTATACAATTTAATGTTCTGAAGTCCCCAAAAAGTACAAAGTGTTGTACTTTGTACTACAAAGCTGTCATCAACTTGTAATTTTTGAGATAGGAGGAAACTTTAAAAATAGGGATTAATCATACTAATTGTATTTAATTTAAAATATATTACCCGTAAATGTAAATACCATCAAATCCATATTTACTTCTGGCCCCACCTATTTTTCATATTGTGGCCTCTGACATTCCACTCAAAAGAAATGCAACCTCAGCCTATGAAAAGTTGCACACTCAAGTATATTCTGTATTCTTGAAAACTTTGCATGGGGATTATAGGTTAGAAGACCTCTAAACCTCTTTATTCAACAAAGTTTTATTTCAGAAAACACTGGGGTGGTTCAGAGCTTTCAGTATTGCAGAGGTACAATCCAGTTAGTGTGTAGCATGCTGAGTATATAACTGAAAGCAAATAACAAGTTATGGGGGTGCACTAACTGATGTGCAAGCCACAAGTCTGTGCACCCCACACTTTTATTTAATTGGCCACCTATGGATGTTGAGGAACGCTTGGTTACATAAAGCATGCTGTGCCAAAATTTTGCTCTAGAAATATTCATTCAAATGTTCCGGTCCCCTGGAGGAAGTACATATCATATCATTAAGATCCTGGGAACAGTGCTCCCATAGGAATTGCTTTCCCCCAAACATGAGTTTCTGGAGGGATTTCCACAGGCTACTGTCAGAGAATTCCTGGTGCTTGTTAAATGCTGAACACTGGGAACCTATTTCCTCTGTGAAAAGCTAGATGTGAAAAATGGTTTGGTCTGCTGCTTTACTTTATTTTGCCTGATGACCAAAACCCTAATTTTGGATGCAGGAAAGGTTTGCTTTTGCAAATTTCTTTGCAATTAACTTCTCTGTATGCTGGAAAGAAGAGAAAAGCCCAAGAATTTGTGTAGCTAATTTGCTGTCAAGGATATGAATCTGAAGTCCATGCTCCTCAAATGCTCTATACACATAAAGGAACCACTGAAAAGGGTTCTAATATAGGTCCAAGGACCAATCATATTAATCAGTTTATTCCTCAACTTTGATTACCTTGAAGTGACCTTGCTTTCATATGTGGTTCTAGGGACAGTTATGCAGCTCTGAAATTGATTCCAACCCCTGGGAATACTTTTTTCTAGGGAAGTGTTCCTCCAAGACCATTTTTGCAACTATTTTCTTAGTCTCCCACCATGAAGGAGACTCTCATCCAAATGAATGGCTCTTAAATACTAAGAAATGGCTCTTGTTTGTTTTCAGAGCAACCCACCACATCTACTTTCTCCCAACTTGATGCCAACTTGGTACCTTCCCTAAATGACTTGGCATGACAATCCCCAGAATTCCAAACCAGCTTGACCATTTGGAGATTCTGGTTATTGTAGACCCAAAGATCTAGACAGTACCAGATTGAGAAGGTTAATGTATGCAAAATGACCTATCTGAACTCTCTCATGGCTGAAAATTCAGTGCAATATGCCTATATATTTAGTTATACCTTGACTAAAACTTCAGCCTTGGAATCCTGTTTGTTTTCTACTGAAAACAAAACAAGAAGAAAACCTCTCATTTGAGGTGGAAGGAAAATATGCTGCTCTTTTCCCCTCTGCCCTGCACACAATTTCTCCTACAGTAGCATTTCCATCACTCATTGGGCAGCTGGCTGGTTGACCTACAGGCCTTGCTCTGAAGAGTTTGTCAGATGATGCCTTGTGAGAGTTTGCATGACACAGTAAGGCACAAAAACAAATCTAGGTTAAAACCAGCCAAGCTTAACATGGATTATGAATGCAGCTGCTACATTTTTAACTGACCTGATTAAGTGTGTTGCATGAACATAACCAATGTGTCACTCTGTGGTAGAGTTTCTCAACCTTGATACCCTCCAGTTTTCTGGACTTCAGCCTCTGGTATGCTCAGCAAAACCATCTGGCTGGGGGATTCTGGAAGCTACCTCCACAGCTAGGTTGGTCAAGGCTGATTTTAGTTATTTTTATTGGCTATGTTCATATGACACACATAATTGGATTACAGGGAACATCATAACCCAGTTAGCCCTGGGGTGAGAGATGGTTAGTTTCAGCAAAACTAACCCCTTCCTGATCATCTCCCCTTGGTTCATCTTGGGAAAGCAGCCTACAGATCGATCCTCCAAACACAGCCTGAATGCAGGACATAGAATAATGGATTTAAGCTACAAGAAGGTAGATCCTGCTCAATATCCTGCATTTGACAGTGGAACAATAACTCAAAGATGTGGTAGGGCCCCTTTCACTTAAAGTGTTTAAGACAAGTGGAAGATAGACAGTCTTTTCAGGGTGCTTAATTTGGATCCTTGCATTAGGATCTTCTATAGTTGGACTCCATGACCTAAATTCTTTGATTTTATGAATGAGATGAATATGAAATTTGCCACTTACGATATAATCTTATAGTTATATCATAGTTCTGTCTCTGCTTCTAAGGGAGATAGGTAAGAAGACAATCTTGCCTTCAAGTGACTTTGAATTCAGGGAAACAAATTCCTACCAGGAAATAAGTTTTAGGTAGGCATTTAGTTCATGTGAACAAGTGTCACTTAAACATACAAGTGTCCAAGCTTATTTGTATCTTTCCAGACACAAGAGTGACACCATTCATTCATGCCTCAGCTGCTGCCAGAACTTGTTAATAAGCCACTGTGGATTTTTCCCCCTACAATAGGATCCTGTTATTATATTCAATTACTTCACCCGAACTATTGATCTGGCAATCTTCCAGGGGGTACACAAGAGATGATCAATATCCATTTTATGTCATGTAGTTCTAAGTTCCAATTTCGGGAGGCAGAGAAGGTTTCTAGTTTGTAGGACCAAACACTATCATGCTGAGTAATGATGGAGTGACAGCTGTATATTTCTGATCACTTGAACTCTGATGTATTAATTGAGGACAGGGTTTTGGGGGAAAAGATATTTTTCTCCATGTTATAAGTCCTTCTTACAGATGTGTTTTAGGGCAGAGATTCACAAACAGCCCTCTATAATCTGGAAATTCTTATCTGAATATAAGTACAAGATGTTCCAAGGTTCCAAATATATTCTCTGTACCATACTTTTCTCTCCATTCCCTTTCTTTCCTACTCTCCCTTCCTAACACACTTTCTTTTTCCCTCCCCATTCTTTTTTCTCTCTTCCTAACTCCTTCCTTTATTAGATAACAATAATTCTTCCCTTTCTCCTTTCTTTCTTTTGTTCCCTTTTTCTCTCTTTTCTTTCCATTGAAGTTAGGTATACAGTCATGCTGACAACTTCACCGTGCAGAGCACTGCTCTAGGAGAGGGAAGGCAAGATAGATCTTGTCTTGGTATTTTTCAGTTAAAAATATAGCAATGCTGAATTTTAAGCTGAGAGACCCGGAATTTCATCTGGTTGTCCTGCTCCAGTGGCAACACTAATGGCCATAAATAAATTTTACTGTTGACAAGAGTAGCTGAAAATATCCTTATTTAATAAGCTGGGACTTTTGCAGAAAAAAACCCAAAACATTCACATAAGCTAACCAATTCTTAATGAGTTCACCCAAATGCATTTAATACAATAGTTTAAAAGCTCTGACTTCCTTTTTGAGAGATTAAGTGGCTTCAAACAATTGGCCACACCCTTGAAGCTTCTTTGATTGATTACAAGTTCTATTCAAGTCAGGCAGCCGTGTTTACACCAAGTAGAACTGGTTAAACGTTTACTTTGCAGATACAACCGTTCTGTTCAAGGCAAGACAGGCTTGGCTGGAAATACCTGTGATTTCATGAACATCATGTTTGGTCTTGTCAGCCATCCAGGGTCCCCCATATTATCTACATACAGAAGTGTTCCTACGTTTATTTGTGTATTGGGGCTTATATGACCTTCTGATTCAAAGGGACTCACACAAGTTACTAGTGTGATGATACTCCTCCTTGAAAAGAATCCAGAGCTTAAAATAGCTAGTTGTGGAGTTGTTCGCCTAGCATTTAGAGTACACTAGGAGGCTGCTGAACCATCAGATAAATCCACATGCCATGTTTTTGATCACCATGCAAGGTACCGGTGCATTTTAATTTTATCACCTGCAGAACAATGAAAAAGTTCCAAGAATTTTCTGGATAGGAAATATGTTCAGTGCTCACCTGGTTTTGCTGGTTGCTTCATCAGCATTGCCTGTCGCTTTTAGCTTTTCTTTTCTGCAAAGTATGGGGTTAACTTGAACAATTGATACCTCCCTCTTGGTAGGGTTGGCGGCCTTTTCACCACAAAAGGAATCAATTTGGACAATGAGTTCCCTATTACTGTATAAAATATATATCGTGTTGATCATCTCCCTTAAACCTACAGATTGGGTGGATATTAAAGTAGTATTGTTAACCATTCTTTAATTTATATTCTTTCTTTCCTAAGAGCTTAGCATGAGTTACAGGATTACTAAAGTGTCTCATGCCCCCTTTCCATCTTCCTCAAAATGAGCCAAGAGAGCTGATGAACAATAACTTCAGAAAACAGAAAGGGAAGTAAACCAGAGGTAAAACAATGCTCAGTTTTTAATTTGTTATGTCTCTACAAGAGTCTCTTTTTGAAGCATCACTGACCAGTCCAATTGTCATTAAAAGAAGTAGAAGAATATCTTAGTGATTAATTCCTAATAAAACTAACTTGCTGACCCAGATGTCAAGTAAATTATTTCCCTTGCTGTAATAAAAGCAAGTCAGATGACCTGATATGGGTTTACACAGTTACCTGGATTCCACAATCACTTTTGAGATAGTGTTGCTTTTGGTTAGGAACTCATTCTTTCAAAGAGACGTGGGGCATTTGATACAGCAGAAAGCTTTTATAAGAGCCACTCAAAGCATGACTTTGTAGATGTGCAAATTCATTTGATTTATATTTTAGTTGTTATTCTGAAATATAAAGCAATACTAAAGACAGAGACATTTGGGCATGATGCAAGGGGAAGTGTTTCTATATCCTTCAACCTTTTTGACCATTAGCAATTCCATAGTTGATCTGGACTGGAACTATGATGGAAGTGGGAAAGGAATGAGGATTAGCGTTTATATTTTATCTTCTTTTCAATATATCTTTTGATTGCCACAGTTGTGCTAGCAGTGTAGAATAGGAGCACCACTACTAAAGTAAGGACAGTTGAAGACTTTTCCCCAACAACTAGGAGAGAAGGAAAGAAAAATTTGTCACGTTGTAAGGCCCTTGGGCTCATGAACCATATGATTGCAGCTTAAGTGTCCTTTCCACTTTATACTTTCTTGCATCCAAGGCTGAGATTCAGGGCAGATCTGTTGCAGCCATCACTCCAAGCTGTTAGTGCCAAATCACCTGCATTACCAGCTACTTGAAATAACCTCATTCATGCATTTCACTTAGCCCTTGTAATTTGGAAATCCTAGTATATGGACAGGTATTAACTCTGAACTAGGTCACTATGGTTGTTTGTCAAACTTTGGTTAAGACATCCATGATTAAACCAAACCTTGGCTTCTTGGGTGATTAAATGCCTCCTATCACTTACTGAAAAACATCTGGCTTACTTTAACTAGTTGAAAAATACTATTCAGGATCACTCTGAACTTGGTTAACTGCAAGTACATACAAGTTGCTCTCACTTCATGCCTGCACTTAATTATACTGAGGTGGCCGCGGGATATTTCCTCTTTTGATGGGGAATCTAGGCATTGGGTGAAAAATTTAGAAGATCAAGATTACAGAGATGATTTGATCCTGAGTCTTGAAGAGCAGATTCAACTGTGTTGATGCTTTCTTTATGACATAATTATGTGCACTCATAAATATTAATGTTATGACTTTTTCTATGAGTAAACACTAGCACACCCGGTATATACAATAAGACTGGAGCTTTAAGTGTTTAGTTTCCAACAACTCTCCATCAATATAGCCACTGTGGGTGATTTTATATTATAAAAGCTTGGACGATTTCTCTCCCTGAACAATTGAAACCAAATTAAAGATTTCTCCCTTGTTCCCCTGATTAACATGAAATAAACTAGACAATCTTGTTATTGTTTGGACTTAATTATTGTGCAGGTTAGTATATTTCAGTCAAATCTCAAGTAACCTACTCTCTTCCCACCACCCCCTAATCTTATAATTCCAGATCTAAAGAAACAAAATAATTTTTTTAAAAAAGACTGGAAGTCTTATATGGACTTTTTGCTGAGAGAAGAAAAGACTGAACTGATGATTTATGGATTTGGGGATTAGAAAAGGTTAAAGAGGGAGGGGAAATAGTAAGATGGCAATTACTTGATAGAAAGAAGGGCAGAAGTCAAAATTCTATGTTTTCTTTCCTTTTCACTTATTTTCTTATTTCCTATCTTTTTTCTTTTTCATTTTTATAGTTTTATTGTATTGTAAAATTATATATGTGTGTGTGTGTATACATGTGTAGATAGATAGATAGATAGATAGATAGATAGATAGATAGATAGATAAAGAATTAGGCATCTCTAGAAGGGAGGTGTCTATCCTAAAACGTAGAGAGGCAAGAAACAAAATTCAGGAGTTAGGAAAGATATAAAAACTGTAGAGCACAGACAGCAGAGAGATGCACATATGGGAGAGCAAGGAAGCAGCCGAAATACAGCCTGGAGCAAAAGTTTAATCTAGAACAATGGTTAAGAAAAAAAGAGAAGGAAGCATTTAGCCTATCCAGGCAGCCTAGGATAAAGGGACTAAGAGACTAAGCTTTAAGTTAAGAAAAAGGAAGACTGCAAAAGGTGAAAAGGGAGAAAACAGTTTTTCCCCAGCTAGGAAATTGCCCATTGAATCAGCTGGGAAGGATCTAGGTTTGAAGAGCAGAGAGAAGGAAAAGTAGACTGGCACCAAACCTAACAGAGGGAGTTTTTATAGATCAGTTGTTGCAGTGTTTCTGCCAAGGGGAGGCGGGCTGTTTGGTTTGAATGTGTGCTGTGGCTTGGAATGTATTGCACCTTTAAAGAGCCTGTTTTGTCTGTTGTGGGTGAGAGGGGATGAATTATTAGCTTTGAGCAAGTCTCCTAGGACGCAAGGCAATCCATCCCATTACCTTCAGTAGCCTACTATTTAAAGCTATTCTTGTATCCACGTTACACTGCCTGTATATCTATATGGTGGTTGTTTTTCTAACAGATATTTTTTTTTACTGGATTTGACAAGGGAGTGGGGAAATCGCCCCTTAGACCCTCCCCCCTTGCTGTTAGAGACTTGGTAGCAGGATGGTTTCAAGTACATTTGATAAATGTTAGAGAGATCCTGCCTGGAGTGATGCCCCAGGGCTGTGTTTCTCAACCTCCACAACTTTAAGATGCGTGGACTTCAACTCCCAGAATTCCCCTGCCAGCATGGGAAATTCTCCTAGAATTCTGGGAGTTGAAGTCCACGCATCTTAAAAGTTCTGAGGTTGAGAAACACTGCCATAGGGAGTTAACTCCTTGAATTCAGGACCAGCTTCTGTGTTAAACCAGGACTGATGCTGATCCACCTACTTTGCATTACTGCCTTGTTCGCTACAGCTGTCAGACCCCTCAAAAGCACGAGATGGAATCCCAGGCCACCAAGATGTTGCCCATCTCATGGCTGGACAAACAAGAGTGGTATAACTGAGAGTTTTTCACGGTTAGTCCTGCATTTATTTGATACTCTTGGAACTATATACTCTGTGTTTGGAAGGGTGTCAGGAAGAAAAATAAACCCTGAACTCTTTTATTTCTGTGTTTAGAATGTTTTTTTTACCTTCCATAAAGGAATTGGGCTGCCATGTGGAAAATTAGAAATAGCAGCACTAACTCTATTAAGACGTTGTGTTAATTAAAATAACGTTGGCAGGTGCATTTTTGTATAAGGCAGCTGGTCAACTTTTCTTTCTTATTATATAGTTACTAAAGGTAAAGGAGCCCCACTCTGTTTAGCTCTGGTAACTCTCCAAAACAGAAGCTCATCTAACCAGTTCTACCTGTTGAGGGAATTGTGTGGGTGGATTTTCTTCTGAAGTTCGTTCGAAATGGAGTCTCTGCTCTGCCCGAGTTGGACTGTGCGGCTTAATCTTGTTCTAATAAACAGCATATGTATCATATTCCAAGTTTTATCTGCCTCTACAATTTAAAAAGAGCTGCTCCAAGATGTTTCTGTGTTACCTATATAAAGTACCAATAAACTATTTCTTGGAAAAATTGTTAAAGGGGATAGCGATGTGTTGCCCAGCCACGAGATTCCCTGCAGGAACATTCAGACCTCAATACTTTGCTCAGTTTATTTAAATACAGTTATTGGGTATTGCATGCATGCTTTTGTGTGCGTGCGCACGCAAAATTTTTGTTTTTCTTCCACTTTCTTTAATAGGCATCCAACTATGTCAAAGGCAGACGTACAATAGGCCATTCTAATTTTACTGATGAGAATGTATGTGTGGGAACTATAAAGCATTATCTTCGGGGCAGAGACCTTGTTTCAAATGGTTTACTTAGCCAAGAGGTTCTCTTTCTTAAAATGTACCCATAAATCAAGATATGAGTTTGCTTTATTATTTTTTTTTTCTCTCCTTACTTGTTTCATTAACTCCTATGTTAGGTTCATGGTTTCTCTGAGCTTGATTGTTTTCCTACAGCTGTTTCATTACCAGGATCGGTAACAGCACTGATGTTAACCACAGCACTGATGAAGTTACCTAGATTGGTAATGAAACGTCTGCAGGAAAACAACCAAGCTCAGAGAACACTGAGTGCCCAACGGTTCAACCCCGAGCTACGTGTGTTTTTTTACTATTGCAATTCTGTGTATTTGTATCTCCAGTCCTGCTTTCTATAGCAGAGTACTAAGGAACAGGGATAGGTAAAAAGGACCTGTGGGGAACACAGGCAGATTCATTTCTTTTTTTTTAAATTTACAGTAAAAGTAAAGGAGGAACTTTCTTGCAACTTTTCTGACTGAGTACTTTTCTTGTGTAGAGCAGCATTACAGCTAAACACAGAAAGTGGGTTTATATGAAATGCTCAGCCATGTCATTTTAGCTAATATCCCAAGCCACTTTAAGGTACTTTAACCACAGTAGATGTGTTCGCATAGAACATGAGGAAGTCAGGTAAAAACCTTCACATATAAGCCAAGTGTTAATCTAGGTTAACTTTCTTGCGGCTCATTGTGTTGTATGCATTCAGCATGTCTGGTTGTGTTGTAACCCACCTCCCCTCCCTCAAATGGGTTAATTCAATAAGTGTGTTATATGAAATCAATTTGTAACATGCTTTCTTACCTTAAACATAGTATGTTACTTGGACCTGCATAGAAGAGTTAATCTGAAATTAACTCTTTCTTCTGGCCTTCAGACATAGAGATGGCAGGACACAGCAGACACTGAATAGGGCCTTTCTTTTAATCTCACTGGTTTCTTGCTAATGAGAGGGAAGTATGCGCCGTAGACACATATGAAATGAATCTCAGCCTTCTGCTCCCCAGCTCACAGTGGCTTTGATCTCTGCCAAGCCACCATGGTATATGCTCTCTTTCTTAATTGAAAATGTACAATAAAAAGCTTTGAAACAGGAACTGCCAATCTGCCAGAACAAAGATGGTTAAGATACTGGCCAAAATGGCCAGTATCTAGAAAACCAGGGCCATTCTTGGTTTGCTGTCTCTTGTGGCACCAGACCAATGAGGAAGTAGTTTACCCCTGGGTTAACACCAGAGGTGGCTAAATATGTCATACAAAGAGGTAAAACATGGGAGGCAAAGTTAAGATGTGGGGAGGGGCAAAAAGTAAATGTAGGAAAGACCCCTGCCAGTAAAAATAAAAAAGGGGGTAAGGAGAACTCCAGAACCATTGTGTTTTTCCTAAACTAGGATTCAGGAGAGTCATGGCATTCCTGATGGAGAAGCAGAGGGGAAGAAAGAAAGATGTGTAAAAACATGTGGTAAAAGAAATGAACTTTGGTTAAATCTGAGTAAAACTTTTCTAAAACCCATCTCTGCCTCTTAACCCCCAGTACTCATCTCCAGTATGAGGTCACTGGATTCTCAGTGGCCCTTGTCTCCACCTGCTGCTTCTGCTGCTGCTAAATGCCAAATTGGGATCTAATTAAGTTTCCTTCAGCTATGATTTTATTGTGGATGAAGCAACTGACTTGTATAACTGAGACCTGGATGGCCCCAGAAGCCGTTTCCCCTCTCTTAAATATGTCCACCTTGGTCTTTAGTGTGGCACCAGCTGTGACCTGGGGGTGCATGTGGTAGTTGCCATTTGGGAAGCCCTTAAAGCATTCAGAGCTTTCTGCATCTACAAGTAACCTAGAGTTCAAGTTGTAGATGAGTTTGTTGCTGCTGCACCAGCCTCCCTACTGCACAGCAACACCACTGCCTGAAATGTTCAACTCTGTTGCTGGGTTGGTTATGGAACACTCTCCCCCCACTCCACAATAATTGATAATTTGGGGAGAGTATGCCCTCATATGGCATAGAGTCTGAAGTGGCTCAGAAGTTCATGGCCAACCGTGGCAATGATGGACCTGACCTAGATCATTGGTCCAAGCCATACAAGTGGCCACATGGTAGATCTGGTTTTCATCTCAAGGCAGTTGCAACATGATCTGAAGGTGAAAGACAGTGACATACAATACAAATAAATACAAATACAAAATACTTTAATGACCAAGTATAAAATACATACAAGGAATTTGTCTTCAGTGATGAACAGCAAGATCAACAGTGTGTTTGGAGAGCAACAGAAAAATAATAACACTACACAGTAAAATAACTTTTTCAAAGGGAGAAGCCACTGTCCAGCACATATCGAGTCATGTAGTGTTTAACAGAGCAATGGCACAAGGGAAAAAGCTATTCCGATATCTAGATATTTTAACATACGGTGCTCTGTAGCGCCGTCCTGAAGGAAGAAGTTGGAAGAGTTTATATCCAGGATGAGAAGAGTCTGCAGATATCCTCTCTGCCCTCCTTTTGACCCTCACAGTATACAGTTCTTCTATAGAAGGCAGGCGGGTTGCTATTATCCTTTCTGCAGACTTAACTATGCGTTGGAGTCTAAGTCTGTCCTGTTTGGTTGCAGAATCAAACCAGACAGTTATAGAGGAACAGATAACAGACTCAATGATTCCCCTGTAAAACTGTACCAAGAGCTCCTGGGATAATTTAAACATCAGTTATTTGTCATAATTAGATCACTCTCTGGTTGGTTTTCAGCTTGCCAGGGATATCCTCCCAACCCCATAAGGGTGTGGATCTATTAGATCTGTCTGTCCCAGACAACTAAGAGACCTGGATCAGTTTCAGAGGGAGCTTGGGATTTTTCCTGTGGATCTGCTGTGAATTTCCACCTGAAATGGGTTTGTGACAAGGATACTTGATCTAATGCAGTCTCCTCCTGTTTATTGATCATGGAGGGTTCTCTGGTTTTCTGTGGAGCTTCAGGAGATGAAATGACAGAAGTGACACCTAGAGTTTTGTTGGGAAAGGATAAAGAATGAATCTGATTGAAAACATGTAAGAGTCCTTATTAGGGATTACATCATGGTGATAAGAGTGGAAAAACAGAACTGTTTTGTAGCTCTCAACATGTCTGCAAATAATCAACTAGTCACTTGTTTGTTGCTAAGGAGGGAAGGGCCATTAAGAGGAATATTCTAGGCTTCTGACAGATAAAGTCACTTGGATTTGCTCTGAGTTGGATTGCAACTGGGCAGGTCCAGCTGAGTTGAGTGAGGCACAGACTGGGTTCAATTATCTGAGAAGAGTTTGATCTCCTAATTTCTGAGGAAGTAGGTAGGGTTCTCAGGGCTGTTAACCCAGACATCTGTTTATTTAGTCCATGTCCTTTTCTTTTTTTGGTCCTTTTGAGTCAGAGTTGACTACTGGTGCCTGCCTGGACAAGTCCCTGCAGTTTTCTTGGCAAGATTTCGGAAGTGGTTTGCCCTTGCTATCTTCTTCCTAGGGCTGAGAGAGAGTGTTTGGACCAAAGTCACCCAGTTGGCTTCGTGCTTAATGTGCCAGTACATCAAACTGGCTCTCCCAGTCCATGTCCTTACTGGTTGGTAAAGGCCTCCTTGGAGGTGATGTGGTTGGGTCCAGGTGGTAGTGAATTCCTCTTTGAGTAGGGGGTGGTGTGTCCCTTCCTCATGAAGCCATCATTGGACTCAACAAACCTGGGCAATTTTAAGCCAGTCTTCAACTTTTCCTTTGGGGGAAAGTTTGTTGAGAAGTTGGTTGTAGCTTAAGAGGTCCTGGAAGAAATAGATTATCTGGACCCTTTTCAGTCAGATTTCAGACTGGGCCATACATAATACTTGATTGCACTTGTTAATGACCTCTAGTGGGAAGGGGAAGGTGGTAATACAATGGTACTCCTTGACCTTCCAGCAGCTTTCCATACCATCAATCATGTATCCTTCTTGACTAGAGCAAGCGGCACACTCACAAATCAGGACAACACCATTTAGCAGTAACTCAGAAAGAACATAATCAAGACAGATGGGGATTAGCAATAACATTGTTTTCTACCCATCTACACAAGGAAGGGTAAATAGCACTTTAGCCCAATAGTGGGCAAAGACTCATTCAGTCTCCTAGAAATCTAGGTTGGGAACAAGAATCTGTTGGGATGTTCATGCTGAAACCATCCATTTAGGAGTAAAAAAAAACAAAAACCTTACACCCCAGAAAGTCCCTACATTTCCAAATCTAAAAAACATGTATTTTTCACAAATAAAAGCTGTAGCAATATATTGTTAAATAAAAACTTATATTTGTTCCCAGGCTTCCGGATAGGGAGCCATGTTCCCCTCCAGATAATGTCCATGCCCAAGCCTGTTTAACTTCTGAGATGGAGCACCAATGTCTACAGAGTCTACTTTTATGATTACTTTCTTGTTCAGAGTGCAACTGCTATTATTACTCATTCCCACTATACATTTCCTTCTTTTCCCCCTCGATTCCCCTTTCACATGACCCCTCCTTTGACCTCTTCAATTACTCATTTTTAGTGAATTTTTGAGGCTTTGTCTGCAGAAGGCATTCCTTGTATGTAATAGATGCACTCAGTTACCCATTAAAGAGAAGATAAGACCTGAAACAGGCTTGGAGTAGGAGTGTAGAAGCCTCTCCTTCATTCCTATACACAGGATAGAATTTGGTTACTCATGGTTTGTTGAATAATTCAGAGCTGGCAAAATTCACATAGTACAATTAAACCCAAACAAATCACAATGAGTGTGCTTGCATAACATGCTAAACCAGCTCTAACATTAATGATGTGTATGCTAGGGCTGACACTTCCTGTTTTTCTTTCTTTCTTTCTTTCTTTCTTTCTTTCTTTCTTTCTTTCTTTCTTTCTTTCTTTCTTTCTTTCTTTCTTTCTTTCCCTTTCCCTTTCCCTTTCCCCCTTCCTTCCTTCCTTCCTTCCTTCCTTCCTTCCTTCCTTCCTTCCTTCCTTCCTGTTTTTCTTTTTCTTTCTCCCTTCCTCCCCACTCCCTCCCTCCCTTCCTTCCTTCAGGTCAATTGACTCCTATAGATGGAGTGGTGGAAAGCTGAGATTCCTACCATCTTTTTCTTTCTCCTATGTCACTCCTGCATAGGCATAGGAGGTAAAACTACAGCTAAGTGTAGTAAAGATGATGTGGCCTGAGTGGCCCCATTCTATTGTCATTCTTATCTCCCTTCTCTATGACTGGAAGCCCAAAGCAGGAATAATTAAGCATACACACTTGACTAAGGTTTGGGGGATAAACAGTCCTGGACTCACGACTCCTGCTCAAAGAACAGGTGGCAGTCGTGGCTAGGAGGGCCTTTGCACAGCTTCATGTTATGTGCCAGTTGTGCCCATTCCTAGATCAGAGGGACCTCATCACTGTCACTCATGCCCTGGTCACCTTCCGTTTGGATTTCTGAAATGCGTTCTACATGGGGCTGCCCTTGAAGAGTATCCGGAAGCTTCAGCAGGTGCAAAATGCAGCAGTGTGGGCAGTTATGTGTACCCCTAGGGTGGTACACGTTGCACCTCTGCTTCATGAGCTGCACTGGTTGCCAATTTGCTTCCGGGTCCAATTCAAGATGCTGGTTTTGACCTTGAAAGCCCTTCATGGCATGGGGCTGGGTTACCTGAGGGACTGCCTCTCCCCAATTACATCTGCCCATCCCATCAGATCTGGCAGAGAAGGCATGCTGCTGATCCCATCTGCTAGAGAATTACATCTGGTGGGCCTTCTCTGCTGTGGTGCCCGCCTTGTGGAATCTTCTCCCCCCGGAAGTGAGATTAGCTCCATCCCTCTTAACATTCCGTAAGTCCCTCAAGACCTGGTTATGGGATCAGGTCTGGGGCTCCCGGGGGACCGGAGAGATCTTACGATGGCTCCCTTATTAATTTTATCCCCTCCTGTTTTGTGTGTTTTTACAGTTTTTATGTGTAATTGTTTTTATGTATTTATTTTTTAATTGTTGTACGCCGCCCAGAGTCACCTTGTGTGAGATGGGCGGCTATATAAATATGATAAATAATTACATAAAATAAACAGTAAAGCAAGCCACAATACAAAATGCAGTTGGGATATTTCTCAATCACAATCCTTCATCTGAATTTGGATTAGTCTTACCCAGGTTAGAGTTGAATGTGTTGTGTAAACTAGGTCAGTAGGTTAGCATAATATATGAATCCAGACAGAGAGTATTAAGTCTGAAGTTTCCTTTTCTCCAGACATGCAGAGATAGGCAACCATTGCAGTCATCATTTTTAAACATGCCTAAATCTGTGCAGAATTGCACCCATACCAGAGGGGGATGAAGGGATAGAGTTCTTTGGTTTTAGATTTCCCCTCTTATTTGGTGCCTCTGTGATCCTTCTTTATGACATGAGTGATCATTCCACCATTTGGGTACAGTATTCTAAATAATTCATCCTTATAAACAAAAGGCAGCATCTTAAACTTCACCTTATGATCATGGTAATCCTCCCTTCCCTTGTGTAAGAGTACCTCTGAATGGCAAAAACGTGGTAATGAACTGTGATAATAAAGGCAGAGCAAACTGACGATCAAACTGTATGTTTTTTGTAGCAAAAATAACCAAACATACTGTGGCCCCTAAAGGATAACACATTTGTGAACTTCTAAGCTTTACCGATCAGAGTCTGCTTCATTGAGAGAAGACCCAAGCACCTGCGTGATCCTGTGATTGTCTTTCGAAGGCAAACATCAGCTTGCAAAGACCTTGCATCCATCCAGTGCTGCAAACTGAGATATTGCATTAGTCACCTTAATTCAAATTTTACATTGACCAATAGAAGTACAG
Organism: Liasis olivaceus; assembly: GCA_030867105.1. Lineage (NCBI taxonomy): Eukaryota > Metazoa > Chordata > Lepidosauria > Squamata > Pythonidae > Liasis > Liasis olivaceus. Next base: position 70,686,650 of record CM061355.1, read on the forward strand.
TGCCCAAATCAAGGGAAGAATTTGGTCAGACCCAGTCTTGGATACTTTTGAGTACTGTGTCCCGTTCTGTAGCCACACTTTAGGAAAGATTCAGAGAAAGGGGAATAGGGTCTTTTATAGCCTGAGAGCAGAGACTGCATGAATTGGATCTGGTCTTCAGAAAAGGTGAGTGAGGACAGATATAACAATCCTAAATTACAGAAAGGCAAATTCGGACTGAATGTTAGAAGTTCCTAAAAGTAAAAACAGCTCTATAGCAAACCACTTTTTGAGAGGAAGAATGGGTTTGCTTCACTAAATGTGTTCAAGCAGAGGCTAGAAAGAGGCTATTTGATAAAATTCCTTAAATGTCAGTTCCTACCTTGGGCAGAGGATCAAGTATGGATCATGAAGTACTTTCCAGGCACTGAACCCCACTGAATACAGCAGGGCCTACTTCAGAGAAAGCAGTCCTGGAATTATATTATACGACTGCCTTCTCTTTTGCGAAATAGATGTAACCTAAGTCTAGACCCACCTGTCATGACAAACCCCTGCAGAATCAGACCACCTATGAATGACATGGGCAAAATACACGCAGCAGTGCTTTGCTTCCATCCCTTCCACAACTGGATTTAAGACTGTAGCCTTCAAAATCTTCTAATTTACTTCCTCCTGCTTCCCATTCACTGCCATGGACCCCTCTCTGGAAAAGGAGAACAAGAAAGCTAATTTGAATATGTTAATTTATTTAATGGTTTTTGCATGGCCCATTGACCAACACCAATGCATACCTCTGTCAAAGAAAACAACAGTGGAAGTCACTTGACCATGTATAGGAAGACATCTGTGTTTATGCAGAGAAAGGCTATGGAAAACAGCATCTATCTTAATAAATAATGCATGATAAATGTGTGGGGAGGGACTTCTTATCACTTCTTTAATACCCTTTCCGAAGTTTGAGAAAAGTAGATAGTAAGAGGCCAGATGCTGGTTGTCTTCTGGTGGGAAACATGATGCCAGTATTGAACAGTGAATTCCTAGTTTTACAAGGACATATGCAATACAGTTCTAATAAGGAATGCAAGAGGCAGCCAACAGGAAAAGTCTGAAACTACCAAACTAGATATAAAGTGTACCAAACAGAAAATTTTGGGAGCAATTTTGTGTGGACAGAGTGGGCCATTTTAAATCATCCAATTTTATTTATATACATATATGGAGTCTATATTTACCATGTAGACTATATTTACACACCATTTAAAAGCAACAGTAAAGAAGCTAAGAAGGAAACAAAAAGAACAGAACACATCCTCTCCAGCAGCCAACATCCGGATAAGCAGGGATTAACACCAGGCAAACGATCAAGCAAAAAACAATACTCTAATCAAGGAGAAAACCACACCCCCACCTAAACTGGCAGGGCAAACTACTGTATATAAACAGGGAGCAAACCCCACACTTATTAAGTAACTGATGATGTTACTTAATTGGGTAAAAAAATGTCTGCAAGCAAACAATCAAGCTCAGAGAGCACCAAGGACTCTACAGCTCAATCCTGAGCTACGTATATTTTCTTCTATTGGAATATATATATTTATATACATATATGCACACACTCACAATGTACCTGATATAGTTATTCAGGGCATTCATATGAAGGAGCAGAAGGCAATGATATATAAAAAAGGACATCACTAAAAATATCCCAGGGTCATACCTATTAGAATTAGTGGATATCTACTGAGCAAGTATGTGCACCTATTACTAATGCAATGGTGGAAAACATCAGGAGCTACTTAATGCAACTTCAAGAAAGAACACAGAACTACTTAAGGGTGATGGAAATACAGAAGTTGAAGAAATGCAAGAATCTGGAATTATAGGAAGCTGTGGAGTGGGTAAATAATGCAACACTGCAGGAGTACATTAACAATGTTTTGCAAAGAGAATTCTTTGTTCATTGCTAGCAGCTGTTTCAAGCAACATAAACAGAGACTCTATATCTGGTCATTGCTGAATGGACACTGAAATCAAACTGACTATATATTAGGAACAGAAGTTGAAGAAGTTCAGTCCATTCAACCAGTCACTTCCAGGTGCAGATTGTGGAACAGACCATGAATTATTGGTGTCAAAAAAGAGTTAAGCCGATAAAACCAAGGAGACTAAATTGCAGAGCATAAGTGTGCCGGCAAGATTTGCCTTGAAGGACATATAGTTAGTATATAAAATCAATGATAGGGAAATTTAGTATTATAACTTATAGGAAAGAGACCCGGAGGAGCTATGGGAATGATAAGAGATATTGTGACAATCAAAATTGAAAAAAACTTCCCAAAAAGAAAAAGGCCCAAGTGGCATTCAGAATCATCTATTATGGTAGCCACAGAAAGATGGAGGCCTTGAGCAACATGGAGGATGTGAGATGATTGAATGCAGATGTTCAAAGTCAGGTAAGAAAGGACAAGAACAGGTATCTTAATGAAGAATGACAATGAATAGAGGAAAGTAACAAAATGAAAATGAAACATGTTTTTAAGAACTTCAGAGAAATCACAGGAAAATTTAGTTAGGGTAGGAATACTGAAGAATAATCATGGAAGAAATCTAAGAGAGGCAAATGAGGTTAAAAGATGGAATGGCTGGACAAAATCCTTTATGGAAGGAGAAAGCTTTGTAAACAAGGAATATCTTCAGAGACTGACCCCACCAGAAAGTGAGATGTCTAACATAATATACCAAATATCAAACAGAAAAACACTAGGAAATGAATGAAATGCTTATTGAACTTTTAAAGCTGCATGAAAGAGGCAGTTAAAATAGCCACAGATCTGTATCCACAGCTATTGACAAGACTGTGTGACCTAGGCATGGAAAAGTTTGACATATACAAAGTAAGGAGATGTAGCCGGGGTGTCCACAGGGTATGGCCCAGAAAGTCAAGATGTTGGCTGAGACAGTGTGATTGAAACTGTTTTTTATGTGCGTATGACCACACAAGGAAAAAACAGAACCACATGAACAGGCAGATTTCAGAAAAGAAAGAGGAACACAGAATCAGATCGCTAACATAAGGCGGATAATGGAGGGAGCAAGAAGATTTAAGAAGGAGGTTTATCTTTGCTTCATTGACTGCAGCAAGCTTTGATTGTATAGATTATGTCAGAAAGTGGATTTATTGTTCCGAAGAATCTTTACAATGAATTAGAATCTATTACATGAATTGAATTTCAAGAACAAGAGTGGTTCAGGGCAGGAAAAGGCAGTTGAGACAATACAGTTAGCCAAATCATTAAAAGTGTGCAGGAGCACGCATGCAAACTACACAACTTCTTTTTGAATGGATCAGGCGGCGGGGCCATTTTCCAGGCTTAGAAGCGGCTTCAGGCTGTCTCATCACGCACAGGCACCCATAGCCACTCTCACGGTCCTATAAGACAGGGGTACACATTGTTCCCCCATCTCTAACTTGTACAGAGAGTATAAGAGTGGCAAGATTGGAAGAGAGGCAAGCTGGAACTGAAACCGGAGGACAGAAATGGTAACGGGTGGTATTGGGATACAAGGAAGACTTCGAAAGACTCATTATGAAAATAAAAGTGGAACATGAAAAACCTGGGTTAACGTGAAGTATTTAAAAAAAAGGTCACGTCAGCCTGCATGCTCCCTCATCTCAAGGTGATGGAGAACCGGACGTGGTAATTTTGCTTTCTGAGGTTCAAGAAGATATAAAGATGGACAGCGCACCAGAGAAGGAACAAGATTAATCCTAGGGAGAAGGACAAACTTGACCAGATAAGGGTTATTTCTATGACAACCATTATAAAAATAGTCAAAGCAATGGTCTTCCTAGTGGTAACCTACAGGGAGACCTTGAGCAAGCCAGGAAGAAAGGAGATAGGAGCCGTCTCCATGCCTGCAAGGGGAAGGCGTCGACAGCCATTTCTGCACTGGGATTTATAGCATCTTCTACAATCATCACCCCGTTGTTACCCCCAAAATATCCCAAAAAATCTCCCCTCTGGGTGAGATGGGCAGCACATCAATTTAATAAATAAATAAATAAGATAACAGAAATGCAGAGAGGCTTTATATCATTTTAGGGGTGGCTGGGTGATGCAAAGGAAGATGCTGTGAGGTCCCCAGTGAGGAGTTGACCTAAAAGGACCACAAGCGCCCTCCTGGACGACATCAAAGCGGAACGCTCCTTGCAGGTAACCATCCCCAAGCAGAAGCTCACATACTTTGGGCATGGTGTGTCTTCGGAGAAGGGGCTGGGGCGGGGGGGGGGGGGGGAGAAAAAAACAGCAACGCTGGGAGACGCAGCGGATCAAGCGGGCAGAGGGGATCCGGGGTGTCCCTGGAAGAGCCGCGGAGGATCCCAAGCGCCTGGACGAGATGAGGGAGGGGCGGCAATCGGCGGCACAGCCGCCAGCAGTCCAGCCGCCTCGACGGCACCTAACTAAATAACGCCGCGGGCGGGGTCGCGAGGCGCGCGCTCGCGCGGGACGGGGTCGGGGGGGGAGCGAGAGAGCGGTGGGGAGGAGCGAGGCTGGAGAAACGGGGCGCTGGTTGGCTGCGCTCGGCTCATTGGGCGGGGCGTCGCTTCCCCTTCCCTCCTCGCTCGCGCGCTCTCTCCCTCTTTCCTTCCCTCTCGTCGCCCAGGTGCGGTTGGCGGCCTCCCGCGCGCCCCCGCCGGCGCGCGCCCCCTCCCCCTCGTCCTCCTCCTCCGCGCCCCCTCCCTCCCCTCGCCTCGCCGTGCCCGCGCGCGCCGCTTTCGCCCGGGCTGCGCTCGGACATGGCGGCGGAGCTGAGCGCCGAGCGGCTGCGCTCGCTGCCCGCCAGCTGGAGCTTCGGCATCAGCCGCAGCGGCCGCATCTTCTTCATCAAGTAAGCCGGCGGGGGCGGGGGAGCGGCGGCGGCCGTGCCCGGGGCGGGTGCTCCCGGAGGGTCCGACTCCCCTCCCTCACGATCTCTTTCTTCCCCCCTTGGCAGCGAGGAAGCGAAGAGCACGACTTGGCTGCACCCGCTGACGGGCGAGGCTGTGATCACCGGGCACCGGCGCAGCCCAGGTAAGGCGGCACTTTCCTCCGGGGGCACCGGGCGCCGGGAAGGGGTTTCCACGCGCCCCCTTCCCTGGCTCACTTTTACCCCCCCTCCATGCACCGGTGCCCCTCATCTCTTGCACCCCTGCTTTGCCTCCCCGGATTTGAAAAAGCCACCCCCTCCCTTCGCCTCCTTCCTAATCTTGAATTTTCCAGTCAACACTTAATGCTGCCCCATTTCTCTCAACTCTCCCCCTCCAGCCCCTCCCCCCGGCTCCCTGCCAGCCTGTCCCTGGCTGGCCTTTGGCCACCAGACCTGAGCCTCTTCTCTTGGGCTTCCTTAGGTGCATTTCCCTGCATGCCCCCCCCCCCCATCACCCCTTTTCAGTTCTGCAATTCTCTAATTTTCCAGTTGGCTCACACCCTTTGCTGCATCCCTGCTTCTAATTGACCTCCCTCTTAGCCTATTGTTTCACCATAATTGAACATAGACGCCCACCCCGAAAGTTTTGTACTTGGCCAGTCTTTTTTTGGGATGGGGGAGGGAATGAACGTGGCAACTCAGGCTTGGGAATAACCATCCATTTTTCTTCCTCCACTGGCTCAAAACTTTCCCTCCAGATAAAACTGTTTCCTTGTTTTTCCTTGACCTTTTAACCCACCTATTTACTCTTTGCCACTTTGGTTCAGTGCATGAATTTTTCTTCCTCTTTAGTTCAAGACTACCATCATTTATTTCATGGCATTATGTTTTTCCCTCTGCTCTATGAAAATTGTTCCTTTCCCTCATACTTGAACCAAGGAGATTTATTAATTTTTTCACCCTTCATGCAACAGTCACTGAAATACCTTCTCTCTCTCTTTTTCTCTATGTCAAACATTTCTAACCTTGTCTTTTTATCTGAAGCTGTGCTTCTGGGATCATAAACCTGCCCACTCCTTTCTCACACCCCATCCCTTTCACATCATCCCCTTGTCCTTCTCTGTGTTTATCCTTTAACCGAGCTTATTCCTAAGCTCCTGGCCCTGGACTTAGAATATTGTTTTAAATTCTGTTTAGGCAAGTATTCTGCCCTGATTGGAGCACCCCTGTAGATCCATTGTGATCTCCCAGCAGATGCTGTGATGGACAGTTTGGGCCTCTGTAGCCCTGTTTATCAAGTAAAAAATTCCTCTGGTTTGCCAGCTCTCTCCCTACGTTTGAAAGGCCTTTTCAGCAGTACCTTGACCCTGGATGAATATTAGCATCCCAGTTCTAACCACAACCTGTGTTACTAATCTACAAATACTCATGTTATAGGCATTGCTTTTCTATCAGTTATTTCCAGGTTATTGCATCCTTAAACCCAACTAACTTCTTAACTTTCTCACTGGACCCTTATGTCACTTTATTAATACTCCTTTACCCTACCTCTCTGCATGGTTGCTACTCTTCTTTCTCCAGATACACCTCTGGAGAAGTAAGGGGTGCCCGTGTATATGAGATTTAATTTGGCTGAACTTGCTAAAATGAACATTCTGTATGCTGGATGAATGTATTCACACCTGGCGTAATGATTTGCAAGAGGCTCAGTGCTCTTAAACTACATTGTCAAACAATGCTTAATCATTCTAGCTCATCTAACTAACTGATTGTACTTTCACTGGCCCCTAAGAGGTGTGATAGCCAAATACCTTGTTTTTGTTTTACTGCCTCTGTATTTCTGTTGTTGTAATTTAGTTGACCAAATTGTACTAGGTTAATGATAGCTAGGTTATAATTCCAGTTAAACATTTTTCCTACTTGTTCTTAACGTTGGCAGATTCCTTTACTATATTTCCATTCTCTGTCTACACTTCACCATGTTTGCATCCATAATTAGTATTTATTCTTATATGTTCAGTCTGATATCCATGTTCACTCAATTGGCACCTTCTCTACTGGCTTGTTATCTATTGGCTTTCTCTTCCTATTGTTTGGCAGTTAATCTGGTACACATAATCTGTTCCGATAAATAACGTTAAGGCTTTCTATCTGTTCACTGGAAAGCCTAACCCTGTACAGTGCTAATCTTTTCCTGTTGACTCTTTCCAGCAATGACTCCTGCATTGCTATCTTGCAATTGCTCAGTTATCGTTTTTGTATAAATGTTGGGGTATTTTTAAGAAATCCAGCCACCGCTTAGCTAAGCTGCAGAGACTTCTGCAGTCCCCTTAATACTTCTTCAGTGATCTGATCTCCACCCATTCAGCATGCTTTCCAAATAGCTTGAAGACCTCCAACATAGCTACTCTGTCTTTAGCAATAAGTTGCTTCTCCTGGCTTCCTCAGTATATTCTCTTTGTGCTGCCCTACTCTACTGTATCACTTAAAAGAAATCCATAGCCAAACCATTATAAAGAATACATAACAGTATGGTTCTAGCTGTGAGAGGTGTGTATTTTCAGCAACAGTGGTAGAATGAGCTATTCACTAGGAGTCTTAAGAGTTAGCCAGTCCAGTTGCCATTAGTGTTGAAGCAGGTCACCTTAATTGACAAGAGCTGAGCACATATTTTCCTATACCTTTTCAAGTTGTAATGCTATAAGCTTATTTTATATTTATTATTTTTAATGATTTTTATTATTGTTTCTGTTGTACATTTGTAAGTTGTCCAGGGGCATCAAAGGAGGGGGCAGCTTCACATAATGTTCAGGATCAGAGTGGCATTAGTGGTACTTATGGAAGGAAAGCTTCAGGTAAATAGCAGCACCAAATTGCAGGTTGAGTACTGGCTGTCTCCTCAGTGAACACAGATTCCTCCCCTTGTAGGCTCTGATTTACAGTTTAAAAATGAATGTGTGTCATATTTTAGTCTTGGGAGCATATAATACCTTTCCCATCCCTCTTGCCTGCCCTTATATTATAACCGATATACAATTCTGTAAATAGCCAAAAGCTTTTTCACTGGGCAAAGCATGAATTCACTTGTCCATATCTTTTCAGCATCATACTTTCTAGAGCTTGTGGCTGCTTTTTAAAATTCATACATTCACCGTTAAAGATACACCCTCAGTTTAGATAAGAGAGTGGGTGGTTTCTGAGTGACGGGGAAAGGTGGGATGAATTGGAGAAAGAGGGCAGGAGCTTGAAGAGTGACTAGGGGGAAAGGAGGGGGGGTAGACTCTCTCTCTGCTATTTGTTTCTCTGGAGACGAAAAGCAGCAGAGAAGGTCTGGCTGGAAAAAGAATAACTGGTTGCCGGTATAGCACATCAATCACCCTGTGCCATGGGGAGGTGGGTGTTACTGTTCAACAATGCAATTGCTTTCCCCCCCCCCTTCTCTTTCATTTAGGCAAATGGATGTATGAAATGGGAGAAAGAGAGGCAGTCCAGGGACACTTGGGTTAGGAGGACTGGTCTGGAATTTTTGCATTTTTTTTTAATTTATGCATTTCATTACTCTTGGTTTTATTCTGTGTGACCTGGGAGCAGTTTCAAGGCAAAGTGAAGTTCTTTTGTTTATCTCTCTTCCTAGTCATAGTTATGGGAAATGTCATGGGATACAGTAGTTTATAGCCAGATGTGTGTCAGAGTCAGAAACCAGAACTGCTGGTTAATTGAGAAGAGTTCCCTGCTCCTTGTGTAATTAGCGGTTGTGTTAATTGAGAAGTCCAGCAGGTAAGGGGAAGGGGCAGATGCGCTTGAGTGATTTGGCTGTTGAATGCCATTGTTTTTCACCTGTAATTCCACACTGGTCTTAAATTAATGTCTTTGCCTCTGCCGAGAGGAGATGTTTTTTTCTACTCACATTTCAGATGTATTCTGTTTCATTCTACCGTACATATTAGTGCTTTGATTTGCTTTATACTCCTGCTGGAGCCAAAATATGTTAATATCTCTAAGGAAAAATCCATTTTGGTTGCTTGCGAAGTGTTTTAGATAATGAAGAAAGCTTGTTTTTGGATAAGTGGAATTTCTTCTAAACACTTTCATGGCAAATTCTAAATGGTTTTATGATAATATTTGGATAAAAAATTGTACCAACCAGATCTGCTGTTTTACCCTTACACCAAAATAACATGTGGGAAGCTATTTTACACTGGCTTGTGTAATCTTCTTAATTGTGATTGTGGGAAGTTAATATGTTTATCTTGAGCAAGGCATCTCTAAATTTAATTGCTCTTTGTTTATAGAATGTGTACCATACAGAGGTTTGCTATATCATGCTCCTGAAATAGCTTTAAATATCTTACCAAAATATTCTAACACTCAAAGTATTTCAGTTACCTGTGCTGAAACACATAGAAGGTATTATTATAAAAAGCACAGCCAGCTGTATTTATGCACAGTGCAGTAGGTGAAATGATTATTTTAAGCAGTGAGCCTTGTAATTAAACACAGCTTTAGTGATCCATTTTTCCCCACAGTGCTTTGCTTTTTTCTAAAGAAGATGATAATAGGCTTTGATTTTTATTTTTAAAAGGAGATTCAAAACATTGATGCTTAATTGATACTATAGAGAAGCAGCACATCTCTCTTCCCTTGTCACTAGATTAATAGTGAAAATTAAATCTCTGTACTATTGGCTGGTTTGTGGATGCTTGCAAGCACAACTTGAAGATATGGCAAGATGATATAACTTGGCCATCCAAAAAAATGTTTTATAATACTTAACCAGCTACCATTTTGAATGTTACTAACTTAAATAATGAAGTTTTTTCCCCCAAAAAAATCTGTCTTCTGCTCAGATATCTTATGATTGGCACAACAGTTACATGAAATGAATAAGGCCTAAAGTAATATGAAGCCAATTAACTTAATGATGCTGGGAGAAGTTTTCCAGTATCTATTTATAGTTGATGAGATGAAGTATAATACTCAGAAATATTTGTGACAATATCTAAAGTCTTGAGGATTTGAGAATTAGTGCACTTATTGTGCTGTATGTATTTTTCATGATTTAAATCTTACTTGCTCTTGAGTTCATGATGAGTAAGAATTTGGGCCCTGTGTGAGGTATAAAACTGATAGTACTTTTTCTTTTAATATATTGTAGAGTAAAATGAGCTAAAGCAATTGCAAATGATTAGTATAATAAAATGGTTCTCAAACATGTGATGAAACTATTTTTTTCTACTCTAGATCTGCCCACAGGTTGGGAGGAAGCATATACTTTTGAAGGTGCAAGATACTACATAAAGTAAGTGAAACTCAGCATGGAATATTTTGCTGAGCCTGCTTATTACTATATATTTTGTCCTGGGGAGCCTTACATTATGCTCAGAATGTGGTTTAATGGCAAGATGGATGTGTGAGATAATCTGTAGAATGGGATTTTGCTATGTAACAACAATACCTTATGGCACTAGCTTAAGGGGAGGAAGAATGGCATATGTTTCTGCTTCTTGCAGTGATCCTTTGAGATAGGTAAAACTAAGAAATAGCAACTTGATCAAGATAGCTCATGACTACAATATTTGTAAAGCTTTGTATCTAAGTGGGAAATCTGGGTTTCTCACATACAAATCCAACTTTTACACTTATTCTGTATTTGGTCCACTCTGAGAGCTTTAATTTGACAATTATGTCTTTCTGTGCCATGGTGCTCTTATTTTGATGGAAGAGATAGTTTGGACTCATGAAAACAAAAACCATACGCTTGGGTTTGAAGAAAAGTAAAAGTTACAGATCTGTGGGTCCTCTCGCCTATCCAATCTGGGTCCTAGATGGCTGCATTTATCTATATCCGTGGCTCTGAGGAGGTGGAATAATAATAATAATAATAAGTTGAGGATTTTGCAGTGTGTGAGAAATTTTATTACATGGTAAAAAGCTTTAGAAAAAAATCCATATATATTTCTATTTAATTTCTTGCTACCGAGCAAGAATGGTAGAGTGTATGCCTTATTTTGAAAACATCCCAATTTCAGTCCTCAGCATCTTCAGGTAGTCTTGGGAAAGTGTCCTGGGCCATTGGTGGTTACCGTAAATAGCACCATGGATAGTTAGACCAATGATATTACTCTGAATAAAGAATAAATATGCAGATGTTGTGCTGCAAATTGTGATAATCATTCTGCTTTCTACTACTTACAGTTTTGATTTGATGTATAACAATATTTCTGATTTGAGCAAGGACTGAAAGCCTCATTTTAATCTATGTAATTCTTTATTCTATAAAAGTTTGAGATGATCTCGGTTGTCTGACATAAAACACCTACTACTTAGTAACAAATGTGGTGTTCTAGTTTTGATATTCTTAGGAAATAGACATTATTTGTGTATTAAATATTATTGCTGTTTTGTATGCTCCACAAAAATATAACTTATTCCGCTAATTTGATGATAGGACATTGGAACAAAGTAGAATAACGTAGAGAAAGAATGGGAAATGCTCAAGTCAGTGACATATTGGTTATCGAGCTGTTTTTGGAGAAAATAACAATTTTTAATCTGTTTTATGACTTTTGTGGTATGTTAAGTACAGGATGTTATCAGAACTGTTAAATGGTGGGCATGTTGCTGATAGTGCTTGAACATCAAGTTATTCTGTTGTCATTGAAATAATTATCTAAATATTATGCCAAAGCTCAGAAAGCATATGTTCCTCTTCTCTACAGCATTCTTGACATAATATGGTAATATAATGTAGTGTAAATCTCTGGTGTAAATATGCATGTCTTGCAGAATGCATTGGGTTCATATTATACCTTTGTCATGTATATAATAAAAATGGCAAAATTTCTACATTAGGCTGGCAGTCCATCTACTTTGGCAGTGAAACATTCTTCAGAGATAGATCCACAAAATTCCTTACAACTGAATGTGAGATTCTTCTCTGGACAAGAGCTCCCATTCATCTCTTTTATTAAGTTTCTGCTTCTTAAGATAGATCATAAAAAAGAGGGAAAAATTATACAAGTAAGCAAATCAGGTAAAGCACATACATAAATAAAATACAAGAATATAACAAAATGAAAATCGGCTATTCCCAATTAAAAGCTATATTGTGAAACAAACCAGCCTGAATAAAATATGTTTTCCTGTCAGCTAGCATTTCTCCTTTGCTGAAAAGTAGCTACCAGAAAGCTTTTTTTCTCATGTTTTCATAATTATAGCTCCAATAGTGACAAAACTGAGAAATCTCTCTCTTGAAGATCTTAAAGTTTGAGTAGGCTTGTAGGGGAGTGTGCAGTATAGTAAATGTGTGTTTCCAAATTTAAATATCATTGCCAGCGCTTTGAAACAGTGACTAGAAACAAATTAGTGGTTAGTAAAACTGTTGGAATGTTACATTAGTCACAAAGAGATATAAATATGTTTCACCATTACTATATCTGACATCTCTAAGGAGGGATGCAGTTGGTGAATTAGTTTTAACTGTGCGGATTTGCTCCTATTCTTTGCTTTCATGTTCATGTGTGAACCCAGAAGTGCACCCAAATCTTGAAGCCAGGCCTTTAGGATGATCATAATTTTTTCAGCACAGATTGACTTTGAGTAGCCAGGCATGATCTAGCAAATGCCAGTTGTTTAGGTATAAGGTTCATGGGTGAAAAATTGCACAGCAAAACTACTGCTGATATTATTCTAGCATTTGACCTCAGGCAAAGATATTTACATATGAAGCTTCTAATCCCCACCCAAGCCCACCTGGTGCTGATTTTCCTGAATCATATGAAGAGTTATTTGGAAAAGCTACTGATCCCCAAGTAAAGTATTACCTCCATAGCCCCTAATTTGAAATCTGGTGCTCCTTTGTCTCTGTGGCTTAAGGTTTTCATCCCTGTGCCACTTCTGCTGTTCTTATGGCTTCCTGGCATGTAGTTTCATCTGGGATATATTCCAGAACTATAGAGCATGATGGGGAAAATAGTTTCTTTTTTTTCACATAATTTTATTAAAAGTTTAAAAAGAGTGGTAAAAAATAGTACAAGCTAAAAGAGAAAAGAAAAAAGGGTGCATGAAAACAAAAGCAAAAAAAAAAAAAAAAACAACCTCTCCTCTAAGAAAATGTCCCACCCTCATTATGACAAGTATAAACAATTCCATAATCTCTTCACTTCCTCTTAGGTAACAACTATAAAACTCTTCATCCCATAACCCATCTCTTAACAATAGGCAAAGTAATGCCCTCTCCAATCCATTTATCAGCAAGACATCCAAATAGAGCTTTAAAATAGTAACATTAATTAACATATATAAAACTCAACATTCCACATCTCAACTCTTAGCTATAGCAAAGTCCCATTTAAAAATCATAAAATGGTCCCAATATCTTAGTGTAAAAAACAAAAACAAACAGAAAACCCTCAAAAATCCCATTGGTTTAACATAACAAAAAGAGACCATTTCTCCTTTACAAAAGACCAATACACAACACTTTTCCCATTCCAAATACCAACAGTTCCCAAAAGAAATCCACCCCAAATAACAACTTATCCCATTCAAACAAACATTCTATATCTTAACTCTAAATTGTAACAAATCCATATTTCACAAATATAAAATAATCCCAGTATCCCAATACAAACAAAAGACTAAAATTTAACATAACAAAGAGAAATAATTACTCCTTTATAAAGTTCACTAAACTTCTTTACTTTAAATACAAAACGAGTTTGTAAAGTTACAACTATAAGGGAAAAAAAACTGTAGCATCTTACAAAATGTAAGCAAATCCAGTATACCACATTTTCCAGTTAAGGTATCAGTAAATCCAAAATGAGCCACCCAAAATAACAAAGTGTCTCATTTTATCCCTGGTCAAATAATCCAACTTAATATTCTTTTTTTCTTCTGTACAGAACAATCTTTCTCTGTGATCCATTCAGATAGTTGTTGAAAATAGTTTCTGTGCTTGGGCCTGGCTATTTGAGTTCCCATTCTCATCCTCAGGTGAGATTCATTTGATGGTTCATGGCAGGAGATCTATGTAGGTGTCTCATAAATCAAAGGTCCTCCTGGAGAAATACTCAGATCCTGCAGTTACATAGATAATACAACAGAAACATTTTTGTAGTGATCTCTGCAAATAACTTTGTAAGACTAAGATGCACAACCTGATGTCCAGATTGATACGTGGCCCCAAAGGTATTCAGAAGTTCTTTTGAAATTATAAATTTTAATATGAACGAAAGGAAAATTATTAAATACCTGACTGGAGAGCAATCTGACAGGTGCAACTCTCAGCACAGCAAAACTAATGCACTACTGTTGGAGAGTGTTGAATTTGAACAGTGCATTTTTGGTTGAAAAGTGTGGGGATGCCACATGTTGTCATGGTCCTTCCACTTGCAAAATAATAGAACCCAGGTCTTTCATTTGATCCCTAACCATATGGCCATTTTATGAGATGCTCTGCAAATTTTCAGAAGCTTCAGAAGGAAAACTTGTGAAGAACTATAGCACAGTGAAAAATGTAGGCTTTGTAGGTTAAGTCATGTAGCTTGCTAAGAGCTCAGCTACAGTTCAGTCATGTGTTTATGAGAAAAAGGGATTTCTTTGGAATTAGGATGTTAGAGTATTTTTATATTATTGATTTATTTATATTGGGAAAATGAGGAATAACATCAGAAAACCTATATGCAATAGTAGCATACTTATTTAATGCATTGCAGGCTTACTAGAGGCATCACTAGAAAATATTTGCAGATTTGAAGGACTTGATTTCAAGCATAGATAAAATAACAAGATTACTTAGTGAAAGCAAAAACGGGAAATATTTTTAGCTTTTTGAAGTTGCAGTTAGGATTGCAATGAAGTTTCCTAACAATACACATTTTCATCAGGTCCACTAATGAACTGTGATTATAAACAGAAGAAAAGTATGTGGTGAAATCATAGAGGGAAACAGCAATGATTCCTATTAACAAACATTTTTTTTAAAAAATCACAGTAAAACCAGGAGCATATTCTCTTTGTCTCCTCAGTAAAATTCTTTATGGAAAGCTAAGCTGTTTATATGTGTAATAGCAGTTATTTATCATTGCGTTCTTCATTCACATCTTCCATCTCATACATGTCTAATTTTTTTCCATGGAATATTTGGTGCTCCTTCCCCAGGCATGGGTCATATTCTTTTTCCAAAATCTAGTTTCTGGTCTGGAGGTTAGGCAGACTTTCTAAATTATGGCTTTCATACTAATAAAACCAGATAGCTATCTTTTTGCAAATGTATGCCACCATGGTTTGAACATTTATTGTTTAAGTATTCCAAATTATATGGGGAAATTTGTACTAATTAAAGAGTATGTGATATTCATAACATGAAACTGTTGTTATCTATGTTATTACCTGTTTTTCCTTCTTGGTGTTGTTTCTGTACTAATTACGTATTGGAAGTGCTCTACAAAACAAAGACTGGTAAATGGAGTCTGTTTGCTTTGGGTAATAAGGTTTTGTCTGAACGTTGTGATAGCATTTTGTGTTTAATGAGCTTAGTGAAGGATTTCAGGTTTTATTGTAATTCAGTTTAGTAGAAGAATACAGATACTGCAGTTTGATAGTATGGGCTAAAGAAAAGAGATAGACTAATTCTAGCTGAAAAATCAGATATTTCTAGCACTGGAAAACTATCTATTTTATTTAGTAACAGTTTTTAAAAATTAGGCAAGCATACTGAAATTCCTTATAAACAAATTGTTTTCTGGCTAAACAGAATATTAATGCTGAATTCTAGAAAATTATATTTAGTCCATAGTAGTTTTCAGTTCATGGAGAAAATCTATTTATGTGATCACTAGGAGTCGAAAACGACTTGATGGCATATAATCAATCAAAGTTTCCAATAGAGAAAGGTAACTGAAAATAGCTTTATTAGTTTCCGTTTTACTGTAAGTTGCTGTATTACAAAACTTTTAATTGAAGTTGTGGTACTAACTCTTACAATGGCCTGAAGCATCAGTTAAAGTAGTTCAGGAGAAAAAGAAAAAGGAAACAACCGGGCTAAGTGAAGCTTTTTCTCCCTCAGTTTTTAAAGCTGTTTCCTTGCCTCCCCGTTCCCAGTTCTTGTTCAAGAGAAGTGAATTATCTCTATTGCATTTTGTGTGCATTAAGCCTTCTAGAAATCGGAAACATGTAATTAACTTCTAATCCCTGGTGCTTTATTTGCACCATATGAGAGAGCAGGTGGCCCTAGAACCAAGCTAGTATCATATTGATCTTTTGTTTCTAAACTGGAAGGCGTTTGAGGTGTTGTCTTTTTGACCTATGAATGTCCCAAACAAACACAAAAACCAATGTTCTATTCTGCTGATTTTGCTTCTGGTATATATTGTTTTGCGAGGTGAGAATAGGTCAGACATTTAGATAATTGCAGGGGTGTTTGGCACTTTAAAAAGATGTTGTTGATATAAGTATGAGGTGTTGACAATGGAGACTTACCCCCAGTAGTTGGCATTGTGACCGTTTGGTTCTTCAGTTCTATATCAGTGAGAAAGATAGATAGATAAAACTGCTAGATTAGAAATTGATAAAGGCTGACAGGTGAAAATTTTTGAAAGGTGGGGGATCTGTATTTGGAGAGCTTACACAGAGAGACTAGAGGCAATAACCACGTTCTCTCGTGCATCTTGGCTCAACCTGCTATGCTTTCTATTTTAAACTGTCCCAAGCTGTATTTTTCTATACCAGATTATTAGTTTTATTATCTAATGTATAGTTAAGGTAAGAAGTCACCCTGTCAACTCCTCCAAGGGAAATATTTACTTAAAATATATTAAACATAAGACCAGTCTACTTTCTGTTGAGCTGGACAGCCTTTGTCTGCAGGGAAATAAAGTATTGTATGCCAAACCAATTAGAAAGGGACCATTAAAAAAATTTAGTGTTTCAACTTGTACTGCATTTAGTTAAGGGGGAGATTACATGAAAAGGTACAGGGGTTTAGTGTTGATTTCCCCATGTTTACTTTTGTTTCTTCGATTCACTGCCAGTTTTCTGCACTTGTGAAATGTTCTTAATTAAAACATACTGCTAACTCCCTTTATTTTCCCATGGTAGACACATCCTTGGGAGGCTTTCAATTATGAACTCTTCCTGGCAAATTCTTTTGCTTTACTGAGTGCTGTACCTGAGGCAATAACACTGCTAATCAGATTGGGGTCTACAGCCACTACAGTAATATAAATGTTAATTTAGTTCTGCATTCTGACTCCACATTAGGCCAACATGTCTCTTCCAAGTATCTAAACAATGCCTGTACCTAAACATTCAGTGTGTGATTTTTCTTCTCAAACACCAAAGTAAGTTAGGGTACTTCACATCACAATCTCATTTTTTGATCTGGGATTACCCACCCCGCTTGTGATAAGATATAAGCTGTAAACATTGAATAAATCCTCTATTTAGGATTAAGTGTTCATGAAAAAGGATTGCTGTCCTTAACTTTTAATTATCTGGAATCATTTACTTCTTGGCAGTCAGTTGTTTCACTTCACCAAGGATATACAGATAGTCCTCAGTTAACAAGGTAATATGGACTGGGAACTCCATCACTAAGTGACATGGTTGTAAAGCGCCATCATGTGACCATGCCAACTTAAGACAGCAGTCCCTGCAGTTCCAGTTCTGGTCATTAAGCAAATCCCGCACAGTCGTCAAGCGCAACATCATTTAATTGTCATTTGTGACTTCTTGCCAGCTTCCTTGTTGACTTTGCTTGTCGGAAGCCAGCAGTGAAGGTTGCAGATGGTGATTATGTGGCTGTGGGGACGCTGCGATGACTGCAACTTTGAGGACCATCCGTAAGTCTCCTCATTCAGCACTGTCATAACTTTGGTTGCTGAATGAATGGTCGTTAAGGACTCCCTGTATGTCTATTTAAATACACAGATACATAAATAATCTTTATAATAAATCCTTGTAGGGAGAAGAGGTATCAGTTGAAGCTAACTGTACATTAAATCAAATTTACATAATTTGTCATTTGCATCAGTTTACTTCATTTGCAGAGTTCTGTAATTCAGTGTTATTTAGAGCCAAAGACAAATTAATACAAAATGATGTAAATTGCTTCAGTTGTCTGGACTGCTTCAGAGGCATGGACTTTGTCTATAAATTTTAAGCCCAAACTAAATTTTTGCTACAACATCCAAAGTCTGCTGAATGGTGGTACATAAGATTCAGATTTTGTTCTATGAGTGTGTGTCTCTGGACTGGTGTTTAGAACAATGGGTAGGTTGCCTTAGCACCTTTGAATTCACTGTCCACATTAATATTGGGAGATGGGAGCCTGCTTTCCAAGCAAGGGATTACCTTGTGCTTTTGGTGATCCATGTCTTTTCATTGCAGTACTCATTCTCTTATGCTCATGCCATTGTGCAGTCAGGAGTGCAGTCGCTGTTGCAGTTCAGCAATAAGATACATCTCTTTTCCAGCAGATATATCATGGTCTCATGCACACTAGCACATTCTGGTATGTAAGTGGAAAATTGAAATCTCTTGTTGAAAAGGTTGTTTATGTCAGGATTTAGAGAACTGTAATTTTCTTTGTTTTCCTAATATCCCACTCAGTCTGTTACTAATACTTCTTTGGAAATATTTAGATGAAAGACATATCAGATCTTCTTCTTTGACCTTCTAGTGAGTAAAATGAAAAATAATATCTGGTATAATCATTCATAATGTGAAACCTAAACTCTATCTGGCTAATTAAATTAATTGAAAGCTGTAAAATTAAGTTGGATTAATTGGGAAGGTGTTTAAGGTACAGAAACTAATTAATAATCTCTATTAATTTTAAGTTGCTCCATTGTTTTTCAAGGGTAGATGTTTTATTTGTAGACTTAGTTTTGAATTGTTTATTGAATAGAAACAGGTGAACTAAGTGTGACTTCTGTTCAGTGGTTTATTTCTTATTGAATTTTGCTAACAAATACTTAAGAAAGGAAAAAAGAAAATGCTGTAATCAGAAGATAATATGGCTTTATCTGTTGATGAAGTGGAACTATTCTTTTGAATATAGAGGAAGGAGGAAAAAGTATGGATGTGCAAATCAGCCACAATTTGATTTGAATTCACAACTGAATCTAAAAAATGTATTCAAGTTTCAGTAAAAATGTATTAATATAGAATAGTCTATTAAAGGAACTTAATTCAGTTTGATGTCTCAAATCAATTTAAAGGTTTGGGTTGAAGGGACAATTTAATTGAATCATCTTTAAATCAAAGCTTAATCCTGTCCTAGAAATATTTTTGGGTTAAATACAATCTAGACCTTTAAAGTAGAGGTGCCGATTTGTGGTCTTCATGTTCCTTGTGTGGGAGTCTATATATGCATTAGATATGTGTGTGGGTATATATAGCCAAATCTTGGGAGATTGCCAGAACTGAGAATATTTGGAGTGAAAATATCAGTGTTTTGTGATTTTGGCAGTCACGCACAAAATTGTCTGTCTGTCTGTCTGTCTGTCTATCTAAAAATTTAATTTTGGGGTCCTGTGGGTACTAGTTGAGGGGACACACATGCTATAATACCTGTAGTAGATACAGAGAATGGCCTTGAAGGACAGTGCAAGATCTGTTAGCAAAGCAGTGATCAGACAAGCGTGGCTTGAGCCCATTCCAAGAAACAAACTTGAGAAGAAGCCTTGACAGGCCCCTCCCTACTTCAGATGAAGATAGAGGGAGGGAAGGAGGAAGCACACTGAGATTTGTAAGATTTTAAAAGTAATTTTAGACGCATGTGACATTTGTTACTTAGTCTGGTCTACCTTTTAGGGCTGACAGAACCTATATGTACTATGTTACCAGCCCTGTTTATATGATACTGGTCATACCCTAAAGGAAAAGCTTAGGAACTGCTGTTTTAAAGCATGGTTGTATTTGAATAGCAGAAGATTTCTGGTTTTCAATGACGAGTTCATAAGCTCATTTTTCTTCCTTCCTTCCTTTAAATAAGGAACCTTATTCCTTGTGGCTTCAATGATTCACTTCAATATCGACAGACTGTAATTGCTGCTTTCCAGGTAAAAATCATTGAACAGTTTTTCAGTGATAATTGAAAAACTGTTATAAGAAGGAAAGTTCTGACCTGGGAGCTGATTTTGTGTTTACCATCTGAGTAGAAGCTGCATTTAACCTTATCCTAACGATTTCAGAATTTTTGTCAGCTGTTAGCTATGGCGTATAGCATGGGTAGAAAAGTCATCTGTATGTTGAGGTATGCTTTCTGACACCCATTTGGATGGATTTAGAAATCCATTTTTTCTATCTCCAGGGAATTTTTTTGCATTTTACATTTAATGATCTACAGTTTCTAATCTTAGAGATGGGTTGACCTTCTATCTAGTTTCATTTGCTGAAATTGTTTAGGCATGTCAGTTGATTTGGAGTGTCACTTTATTTACATAACTGGTAGCACTTTGGGTCTATGCATGGTGAAAATTGCAACATTGCAGGGTTGTCTAAAACATGGTTATGTAAATCTACACTAAATGATAGGTGAACCACTGACTTCAATTCTGGTTCTTCTCCTAGCAGCCAATGTGGGCTACAGATCATAGGCATTTGCAAATATAATACATAATGTAGTGCTTTATGGAGGTTCTAAAAAAAAAAAAATAATAATAATAGAAGGCACCTGCCTCATAGAATGTGAAATATGTTGCTTTTTTTTATAAGGAAAATAATTATTTCCATTTTCTGCTTACATTCATTGTCATGAGATTGAAACAACAGCTGAAATAATGAATAGCAGGATATAAAATTGTCACCTGAATCAGCTTGAAATTATAGCAGTATAACTTAACCAAAAAGTACTTGTTTGTATCTTGAAGAGTTCTGCAGATCATAATGTGAAGTGATTTTCTACTTCAGAAAAGATAAGCTTGTTATTTAGTTACAGAAAGTGAGATTTAGACATTGCTGGAATACACTTGAGGCACACAAAGATAAGCTGTTGTAGAAGGAACAGGTGGTATCAGAGCTACATGGGCACAAAGACAAAATCAGAACTACAGAAGAGAATTAGAATTGGAGAATTATTTTAATTCCCCTACCTCAAATGTGTCTATATGGAGAAACAGAAGAGGAAATGAGTGGGTATAACAAAATCATCCTGCATGTGGATTGTCTTTAAATTGTTGGAAGATGAGGATGGATCTCAAATAAGTTTAAATGTTTTATATCTGGGCAGGTGACTTCTGTCAATTGAAAGATGCTTGGACACTAATTAGAAGGGGGAAAAAAACCACCTGAGGAAGAATATCAAGGCTGCTAAGCATAATAAGCATCAGTTTGAGAAATCTTTTTGAAGTCACTGGATTTTTACTTAGCAAATTAGAACTGTCAAGTGCTTTTATACAGTTGAAGGTACATATCGTTCTTTTGTGGTATCTAATGAAAGTGTATCTGGTGGTTTATTCGTTCCTAATGCCACATCTGTCTTATTATTGCAGTTTATAGTCCTTGTGTATGAGAAGCTCTCTGCCAACTCTGAAAGTATAAGGAAAGCATGATGGTTGGCTCTAATTCAATATAGTGAAGATGAAGATGGTGAAAGGTGTTCACTGTTATTATTTACATAATTATATTCTAGACTGCTTTAAACAAGCAAAGTATAAATTAGTCAAGTAAATCAGTTTTTTTTTTAAGTTACAGAGGCAGTGGAACTTAAAAACAGGGTCGTATACATGTTATTATAGAAGTACGAAGAAGGACTAATTAAGGAGTAAATTTGCTTAAAGCAAGCCTCTTCTGCTTGATTTGATCAAGCATTAATCAACTATTTCAAAATTTGCAATAATTAATAAACTATTTTAACATACTATAAACATTGTAACCAAACATACAGTATTGTGGAATAAAAACCAAAACCAAACTTTATTTGAGAAAGTAATACATTTTTGGCTCCTGAAGGATGAATTACTTTGAATGACATTGTGTGTTCATTTTCAGAAGAAAAGCAGAAAGATACATGATTTAGGAAATCACTAAGATTATCCTCTTGAAATACTTGATTATAACTGATAAATGGTAAGGAAGATGCTGGTGCATGAAGAAAAAGAATGTGGCTCAGTTGATCCTCAATTTTTTTTAGGGAACTCCAGCTATTGTTGATAGCAAAGAAACAGAAATATGAGATGTGAGAATCAATTTAATCTTATTTTAGTAAACCTGTTCATCATCATTCTCTACCATTTTTCTGATTCATAAATTCTTGAAATTGCAGCTTCTATGTGTAATGAAGAATTTATGTTGCCTTCTCCATCTTTTTAAAAAGGCAGGCTTGTCCCCTGATGTAGGCATCTTTTTGTTACAAAAATATAACAAAAAATTGTGGGAACCAAACCATTTAACATAATTCTTGTATTGTATTTTCATAACGGTTGTGAATATGGGGGAACATTTTTTTACTATGAATGCAGCCATTTAAACTTGGAGATTTGAAAAAAAAAATTGAGTAAGTTGATTCCTCCTTAATATCCTAGTTTCTTTCTGAAAAAGGAAAGGATATTTTCCCCAACAGCTTGCGCTAGCCAAGAGGATTTTAAAAATTACTAGGCTTTTTCTGTATTTCAGTATCAAAAAGATGATTTGTTTGGCATGGAATCTCAAAAAAGATTGGTGAGCTGAAGTAAAGCAAAATGCTTTTGTCATGAAGCTGTTTAAAATGTGTTCTTCTACTGTTAGCTTTAGGTTGAATGATATTTGCCAGTGGCATGGAAGTTGTCATTAAGCATTTAAAGTATCCTTAAGCATTTGAGCAAGCATTTGTACAGGATGCTATGGATCTTTAGCCAGAGTTGGCTTTTAAAGGTATGTGTTCTCCCCTCCCTCCCTCCCTCTCTCTCATGATGCACTAGTAGCTTATAAATAATAGACAGATTCCCATATACAGACATTCAAATACTTTGAATGCCAGTACATGTGTAAAGGTGTTTCTCAAGGAATGGTTGAATTCCAAATCCCATCTGAAGCAACCATCTTAACTTTTAATCAGGGATGATGGCAACTGTAATAGAGTAACTTCTAATGAAAGACATCTGTTGCTGTTGTGGGGTAATCTTTTTTAAGCTATATGATCTATCATATATCAGAATCCATTATATTGTTTTTTCTGAATCTTCTCCACAGTTGGTGTCATAATGAAACCTGTTTTTCCCACTGTACCTTTTTTCCCCATTCAGCTTACTTGGGTGTAGTAGGAAGTTGTGCCTGATGATTATGGTGATGATGATGATAGTACAGGTAGTTCTTGCCTAACGACCACAACTGGGACTGGAATCTTGATCGTTAAGTGAAGCAGTCTTTAAGTGAGATGCCCACATGACTGCTTTGCTCAGTGACTGCAGTCTGGGCACTCCCAGTTGTGGTCATTAAGCAGTCTCCCGGATCGTTAAGCAGATGGAGCGAAAATGCTAAAGGATTTCACCTCCATGCAGAGCTGAAATCCTCCCCGTAGGCAGCCCTTTCACTCTCAAATGTTCCTAGGGCCCCCAAAGGGTTTGCCCTCCCCTCCATGGATGGAGGGGAAATCCTTTGTGGGGCTAGAGGAATGGAGCTCAGATCTTCAGGATTTGAGCTCTGTTGCTGCACACCGAGAGGTTTCCCTCCATCCCCTCCACTTGCAACCTTCCCTGCATTGACTTTCTGGGGAAACTGGCAGAGAAGATTGCAAATGGCGATCACATCATTGTGGGGCACTTGGCAACCGGTCATAAATATGAGCAGATTGCTAAGCGCCCAAAATGCAGCCATGTGACTGTGGGGGGGGGGGTGCTACATTTTATGACAGCTGGAAGTGCTATACAGGCCATAAAGCACTCTTTCCGAGGCTGTCGTAACTTTGAACCATCATTAACTGAACAGTCGTTAAGCAAGGACTACCTGTAATAATAACACTGATGTGCAAACTTACTATCTTTGCAATCAGTATCACCACAGAATGCCTTATTTAAGTTTTAGTACAAATCTAATTCTGTCATTTCACTACATGGACAAGGTTAGTAGTAAATGCTTATTGTCATAATAAAGATCCCACTCTACATATTATGTGCATTTCTAGGATTGTGCAGTGCTAGATTTGGATTCTTAAAAGGGAAAGATGGGATGCCTGGAGTGATTGGTCAGATAAATTGCTGGGTATAAAATATGGATTAATTGTAAGGAAAGCTATGAAAGAGCTGTTGTAGTGTATTAAAAGCACTGAATATTGGAGCAGCCCTGCAGCCCAAGGTTGCATGATTTCTCCAAAGCACTGTCATTCATTGTGCCTAGGGAAATGATTTATATTTCATTAAAAATTAGGGCTGTCACTTTTCCCCTTTTATTTCCCATAATGTTTGAGAAAGATGGAAAAAGTGTATTTTTATTTACTTCATTTATAATATACGTATTTCTGCAGATATAGCATACCTCTGTTTCTCTTCTCTGCCCTCCCCGCAACACTTTATTTTGGCTATAGAGGTTGGGGAGGGCTCAGATTTGGTCCTTTTCTGAGGAACATGGTATTTTTATTCAAAACTTTGATTTGACTGAAAATTCAAATCTTTTAAATCAGACCACTGTGGTATTGTCCTTGAAAATATCAGAATCAGATGCATAGCTATAATATCAGTAATGTGATCCTCACATCCAGTGATTTAATTTTGATCTGAGATTCATGTTGCTATCACCTGATCTTAATTTTCTTTACTCTTGACCACCAATATTTCAAATAATTTTCTTGAGTCCAAGATTAGCATCCTTATGACTCCAATTGTTTATCTAACAAGTACGCTTATTGGCCCCAAAGACTTAAAATTGGAGTCATTTTATGCAAAAGAGAAATTCACCACAAATTCTTTCTTAAAATTGTTCTTTCTGCCTTGGTCACCTGCCTTTAAACTGAAAGCTCTGCACTGACTTTATCTGACAGCTGAATGTGGCATAACCAAAGTGTGTCAAGAATAATTGAGAGTTTTTCCCAAAGTACACTTTTTTATAAATCAGCATTGTTTTTATTCAGCTGACATGAGCTTTTGTTTTTCCTTTAAAAGGAAGATATCTTATTCCATAAGACTTGCTGCTTTCCAGAAATTCATCCACACTGCTTATCCTTTAGTCAGCACATAGTGTTTCAAATAATTTGAAGCTAATTTAAAGTGAAGGATTTATTTTCTCATAACAATGACTTTTATGGAGACATTAAATGTTCCAGTCATATACCTTCAAATGAAGAAACAGGGTTGTAAATTTGAAATGATTTGAAAATATTGTCATATATAAAGAGAATATTATTACCTCTGGTTATAGTCCTCTCTTTGGATTAGGAGAATCTGCTTTGCTTCTGAAATTAATGGTGCACATGCAGACTCTTACAGGAAGTAGATGGTTAGCATCTTTAACCAATGAGACTCATAAGAAAGAGGAACAGCAAAGGAAAACTGTAGAAGACTGTTTTAGGATTCCTGTCTGGAACAACTAGTACTCCATTAATTAGGTAGTTGAGGGAGAAAAATTGTGCCACAGATTTCAGCAGTTTTGCTAGGAGGGCTAGGTTGCCCATCCTTACTATTTCAGAAGATTTTGATAATTTTATCAGATAAATTTCTGTGGGATATTTGCCGAAGGAAGTAACTTGGAGAATAAAATGTTCTATAAGGGAATTATACTTAGTGAGAATATCAGTCATATAATGCATGTTGATATTATAACTTTATTTATTTATTTATTTATTGTTTTTATATGCCATGTGTTAGCTGGTTAATGTAGCACATTTAATGAGGTCTGTGCCGGCGGTAGTATCAGTAGAAGAGAATATATGTAGCTCAGTATTGAACTGTAGAGTCCTTGGTGCTCTCTGAGCTTGGTTGGTTGCTTGTAGAAGTTTCATGACCCGACTAGATAACATCATCAGTGCGAGTGAGTGTGGTGTTTGCTCCCTGTTTATATATAGTAGCTTGTCCTGCCAGCGTTGGTGGGGATGTGGTTTTCTCCTTGGTAGTTCCTTGATTAGGGTATTGTTTTCTGCTTGATTGTTTGTCTCTTAGTAGTTCCTTGATTAATGTATTTTTCTGCTTGATTGTTTGTCTGGTGTTAATCCCTGCTTATCTGGGTATAAGGCTGCTGTTCTGGTCTTTTTGTTTCCTTCTTAGCTTTTTCATTGTCTCTTTTGAATGGTGTGTAAATGTGCTTTATCTCTGTGTGTCTCTTGATGGCTGATTTGTTTGAATGCCAAACTTTCAGGAATTCCCTAGCATTTTTTGGATTTAGCTTGGTCTAGGGTGCTCATAGTTTCCCAGTTGAAACTATGGTTGAGTCCATATGTTGTGAGATTAAGGAGTTTTCATCATGTCTTCTGACTGCTAATTGGTGTTCATGGATGTATTCTATCCTACATAGTGGCTGTTATAGTCCTTACAATGTATGTTGTAGATGACTCCTGTTTTTTTTCTTCTTGGGCTACTGGTTTTTTGGTTTACTTAAGATGTTTTGGAGGGCTTTAGTTGGTCTGTGTGCCATGGTGATGCTGTGTGGTTGTAATAATCTCTTGGTTGTTTCTGAGATGTTTATGATGTATGGCAGTGTTATCCTTTTCATAGCGTGTGTTGGTTGTGCTGTAGTAGGTTGAGTGATCAGGCCCTTTTTGATAAAGTTGCAGGCATCCATTTTGTTGGAAGATGTTGTTTAGGTGGTCTGCTTCCTTTTTCTGGTGTTCTGGGTTGTTGCAATGCATTTGTGCTTGTCCGAATAATGTTCTTACACAGCTCCTCTTGTGGGAGGTTGGGTTGTTACTTTGAGGTAATGAAGCACTTGGTTAGTGTGGGTTGTTTTTCAATCAACTTGTGTTTTTAATTTGCCATAATTTCATCTTCTGATGTGGATATCAGCAGAGGTGGTAGCAGAGGTGGGGGTAGTATGGTGGTGTGAACCCACTAATCTAGTGGTTGGGTTTCTACAATATGATTACATATGTTGACTTGACACAATTCCTGAGCTTATATAACATGCTGCACCCAAACCAATAAACCATATTATTGCTTAATATGATGAAACATATTGAACCTCATCCTATCCAGACTAGACTAAACTACTTTAGCATGTTGGGCTAACCCAGTCAGTGAATACTAGGGTAGGTTTAGCCCCAAACTCTATTAGGACCATTGTGAGTCAGACAGTTTTTGCCACTAGCCAGGCAGACTGCATGCTGCACCCAAACCAATAAACATGCTACACCCGAGCCAATAAAGCATATTATTGCTTAATATGATGAAACATATGAAGCCTCATCCTATCCAGACTACACTAAACTAGTTTAGCATGTTGTGCTAACCCAGCCAGTGAATACTACGGCAGGTTTAGCCCCAAACTGTATTAGGGCCATTGTGAGTCAGACAGCCCTCCCCCAGGCAGATGCGTTTGTAGAGCCGAAATCTGTGAGCCAGTGTTTAGGCCTTGCCCAATTAATTCTTCAGTGAAAAGACATGGAATTGTACAGCATCTGAAAAACTGAGGTACTCTATTAAATGTAAGGCAATAATGTTGTCTGCCTGGCTAGTGGCAAGTAGCCAACACTTTAATGGTGCTTTATGAATGTAGTTTTGGTACAAGATGTCATGGAATATTATTAAGGAGAGAGTAAAAGCACTAAGTGGAGACTTTGTGTTTCCTAAAATGGTAAACTGATTGGTCTGATCATGATGCTACCAGATCCAATGGTAAGTGTCAGAATCCTCGCAAGATTTTATAATAGATTATTATATGGCTAGTTTACAAAAATGATTTTTTCTACATGCTGCGGTTCTGCCATTGGAAAAGGGGAGGGGGAGTAGGAAGGAGAGACCGTTTGATGCAGATGGTTTCTTATCACAAGCCCTGGAAGTTACAGTAAGTAGCTGTTACTGAGATACTAACTGGGTTAAGTGTGTTACATGAATATGTCCATCAGGTGAAGCCCAAAGGACTAATTTGCAGTTATATTTTCTTTCCTTGTGATATGGAGGAAACCTACATCACTCACTTTTATGTGTTAGAATGCTGAAAGTATACATGTGAATTATAGAAAGTCAGTGAGTATATGTATCCTATCCTTTTATGTCCTTTCCTGCTGTTTTTCTTGGAGATTTTCAAGGTCCTTTTGAATGGGTTCCCTTAATTGTGACACTGTGCATAGTAGCAGAACAGTGTAGGATTTTGAGAAGGGAAAATAGGTTTGTTTTAAATCCATCTGATTGCTTCCCTATATTCTCCAGTCTGAAGACTGACATAACTTAAATCCAGTTAGTGTTTAGCATTGTAATTTAATGTTTTGCAATATAAAGTCTCCTGGTCCAATTATGTGGCAGTCTTCCTAATTAAAGTGTTTGTAATATGTATTGTTAGTTTTTCAATCAGTTAATGACGGTAATATGCTAAGGAATATATGTTACATGTACACAGTCTGCCTTTTACTGGCAAATAATTTTCCTAGTGACCAGTATAGCACAGTGACTTTGTTGTTGGTGAAATAAGAATTCAATTTCCTGCTTGCATATAGATTTCGGGCGTAGGCTTTGTAGCATCATCAATAAACAAAGCCTTTGGGGAAGAGTGAAAGGACTGGTCTTTACACCAAGAGGCTTGTGCTTTAAAAGCCAAGCCCTAGTGAGATATCAGAACAAGGGGATATGCACATAATTAGGTGTTGTAATACTAGGGTTTATGAGCTAAAGAATTGTACCAAAGACAGACAAGCTGCTCTGGTTAATTATCCAGTTCCTAGTTGGAAATAAAATAAAATAGTGCTTTCTGTCAAAGAATAGGTGTGAGGATTGTAAAACAAAACTCATAAACCACATGGTCCATCATATAAAATATGAGTGTATATGGCCTCATTTTAATTGGGTTTTAATATAATTTTAAAGTCCTATATATTTAATGATATACCATATTATTAAGTCTCTCTGGTGGAGAGTCTTAACCTATAAGATGGGAAACTTTGCAAGTTGATTACAATACATAAATGCTAGTTTAAAGCCAGGAGAATAGACTATGCTGTGAAGCCCAAAGGGGGAAACAATTACTATGCTTGCTCAAAGAATGAAATCTTGAATTAAAGCTGACTCCCTCCTGCAATGTAAGATCACCTATCTTTCTTCCATATTCTCATCAATCTAAGATGGCAAACCATCTTGATCTGGTCGATCACTGTGGTTGTGAGGGAAGATCTTTCTATGCTGAAAATTGTGAAATGCCATCTTATATGCCATGGTTATGAGGATGGCCTGTAATAGCACTTCCCTCCCCTCCTGAAATTTATACACTGCATACTATTACATGATATAGATATCTGTTGAACATTTCTGTCTGTCCTGGCCTTCATTCCATGAATGCCGCAACAACTTATTTATGTTCTATTTCTATTTTTCTTCTCTTCCTCCAGCCCACCCCACGCAGGTTTTAAAACACAATAATATCCATCCATAGGAAGTGGATCCCCTTTCCAATTATCTGTTAGTTGAGGAGACAGATGGTTTATATTTTTTGTTAGGAAACTTTTGAACATAAAGGAAAGGGCAAGAGGTGTCAATGACTGCAGACGTGTGTTTTGAAAATAAGCCTTATTATTTATCCTTGTTTGGGAGGGTGTTTGCCTAGTGAATGTCCCCTTTCTTAGACTACAAAAACACAGCATCTCTCTCTTTCCTTCTCTGTTGTTACCCATTCGTCTTGCTTCATCTCCATCCAGGCTTGTTCTTCCCTTTTAATGTAGCTACTCTTCCCCTTACCCCATCTCCTGCTTTTCTTTCTTGCTATTTCTGATGGAAGGAGGGGAATCTGTGTAATGTGATTTGTATATGCATATAGTCTGTTTCTCTATGAGAGAGAACAGTTGATTTATAGAGAGATGAAAGTGCTTTATTTTACAATTTTAATATGTTGTTATTGCTGCTGCTGCTGCTGCTGCTGTTGCTGTTGTTGTTGTTGTTGTTGTTGTTGTTATTATTATTATTATTATTATTACAATTTTGTCCTGGGTCTGCCCTTTTTTGAGGAGAGTGGTTTCTGGCAGAGTGGTGAGAACGTTTGCATGTGTATGGGGGGGTGAGGGCAGTAAGAACCAGTGGGGGGCGGATTGAAATGGCAGAAGGGTGCCTTGGATGACAAGCAACTCTGACAGGTAACAGCCTCTGTTAAGGAGTACCTAACATGTTATTTTTCTGCCCTTATCGGGTCCACAGATAGCCAACCAGTGACCCTGTTAGGGTAACTGGTCCCTCCTTGTAAAGAAGCTGGAAATGTACCTGTTGGACCACTTTCAGGAACATAGTAGGCATATGTTGGATAAAGTAGCTCAGAATTGCTCCAAGCTGAACTCTGGCTGTATGGCAGGTCCCACAGAGTTGGCTCTGTTATCTGGGATGAGTTTGATCCTTGATCCTATTACAGGTAATCCTTGCTTAACTGCCACAATTGGGACCAGAATTTAGGTTGTTACGTGATGCGGTCATTAAGTGGATTATCACGGGACTGCTTTGCTTAGTGACTACAATCCTGGCACTTCCTGATGCTGTCGTTAAGTGAATGCCCCAGTCGTTAGGCAAGTCACCTTCCTGTCAGCTTCCCACAATCCAGTCAGTGGGGAAGCTGGCAGGAAGTTGCAAGTCCCAGGTGCTGCCAGGCAGGGGAGGGAGCGAGGGGTGCGTGAGAGGGTTGGGGAGGGTATGTGGGGGTATGGTATGGGGCCTCAGAACTGCTTGGATTTTCAGCCCCAGAATTGAGAGGCTTCTGAAGCCTCTTCACTCCGGGGCTGAAAATCATCTGGGGTTGAAAATCCTGCTTGGATTTGGCACAGAGCTTTTTCAGCCAGTCCTCAGAGATGAGAGGGAATCCTCTTGGCAGGCAGCAGTGGCTTGCAATTGCCAAGAGCCCCCAATCATGTGGTCACCATTTTCAATCTTCCCTGCCAGCTTCCCCAGAAAGTCAGTAGGGAAGGCAGCAGGGAAGGTTGCAAGCTGCTGCTGCCTGCCGAGAGGACTCCCTCTCGACTCTGGGGGCTGGCTGAAAAAGCTCTATGTCAAAATTCACCTTGGATTTCAGCACAGAGCTTTTTCAGCCAGCCCCCAGGAATGAGAGGGAGTGCTGCAAAGAAAGGGAAAAAGGCTACTTTTGGTTGTTTTCTCCTTCTTTGCAACACGAAGCCAGCCCCACAGGGCCCAGCAGCTAGGCCAGGTATCAACAGCAGGAGCAAGAA
Source organism: Liasis olivaceus (assembly GCA_030867105.1). Taxonomy (NCBI): domain Eukaryota; kingdom Metazoa; phylum Chordata; class Lepidosauria; order Squamata; family Pythonidae; genus Liasis; species Liasis olivaceus. Next base: position 70,717,797 of record CM061355.1, read on the forward strand.
GACAACAGCAAAGGTCAGCTGGGGTGATGGAGCACAGGGCAGCAAGGGGCCAAAAGGTCAGAGATGGGGGAGGAGATAGGCAAGGGGGGGAATTGAAGCACCCCTGCGTCATAAGTGCGGACAGGCTGCCAACCACCTGAATTTTGATCACATGACTGTGGGGGTGCAGCAGTGGCCGTATTTTTGGGCACAGGTTATAAGTCCATTTTTTCAGCGCCATCATAATTTTGAAGAGTCACTGAATGAACGGTCGTTAAGTGAGGACTACCTGTAATCCTGAGGAAGTGGACAGGGTTCTTGGGACTGTGAGTTCATCAACTATGTATTAGACCCATATCCCTTCTAGTTAGCTAAGGTTTCCTGGGAAAAAACATGTGGCTGGGTCCAAATGGTGATGAATTCATCCTTGAGAGAGTGGTGGTCCTGCTGACACTTAAGAAGACAGTGGTTCTCCCTTTTCTGGGCCTAACTGTATTGAAGATTTACAATGAAGGGAAGTGGTACATAAATATTGGCCATACAATGCTTTGGTTTGGATTCCAAAAGGATGCTTTGGAGGGTTACCATGCAATCCCAGGAAAAGACACAACTGCTTTAAAGAGTTGTGGCAGGTGCTTATTAGAAATTCCATGAGGTATGAAGCATAGCCTAATAAATATGTTAAATATGAAATTGACAATTGGCGTTCTTAGTATAATTGTTAAATTATTTTGGGGGGGAGTGAATAAACAAATCATTTCAGGTAAATAGAGTAATAAGATATATTCTTTCTCGTACAAATAGAATCACTGCATTGGGTCGCATTCTAGCATGAAGAAACATAGTGGCTGACAGTTGCTGATGTCAGTAGGACAGCGACAAGGTTGTGTTCCTAGTTTAGCCTCTCTTTTTTTGCCGAGTTGTCCCTTCTGTTGGGGAAGTTAAACGCTATACAGGTAGTCCTCACTTAACAATCATTTCTTCAATGACTGTTCAAAGTTATGGCAGCGCTGAATGAATGGTACTTACGCCCAGACCCTAAAGTTATGGCTGCTGCAGCACCCTCGAGGTCAAGTGATCAAAATTCGATGCTTGGCAGCCTGCTCGCACTTATGACCGCAGGGGCACTTCCACCCCCCACCCTCTTATCTCCCCATCTCTGCCCTTTTGGCCATCCTGCACAGCAGCACTCCTTGGCGGCAGCATTGGGGCTGAAGTACAGGCCCAGGGCCTTCAGCAGTCTCAGCTGGTTGCCCTGTTCCCAGCCTCTACTTCAGCTGTTGCCAAGAAATGCTGCCTCAAGCCCTGCGCCACAGCCAGCCACCACAGTGCAAAGCCCCAGACTCCCCCACCACCCTATGCTCCGTAGGCCCTGCTGCACCCAGTTGACCTTCACCATCTTCCTCCCGCTTCTTATGAGGTGCTCCCAGCCTGGCCCTGTTCAAGGCAGCTGCTGGGTACACCAGGCCTTCTTCCTGAGGCTGCTTGCACCATTCTGCAAATAACACACGCTGTTCTCATGATGCATCAGAAGGCCTCAGAAGCTTTCCGAATCATCACAAGAACAGTGCACTTGTGTGCCGTTCTTGCACTGCTTTGGAAGGCCTCAGAAGCTTTCCAGGGCTTTCTGAAGCATCACAAGAACGGTGCATGCTCTCTGGAGAATGGCACACGCTATTTGGAGAACAGCGCAGGTGACTTCATGAAGAAGGCCTGGCACAGCCAGCAGCTGTCTTGCCAGGCCAGGTGCACCTTGTCAGCAGCAGGAGAAAGATGGCAAATGTCAACTGGGTACAGCAGGGCCTGCAGAGCGCAGGGTGGTGGGGGAAGCTGGGGCTTTGCACTATGGTGCTGGAGTGGCTGGCTGCAGTGCGGGGCTTGAGGTGGCACTCCTCGGCAGCACTGGGGCTGAAGTAGAGGCCTGGGGGCAGTGATAGCCAGCTAAGATGCTGAGGACCCTTGGCCTCTACTTCAGCCCTAGCTGAGGAGTGGTGCTGTGCAGGGTGACCAAAAGGGCAGAGATGGGGAGATAGGTGGGTGGGAGGAGTTGAAGAGGACACAGTCCTTTACCTTACTGAGACTCAGGGTAGGAGGGACCAAGCCAGGAATGGTTTGGATAGGGGTGGAATCCTCACCTAGCAACCAGTGGGATTTGGTTAATGATGGTAACAGGGACTGCCGGTATTGCCATCACTAAGCAATGTGGACATGTGACGTCACACTTTATGACTGCATCACTTAGCGATGGAAATTCTGGTTCCACTTACCATCATAACTCGAAAACTACCTGTACTTGAACAATTTTGGCTGAAATCAAAATCTGTTCTTTACTTTGTGATTCTGGGTGGTCTAGTCTTCTCTAATGAGAGATTGGTCCATGTAGTGAATAATCTTTCTTACACCTCTCAATGGTATCTTGCTGGTTAATAAGATGCATACAATTCAGGCTTTTTAATTAAGAAACTTTTTTTTAATTGTGGCCTTAAAAAGGATTTTAACTAGAACTAGTTAATTTTTATGCCTAGCGTATAATAAAATAATCCTAGCATTTCGTATTATCAGTAACAGCATAGGTACCTAGTAAGTTGTTTGAGCAGCTTCACTAGATTGTTTCTGACTTACACTTATGATTTTATTTTATTTTTTTGGTTTTTAAAGTTTTGCCGGTTATTCTTCAAGTAATTTGGCTCTGCACAGTTGTTTAAAATTGGATTTTATGAGACAAAATAGATTTTAGTAGTATTGTTTCATTTTGGTCCAAGATGTGCACATTTTTATGCAGTTGAGAAAAAAATAAGGCAAAGACATTACTGAGACAAACAAATGATTAATGTAGGAACATCTTACAACTAGAACTTTCAGAGCTGGGGGGGAAAAACTCAGTGTGAAGCACACAGACCTGCATATCAGAGCAAAAGTTTATTGATGTCAGGTGTTTATAGCAGCCCTGGGCTTAGGCAAAAGAGCTGGTTTAAAAGTGTCATAAAAATCATCTTCAGTTAGACAGGAACCTTTGACCTGACAGTTACCTTTATTCTTTATCTGCAGAAATATTTGCAGAAGCTGTCAACACGTTATAATAGCATACAGGTACTACAAACATCCACTCTGATTTTCAAATAAAGCCAGTGTAACAGCACAGGGTTTTTTTCCTCTTCATAAGAAATGCAAGCATTCCATTAAAATAGTTGAGAAGCAGTTGTGGATATAATAATATTAAACTTAGCCAACTCCTCTAAACCAATTTTTTTTTCCCTAAGCATTGTTATTTTCTAAAAGGTTATTCAAGGCAATGATTGAAAACCTCATTTCTCAGTTGCTGAGAATTTATAATGTCAATTTCAGATGTTCTGTAATTGCCATCAATTCTTCTAGTCTTGACAAGACCTGAATTCCTAATGTAAATAAAAGAGAGAAAGGAAAATTGGTTTGATCTTAGGTATTCGACATAAAGTGCTGAAATACATTTTACATTACAAATGATTTTTCAGAGTTTTAATTGACAGATGGAACTTCAAGGATTGGAAGTGTACCAATAATCACGGTATAGGTGGCTAAATTCTAACTTGAAGATTTTGAATAGTCGTGGTGATTAATAATCTTATGATGTACTTCACAAGATTAGGAGAGGTAATTCTTATTTATTGGTCACATTCTTATAAGTAATTACATTTTAGCTACCTTAACTCCCTTGCAGATCAGAACAGAATACCTTATATTCAAACTACTGTAGACTGTTCCTTAACAGTAGAAAGTATTACAGCTGAAGTAGAAGAGAATATTATTCAAAATGTTCATTTTTTTTCTTTAAATAAAGTCTATTATCAAAGATCATAATAGTAATGAGAATAAATATTACTGAACTGTAATTCTAGAAAAGCCTTCCCCAATCTTGAGTGCCATCCAATGTGTAGATTTCGGTGCCCAGAATGATCAGCAATAACCATGCTGGTTAGGGAATTCTGGAACTGAATCCCATACATCTGAAGAGCATCTAGGTTGGGTAAACCGTTTCTGGAAGATTTAACCTTGGCGAACACTTGCTGTTATAAATTCTTCATAAACATTAAATGCATAGAAAACCTGAGCCTTAATTTTGATCAGGTGATCCATTTTACTTGGTTCCAGCTCTTAAACCTTATGACATGGACACCTTAATAAGATTGAAAGCAATAAACTACATGCAATCTATCTATGTGGTCCCTAAGTGTGAGGGTCTTTTAATACTCAGTTCAAGCAAAAGTCTCAAAGTCTATAAAGTAGCATACAATCTTAGCTTTTTTCCAAATGTTCTTGCACTAGTTGTGATGAAGTGCTGCCTCAATGTGGTTGTTCCTTTTCTAGTTGCTTCCAAGCAACTAGTCAAACATCTATTACTATTCCTCATTTGAAGCAACCAGGTGAGTGGTTGGTAATCTGTTATCACTGTGAATTCTCTCCCCCATAAATATACAATGGCCCATTTTAGAGCATAAGCTTCCTTTTCAGTTGTACTGAATCATTGTTCTTGAGGTGTTAGCTTCTTGGATGGGTAGATCACTGGATGGTCTACATCCTCATATATTTGCATTAACAATGCTCCTACATTTGAAGCATCCACTTGCAACAGCGGCTCTGTCAGTCAAAGTCAGATCCTTTAAAAACAGGGCTTTGCCATAAGGTTTCTTTTAAATCTTCAAATGCCTTTTGACATTCTGTAGTCCATCTGATTTGTTTTGGTTCTTGCTTCTGGGTCAGTTCAGTAAGAACTTGAGCCCTAGTGGAATAGTGCGGTATAAAGTGGCTATAGTATCCAATGAACCCTAGAAAATATTTTACTTCTTTCTTAGTCTGTGGAGGCTTAACTTGCTGCATAGCAGTTAATTGCCCTGATTCGGATTTTACCTCCCCATTTCCAACTAAGAATCTTAGATATTTTAATTCATTAAACCCTAGATGGCATTTATTAGGGTTGATTGTAAGTCCTGTATTCTTCAGTGTGTTGACTACTTTTCCTAAGCATCTCAAATGATCGTCCCAATTTGAGTTGTATATCACAATATCGTCCAAGTAGGCTTCACACCATTTCCCTTTCCCTGGTAATACTCTATCCATAATTCTCTGAAATGTAGCAGGAGCTCCCTGCAGTAAAAAGGCATTTTAGTGAACTGAAATAGCTCTTGGGGTGTGGCAAATGCAGTTTATTCTCTGGATGCCTTCTCTAATAGCATTTGCCAATAACCTTTTGTCAGATCAATGTTAGAGAAATATTGGGCCTTACTCAGTCTATCAAAAAGATCATCTATACATGGTATTGGATAACTGTCAAAGTTAGTGACTGCATTTACTTGTCTCATATCTGAGCAACACCATATGTCCCCATTTGGTTTTGGTGCTAACACAATATGGGCACATGATTCACTGTGAGTTGGTTCAGTCACTCCCAATTTCAACATTTGAGCCACTTCTTTCTCTAAGACATTCTGAAGTCTCTGTGGCATATGATATGGTCTTTGTCCGATTGGTTTGGCATTCCCAGTGTCTATGACATGTTCAACTAATGTGGTTTTTCCAGGTACATTGGTAAATGTAGTGCTGAAGATCTGGATCATCTCTTTTATGTCTTTTTTTTTTTTTGGTGATGATGATAGATCTTGATTTGTACCTCTTGTTACTGGCCTATCCAATCCTTCATATGTCCAATCCATAAGGTCTTGATTATTCAAAACAACAAGTGCAGGGTGTTCTTCTCTGGTATGCCATTTCCTCAAAAGATTGGCATGGTAGATCTTATAGTTTCTACTTCCCGGATCAACCTGATAGTTTAAAGGACTGGTTTGTTTCACAGTGGTGTAGGGACCTTGCTATTGGGCTTGTAGTTTGCATTCATTGCTTGGTAATAACAGTAGCATTTGGTCTCCTCCTACTGCCAGTTGTTTCTTCCATGCACTTTTATCATACCATCTTTTTTGTGAGTCTTGTGTCAGGGCTAAATGTTCTTGAGCAATCTAGGTTTGAGACTGTAATTTTTCTCAGTACATATTCAAGCAGGTTTTTAGGATATTTAGTCTGGTTACTCTGGCTCTCTTTAACAACATCCAGGATCCCCCTTGGTTGTCTTCCATATATTAATTAAACAGAACTAAATCCTGTTGATGTTTGTGGTATTTCCCTGTATGCAAACATGAGATATGGTAACCAAGTGTCCCAATGAGTGGGGTCTTGTCCTGCATATTTTTATTAAAATGTTCTTGAGTGTTTGGTTCATTCGTTCAATAAGACCATCTGCCTGAGCATGATATGGACTAGTCCTCACTCCTTTTACTTCCAACACTTCATAGAGCTGTTTTAGAAGGGTTGATTGAAAATTACTTCCTTGATCTGTCAATATATGACGAGGTATACCTACTCTACTAAATGTTTTTATCAGCTCCTCTGCTATCCCTTAATTACATAAATGACCTAAATTGACACAAATTATGTTAATTTACAGGAATTATCTGGACTACTTTTGAAGTCCATTAAATTGAGGCTTCATTGCATTAAGAATCCTGTTGATGTCAGCCCCAAATGGAATTATAGATACAAGACCAAACTGTATAGGTTAATTAATGTTCCAGCTCTTAAGTTTCATCTCCAGAAGCAGAGTGATTGTAACCATTGTAACTTATTAAATTTTGCTTGAGAGGTCCGAAATACACAAAACAAATGCCTTTGTTGTATGTACTTCATTTTAAAATCATAGGAAACAAATGTTTTGTTGTTTAATATGATCCTCAGTTGATTTATTAGAACAGGTCATTGAAGCTCATTGTGCCACGTAGATGACTAATATCAATCTTATCAACTTCCTTCAATTGTCTGGAAAAAGGGATTACTGATTAAGGACGCACAGATATTCCCTCCAAGTCCTCTAACCACTGTGAAGCTTCAGAAGCAGCCATTGTATGTGGGCTAAATAAACCAAATAGCTTATGCTTAAGTTAAATATATTGTTAAGGAGCATTCTGAAATAAATGTGTTTTTTCATTCTGCAAAAGTATTAAAAATACATTCCTCAAGCTGAGTTGATCTGAAAGTAATAACATAATTGGAATCTTGGAAATAAGTAATGTAAAGGGCATCTGGACTTTGTCCATCAGTAGGATAAACCTCTGAAAAACTGAACACAAATGGACTAAATTTGGTGTGGGGAGGTGAAGCCAGCAAAAGAAAGACTGGGTTTTAAAAATGGGCTGGATCTGGGCTGGGGGCTGCAGAGAAAAAAGACAATCAGGGAAAAAGTCCCCAATGCATTCCAGTAGGTGAGGCAGTGGACGGAGATTAGAATGTTGCCAACCGTACCACTATGTTCCAAGTCCATCTCCTTCATGGCCTGTGATCCAGAGTGGAGCATCTGCAGCCTACCTGTGCTTCTCAGTGCACACTTACACACCCAGATGTAGAGCAGAAGCACATGCATTCAGATTAGCTAGCAAATATTAGTAGGCAGTATTAGGAGTTGTTCCCTACTGCAATCAGAATAAATATACATATCAGAAAATTAATACAATTGCTAACATGACAATAGCAACAAAACTTCTATCCTAGACAGTCAACTCTGCATGAATTCTACAGACCATATAGTAGAATTTAGAAAACTTAAATCTCTGAGTTATTGGTGAAATGACTTCTGGGAAATATGAACTCATTTCACCAATAATTCAGAGACTGTTTGGAGCTAAACTAATTATTATTATGTAGAAGGGTTTAAAATGTGGCTTTTCTTTTAAATGTGTTTTAATTCAGTATTTGTGTTTGGTCTGAGAGATTCAGTAGACCATCTACAATAAAATACTAACTACCCACCTTTGTAAAGCTGATCTACTGAAAAATCAGAGTAAATCAAGTTGTTACTTCCCTTTTCTTCATCTCTCATGTATGCTTAGTTTCCTTTAATCTTTTTATGTCTTTTAATATTACGACAAATGCAGTGTATTCAGAAAAAAACTGCTAAAACTGTTGCATGGAGGAAATAAGCTACAGCAAGTAGGTAGTTGGGTAAATAGGTAGTTTTATGAGAAATAACTATGTCAAGGTAAAACGTTACAAAAATATATCGAGTCATATCGTTTTACTGTTAATGATGTTAATTATACTAAGGTGGGGAGGCAGTTTCAGTTGGACATGAAAAAGCAGCACTAGAGAATATTTCCATTATTCTAGCATCTGATCCTTCAAACATAGGTTACAGTGACATTATTAAACTTATTTTACTTACCTTATCAAAGTTTTAAATATGTATAATGCTATTATTTATGCTGTTCATCATTAAGAGTGGTTCATTGTGCCCTTTTCAGTATTACACAGCTAAACAGGTGGGAACAACTGTTGGTAGCAAAGGTAGATTTTAAACCAGATAGTCTTCTTTGCACTCTTTTATCAGGTGCACAAGTCAAGGGAGGAGGAAAAAAAAAGCTAGGCATCTAATTAGTACTGAAAATAAACATGAGATTTTATATAACAATAAAATGTTCAATACAGGTTGAAGTTCTTCAGTGTTACTGAAATTGCAACAGTCACACAAACAAACCAGAATAGTTTGAATTGTATTCATTTTTTCCCATAATTCCTGAACAGAATTTGAGGCAGATCTGCTAGTCTTTCTTCTGGTAATAACCTCCATGCCTTCATTAGCAAATGATAGATAGCTTTCTCGAATGCTAGGAAATCCAAATTGGAGACTAATACAGAGTTTGTTTTAAGTAGGCAGTTGTTTCTTTGGCATGTGAAAAGACAACCTGTAAAGAAGGGTTGATTATGCCCCATTAATGAGAGAATATCAAAGCCAGCTGTGCCTAACTAACTTGTCTGACTCACTTCACATTTAAGATTCATTTCCACACCTGTATATTCAGGCTATCATGTATCTCATTTATGCATTTTCAATTTTCAAGCTGCCAAGCATTCAGGAAGGTAGTGTAAGGATTACTTGAGGCATTCAGTTCAGCTTAAGCTTTCTGCTGAAAAACATGTGCCTGAATGGGAAAATTTGACCATTGGTTGCACCCAATTATTTGGTAGCTATTTAATAAAGGTATACTACATGTAATGCTGTATCTCTAATGAGTGAATGATAGTCAGAAACCTATCAGGTGCAGGTTTTTCTAGCAGTACATCTGTTGGACATCTGTCTACTTAGTGATAAAGGAATAGAGGAATTGTGTCATAAAAGGTAGTAAATCTTTGTAAAGCTGGAAGAAAATTCAGAAGCTTAGACACCAGCATTGTGGTTTCATATGAATAGAATCTTGGCTTGTTTTCACATGTCCTCTGGTTTATTGAGTTTATTTGAAGCAGCTTTATACTATGCTGTCATCTGTGAGTACTATGAAAAAATAAGACAGTGTGGGTAGGTTTGTGCAACATATTAGACCAGGTTGAACAGGAGCTGAGTAGGTTGTGGTAGTAGCAAGTTTTGGGAAACTATTTTTTAACACATTGTATAAACCAGGTTATCATGCTAAGCCATGTCATGGTTTTTTGGCAGCAAAGGGGGAGGCATAACATGTTATAGGCTATGTTATGTTTTGATAATATGCTTGCAAACTTTTTGTGAATGAAGTCTTCTATGTTTGCTTTGTTGTTAGGACACTGCACTGAGCAGAACAGTCTGCCAGCCACTGAAGAGAATAAATGGACCTTTGGGGATTTAGTATTTAACTAGTTCTATGTATGTGAGGATCTAGCAGTTGCAAAAAAATAATTCTGTAATTTAATTGATTGGTGATGTATAGCTCAAAAGTAGACGTGTTTGTTCTAGACTTGGTGAATAGTCACTACAAGGAAGTGTCTAGATGTAAGTTTATATAGTTGTTTCTGTAATTACTGATGGCAGGATCTGGGGAATCTGTCCAACTGACATGATTTATTTGTTATTCCAAAGTAAAAAAAATGTCTCTGTATAATTAAAATAAATGACAAGAAGTGCATCTTTAATTTAGAAAGAAGTTAACCTTTAACCATTGACAGTGCGTGTACTTGATAGTTATTTTTTACTGTTCACGAACAGTACCTTTTCCTTTCTCTTTAACAATTGAAGTGATATATTACTTACATTAATTGCTTAAAACAACACAAGTAGTATAGCATGCTTTGGGAAATCTAAGCATTCTATTCACATTTATTTATAGAACTGATTCAACTGAATTCATGTACATGGCAAATTAAAACATATAGTTAGGGTATTTCCTAAGTATTTTTATTTTCTCTTCTAAAAACCTGGTTGTTTTTCTCCTTCATCCCTCCCATTAAATATGAGTCAGGATTAAAGAACCCATTGAGATAAGTTTAAATATTTATTCAGAGTTGGGACAATACTTTTTTAATGGACTCTTTCTTTGACATCCCCCCTTTTTGAGGCGATTTTGCTTTTTGAAGAGGCAGGGCTATGAATAAAGCAAGATGACTTTTTCTTGTTATTTCTCACCTTCTCTAGACTTAAGTGCACATGTCAAAAACCATCCTGTGTCTTCCATAACATTTGACAAGCACTAGAGGGATCAGGAGGGAATAGAAGTATAGCAATGTCTATATTTTGATAACAAATAGTGTTGGTGCTTACCTTATTGAAATCTCTTGTGCAGACATAAGGCAATGATAAGGAACAGCAGGAGGGATTTTTGCTGGTTCTTCATTTCTCCAAATGGTCATGCAAGTAGTAAGGGCTGGTTGGAAGCTGCTGATAATTGTTCTTACCAGACAGCATGGAATAGTTCTTTTTGGTGAGTGAATTTGAGATTGCCTGCTTGTGGTAAGGGAATTTCACTCTCATCAGTACCAGCTCATTGTATGCATTGGAAGGTGTCTGCAAATATTGGTCCCACTAGTTACTTGTAGGGTGGATTAGAGTAGGGGTATCAATGCAGGAGGAAGGACCTGGAAGACCCTATGTGGATTCAGAAGCTGTGCAGAATTAGGCAAGATTAGTACTTGGATAGATGATCGATCACCAGGGAACATGAGGGATATAGACTAGACTGGGAAGTCAAAGAAAAAAACATCCTGAAAGGTGGCAATGGCAAACCATTTTTGATGCCAAGAAAAGAGCATGTCTGTATAGTCACCAAGAGGGGGATTTTTGGGTTGGTGGTGGTGATTTCTTTGATACTAATTACAAAAACTTGACCATAAATATGGTTGTTTACAACTTGAGTTTTCGAGCTTTAACATACAAGATATTCCGTGTTTCTTCTGTAAAAAATGAATGCTTAATTGCTATTATGCTGAAGTACAAGGCCTGACACTGGTGTGTGCAATATGCTATGTCGGGCACAAAGGAGCCACCCTATCTGCATTTCACAATATAGGTGCATAGCTCTTAAAAGGGACAAAGGTGAATTTTCTTCCTTTTGGAATTATTTATCTATTGCACAAATTGTATGATCTGGCAGCTAGCAGGGTGGCATTAGGAGTCTGAAGATTTTGTGGTAGCTATTTAGTAATGTGTGATGAATATTGAAATATTTGTCAGATATACATTGCTTATACACTAATTTCACATTCCTAAAATAGATATAAGATAATTTAGAAGGTGAAGGTTAATAATCCTTCTTGATGATAATTCAGTAGAAAGACATGGATTTGCTTTGTTCTGTAACTAAATCTTTTATCATGAATATTTTTTCTCTGGAGCAATTGTACCATAATTCATTTTATTGTGGATTTCTTTTGCAAGAGGTGGTATTTATTTTTAGAACTTTCCAAATTGGTATGACAGAAAGAGAAGGTTAGAATATAAGCCCCTTTGATTTAATTATTCAGATATAAAATAAATGCATATTGTATTTGTATATCTGAGGACCTTAATCCCATTATGCTATTTTAAATGCAAAGATGAGAGCAAAAATAATATAGACCGATGGTTTAGAAAGGAACAATAATTTGATATTATTAAAATACTAGTTATGGTTGGGTGATGGATGTGCATACTTTCAAAATAATTTGGAAGTACCTCCAAGCTTGCGCTGTTCACCTGCGTGTCTTTTTTCTGGTTTCTGCCTGAGCAAGAAAAAAGGTGCTGTTGCTGCTTTAAGAGTTACCTTAGCTTTAATTAATCAACTCCTTAAAGTATTGGCATCTTTTTTTCCCCCCCTTGTGGTTTGTGATTGATTGTTTGTTTTGCAAAACAGGTGCTCTTTATTCATTTTGTTGTCTGTTCTTTTTTCTGAGAAGAAAGGATACAGAGACCCTTTCGTCCCTCCCGGGGAGAAAAATAAATAGAAACTTGGGAGAGGAAGGGGAAGGGCTAAAGCCCCCTTATTCCACTGATCCTTCAATCAACCAAAAAGATTCAAAGCACTAAATTTTGTCTGACAGTGAGTTAACATGTGGATGTTACTTTGAAAGAAAAAAAAAAGCCTTTAGCAACAGTATTCTGAAACTGAGAGATAAGTATGAGGTTCAAGATGCGCTATGAGACAAGATTCCGTGATTTGCGAATGGAAGTAGAAGAGGTATAATTCAGCTTACATTTAAAAATAGAACTGATTTTTTTACTATTTAAATTTCCATTGATGATATAATAACAACAACAACCTACAGGTGAAACTCGAAAAATTAGAATATTGTGCAAATGTTCATTTATGTCAGTATGGCAACTCAAAAGGTGAAACCATTATATGAGGTAGATGCATTACATGCAAAGCGAGATATGTCAAGTCTTACTTTGGTATAATTGTGATGATTATGGCATACAGCTTATGAAAACCCCAAATTCACAATCTCAGAAAATTAGAATAGTGTGAAAAAGTTCAATATTCTAGGCTCAAAGTGTCCCCCTCTAATCAGCTAATGAATCCATAACACCTGCAAAGGGTTCCTGAGCCTTTCAATGGGCTCTCAGGCTGGTTCAGTAGGAATCACAAGCATGGGAAAGACTGCTGACCTGACAGTTGTGCAGAAAACCATCATTGACACCCTCCATAAGGAGGGAAAGCCCCAAAAGGTAATTGCAAAAGAAGCTGGATGTTCCCAAAGTGCTGTATCAAAGCACATCAATAGAAGGTTATATGGAAGGGGAAAGTGTGGTAGAAAAAGGTCAGAAGCGTCTTACCTGGGCTACAGAAAAAAAAAACACTGGTCTGTTGCCCAGTGGTCCAAAGTCCTCTTTTCTGATGAGAGCAACTTTTGCATCTCATTTGGGAACCAAGGACCCAGAGTCTGGAGGAAGAATGGAGAGGCACACAATGCACGATGCTTGAAGTCCAGTGTGAAGTTTCCACAGTCTGTGTTGATTTGGGGAGCCATGTCATCTGCTGGTGTTGGTCCACTGTGCTTCATTAAGTCCAGGGTCAACGCAGCCGTCTACCAGGAGATTTTGGAGCACTTCATGCTTCTTTCCGCAGATGAGCTTTATGGGGATGCTAACTTCATTTTCCAGCAGGACTTGGCACCTGCCCACACTGCCAAAAGTACCAAAACCTGGTTCAATGACCATGGGATTACTGTGCTTGATTGGCCAGCAAACTCGCCTGACCTGAACCCCATACAGAATCTATGGGGCATTGCCAAGAGAAAGATGAGGGACATGAGACCGAACAATGCAGTGGAGCTGAAGGCCGCTATTGAAGCATCCTGGTCTTCCATAACACCTCAGCAGTGCCACAGTCTGATAGCATCCATGCCACGCCGCATTGCGGCAGTCATTGCTGCAAAAGGGGCCCAAACCAAGTACTGAGTACATATGCATGCTTATACTTTGCAGAGGTCCGATATTGTTCTATTTCCAATCCTTGTGTTATTGATGTCATGTAATATTCTAATTTTCTGAGATTGTGAATTTGGGGTTTTCATAAGCTGTACGCCATAATCATCACAATTATACCAAAGTAAGGCTTGACATATCTCGCTTTGCATGTAATGCGTCTATCTCATATATTGGTTTCACCTTTTGAGTTGCCATACTGACATAAATGAACATTTGCACGATATTCTAATTTTTCGAGTTTCACCTGTACATTAGTGATTACTCAGTATAAAAATCTGTATAAAGAAAAAAAAACTGGAAAAAGGCATAAAAGATTAAATACAAATGAATAGAAAGGAATTTACAAATGTTAGAGAGCTTTTAGTTTTCCAATGTTTAATTAGCTAATTTATCAGATAAGTAATTGAATATATATTATTTTTAAAAAATAAATTGCTTTTAAACTTTAAACAAAACATGAATATCAGCAATCATGATCAAAACAGTATATGTCACCAAGTGAGATTATAAAATGCAATAATTTCTGTCCATATTCATAAAAGTATGTTCTGACTGGAAAATCCTGCAAAATTGAAATATAGACTCTAAGCATAGAGAAACCCAGATTTTGGATGTGGTACAAATCCGTGTTAAATTGTAATCCAGGAATGGATTTTCAGTTTGAATTAAATTCTGCATCAGATTTATTTTTAAAATGTGAAGATATTCTAGACATCAAAGCATATTCCCACAAATTGGTTAGCCATTCTTCCAATGGGCAATCAGAATTGCACTGAAAAAAGTTATTGAGAAACATTTTGCAAGACTATAAAAACACTTATTTATCAAGAGAATAGTCCAGTTCAACTATGTTTATGTTGCCCTGCAAACCAAGTGTTAAAAAATTAACTCAATCTTTAAAGATTAGATAGGTCATTTAAATGGATTTTCACTGCCTGTCTACACATTCTGCTCCCAGACCATGAAGTGGGAGTCAAGTATTTTGAGTTTTAAGCATTTGAGCATATATCCACAGGATTTTAATCGTGGACATTTTGGATTAAGTTAGATTTAATTTGGTTTAATAGTGCCATGAATAGGAAAAAGCAAGTTAAAGTTCAAAGTATGCAGTTTACCAGTTGTACTGCCTACTAATAGTGGGGTTTCGCATTCTTTCAAATTAAAGGTTTGAAGATGCATGCGTCGACAAATTCTGAAGGCTGAATTATCCTTTTTATTCAGATAATGTTTATCGGGTGTGTTGCTTTTCACCCCAGTTCATACAGCACTGTAAAACTTGGTTGATCCTGTTACCATTCGATGATATTCTAGAGTGGGGTTATTCACCCTGAGTTCTGTAGAACCATTGGGTTGTGCAAGGTTTGAATGGGTTCTGTGAGTCTAAGGGGGAATTCTGCAAGGACTAAGATTCACCTCACCAAGAGGAAAAAAATCTGCAAAGAACTAAGGGAAAAAAGAAAAGCCTTCTGCAAGGATTAAATCTCCCCTCCCCCCAATGGAGAGCTTTTCCCCCTTAGTCACGAGGTATAGTGGAAGGGGGAGAACTTGTCAGCTGACATTCAGAAATTCCCCATCCCCCTTGATCAGGGTTTCAGGATTTTTTTAAAAACAGATTCCCCAGCATAAAAAACACTGAAAACTCCTGTTCTAGACTATACTTGGTTGTATGTTTCAGCAAAAAAAAAAAACATTGTGGAAGCTACTTGATAGACGTTAAATTTGTCTTGGGCATGTATATTCAATTCTTTTCCTCAATTTTCTAATATTTCCTGTTTTCTAGGAACTAGTGGGACATCCTTAAGTGCTGCGTTTCTTTCCCATTCTTTTTGGGGAGGGGCATCAGTTTGATACATCTACAGAGTTCCTAGATGCTGTAGCTATCGATGTTCAGCAAACATGAACATCGGTGAGAAGTAGGAAACAGAGGGAAAAATCCAGTTTCCTGTTTTGAGCTTGAAACGCTTCGGGAATTGTCAGAACGACTTGTTTCATGTTCAAAATACCTGTTTCAAGCTCAGAATGGGGTATTTTGAGCTTAAAGCATTTTGAATTCTAAATGTTTTAAGTAGCCCTAACTGGAATATCTGCTACAGATGTTTTTATTTCAGGTTGTAGCCTGCCCAGGCCTGAAAAAACTAGACACATAAAAAAAATAGAGGCACTTGGTTTTATAACTAGTATTTCAATTGTTGTTATAGCAGTTAGTATCTCAGCTGATTCCCTGCTACTATAGTTGGTCCTTACCATATTTAATGCATTTCCATAATTAAGAGGTAGATCCCAGTCTGGGGGGAAAAATCTGGGTCTTGGAAGGAATACTGGACAGTCCCCTTACTTTGCAATACTAAACACTAGTGTAGTATTGTAGGTGTAGTGTATGTAATGCTTATAGCATTGGGCACAATGCTTTATCTTCAAAGTCGTATCATTAAGGTTTCTACTATCCTTGTTCCTAAATACAATTGAATTGGTTTTGCTCTTAAATACTGAGTTGCTCTATACCAGGGTTTCTCAACCTTGGCAACTTTAAGACATGCAGACTTCAACTCCCTGAATTCCCCAGCCAGCCTAACATGTCTTAAAGTTGCCAAGGTTGAGAAACCCTGCTCTATACAGAGGGAACTTTGAAAAGCTACCCTTGCCTTATGACTTTGCATTTCTTTTTTTCTTTAAAAACATGGTGCAAACTTCTTTAAATTTTCAACATAAGACAGGTATGCCAGCTACAGTGTATTTCAGTATAGTTAAGTGTAGTTACTTGGGAGATTCTCTGCCTTGAGTACTTTCAGCTCAGCCATGCAACGCCACATTACTAGCACTGTTAGTGAGATCTGGGGAAAGGAATTGTTGAGACTTCCTTGCCACAAGCGGCTCAGCCAGTTGCAGCTTTAAAAGTACTGCCTTCTGCTCATTTTACTTTGAATAGTTTCTAAAACACTTTTTAAAAAACAGCATTTTTACACTCCTACTTTAGGAGTGCTTTAGAATCCCAAAATAGAAAATACATGCTGAGTAAGATCCAGAACGGATTAATAATGAAGAAAGCAGAAATGTTGAAGAGCTAAAAAGCAGCATCTTTTGTTAAAACTGAGAAACTTGGGAATTTTTTTTTAAAAAGCAACATAGGCATCAGGTGTGCCTACATTTCTGGAGAGGGTATTCTGTACCCGCTGCACTATCATGGAAAATTGATCCCTAAAAACTAATTGCATTATCTCCTTTATTGGGGAATTCAGAGGTGACCTCTGAATGTAGTCTTATGGGCTGAGCAAGTATGAAGAACATGATCCTTTAAGTGATTTTGGCTGTTTGGTGCTTTAAAGTTAATAGCATTCTGAAGAGGGCCCAGAAGCATATTGGAAGCATGAGAAACTGGCAGAGTACTGATATTGTATAATCATATTCAACAGCCTTTATTAGCAGTCTTGATGTCCTATTTCAGATGGAGTTAAGTGTCTAGCCATTTTATAAGATAACACCATGAATAACATTGCAGTAATCCAAATGAGAGATTATCAAAGGATACTTAGTTATATGTATCCAGACAGGATTATAATATGTATATAAATTTACATTGATAAAAGAGAATCCCAAACTATCTATGCTTCCAATGACAAGCTAAATCCAGGAGATCACTTTATTGGAGCAGCTGAACCATCTGTTGAACAGAATCTCTATCTTCTTGGATTGAGTTTCAGTTTATTGACCTTCATCCAGTCTATTACTTCACCTGGCATTGATTTAGAATACCATTAGGCCTGTTCAATCATTCTTTATCTAGAGCACTTAATAATGTCAGCTGTTATAAATGCTTGTACTCAGTTGAGTGCAAATATCTGTAGCAGTGAACATTTGTATGAAGACCATTCAAAGAATCTCAAATACTAGAGCAGCCATTCTGTAGGAGTGGGATTACCCAACATCAGATGTGCCACATTTATTCCAGACAGGCTGTCCATAAACTATGGAGGTAATTTGCAGAGTGAAAAGGATCTGTAGGGTTACAGTTCTCCTGACTCTCTCTTGACAAAGGACATCCTCCCTGGCAAGTTTCCATTCCAAAACTCTACCTGAAATCTGAATGAAGTAGCTCTACAAAAATCAGCTTCATCTGTGTGTCTGCAGTTGGCTGGCAACCTAATCAAACATATTTCCCACACACACACACACAAAGATAACATTATCTGGATCTGAGTCAAATTCTTTAACATGGTTTTGCCGTTTTGGTTTGGAATGTTCTCTTGTCACAGGTGGACTTTACATATGTGTAACATTATCTCATCCATCATCTCCTCTTAGAATTCTATCTATGCTTCTCTTACTCCTTCATTTCCTATTGATTTTCAACTGTTCTTCATTTTATGTATACTTATATGAAATACAATCATAATTATATTTCATATAAGTGCAGATATGTGCAACTTATTTGAGACAATTTTCTGTGAAGTTGAGTAAAGTCTAAAAGCTTTCAAGCCTTGAATTTTACTGGTTTAAAGCTGGGTCTTTACATAGTATTATAAAACATTATTTTGCATTGCTTGGGGTTTTTTTCCTTTTTACCTCTGTTCTTGTTACATATATGTTGGCTTCAATCAAAAGTATGTGTTGTGCTCTTTCTCTTTGAATGATATAGTATTCATTTTGTAATAAAATTTCAATAATATAAAAATGATAAATACAATCACTTTATTTTTAAGAAGTTGCAGGCATTTATATTTGCAGTAGCTGCATCTGTAAACTATAAAAAATTAATCCAGTAGTAATTTGGAAAATAATTTCAAGAAAGCTGAAATTTTAATGAGACTTATTAATCTGCTGTCAGCCACTTAAGGATTTTGCAGTTTCATAGTAATGACCCTTTATTTTCTGAAAGCTTTGGCTTCTTCTGTGTCCCACCAAGAGCACAGCAGAAACACAACTATCATACTGTTTTGTGCAGTGCCTTAACAGTTTGTGTTGCTTAATTTACAGATTTATCCTCAATCCCAATTGTGATCCCCTATTTCATTTGGTTACCAACCTCAACTGTTGAAAAAATTATACCTGCTGAATAAAAATATCTTCAAAGAGTTGAGCAAATAGTTATATATTGTTTTCAGTTACATATGTTCTTTTTAAGACAGGACAATCCAGCAGCTGCTTTGGAGGTGGGCAGTTTATTTTATTTTATTTTATTTTATTTTTTATTTTTTTAAATTTCTTACCCACCAATCTCCCCCCAATGGGGGAACTCTGGGTAACTCACGCCAAACATTAAAAACATAAATATATATAAATACATAAAACATCAATTTAAAAGCATTTCTAAAAAAGGGGAAGGAGAGTCCAAGAAAATGAAAAATCTGAGGCTGAAGATAGAAGGCCTCTATGGGGCTAGCCATCCCCACGCTTGAGGTATTCCCTCCCCACCCCAAGCCAAGTGGCAGAACCAGGTCTTCAAAGCCCTACAGAAGGCCAGGAGTGAGGGGGCCAATTGCACCTCCGGGAACAGAATGTTCCAAAGAGTGAGGGCTACCGCAGAGAAGGCCCGCCTTCTGGACCCCGCTACTTTAGTTACTTTCTGCATCTAAATTCTGTTTAAATGAGTTGTCATTAATAAAAGGGATAAATCATAATACAGTACAATCTGATAAGACTTAAAACACCACCTTTATTTTGCTTTATAACAGTGGATACCATACTAATACAGTTGTAGTAATGATCTACTTCGAAACTGTTATCTTTGGTGATCTTTATGTATGCATGCATGCATTATATTTTCTAGACGTCTGTAATTCACTGAGCAATAGCGTAGAATATTAACTTTCATAATTAATTAACTAATGGGCCTTGCAGAATAGATTTTTTAATGTTGAGTGCAAGCAATACCTTAGCCCTGCTATTTTCCCACCCCATGCCCCCCACTTCCAGATGCCTTTCAGCTTGAGAACCCAACTGTAGTATTGTTGTACAGTTTGATGTTTCTGTCACCCGTTTCTTAGCTCTTATTCTGAAAGGCAAGTGTGGAGCTGTACACTAAAATTCAGATACCTCTAGAATTTTTCTTAAAAGCATGATCCTGAAAATGAAAAGGACTATGTTTTAAAGACTTTGACAAAGTTGCCATATCCTTGGGAACAGCTTATCTGATGTTGATTGGTCCAGGAAATAAAGCACTCATTTATTCAAAGTACATAAAACCTTCACCTTCCCGTTGAGACCAGTGTTTGAGTAGCAGGAGAATAAATTGCTCTAATTAGTTTTTGCTGGTGGTTCTTTTGTTGGATACTGCAGATCCACCTGTTTCCTTTTTTGTTTCATTTTCCTGAGAACTTCTTGATCACAGACATCCAATTCTTTTTTTTCTTGCTTTGAAGAAAATTTGTTCAAACAGAGTTTTGAAAATCTCTTGGTAGAAGCAACATAATCTTCCAGGGTTTTTGCCTGTATGATTTCTTGTTTCTGGGCCATGTTTGTTCTGATAAAATTCTTATTTACTAGAGTTGATAAATGTATTTGTACAGTTGACTTAAGCTTGATTTATATGTAACCTCAGAGACTCATTCCAGCAAAAAGGAAAATATAATAAAACCTTAGGGATTTAAACCAGGGTCTAGTGAGAATCAAAAAGTTGTATTCTTGCTTCAGAAGCATGTGATCCCATTAATTGTTAGTCTCTGTCATTCAGGTAACACATTTGGAAGCCCACAGGGTTTGGAAGATAATTCAAAGTAAGTTGTGGCTAGACAATTCTTTATTAGTACAACATAAACTAAGTTTAGGAATGTGCAGCTACATTCTACATAGCTACAAAGACTATGTGTAGTCTTTGGGTTATAACAATTGGGCCTGGAATTTCTGTCGCTAAGCGATGCGGTCATAAAGCATGATGGCAGTCCCAGTTGCTGATGTAACCCAGAGACTGCACGGGTCATTAATAGAGGGCGTCTGTGATCAGAGTCCTAGACAAGCAGGCTGGCAGGCAAGAGCTGTGGCAGGTGGGTTAGTGCTGCGGACAGGTGTTACTGAGTGCAAGTGGGCCAGTGAGGATTGCTATTGAGCTTGGGCAGGCGAGGAGGTGCTATGGAGTACAAGATCTTGTATGCAAGTCCAAGAAAAGATGTGGCTTTTTAAAAGAACTGACAGAGCAAGCATACCCACATTAGATCCAAAGCATCTCTCCTGTTTTGGATTTGCATATCCGTACTAAAAATAATCAGCTTTTGCATCATGAGCTTGCAACAGTTCTGTGACAATATTATTGTCCCCTTTCGTATTTCCTGAATTTTTCTGAATTTTTGCTGCTGAATGTTAGCAAGGGCTGCTTGTATATAAAGTAACTCCAACTGAACAAGTAACACCAACATTTGGTTTTATTTCGTAAATAAAGTCATACAGCATGCAGTGCAGTGTGAAAAAGTAAACAACATCCTAGTTCAATTCAGTTAAAAACCTTGAGTAGTTGTTTGAATACCTCATTAAGCAACCAGGGCTGATTTTGGGCCAGCTGTGTATAAGTCTCACAAAGTTTGGCTTCTCTCATCACAGTGAAGTTCTCATCATAGAGATTCTGAGGGATGTCATGCCCCATTCAAAATAAATTTATGAAGACCTCTGTAAAAAAGTCACTGCCTCGCCATCTGGAAAAGGTTACTAAATTATTTCTAAAGTTCTGGGTACCCCTGGTGTACAGAGATGCTGACTTGTAATGGAAAGGCTTAGGGCAAGAGTGAATCTTCCCAAGTGTGGTCAGTCTGTCATAATCACTTCAATAGCAACTTGACTAACATTAATGTTCATGACTTCCGTCAGAAAAGCACTGGGTAAGAATTCAATTTAACTGAGAATAGCAAGGCAGAAGCCATTGCTCACTAGGAAGAATATTGATGATCATCTCAGGTTTGACAAAAAGCACCTGGAAGACCCAGGTTTTTGGATGAATGTTCTATGGGGAGAGTCAAAGAAGAACCTTTTGGGCTAAATAGTTGTCAATATGTCTGATGAAAATCAAAGGTCCATTCTACAATAAGAACCTCCTCCCAGCTCTAACGCAAAACCAATATAGAGGACAGGAAGCCATAATCTGGATGGAATAAGGCAAAACAGATGGGTTCCAGGTCAGCAAAAGAGTGAAACAAAGCTGTACATTCTCCTTATTCAGCCTATATGATTGAATATTCAAAGTGTTCATTGGAATGTGGCTATTGGAATATCAAACAACACAATAGCCGTGGTGCAAAGCATATTATTTAAGTTCAGAGCTAGTATTCTTTTCAGCATAAGGATATGGGAGGAAGACCTCAATAAGAAATGTCCTGAAATTGGACATTTCACTCATTGGGTATCTTATCAGAACTAGTGTTCTTTGTTAATGGAGTTAACTTATAGAATTATTTTCAAGATAGAATAATTTAGAAGAATCTTTTTCCTCTTGAATCCTGGATTTAAATGCTCTTCAAACTCTGGATGACAACCAAACAAGAACACAGATCAGTAACTGGGATGCAGCCTGAGATTGTTTTATTGAGTATTTAAGAACCTCTCTACCTTCACTATAAAATATGAAATGGAAATTGATTTTAAGTCGAATAGAACCCTGCATTTTGTGATACCATAATGTGATCATACTCTTATCAACAATAATTTTACATATGAAATGGAACAGGAAATTGGATAGTAAGTAACATTACACTCTGAATGAGGTTAGGTTCCCCATTTGAAGTCACAGCTAAAAAAAACAACCTGAAAAGCTGGTACTGATATACACAGATTAATTAAGTATTCCAAGGAGAGCTGATTCTGCACTCAATGTGTTTCAACATGCACTTTGTGCTTTCTGTGACCAGGCACATCAGTGGGTTGTAAAACTTGTTACACTGTTCTTAACTAGTGAGCCACTGAAGCTCCTTCCAAATCATCCAAGCAGACTCATGAACTGCACGTAGCATGGGATTGCAAAAGCTCAAAGTGTGCAGTCTAAAAGACCACAACTATAAACAAAAGGAGGTGTGACTTAGTTTGTGTCTGCTCAAGTCTGAGGTTTCCTATACTCATCTGTCCCGGTACCTGTTGCCAAGGGGAAGCCACCACTAATGTGCCAACAGGTAAAAGTCTAACTCTTGTCCTTCCTTTTAAAACGACAGTTTTTCTCAAAGTATATTTGACAAAGGTTAGCCTTATATGGATACCAAAAGACCTAGTTGTGTCATCAGGCCTGGGGACCCCAGGGGACTGGTGATATATTGAGATGGCTCCAGTGTAATTAACACCTGCTCTCTGCCTAATATTTTTTATTTTTTAGTTCCTTTTATAATTTTAAAGTTTTTAATAATATTAATACTTGTTTGTATATATGGTTTTTAGCTTTGCGGTACACCACCCAGAGTCACTTATTTGTGAGTTGGGTAGCCATATAAACATGATTAAATAAATAAGATATTTAAAAAGAATATTTACAGTTTGCTCTTATTTAACTTATCACAAAGGAAGAGATAACAACTGAATGCAAGAACAATTTTTCAGAAACACTGTACTCAAGCTTCATTGCACCATTCTTAAAGCAGATGCAACAGAATTACGTCTTCATAGCTTAAGGCATCATTACAAGTGAGACTCTATTTAAAGAATGCATAACAAAGTTGGCAGGCTATGATACCAACCAATTCCAGACTGACCAAGTTGGCGTCCTAGCCTCCCGTCCCCAAATGTTTATATAAGTAATATCTACATCTGGGCCCATGGGATGTGAAAAATACTACAGAACCTCAACAATATCAGTCAGCCCTGAAAGATCAGCTGGCCTCAGTTTTTCCCATCTCATCCCCAAATGTCACATCATTTAAAGCAGAGGTGTCAAACACATGGCCAATGGGCTGTGTATGGCCCACAACACTCCTGAATGTGGCTGGAACAGGATTAAAATGCACTTGGGAAAATATTTAACAAAATAAAAATGCAATGAAACATAGGTAATATTACATTTTAAAACTAAATAACAAATTTAGTTACCAACCACAATAAAACTCTTGGCTACTGACTTGCGAGGGGTCCTGCACAAGTTTGCCATCTTGGCTTAACTGCAGCAGTGAGGATTGCTTGGCGCTGCTGCAGCCCGGACTGAGCAGGAGCACCATGTGACAGGAGTTCCGTCTCAGTCTGAGCTGCAACAACACCAAGCAACCTTGATGCTGCAATTAAGCTGAGGCAGCAAGCTTGTGCCTTTTCCCCAGACTGCGGACAAGCAGCCTTGTATGGGTAGCTGACCTGGTCTGGGGCCCAGAGCCTTCCTATTTTTAATGTGTTTACCGAAGTTGTTCTAATATTGCTTCTTGTCTCTTCTGACAGCTCTCTGAATCTAACAGGTTCTTCCTTGAAACCTTTGTCTTGCTTTGTCAGCCCTTTGAGGAAGACCAGGCTGAGAAATCCATGCCATATTGGTCTAAAACTATTTCTATTGAAACAGCTATACTAACAGAACCTTGCAAGCCTGAATTTTCTTCACCCTTCCCTCACTTTATCTTTGTGTGGATTAGGGAGGAGCTTGTCTGTGACATTTACTCAAATTAGTTTCTTGGAATGGACTCAAGCCACACTTGTCTGAACATTGCCTTGGTAGCAGCTCTTCCTCCTGTCCCTCAAGGCCGTTTCCTCTGTCCTCTACACACATTAAAGTGTTGATATTATAATTGATATTATTTGGTCACTGTTTGCATTCTACTCCAACACTGTCCTTCTGTATCCTTCCTGACTATGAAAGCAGTATCATTCCTTCTTTGTTTTTTGTGCCCTGAGTAGGAAACAGTATGATTCTTTGACTTTAAAGTGCCTGATTCCAGTCCATTTCGGTTCGCTAATGAGTAGGATGTCAAATTTGTAGTTGATTTGTTTCATCTTTCATGTTGAGCTTTCCCGTGTTTATTGCATCTTATGTTTCAGGTTCCCACTGTAATTCTGTATTTGTCACTTTGGACTTTCTTTTCCTACATGGCATCAGAAACGCTTTAAACTCGCCACGTCATAAACACAATTAGTACTTCAAAATATCCTCAATCCATTAGTATGTTGAGTGCCATGCAACCTGAGGGAGCCATCCTCCAGCACCATATCATCAGTCACTTTATCATGTCTATCCATGTGATTTTCTTGGTAAAATGCAGGTGTGATTTATCATTGTCTTCTCCTGCTCAGTATGAAATAATGCCTTGCTGTTGTCACTAAAGTGATAATCTACCTCCAACACCTTCCTGTATCTCTGCTGCCTGATATGGGTGCCTGCTTGCTTTTACTGGGCAGCTGAGGTGTTCTTCACGCCTTGGGTAACCCTGCTGGGATTATATATTCTTGGCATTCACTCCTGGTGTTCTTTGCTCATCCGTCCCAGGAACATTGCCCCCCACCACAATCAGGCAGCACAGCAGGAACTGAGTGGTGGAGCTTGATGGTGATTCTTTAGTTGTTTCCAAGATTTCTTTTGCTGGCGGCTTTAATAGAGTAGGGCTTTAAAGGTAACCTTTCTGCAGACTGCCATGAGCTTCAACTACCCGGAGCAGGAATGCACGGCTTGCTTGTTTCCATTCTGATTCCATAAAAATCAGGTCTTCATTTGCTATTTTCTCAATAGGTGAGACAGGCCTCCTTAAGGAGGCACAAATAGGTGCCAAAGACATTCTGTGCTGCAGCTTTTCTTTCCCGTTGACCCCAAACTGTATTTTCTGTTGATTCTCTTTTTCTTCAGCTTCCTACTATTCTGATCTGAACTGAATGTCAATTTATACAACTGAAGATTATATTTCTCCCAGCTTGAGAGTCAGAGAAGTATTGGAGTAGTCAATTTATTTTAGCTCTCACATAGTAAATGTCTGACAGGCAGTTGACGAGATCATGTGATTCTTGTCTTCCTTTCAAGACTATTGTGTTCATTTAAGAGAATCTTAACTTATGACCTGTAAAAAAAGGCTGTCAGTTGATAGAAACGGTCATTTGCAAAAGAATTGGAGCAGATATATCTGCTGATAGTGGCAATTGAACTGCTTGGGTTTGCCTTTGAGGATTCCAAGAGCAGCATGTCAGGAAAGTCTTACATTTCTTTGTGAGAGCAAACATTATCCTCCCATCTTAGAGGAAAGTGGGTGTGGCAGTATGAGAAATGCCCTTTTAGAAATACAGAAAAGCCAAAAAGGCATTGCTATCAGGACTTAATTAGCTATGAAGTAAGAGTAAGTTTATGTCTAATTTTAGTTGGATAATTGCCAGGATAAAGAATATACCCTGATATTCTTTTAATATTTTCCATAACCTGTATTTTAAATTACAAAACACAGGTAGTCCTCACTTAACGACCATTCATTCAGCAACTGTTTGAAATTATGATGGTGCTGAAAAAATGGACTTATGACCCGTGCCCGAAGTTATGGCTGTTGCAGCAACCCCCGCAGTCATGTGATCAAAATTCAGGCACTTGGCAGCATGCCTGCACTTATGCCTGCACTTATGACTGCAACTCCCCCCACCCACCTATCTCCCCCCAATCTCTGCCCTCTTGGTCCCTTGCCACCCTGTGCTCCACCACCCCAGCTGACCTTCGCTGTCTTCTTGCTCCAAAAAACCCCTTTGCAAAAAGCGGCTGGGCTGAGCTGGGCTGGGCTTTTGCTTCATGCTGCCCCCCCCCCAAAAAACAGTACCCCCTTCTTTTCTCCCTCTCCTCTCCTCTCCTCTTTTCTTTTCTTTTTCTTCTCCCGTGGGGAGGCCAGCCCACTTTTGGGAACTTTTGTCCTCTGGCCACGATAGGTGGGTAGACTGGGCCCACTTCAACCCTTTCCTTTCCATTTTCCACAGGTAGGCTGCTCCTGCCTTTGGCTGCTGGGTAGACTGGACCAACCTTAGCCTTCCGGAGCTAAGGCTTTTTGGCACACTCTGCTCAAAGAGCTTTTTGCAAAGCTTTAACTCCAGAGGGCTAAGTCTGGACCAGTCTACCCAGTGGCTGAAGGCAGGACCAGTCTACCCGCCTTCCTGAGAATAGCGTGCCCGTTCTTGCGAGACCTGGGGAAGACCAGAAGGTTTCCAAAGGATTGCGAGAATGGGATGCATGATTTGGAGAAGGAATGGCATGAGTGGTTTGGAGAATGCAAAGAAGACCTGGTGTGGCAGGCAGCTACCTTGCGTACAGTAGGGTCAGGCTGGGCATGCCTCGTCAGTGGGAGGAAAACAGCAAAGGTCAGCTGGGCTCAGCAGAGCCTGTGGAGCGCAGGGCGGTAGGAGCAACTTGGAGCACAAATGTGGGGTTTGAGGTGGCATTTCTCAGTGGCAGTGGTGGTGCTGGGGCTGAAGTAGAGGCCTGGGGGCGGTGGCAGCCAGCTGAGACTGAGACTACAGCCCCATCCCTGGTGCTGCAGGGTGCCAAAAGGGCATAGATGGGGGGAGATAGGTGGGGGGAGTTGCAGTGCCCCTGCAGTTGTAAGTTGCAGCACCCCCCCGACTTGCATGTGGTCTGTGCCAGGCCTCTCCCAGCCCCCTGCGGCATTCCCGCACTCCTTACCTGGGACTCCCTTCTCTTAACCCACCATTCTCAGTTAATGATGGCAACAGGAGTGCTGGGATTGCGATCGCTAAGCGAAGCATTCATGTGATGTCTCCCTTTACCACTGTATCACTTGGCGATGGAAATTCCAGTCCCAATTGTGGTCGTTCAGCGAGGACTACCTGTAAAGTGTAAACCGCAGGAGATATGGTCCTAGTCCAAGGTGAAAGAACAGCATTGGAACATATGTGGGCATGCATGAGGTACTGTAGGTTAAAGGGCAATTGTTGATGAGAAGCATTATATGCATGCGTATTATACATGTGGTAGTAAATGTGCCTGCCTCTCATTGCATATAAAATTTGACAAATAATATGGCCCCAGAATATTTCTCAGAAGACCCCGTTGTAAACTATTAATCTAGGCCTGACCTACTTACCCGAGAAAGCCAAGGTTTCTTTTTTATTATTTTATTTACTTTCTGTTATTTTCCAGATTTCCAAACATATTGCTATAGAGAGTGTCTTGAACAGCAGAAGTTGTGCATTTAAAAGAAGATTGATGGAACTCCTTCAGGCTGGATACATATAATGCTACTTAGATTTGAACTATCTCATTTGCATGGTGTCACTGTAAATATATGCAGGCAGCTTAAATGGGTTCCGTTACATGGAATTAATGTTGCGTGAGTGTCTATGAAATATTTTAAATGTTACAAAACCAGCTCAAGAATGCCTTTATTTCTCAGTGGAGTGACAAGTGTGTACTTTTAAACTCAATATCCTTTTTTGAATGAATCTGAAGAAAAACACTTTCCCTTGTTACCTGGTGAATGGACACGGGCAAGGTTGACCTTAGAAGCCTTTGGAAAGCCGGTCCTATAATTATTTTGGACATTCAGTTTGACAATATTATGCTACAAGTGATGCAATATACAAATACAATAGCATTATTAATACATTGTATTAAATGTATGTAGGGTTTGAATGCAAACCAACTGTTATGTCTTTCAAATGATAGCTGTGCTATTTAATTAAATAATGACTGTTTTTCCTAGCTATTGTTTCAAACACATGGGACAAACGTGTGAAAATCTAGCTTCTAGCTTCTGCACTTCTATGAAGAGTCTACTATTTTGGTGGGATGCAGCATTTCATTTGACAGTAGTGCCCAGTGCTTAGTGTGTATTATCACAAAATACTTTTTACTATTGACAAGACTAAATCTATGCATTGTCACTAAAATGCATTTCAGTACTACTAATTTACAATATAAAAAAGGTCTCAAGTTATGCATGTTCTGCAGTTAAATTGAAAAAGAACCGATATTTTACCTACTAAAGATTGAACTATGCTTGTGAAATCTTTTAACTGCTATCTTTGGCATTATCACTAATGCTAAAATTAATGGTTTCTTTGCTAAAGCATTTATTTTCTTCTGGCATGATCCTCCTCTTTATTTTTATTTTTATTTTATATACACACACACACATACATATATACATACATACATACGTACAGCTTTTTTGTAAGAGTTTTCATAAACAAAAAGGGTTTGGAATTTTTATAGACATTTTTGGTAACCTATTTGTTATGCTATATGATTCCTCCATATTTTTCCACTATGAAATTTGAGGATAAGAGTTTATTTAACAGTCAGAACTAATCTTATCTTAGGGTTAATTCTGCCTGCACAAACAGAATTCCATAGTATTGTAGTTAGACATTTGTGGCTAACCTATGTTGATAGAACTGTGAAGTCCACAGTTCAGGGAGTAATGCTGCAACTGTGTTGACAGGATAATTTATCTTGCAAAGAGCTCTGTCAAATGTCTCATGCTTCTGGGGTCACTGATTCTTTTATATTATCTGGAGCTTGGATTAGTGACTCAAGGTCAACTCATGGTGATTTTATGGACAGGTCGATGCAGTTTTCTTGGCAACATTATGGAAGCTTCTTCTGGGACTCTTTTTTTTAGCCCTATATTAATTGGTAGTCTGCTGTTAAGTACTAACCAGCCCAAACCTGTTTATCTTCCAGACCCAGATGAGGTGGCTAGGTGCTGTCATCTGCTTCAGAAGAGGTAGACAAATTAGACACTAAAGTTGTCATCTCTAATGTAATCTCTAGCACAATAATGCATTCTCCAAATTAGTAATTCATGTATTAAAAGCATATGTTGTGTTTTTGTTAATTGGAATTTGTCCAAGCTGCATTTTTCTTGTATATTAGGGAAATGTTTAGATTTAGGGGTAAACTATAGGTTAATATTAAAAGGTGTTTCATTTTATTTTTTAGCAGGTGACTTTTCTGACAAGTTGTTTTTCTACAATTTAGGGGAAGTATGTTATGAATGCGAACTGTTTCTGTGTACATGCAAGAAGAATAGGATGGTAGGTACAATTTCCAAATAGATTCTGGCTGTATTATGTAACAGCATAGAAGTGTGTTTTGTACAATGGATGGAAATTATGTGAAGTAGCCCAAAAGGGAAGGCAGTTTGTACTCCAGGACAAATATCACAATAATGAATGTTCTCTCACATCAACTTTGAAAGTATTCACTTTCTTTTAGGATATTTAGAACCAGTGGTGAGAAAAAATCAGATCCTCATTTTTAAAGGATAACTAATATATAGTCTCCACATTTCTCTTTCCCAGCTAGTTGACAGTGATATTATTTATTGTAACCCAAACTGTGTGTTGATAATTTGCTGGTTCCTGAATCATTGAGAAATATCCCAGTTTCTGTTGGTATTCCCCCAAAGGGTATCAATATTTGAAGGTAAAACATTAAATGATAACCTATCCTAGGTAATACTGAGTTTTTAAATTATTTAATGTTTAAAAACTGTGTTAGTTCATTTTTCTCCTATAGAAGAAAAACAAGCAAAATTTTTGTTAATATCTTGTAGGTTCTGTGGAATTGAGTGTTATGCAGTTAAAATGTATTGCAATGTCAAAAGAAGGTAAGGTGTTCTATAAATATGTCAAACAAAGAAGTGTTTGGAGGATCTGTTCCTTGAATCCAAAAGAGCTGAACTGCTGAATTCTGTGTCTTAAATCATCATGTGTTTGGAGTTTTACATGTCTCTCTGAAATAGTAGGTCAAAATTGGAGAGCACCAGGCTAGAAAGCAGGAGGTGGTGAGTTCTAGTCCTGCCTTAGGCATGAAAGTCGGATGGGTGATTTTGGGCCAGTCCCTCTTTCTCAGCCCAACTCACCTCACAGGGTTGTTGTTGTGGGGAAATAGGAGGAGGAAGGAGTATTAGGTATGTTTGCTGCCTTGAATTATTCATAAAAATAAGAAAGGCAGGACAAAAAAATCTAAAAAAAAAAAGTACAATAATCAAGGTCAGTCCGATTCTAAGATTCCTTTGCAGACCCAGCAGGGACTCAGTGTCCCCATCAGTCATTCTGAAGAGTGAGTCATTTTATAAATCCCAGAGCTATTAACGTGAACAGTAATATGAAGGTACTGTAGATGTGTCCTGTAGCACAGTGACAAAAACAAAAGGAGCCAGTTGGAAAAAAGTGGTTAGATAACAAAGAGCCTACAATACTTGGCTGGCTGAAAGTCCTCCTCTCCCCCCTCCCCCCCAATAATCCAATTTGGAGAGAGAGAGATTTGTCTGCCTCAACAGGTATTTAATAAAATGGCAGTCTATAGTTTATACAGCTGGAAAATATTAGCAAATTTTCAATATGAACCATAATTAAGGGAAGCTGTAACACTCAGCATAGTTCTGTTAGCTCTTCGATCACACTGAAATCAGTAAAATCAAGTCACTTTTGATTGAGAAGCTAAGATTCTTGCTGAGATATCAAGTGTCATTATGCATATATATGGCTTGAAAACACCCTATAATTATTACCACCTTATTTATCTGTACTTGATGGGGCTGCCCATCACTTTGGATGCAGTCTCCAGAAGTTGCTTTGGAACATGCAAGGCACATATCTGGCACCAGTTTGTAACTCTTTAAAACAGCCAAACCTTTTCCTAGGTTGTGCTACTCTGCATTTCACCCATTGCAACTTTTATCACTTAAAAAGAGCTGACTGGTTCTCTGCTTAACTAAATGTTTATAAGATAAAGGGGAAGGGAGGGAAAAGAGGAGGGAATGTCTCCAGTTAGGGCCATCTGATCTTTCCTTGCTGGCACTCTTCCTTGAATAACAACTGGTGGCACTTGGCCTGCTGCTGATGGAGGAGGCGAGAATATGCATCTTAGCTCTCTAGTTCCAATACTGTTAGTTTGAACTTAGTGACCTGTCTGGCAAAGAAAGATGAAGGAAGCTTCTGTAACAGCTTCTTTACAATAATGTTCTTGGAAAAACAAAAAGTACAGATAACCAGTGGCTCTTGGCCAGAGTATACTAACTTCTCTGAGTCCAGAAAAACTTGGATGATTAACTTAGATATAGCTGCTTCAGCTCTTTTTTTCTGGATTATGCCCTGATATAGGCAGATGAAAATCAATGATGTAGCTTTTACAATGATAAGAGTTGTGTCCTTGATTAGATTTGTGCCATGTTTGAGAAAACCTCATCCATTATGACTTGTCCAACATACATGTTTTGCAGTGTTGAGACAAGCATTGCAAACATAATCAAAATTGGTTTACTGGCATCAAAAATAATTTTAAAGTAGTACCCAAAGCTATTACATCCTTCAGTAATTCGTCTTTTTTAAATTCTTGTGTTGAAACATGGGCTTGTAGGCAACACACACACAAAGAGGAGCAGAGACATCACAGAAGTTAATGAGATCCAAGAAACAATCTGGTTGAGAAAATCTACACTACTGTGCAAAAGTTTTAGGCAGGTGTGAAAAAATGCTGTAAAGTAAGAATGCTTTCAAAAATATATATTGTAATTGTTTATCAATTTACAAAATGCAAAGTGAGCAAACAGAAGAAAAACCCAAATCAAATCAATATTTGGTGTGACTACCCTTTGCCTTCAAAACAGCATCAATTCTTACACTTGCACACTTTGTACACTTGCACAAAGTCAGCGATCTTGTAGGATTAGGGTCAGGTGTATGATTAACCAATTATACCAAGCAGCAGCTAATGATCATCAATTTCATATGTAGGTTGAAACCTAGTCATTAACTGAAACAGAAACAGCTATGTAGGAGGCCTAAAACTGGGTGAGAAACAGCCAAACTCTGCTACTAAGGTGAGGTTGTGGAAGACAGTTTCATGTCACAGGTCATACACCATGGCAAGACTGAGCACAGCAACAAGGCACAAGGTAGTTAGGTATACTGCATCAGCAGGGTCTCTCCCAGGCAAACATTTCAAAGCAGACTGGGGTTTCAAGATGTGCTGTTCAAGCTCTTTTGAAGAAGCACAAAGAAATGGGCAATGTTGAGGATCGCAGACACAGTGGTTGGCCAAGGAAAATTAATGCAGCAGATGGAAAACACATCGTGCTTACTTCCCTTCGACATCAGAAGATGTCCAGCAGTGCCATCAGCACAGAACTGGCGGAAACCAGTGAGACCCAAGTACACCCATCTACTGTCTGGAGAAGTCTGGCCAGAAGTGGTCTTCATGGAAGAATTGTGGCCAAAAAGCCATACCTCCGATGTGGAAACAAGGCTAAGTGACTCAGCTATGCACGAAAACATAGGAACTGGGGTGCAGAAAAATGGCAGCAGGTGCTCTGGACTGATGAGTCAAAATTTGAAAGATTTGGCTGTAGCAGGAGGCAGCTTGTTCACTGAAGGGCTGGAGAGCGGTACAAGAATGAGTGTCTGCAGGCAACAATGAAGCATGGTGGAGGTTCCTTGCAAGTTTGGGGCTGCATTTCTGCAAATGGAGTTGGAGATTTGGTCAGGATCAATGGTGTCCTCAATGCTGAGAAAGACAGGCAGATACTTCTCCATCATGCCATAGCATCAGGGAGGCGTGTGATTGGCCCCAAATTTATTCTGCATCAGGACAACAACCCCAAACATCCAGCCAATGTCATTAAGAACTATCTTTAGCGTAAAGAAGAAAAAGGAGTCCTGGAAGTGATGGTTTGGCCCCCACAGAGCCCTGATCTCAACATCATCGAGTCTGCTCGGATTACATGAAGAGACAGAAGGATTTGAGGCAGCCTACACCCACAGGAGATCTGTGTTTAGTTCTCCAAGATGTTTGGAACAACCTACCTGCCGAGTTCCTTCAAAAACTGTGTGCAAGTGTACCTAGAAGAATTGATGCTGTTTTGAAAGCAAAGGGTGGTCACACCAAATATTGATTTCATTTGGATTTCTCTTCTGTTTGCTCACTTTGCATTTTGTAAATTGATAAACATAAACAATTACAATATATATTTTTGAAAGCATTCTTACTTTACAGCATTTTTTCACACCTGCCTAAAATTTTTGCACAGTACTGTATAGCTGGCAAAAATACTACTGCTACAGTTGGAGCAGAGGTGGAATTAGGAGGACTGGATTCAACTTCTATTTTTGTTAGCTTCTTTTATGGTTGGTCCAGGTAGATTACAGCTCTTCCTCTTCACTCCTTCCCACACTGTTTTTTTTTTTTTTTCTGTTTCTAAAATTGGAATAATCTACATTCAAACTTTTCTGAGAGGAATTAAAATGTGAAAATGTATATGAATGAGGAAAAAAATAGATATTTTTTCCTAACACTTTTGACTGAAACTTAAAGCTCTTTAGGTATGAAAATAATAATTAACACACACCTTTTTTTTTTTAAAGATATATAAAAATACCCAGAATTCAGTGACAACCCAGTTTATTGCAGATGTTGGAGCTGAAAAATGGAGAAAGTAATGGATGTGTTTATAATTTTATAAAATGCTTGAACAGTATTAATTCTTGAATTTATCACCATCAGTTCAGGATTCTGCATTGTGTTGTAAGGGTTAGAGTTTTAGATTAGGGAGGCGTGCATAAGCTACACTTCTGACTCTATCCAAGTGAAGTAATGTTATCTGTGATGTTTTCATTATCTGAATGATTAACCGGGAATGTATCACTGAAAGGATGCAGTTTATGAAAAATCTGTGAAACTGCAGAAATCTTTCTGGCCAGCTGAGGGCACCACCATCATCTTCTTTACGTTCCTGGAATCTCTTTTTAAAAGGCTGAGAAAAGATCTTTGCTTTCCTGAGTATTACCTCAAGCAACATCCAAATAACTGAACATTTTGGTATTTGCTAAACTAAACCACTGCAGGAGTTTGCAAGTTTTATATGGGGCTTCAGTTCAGAAAATCATTTCATAGGTAGAATTTTCTCCAAATTTTCCCCTGCTTCAAATTACACATTTTGGGACTAGATCTGGAACTGGACCTCTCACACTGATCTCACATCTATTGGTGAAATGCAGATTTGGAGTATACCCAAAAACTGCAATATTCTTTTAGCCTCCTGTTTTATTTTTAGAAGGGAATTAAACTTTGCAATCTGTTTCTCTTAAAGGTCACTAAATAGTGGAGCTACTCTTTTTTTTTTTTTTTTGCTATGCATTTGAAATGCATTTTCAAACTCTTAATCCAGACTTAGTGACATGATTAATGGTGGCTACAAATATTTCTGAATTTTATAAGACTCTTTGAAAACTACCATCTTCATTAAGATAATTGTATTAAATGTGGATATAGAATGCTTAAGCCTTGATAACTGGGCATAGATTTAACTCCTGTCACTCCTTTCTTGTTGTTTTTAAGTTTCTGGTTATATAGAAAAATGTATTTTCATCTTTTCAGTATGGTAGCTACATTGTTAGCTGATTACATAGATGTTTAAAAATAGTTTTTTTCTGGTGGTCTGATTCTTCTACATTCCTTCCTTCTCTTATTCTGCTTTATAGACTGTAGTCTAAATAGTAATTTTAGTCTGTCAGAAGGAAAGCAGTGAAAAAGCATGTTTATTGGATTGTAGGCATGATGGAAAAGTTTAGTTCTTAAACCTATCCAATTCATAATTTCTGAATATTTACATAAAATGAAATGCTACACTGTTAGGCACATTTCGTCACCCAGAGACAAGAGGTTGAGATGGGTGGTCATATAATTGAAATAAATAACTTTTCTGCCTTTTGCTCTGTAGTTTGCAATTAAAAATTTGCATCCAAACATGTGTCTATAAAAGAAAGGTATACAAAAATGTGCGTATTAGAAAATGAGCACAAAATTGAAGTTTTACCCTCCCACAAAAAACACTTGCAAAAATGCATACAGAGAGTATGCGTTAGAAGACAGATGCATCAGAATGAGGGCAAATGTTCATTCTGTTCTTACGGAAATGGGATAAACGGTACAAAATTTCATTTATTATCTTTGCCCATCCCTATCAGACTTTCATTTTAAAAATCCTGAATAAAATTTCAAATTACATTTTTAAACACACAACGTTTATTGCAAAAAATGGGGGTCATAGTTGCTTATATCAGTTGGATTATAATTGCAGTTTTACGCATCTATGGTTCCCATTGAATTTGATGGATACAGAAGAAGCTCCGTAGATTGTAATTTTGGTAAAAACATCAATCTCCCACAGGTGCTGGGGAGTTTGGGGGAGAAGAAATGTTTGTGTATTTGTTTTGTTTCAAGATGTTATACATCTTCTTGAAATCTACCAATTCTGTACAAAGGAGTGGCTGAGAACTTCAGTTCTGCTCCGTTAGTTACCATGGATTACAATACAGTTTAAGTGAGTCTTCCTTCCATTCAAGCTTGACACCTGGTGACTTCATGGACACTTCCCTATAGTTTTCTTGGCAACTATATGGCAGAATGTTTTCTCAACCTCTCAGCTGTCCATGCAGGTCTCCCACCAAATTATTCGTGAGGTCTGACAGTGCTTAGTTTTCCAGCAGAGCCAAGGTCAATCAGGTGCTGCCACCTACTGAAATAGTTTTTGTTAACATAGTGTTCAATATTTTGAAAGTGTATAATACAGGTGTTGCACTAACCAGATACTCTGCAAGGGAAAATGTACAGAGCTATGAAGCTTCCACCTGGGGGGGGGGGGGAGCATGCTTTCGTCCAGTTAAATTTGTTGTGCTGCTCTAAGGCATATCAGCATTTCCAAATGACTGTAGTGGTTACCTTTTGCTATCTATCCCTGGAATGGAGATGGGTTATTATATCAGTAACAAGCCACCTTATGCTAGTTACCTGTTTGTGGCTTGTTTGTGTGGAGAAGTTTGGCCCAGCCTCCAGAAAAGCTACCTACCTAATTGTTGGCTTCCTGCATTAACAACACAAATATCTGTCTTGGTGAGCAGATGGCGCCCTCATACTGTTGAAAATAATCAACTTTTGCCTGTGTAGCTCGGTAATACGTGAGCACCATTTCAGAGCGGTCGGATTATATGAGCAATGCTTTATGAACAAATAGCTTAAATAGGCCTTCAAAGTTGTTTCATGATCAGATCATAATATTTTCTGTTATATATTGTGCATGAGTTTTGTGATTAGCAACAAAGAACTTGTCAGGCTTTCAGATGCAAACTTTGTGTTAATTAATGAAAAAAGATTGCTGCAGAGAAAAAAGTGGGAATGTAAAAATTAGGCTATTAGATTAGATTATTATAGCCAGGAGTCCCAGCTATAATAATAATGCACTCATTGCACATAAAAGTGTTTTGTTTTGTTCCAATTGTTAGATTATAAAAAGCAGTGCTTATGATAGGTAATACAGCTTGTAACTAGGGGTTAATGATCGCAGTCACTACTGTGACTTCACTGTTAAAGTCTTGCTTCAGTGCTTTATTTACAATGTGAAGCTATCAACCAAACCATGTTGGCTGGATTAAAACAATTAAAACAATTATCATGTTGGCTATCTGTCCGCACTGAAAATCTTGAGTGCTACCAGGATCTAATCTAATTGGCTAATTTTATTTTCTGAGCTATATAAAAATACAGAGAACTACTTGCTATATAATCTTATTTTCTGAATGGCCTGGTCAGTATTACTGATTCTGTTTACTCAAGCATGCAGTTCTAATTTTTCTCCATGAGCAGGTGATGTTATGTTTGTAATTAATTCAAATATAATTTTGTATTGTAATTAATCAGTTGATACACAATTGAAATTTTTTTTGTCTTTACTGTAAACACTACTTTTTTACTTTATTTTTTTTACAGACTTTAGAAATGGCTGTAAATTTATTAAAAAGGAAAAGCTGAAATATCACATTGGCATAAGTATTCAGACCCTTTACTCAGTACTTTTATTGAAGCACCTTTGGCAGCAATTACAGCCTTGAGTCTGCATGGATTGGGGGATTTTCTGTCATTCTTCTTTGCAAATCCTCTCAAGCTCAATCAGGTTAGATGGGGACTGTCAGTGGACAGCAATTTTCAGGTGTCTCCAGAGATGTTCAATAGGGTTCAAGTCAGGGCTCTGGCTGGGCCACTTTAGGACATTCACAGAGTTGTCCCTAAGCTATTCCTGTGTTGTCTTGGTTGCATGTTTAGGATCATTGTCATGTTGGAAGGTGAACCTTCGGCCCATTCGGAGGTCCTGAGCGCTGTGGAACAGGTTTTCATTGAGGATATCTCTGTACTTTGTTCCATTCAGCTTTCCCTCAACCCTGACCAGTCTTCCAGTCCCTGCTGCTGAAAAACACCCCCACAGCATGATGCTGCCACCACCATGCTTCACTGTTGGGATGGTATTGGGCAGGTGATGAGCGGTGCCTGGTTTCCTCCAGACATAACATTTAGAATTGAGGCCAAACAGGTCAATCTTGGTTTCATCAGACCAGAGAATCTTGTTCCTCACAGTCTGAGAGTCCTTCAGGTGCTTTTTTGCAAACTCCAAGTGGGCCTTCATGTGTTTTGCACTGAGGAGAGGCTTCCGTCTAGCCATAGAGCCCAGATTAGTGGAGGGTTGCAGTGATGGTTGTCCTTCTGGAACTTTGTCCCATCTCCACGCAGGATCTCTGGAGCTCAGTCAGAGTGACCATCGGGTTCTTGGTCACATCTCTTGCTCTAAGGCTCTTCTCCCCCGATTGCTCAGTTTGGCTGGGCGACCAGCTCTTGGAAGAGTCCTGGTTGTGCCAAACTTCCATTTGAGAATGATGGAGGCCACTGTGCTCTTGGGAACCTTCAGTGCAGCAGAAATTATTTTGTAGCTTTCCCCAGATCTGTGCCTTGCAATAAGCCTGTCTCTGAGCTCTGCAGGCAGTTCCTTTGACCTCATGGCTTTTGCTCTGATACAGGATGCATTGTCAGCTGTGAGGCCTTCTATAGAGAAGTGTGTGCCTTTCCAAATCATGTCCAATCAATTTAATTTACCACAGGTGGACTCCAATCAAGGTGTAGAAACAGCTCAGTAACTATCAAGAGAAATGGGAGGCACCTGAGCTAAATTTCAAGTGTTGTTGCAGAGGGTCTGATTATTTATGCCAATGTAATATTTCAGTTTTTCCTTTTTCATACATTTGCAAACATTTCTAAAATTCTGTTTTCACTTTGTCAGTATGGAGTACTGAGTGTAGATTAATGAGAAAAAAAATGAATTTGAACGATTGTAGTATCAGGCTGCAACATAACAAAATTGAAAAAAGTGAAGGGGGTCCAAATACTTTCGGAATGCACTGTATTTCAGTACTTCCCTAATCAACCAACTTTGGGTAGTGTATAGTAAATCATCAGTGAAACAGCATAAACCAAATTACCTTTCCGAAACCTTCATTAAAAACACTAGATAGGCAACAATTTAGTTATATTGTTAGTTCTATTATTCATTGTTAGGAGCCAAAATCTCACTGAAAATGTGTGGTTTTCACTGCCTTCCAGAATGCCAGAAATGAAGGTATCAAGTATATCTCTGAGTTCCACAGTGTTGGGGCCACCACAGAGAAGTCCTGCCTTCTGATCCACACCTATGAAAATTATTTCCCAGACTAATAAATGGATTTGCAATTATTAAAAAAAGTATGGGCAGAAGCAGTTTACCCCTCTTCATAGAAATACCAAGTCCACCCATCTTAAAGTTGCTGAGGTTGAGGAACCCTGATCTAAAGGGTCAGGAAAGACTCTCGCTCTCTATCCAGGCCCCAAACAACATTATCCACCAGAATGACCAATATTGTTTCCATCATATAAAGGAAAAGATGTGTAAGAGCTGATGCTAAAACAGTTTTTACTTGAATTGAACATCATCAACAAAAACTACCTCAGCCATAAAAAGTATTTCTGCCTTCTACTTTTAGAAAATTTCCCAGACTTCATTAAAGCTTATACCTGTTATACTTGTTCACAAACATTATAGTATTTTTCTGTTGGCAGTATCTTCCATTAGAGATAGATACTAAAGTATTTGAGTATTGAGTAAGTATAATTCCTGGCAAATTTGCTAGATGCCTGTAATAAACCAAATGATCCTATGAGTACAAATCTCACAAAAAGAAACAGCAATCAAATAGCAAATATTTATTTTCACTAGTAATTAAAAGTCTCTATTATTGCTCCCAGATGTAAACTCCCTTCTCCATGTTAATAATCAATTGGGAGGCTTATTAAAATTGACTTCTTTTTGCTTAGTTCTGTATGTTCTGTATATTAATAAAAGGGAAATAATTTCTTACATTAGAATCTGAGCTACAATTCTATCAGTTCTTGTTTATGTTGATGTAATTTTCCCTACCTGTCAGGTTCAGCACAAGAAACTACACAGGACGGTTCTGGGATTGCTCAGTTACTTCATTAGCTTACACCTGCTAGACAGAATCTCGCCAGACTAACTCTAACCCCCAAAGTCTGCAACTAAACACTACGAATGCCTTAGGGTGGTGCCAGTCTCATCGTCTTTGCTTTCACACGTTCAGGCTGTGGGCTGAGGAGATGCTTGAGATTCTTCTCCCCATGACCTTGAACCTCCTCATCCAAGTCCTCCATCACACTACCTCTCACCATAAACTCGTACTTATGGAGTTTAAGGTATGGATCCTAAATTGTCACCCATGAATTGTAGTTTGCTATAAAATATCGAAAATTTGATATCTTCAAGGAAACTGTACTATAAACATTCTGTTTATCATTCTGTGCAAATGGGAAAACAAATACAAACAGCAATTATAGAATACTCTAATAGACATTTTATCTCTGTATTGGAGCCTCTATAAATCTTATATATCATGTACTTCTCATTAGTGGTATGTTTTTAAGTGCAATTTGTTCTTTCCCTTAAACCAGTATTAAGAGCAAACTGTTCGAGGCCAAGTATGAATAGCATTTGAGATAGGGGTCACCTTATTTAATTAGCTCTATTTATATCATCGCTGGCTTCACTTTACCCATTCATTATTTCCAGGGCTGTGAGTTCTGCGCTGCCATCTTTCTTAAGATCAGTAATTTATAATTGATGCTTCTCTGCAAGCTTTAACATAAGGGCAAGTTTTTCAACAGGGGTGTTGAAAGGGGAAAAAAATGTATGCTTCTGCCCTCTAAGTTCTTGCTTGGAGAAGAAAATGTCAGGGATGGACAAAGATTTGGCATTGCCCATGGTGATCTAGGACTCAGGCCAGATGGCGGAGGCTGAAACAGAACCAGCCTTGCATTACATTTGGACTCGCTGATCCCCAGCCTCTGAGCTGTAAGCAGTGTTGCTGCTGCGGCTGAAGTTACAGAGGAGGAGGATCATATTGCATGATCAGGCTTCCTGGGAGAAACAACCTCCTCAGGAGTAGGAGTAGCCCAAGCAATACCAAAGGTGGTTTCCAGAGACCATATTCATTTTAGTTCACATTCCATCCATGTGTTTGGAGCCTGTCGTCATGAACTGGGTGACTAAAAGATGGCGCTGAAGACCGTTTGCAGTGCTAGAATGGTAAGGCCCAAACTCCATCTTGGGGGATAAAGAATATGGCTCTGAGGCTGGCTTTGGTGCTTCTTGGCAGGCTCCTACGGCCTCTGCTGCTTGTGCCAAAGTGAATGGTAATAGCCTTTTTCTCCCAAGCTGAAGAATTACAGGGAATGGCAGAAATGCCTTCTGCGTGGGTATTGTTGCATCTTGCATTTTCACTTGAACATGGTTTTACCGCCTCTTTTAAATTCATAATCAGAAGCTAGGTTAGTTGGTATTTATTTTTCTAATACAGAATATGGAGTGAACTCTTTGGGAGTTGCTTTTCTATGAAGCAGGTTGTTTTAAATGTTTGCCCTATTTTTTTCTCCTTGCCCCTCCCTGTACAAATCTATCCACTCTGCCTGTGATACGTATCAGTCCACAAATTTTCCTGCCGTGAGATTTATTTGCACACCCTTCCCTTAGTTCTTCCTTCCAGTCATTGATTGGCAAATACCCAGTTCCTGCAACTGATGTTTTTTCTGTATGTATACCTAGCAGTGTACATAAAAACAGCACACTTTCCCATGTCCTAAAATCATCAAGCTATTTCTCTCCCTTTTAACATGTACCTCTTTGTGTCTTAAAAATGAAGTTTGACATGTCAGACTTGAGTGGTTGTTTCAGCTAATTACTCCTCGCTTTAGAAATACTGTAGCTGTTTTCTGCTTAAGCCACCATGACATATCTTTTGGAAAAGGTGTCTTATTCCGTTATCTGTTTCTTCCCCAGAAGATACATCCCATTCCCTGCCTTCAGAATGAAGTTCCTCTGCTCCTAAAGGTTGCATGGTGGTCTCTC
The DNA here is from genome assembly GCA_030867105.1 of Liasis olivaceus. Taxonomy (NCBI): domain Eukaryota; kingdom Metazoa; phylum Chordata; class Lepidosauria; order Squamata; family Pythonidae; genus Liasis; species Liasis olivaceus. Next base: position 70,759,632 of record CM061355.1, read on the forward strand.
ACCATTCATTTTTCCTGTGGCAGACAAGAAATGGCACTATGCGCTCCCATTCAAGATGAAGACCTCTCATCCCTTAGGAAGGATATACTTTTCTTGGCTAGGTCTCTCTCTCTTCCTCCATTGGGAGAGGGGAGAAAACAGAAACAAAACAAGCAGATCTGGCTGTTAAGTTCATCTGAGAAGAGAGTGCAGCTCTATTCTGGCTTTTCATATATGCACTCTCTGCTACCGAGACAGATGAAGTCTGTGTATGCTTAGTCTCCATAGCAATGATGTCTGTAGGCTGCTGCTTTGCCCTTCAGGATGTCATAGCTGCTTTTTTTAACAGCCTCCCCCCCCCCAAAAAAAAAAAAAAATCCGAGAAGCATTCTGACTGAAGGTAGTAGCAGGTCCCCAGCTCCAGCTGCATGTTTTTAACATTTGGGAGGACAGAAGGGGAGAAGCTTGAATGAATAAACAGGATGGTGAGTGGTTCCCCAACCTTGCTTATTTTGCAAGTTTGCTACATTCCTGTATTGCTAAATGTATTGTTGGATATGTCCTGCAGATGATATTTGCATTTGCAAAGGGTTTTTTGTTGTTGTTGCTGTTCTGGAACTCTCCTGCCAGCCTTTGTGCTTTTATTACTAGGGTCTTATGAACACTGTTAAATATTTTTAAATTAAAAAAAAAAAACAATAATAGTCCAGTCAGTATTTCTCTCCATTAAAGAAGCATCAAGTAATCCAGTTGGTAATATAATTATAAAATTGAAATGTGGATATATGTTTCTCTAAGTTAATGCAAATAGCTAGTTGCACATAAAGTCTCCCTTATATATATGCATGCTCATGTGTGTTTATGGGTTAGGCTATGAGAGAAGAAAATTTCAATATTTCATTGTGTTTCTGGTCTGTTTATCTCTGTTAATGATTTTTAGATTTGATTTACCGTCCTTTGTTGGTTTTAAACTAGGCCATCACATACACAGATGACTAGTATTGGATTGTTTTTTCCCAAGTAGATACTGAGCATGCTCATAATGAGTTTTTATTCTAACATCACAGCTTTTCACAGTTTTATCAGTTGTTAGAGTGTAGAGGAAAATAGCACAGCATGTTCTTTTGTCATTATTATATTCATAAGTACATGTTTCATTGGTAGAAACCTGAGAATTAGATTGAAGCTCAGTCTCACATTTGGAAGACTACTGTTTTAGCAGCAAGCTTTTCAAGGTGAATAAAAAAACCGATTCTTTTCCCACATCTGACATTTAAAGATAGTTTCTTTTTTGGCCAAGGCCCAGTATTACTGACATCATCTTTTCAATTTAGTGGATTAATTGACCTAGTGAAAAAATAACAGATTAATCTTATTCAAGTCTTATGTTTTGTGCGTGAATTTTACCTGCTCCATTATAGATAGTCCTTGAGTTATGACCATTTGTTCAGTGATTGTTCAAAGTTATGACAGTGTTGGAAAAATGGACTTACAACTGGTCCCCAAAGTTATGGCCATTGCAGTGCCCTCGTGATCATGTGATCGTAATCTGGGCGCTTGGCAACCCGTTTGCGCTTAAGACCAGTTGCAAAGCACCCCATGATCGCATGATCACCATTTGAAACCTTTCCTGCTGGCTTCCCACAAGCAAAGTCAATAAGGAAGCCAGCAGGAGAGGTTGCAAGTCGCTTGGGTAAGTGTTCCCCGCCCACCCTGGCCTTTCTTCACTCACATGCACCACACCCTCCTTCCCCCCTTTCCTCACACGCACACACTGCACCCTCCTTCGTGCTGCAGCTCTGGGGCTTTGCAGGAGGAAGGAGAAAGCCTCATGAACATCCAGCAGCTTTCAATGTGAGCTGCAGAACACATGCCAGAAGTGACCCTGGAAACTCCTCAAGCGAGGGAAGGAGGGCAGGAGGGCATGGTGCATGTGTGCAAGCAAGGGAAGGAGGGTGCGGTGCATACAAGTGAGCGAGTGAAGGGGGAAGGAGGGTACTGATGTGAGCAAGCAAATGGGGAAGGAGGGCGTGTGAGTGAGCAAAGGGGGAAGGAGGGCGCTGGTGCATGTGAGTGAGCGAAGGGGGAAGGAGGGCACTGGTGCATGCAAGTGAGGGAAGGAGGGCACAGTGCAAGCAAGAGGAAGAGGGTGCTGGTGCATGTGAACAAGTGAAGAGGGAAGAAGGGCTCAGTGCGCGTGAGCAAAGGAGGAAGGAGGGCCAGGAAGCCCCTGAGCCACAGCATGGCAAGCAGCCCCAGAACCACACTGGGTGCAGGTTGCAGGGTGGCCAAATGGGCAGAGGTGGGGGGAGAGATAGGTAGGTGGGGGGAGTTGGAAGCAGTCCTTTACGTTACTGAGGTTCAGTACTGGGAGGGATCAAAGTCTGGAATGGCTTGGATTGGGGTGAGTCCTCAGGTAACGACTGGTGGAATGGGGATTGCCATCGTTAAGTGATACGATCATGTGACATCTCGCTTTATGTCCGCATCACTTAACAACAGAAATTCTGGTCCCACTTGTGGCTGTAAGTTGAGGACTACCTGTAAATGAAGTAAAACATTATGCCTTTTGTAAGACTGTAGTTTATTGGACTAGTTCTCTAGACAAAGTGAAATAATATCAAGCCTGCTATTATTTAAGTAGCTGCATATACTTAAACTTACTGTATAATATGGTAATGGTGGCTCTTTTATAAAGATGCACCAATTCTATAATAGATGTATTTTGATGGTGCTAAGTACTTTAAAAGCAATTTTAGAAATAGGTCAGGATTAATTCATTGCTTGTATATATTTAATATCAAAGCAATTCTTTTATGATTTATTTATCTTGATATTCCTGGCACTGGGGTCAGGAATTAGCATGGATGTATGTGACTAGTGTTTTTTTTCCCCCTTAATTGAACCTCAAGGCAGTTTTCTTTAGTTCTCTGCATTTATTTCGTTCACCACCCAGAGTTTCTTGGATAGTTAAATGGCCATATAGATTGGTTTAATAAATAAAGAAAACAAAAGACGATACCTGCTTTAAAGGAAATTAGTTGCATGAAAGGGAATATACTTAACTAAATGCAGGTATTAAAATTTCTTATAAAAATGACTAAGAATTCATCAGAAACATAAGCAAATAGTTCTTATACTGAATTAAATTTTATTTTCTGAATTAAATTTTAGAGAAGTGATTATTTATCAGATTGTTAAAACTTAGAGCTCCTGTACCTTCTTATAAATGATATAAAGCCACTGCAGCAAAATATTTATTGAAAGAAATAGCTGTTTTTGTCCACTCAATTTAGATAAGAGCTGACTTCAGAACCTTGTGATTTAAGGATCGATTCCAGTTGATTCATTCAAAGCAATCATGCACAAGGATATATTATGTCTACGTATATTACTTGGGATCCTTTTTGAATTACTAATTAGGAGTGGCATAAAATTGAATGTTTAGGGAAGTTCTGAAACATTTTTGAGAAATTTCAAAAGGAGAAGGACATTTATAGTATGTAGATTAAGTTAAAAACAGCTCACCTTAAGGTTATGAAAAGAGCACTGCATCTAATTTGCTGTTCTTCGGATGTCCTGGCTTGAACTGTTATAGTCCAGTACATTAGAAAGGCTGTTCTAATTCATTGTGAATATTACTCAGAAAAACATTAAGGTGGGTTCTAGATCCAGCTAGAAAACACAGACCAAGTTGTGAAAACTGTGCTGCTGCTAGTTAGGGTTCTGCTTGTGATAGTAATAGGAAGATTAACCACAAGAATGGTGATTAAGCCACATCTAAGTCATTTCCAATGCTGAGTCTATATACAGCAGTGTATTAAGCTTATTTAGAAAGCATGGGTGTTCATAGTATTATTTCTGTACCTGTGATACTATTACTAGTCTTACATTGTTGTAAAAGTATGTTTTAAGTATAAAATATACTAACAAATATTTGGAACTTTCATGCATTTTAAGCACATTTCAGTTGTGTTAAAAGAAAAACAGGAAGCAAATTTGTGTACGTAAGACGCTTTTGTTCACACTAGAAGGCTCTTTATGTATGCTTTGGGACACAGTTTATTTTCTAAAATCATAACACACGGTGTGCTATCCACTTTTAATATTTGCATAAAATATATACAGTACTACTTGCTGATTAACTGAAGTGTTCCATATGGGGTGAAGGTTGTTGTGAAAAGATATCTGCAGAAAGACTTGCTGATTTTATTCAGAGAAAATTTCAGCAAAAGAGTTTGGTTTGAAGAATGTTTATTTCTTCCCATGGTTTTTAAAAATGTTTTGTTCCAAAGCGTGAGGCTTTCAGTCATTGTATTTATCTAGATACAGACTTAAGATGAGAACAAAAACTTACTTTTTCCAATGTTGGCAGTGAAAAGAAAAAGGAAGTCTCTGTCTCAGGTAACCATGGTGTTTTGTTTGGTTTTATCCCCCATACAGAAGGTCTCAGATTTATCCTTTAGCACAAGAAGTACAAAAAAAGAATATTACTAATGAAGTTACCTTGGATTACTCATAATCCCACTTTAGCTTTGTAAATTTATAAGAAAAATTGAGCTGGATGAGAACAAAGCATGATATTTCACACAGTGGCTAACTAAGTGCATATTGGGAAGTTCAAAACTAAATGACCATAACAGCAGACACTGGGTTGCCCATTAGTTGACATGCTCAGAGAGTAGCATACCTCTGATACTGGAGATAATACATAACCATCATTACTAGTAACTAACTCTCCATGTATTTGTCAATCCCCTTTTAAAACTATCCCTATTGAAAGCCATCATTACATCTTGTGAATTCCACAGTTTAATAATACATGGTATGAAGAAATACTGTTTCAAGCCACACTGAATTCTGCACTAAGCTTACTAGTTTCAAAAACTACAGAAAGGTGTATGAATTTGTGTATTAAGAATTCAAGTTGAAGAATATGTTGCATAGAGAATCTTGCACAATTCTTTTTGGAGCCTCTTACATCAAGCTGAGGATGTGCCAGTAGATGCCATCTGTTTTGCTTCTTGATGTGTAGAGAGGTTTTGTACCAAATGTCTAGTTCTCTGTTGGCTTTCTTGATTGCCTCTGATGTATCTCTTCTGTACATTTTGATATGAACTTTCAAAAATAGCCTATCAGGGAATGATTGATTCTTCTTGTTTGATCATTTTGAGATCTTCTTTTTTTTGTACATAGTGATTTTTAATCAACTACATTTACTAGACTATTTCAACAGTTTCTTTATGTAAGATTCTACAAACATGAATGCCTTGTCACTTTATTTGCAATTTCGCTTTTATGAATATTTCATTTAAGTGAGTATTATCGTTTATAGTCAGAATTGGTAATAAAGACAAATGGGAATTGTTGAACCTTTTTTTGTGTATGTCATTCTTTTTTTTTTTTAGCTCTTCTAATGGCTCTATAATAAGCCAGCTCTTCCCTAGCTTAGTATTCTCCAAAGTTTTTGACACTAACTTACAAGAGCCCCAGACAACATGACCAATGGTTAGTTATAATGTTTTTTGATATTCAGCTCATCCGAAGGCCACTGATCTGGGGAAGGGTGGACATACAGTCTATTTTATTAGGTGCATGAATTATTATCCTCAAACAGTAGATATATAGACCAACAAAAAAATATCATGTAATATATCTGAGAGGCTGTACAAGAGTTGTCATTTCATGTCTATGAAGTGTATGGCTGTTGTTTTTACTGCATGTTTTTTTAACTATTATGTGGGCTTTTTTAAAGGTTTTAAATATGTTTAAGTTGTTAAACCGAGTAAAGCTGGTTACTTTAATATTAATCTCCTGCTTCAATTTTTACATTTCTAGTTCTGCTGAAACTACTGCTAAAATAGAAATTGCTCTAGGCATATCACTAAAGTATTAGTGAAGAAAAGGTGGGGTTAAAGCTCAGTGTCATCCTATTCCATTAGGACAGCTTTTGCCCAGAATCACTTTGTGTGTGACAAATAAATAAACAGAGAATGTCAAACATTTTTCCTCAGCTCTTCACTCCCTGTTTGAGTTGCTTGTTCAAAAGACCTTTACCCTTCAGAAACTATACTGATACCTGCATTACTTGTCACCAGCTCTTTGCTGTTTTTTGTCTCATGTTTACAATTATCCCTTTTTGTTGGATTGGAACTAGGGCGATGGGTTGCGGAGAAAGAAAGAATAAAGTACCCTTCCATTATTGTTGTCCCTAATAGAAAACTAAATGCAGGATTTGATAAGATCATTGGATGTACAGTGACTTCTGCACCACTCCTGTGCTCATTTATCAAAATAATTTGAGGAACATTGCATCCAGTCTTTTACCTGTGGCTTATAGTCTCCCTAGGTTATGTTTTATCTATACACACACAAACTAGGCTTTTAAAAAAAAAAATCTGCTGTTGGAATAATCGGCAAAGAATCCCCCTGCTTCAGCATTAAAGAACTGGAGATAACAGCACTTTTCTCATGATTTAGTTAAAACTGTTTTTGGTTGTGGTAGGCTATCTTACAGCAGAGTTCATTCCATTCACCGTAGCCCTTTTCAGACATTATAGAATTCTCCTATTCAGAGAAAGTGAGGATGAGTGTTCTACCTTCCATAGCTAAGAAACAAGAACAATCAAAGACTGCTACTTTCTATGGAGGCTCTTCATGTGATTAAAGTTCCTGGGTTTTCATTCAAGTTTTATTTAGTATCCCAGGTTTTTATTCAAGTGGGACCCCTAGGGTTAGAAGAAATTGTCCTGCACACATGGGAGCTTCTCCTGAACAAAAGTAGAATCTAATCTCTTGCCATCCTGAAGAGAGTTTGTACTACATGAACACCTTATTCTAGTATTATGTAGAATAGAATAAGAAATATATAATGTAGAAATAACATTACAAGAATAACTCTAGGTGTTCCCCTCTCTCCTGTCCTTGATTTTTACTCAAACTCTCCTTTTCCAATATAGCTATAAAAAGATTAGAAGTCTTGGATTAGTTGCATTTCAGTTTAGCATGTTAATTAATATGTGTAAAGAAACCAAGTTATAGTTTGAAATTAACTGGTTTCCACTAATCATAACAAAGATGGCCATAAACAAGGAACTGTTCCGCAGTACTCTATGGTTTAATGTTGCATCCAAGCCAGACACAAAAGTAACTAACATGTAAGAAAGGAATAGACAGTCTTTTTGATCTGGGGAGTATTTCAGATTTTGAGAGCATGTGGTAGATTCTTTCCCAGACTGCCAAGAGAGTCTTGCTGCCAAGGGAGACTTGCCTCTTTACAAAATAACACAATATATTTCTGTCTAATAGCTGAGCCTAATAACTTTTACCTAACATCTTTCCATTTACTTCTTTCCTATTTATTACTAATATTCTTCTGAACGTGTAATGAAGGCATGTACAACAAATCAGATAAAACAATGTATAAAAATGTTAAGAAGATACTATTAAAGGTATGCTAGCGATTTAAAAGGCCAAAATAAAGATGTGTCTTAATTCTAAGAAGCAGGAAATTTATAGGTAGAAAACCTTCCTGAAGAGTGATTTGAGATTAAGATCCCACAAGGTTTAACAGGCATATGGTAAGAGCTCCCTCATTGTTTATCTGTAGAAAGATTTTCTTCCATCTCTTTCTCACGCTCTACTTCCTAGGTAATGTTCATTTTAGGAATCCTATATTGCTGTATGTTACTGAAACCTGCAAACATTTTCTGACGCCTGCAAACGTTGTGGGACCTTCTTTTCAAGTTGCTCTAAGTTCAACTCTATTAGCCTTTCATAGAATAATCCACCCACAGGTGAATAGGCTCATTTATTTAAAATGAGCAGTTTATTGGGAAGACTGTGTGGTCAGATAGATGTGTGGTCAGATCCCTACTTTTATTTGGAATAGAAAGGGCTTCCTGTTCAGTAATCACTATCAGAATTGTGATCCAATTAGGTGGTTATTTCCTGGAACCTCATTAATGTACCGAATATGTCCACCACAAGGGGGAGCAAAGGTTACTACATTCTTAATGAAAGGTTCCTCAACTTGCCATATGGTATGCAACTACTAGATACATTGATGCTTTGCTGCTTTGGGGATTAAAGATAGAAAAATTATTTTGTGGTGAATAAACTTCTTCAGGTGCTGGGCTAGCACCCAGAAGAGTCAGGTTCAAGTCTGTCTTTAGTCATGGAAGCTCACTGATCATTCACACTCTCTCAGTTTGGCTACCTCCATAGGTTGTTGCTGTGGAGAAAATAGGAGGAAGAAGCTCTACATATACCATCTTGAACTCTTGAACAAAAGGTTGGATATAAGTCAAATAAATAAATAAGAGGGGGGAGGGAGAAAAGCACACTTATATTTATGGGCTGTGAAATGTAACAGAGAAAAAAGATAAGAATGCTCAAGTATGCATTAGATTAATGGACTTTTTCCATCTTTAAATTCCTAGTTAATCAAATACACTTTCAGGCCATAGATATATTGTACCATGCTTTGTGACTGCTTTATTTTATTGGCATTAGAAGTGTATTAGTAGTAAACACATATATTTCCATCTATAAATGTGTCAGATTTTAGAGGAGTAAGAAAAAAATGACATCAAGACAAAACTTGTCACTAGAACCTTCAACTGTATTGTATATTTCCCCCCATTGAAAAAGTCTGGGGAGTTGCTGTGGCATGTTAAGATTTGTAGTGTGATCCTTCATCTAAGAGTAATGGGGATGCTATTTTAGATTTCTCAAATTTGCAAAATAGTTAACATCTTGGTGATAGACTTGAACCTACTTTGGTTAATTCAACCCCACAGAGTCTCTGATTATTTCTGTGTTTCTGCTTTTAATATCTGTTGCAGTAAAAGTTACCAATGCACTGCATTTTTGCCACTGGGGTGAAAGGTAAACAGAGTGTTCAGTGTATCAAGATTCAAGTTTTAGGGTTAACCCAGATGACTTCACTGAAGGGCATGGTGTGAGATTGGAGGTAAAATGATTATGAGGAAAATAAGGAATACAAGGATGGGGCTGGACAAAGAGACTGAGCAGTACTAAGTGAGAATATAATACAGAATGTTCATTTGTAAGGAAGAAATCCATTTTTGTAAGGATCAAATATCTAGAGAGGGTTGGAAGGCATGACCAAGGCTGCAGAAATCTAGCCAATTTAAAAAGAGTTATGGTTTCGTCAGCTTTGACAGAGACAACATTCTTTATCCTAATTCTGCCTCTTCTTGTTTTATGGCAATAGACTTTGAGGGCCAGTGCAGACTTAATGTTCCTGATTCCCAAGCAGTTTCAGATCCTGCCTCCTAACTTTTTGGTCCTGGCCCAGTGTTACGATAACTGGTTCTTAACCACAGCAGAAGGCAGTGTGCGAAGGGATTGAGAGCTGTTTCTGCTCCAGCCCTCAATGGAAATGAGTTGACAACACATTTTTGCTCCAACCTTATTTAGAAATGAGTTGACAACACAACACCGTTGGTTCTTCACACAGCATGCCTCTTGTTATGAAGGGTTTTTCTCATTCAGTGCACTTCACTGTCCCTTGAAAGTAACAGGTTAGAGGATTTGTATAAATTGGGTTTTATATAGATTAGAATATTTTGATAAGTATGTCTTCCTCCCCCCTAAAAACATTGTAAAACTCTATCTTCAGAGTAATAAAACAGAGTGGACACCTCCAGTAGAATAGAAAATGAAGTCTGTCCTTTTTCAATAATATCAACACTTGACGTGATTGTTTAATCAAATGTATCTACCATGTCATCCCATCTTTTCAGTTCTTTTTCATCTCAATAATCCCATAAAACTGGTAGATTATGCATGTATCTTTTTCAAAAGGAAAAACATAGAATCGTTTCTACAAGGAGATTTTGTGTGTGTGTGTGTGTGTGTGTGTGTGTGTGTGAAGACATGATCTGTTAAGTATAGTAGATGTAATCCATATTGAGCAAAACAAATATTTCCTGGCACTACAGAGGTTTTCAATTTAAGAAGATTGTAATTTATTAAGAACCAACATGTTTAGCTTTCATGGAAGGAAGAGCATTAAGAGTTCAGAAATCTGTACTTCATGTTGCTCAAGGAAACAAAGAATCTCATGTTTATAACTGACAAAGTAGGCAACTTAAATTGCTATGCTGATGGCACTAGATAACAATTATGCTCTCTCTGAGTGAACTGACAGCCTAAACTCCCTCTATACAATGGGCAAGTAAAATAAAACAACCTGCTACCTTGAAACATCATGTACTTAGGGCCTTTGATGTTAGGTGTGTGTGTCTTTTGAGTATTTGTATGCATATATTCATAATTCCTCTGTTGCACAACTGTGCTGTAAGTGAGAGAACAGTGCTTGTGATTCTGAGCTTTCGTACTGTTTCTGAAGCAGTGTGACATCACTCCAGTATCAGTTTTCCAGCCAAGCTAGCAACTCTCACAGCCAAGATGCTTTTTCTTACCGTCAGGGTTGTTCACAGCTCATTGGAGAGCAGCTTCAAGACTAAAGAGTTGTGCCTTGTAGCATTCCAAGTGTTGTTTTCTTTAAGGCTTTGGTGAAGGATGAATTTTTCTGAAGGCTGGTAAGCTATTGTGTATTCTCTTTAACCCCAATAAAGACCCTCCTTATCTCCTTGTATAAGTCAAGCCATGTTTTAAACATGCAGTTGTATAAATTGTCTTAGCTTTACATTAAATAAGAGGAAAAAGCATTCAGGGTTTGGTTTCTTCTTTAGCTTTACTATATTGTTTGCCGTTCTGATTGCTCATAGCTGTAAGGATTGTATTGCAAAAAATATTGCTGTGTGGTTAAAAAAATAGCAGTTGCTAGTCAGAGGATAGATCTAGAAGGTGAATGTAAATGAATTAAATCACAATTGAAATAACTTAAAAGCAATTTTAGAAACAGTATTTACCATCTTACCATTTCTACCCGTCCATACTGGTAGGCAGATAAAGTATTAACACATTGATAACTACCATGGGAATTAGAAATTGTTATTTTGACACTTTGCATAGATTGTCCAAGTTACAGCTACTGTTCTGCATTGGAGTAGCACAATAGAGATGAGAATAACCTTGAAGGAAAACTGTCTTACTTACATTACAAAGATAATTAAGAACAAAATTCACTCTAGGGCTTTCCCTGAAGAGAACAGTATATTTGACCATTATTCAGACAGAGAGGGAAAACAATGACAGTGTGTGACATCTATTATTAATGAAGATATAGAATTGGTACAAAAGTAGAATTTCAAGTGAAGACTGTTTGAAAGATCTTTAATTGTCTGCTATTCACCAAATGCATAATTTTTACTGTAGTTATATGAGAGATTTTTGTTTAAATATTTTACTGTTTGTAGTCAGGTTTAATCCCCAACCCCACTTTTTAAAAAGTATGTGTCTGCTGTTAGATTTATTTCCTGAAATGGTGTTTTTGACGGATAGTTTCAACATCCTTTTGACTGACAATTCTGGTATCCTGTCTCTAGGAATTCTAACATATTAATATGAAATTACTTTAAAAACACTTAGAGATAATTATACCAACAAAGTAGCATATAGGACATGAAACTGAAGGTATATTTTTATTTGAATATTGCAGTAAAGAGAATTATCTAACAGATTCACAGATAGCAAGTATCTGAGCTCCATGCATGCATTACCATTCTGTGTTGATTTATAAACAGACTCTTAGTTTCCTGAAATGATCAAACACATCATCATTTAGAGTGAAAATCCTTTTGGGTGAAACAGCTTTTAATTGTCTTGTCAGAGCAGTTGGGCATGCAAAATCTTTCCATGCCAGAGTTGTTTTTGTGATGATAAAATTATTTTAATATAAACATCCCTTGTTATTTAATGTGTTTGTTTTTTTTTACAATAAGGATGTCAGCATGCATTACAATAAGGATAAATATCACATTCATCTAATTCAGCTTTTTGCAATTCGTATAGCAAATAAGCTCCTAATACAGCAAATGATAGCATGGCAAGGAGAAGAAGCTGTGGCTTGAATTCATAGTCTGATTCAGTCAATTTTATACTGAGATATTAATTTGGTTTCAGAACAGAATAATTCTTTAGTTGCCATTCTTTGATTTATTTTGTATAAATTTAGAATTGCGAGTTTTTGTGTAGATTTTGTTCTTTAAAATGGTTGAAAATGCTCGTTGGGAATGTATGGTTGATTTTTGCTAAAAAGCACTGATATTAAATCTGCAGCTGATTGGAGTGATTTCTTAAATTTCTTGGAACACATTGAAATGTTCTTGTTTCATGCTTAGCATTATACTTACATAGACATTTTATATTTCTCAAAATTTCTAAAATATAATTGGTGTCGTAATCATTTAAACCACTTTAATTCCATTTTTACCTTAATTAAATATTTTCATTAAACAGTTTGATGTCTGCTGTGATGAAAAATGAAATCTGAACACAGGGCATTATTTATACTCGATCATCTCTTCATATATCTATGAAGAAACCGTGGCCCTCCAGATGTTACTGAACCACAATTCTAGGGGTTTAAGTCAGCATAACCAGTGATGAGGGATGCTGAAAATTATAATTTAGCAACTTCTGAAGAGTCACAGGTTCCTGCCTCTGTACAAGTTATCCCCATCCGTGTTGTAGCTCCTTGCAGTTCTGTATCATTCCAAAAGCTCTTTTCAGCCTTAAGCAACAACTTACAGGAAATGGGAAAGTGTATAATGCCGGAAGGAAGAAATAGAGAGGTACTAATGTACTAACGAGAGTTTTTGTGTTGTTCTCTATCCATGTTGCTAAATTATTGTATACATAACCACTCAAGAGCAGGCTGATTAAAAAATGAGATAAATTTGTGAATTTTCTAAAAACGTATCATTTGAGTTCTTACAATGAATCAGAGTAGGTGTAGTGACTTTCATGGGATTTGTTTATTCAGATATTCCATGAGTAGATTTAGTTGATTGCACATTAGTTTTCTAATACAAGCAAGAGTACTATGTGAACTTTGGGAGACAATTTCATGGCTTTTCCATGGTTCTCCTGCATCTTGTAGTCATAGGAATTCTTTTTCTGAAATCTCTGTTACATGTGAACTTGGAGCAGGAAAGATTATGCCACTAGAAATTGATGTCTGGAATATCTTTTCATCTTTTTTTACATCAGCTGAGGTTAGCTAATGCTGATACCAAGATTGAATTTGAAGGAATCTCATTGTTGTGGTGATGGTGGTGATTACATTTCCTTGGCATATTTTAGTGTGCTACATAATGTAGGGAACTTATTCAATTTATGATTTGTGGTTGTTCCCCTCTCATTCTACTTTGTTACTTAATATTAGTCCCATATATGAAGGTTTCTGGGCATTCTTCACCTTTTTACAGAAGGTTGTTGTAGATGCTTATGGATTTGTCCAGTAATATGTGCTCTGTCCATTTTGGCCTATGCTTGATCTTGCGTCTATTCTGTTCATCTACTGTGACTTTTTTTTTTAACTAATCTTCCAACCCTGTTCACAATTTGGAGTAGCACTTAAGAACAGGGCTCTTGTATCACCATGTATATTGATAACCCTATTACTTTATGACAGCATATGGTTCAAACAGCTTTTCTGTTTTAACAGTTTCCCCAAAGAAGAAGTTCTTCCTCACAAGACGTCAGGATTGAGGTGCAATAAAATATGTGTGCCGTTTCTTTTCCCTGCGATATGCACATCTTACCTTCTTTTGAAGAGCTAAGCAGTATCTAAAAGCATGTAACAAATCTTCATCTTCTTTTTTTTTGTAATAACTTTATTACATTTTTTTAAAAAGAACAGTAAAAACTAACAAAAGCTAGAGAGAAAGAAGAAAAAGAAAATTGAAAAAAAAGAAAATAGTAAAGATCAAAGTTCCAGAAAAGAAAAAGAGAGGAACAACAAATGAAAAAAAGATGACTTCCAACCCTCCTTGCAGCAGATATAAGTGACAAAATACATCAAACTCTTACTCTAAATTTAAAACATAACTTTCATTATTTCTTTTAACCCATATTATTTCTAATCATCAAACCCATACAACATAATTTTATTTTTTTCTGTTTCTCGCAAAAAGTCTGAAAAAGGTTTCCAGTTAGCATTAAAATTACACAATGTCTTATCTCAAATCAAAGCTGTCAGTTTGGCCATCTCAGCTTCATCCATTCTTCCATTGTAGGTAGTAGTTTATCTTTCCACCTCTGTGCATATAATAGTCTTGCTGCTGTTATCATATATAAAAACAAAGTTCCATGCATTTTTTCTAACTATTTATCCATCAAACCCAAAAAGAAAGTCTCTGGTTTTGATTGAATGTTGATCTTTAAAATCTTCTGTATACATATGTATACAGATGTATCTCATTCCAAAATTTTTTTGTTTTTCAAGTCCACCAGAGATGATAAAATGTCCCTTCTTGTTGTTCATATTCCAGCATACATTCAAAGTACCCTTATACATTTTAGATATTTTTTCTGGTGACAAATACCAACAATACATCATTTTATAAAAATTATCTGTAAGGATATAACACAATGTAAATTTCAGTCCTTTCTGCCACATATTTTCCCATTGTTCCATCTGTATGTTGTAGCCAAAGTTTTTAGCCCATTTTATCATACAGCCCTTAATTTGTTCATCTTCTGTCTCTGGGTTCAATAAAAGTTTTTACACGTTTGCAATAACATGTTCATCATTAGTACATAATTCTGCTTCAAATTCAGTTTTACTATATTCAAAACTATATGTCTGTATTTTAAATCTTTCTTGTAATTGTACATAGGAAAACCATTGACACATGTATCCTTCTGATATCAATTCCTCTCTTGTCTTTAATTTAAAGTCCCTTTGAGAAAATTCCAATATGTCCCCATAAGTTAATAATTTATTTTTATTTATCATTTCTCTTCTATGAAAAACTTCTTGTGGTGACAACCTTAAAGGAACCTTTGGAGACAACGTAGATTTATATCTGTTCCGTATTCTCAGTATGGCACATCTAATAAAATGGTTTTTAAAATCTACATTAACTTTAACTTTGTCATACCATAAATAGCTGTGCCACCAGAATCTTAAGTCATGCCCCTCTAGTTCCAATATATCCTATTTCTCAAAGTCACAAATCTTCGTTTTCTCAACCACCCTGTGAAGGAGATTTGGCTGATAGTTGCCAGTGATACTCATGACCTTTGTTGATCAGTGCTACATTGTATCAGCAAGAAAATGATTACTCTATTATCCACTAGAAAGAAATGGCTTACATTGATCCTGGCTAGGAAGATAAGTTGCATTTTAAATTTTACTGTGTATTTTTTTTCTCATCAACTCAGTGTTGTTGTTGCCTGTGATCTTGATACAGATCATTCATTTCTGTTATGACTTAAACCTAGATAGCTTGGCTTTACTGTTTTACTAACTAGCTGTCACTGTGACCTTAGACTTAGGCCATGATCGAGTATTTTCCCTTCCTGCAAACTAGTAGGTTTGGTTCTTCATATCTCTTTATTTCTCACTGGCAGAAGAGTGATAGTTGTCCATCATTTACCACCTGAAGGTGAGACCACAGCAATGCTAAGAAAATAAGTTGCATTGAAACACCTTTGCTATAAATGGTTCTTAGCTGAGAGAAAGATTGAAACTTTGCAAGCTACTTGTTAATTCCAAGGGCTACAGCCTACATTGCCACTAAAACTACAAGTAAAATTAAAGTAATGATTCAAATTTTAGTCTGAAGGACCTCTGTATAAAATAGAAGATGAATTGCATGAAATAGACAGGCGTGAAAGAATAAATATGATCCATGCATATGTTGCAAATCTAAAAATGGTTCAAGCTTTCTTTAGTACAAACTGAATCAAAATGGATATTTTACACTTGCTTTCAGGACACCTCTTTCTGTGCACTTTAGTCTACATAAATGAAAGTACAGGTAATCCTCATTTAGCAACTGTTTGTGGTTACGATGGTGATGAAAAAGTAAATTTGCAACCAATCCTTGCATTTACGACCTTCGCAGGTCTGTAAAGCGAAGGAAAGCTGAAGTAAGATTGTAAGAAGAGTCACAGTTTCACTTAGCAACTGCTTCACTTAATGACTGTGTTGCTGGTCCCAATTGTTGCTAAACAAGGACTACTTCTACACCTTTCATCAAAGAACCCTGGGACAAAATTCTAGACTTTAGATTTGAGTTGTAAAGCCTTCTCAATTAGAAATTTTTAAGGTTCCAGGAACTTTGCAGTTCCTGAACTATTCTAAACACTAAGGTTCAGAGATGCTCCTGAGTCCTGGGATGCAAGGAGTAAAGTAGTCACTGAGCTTATCTTGTCCCTAAAGATTAAACAGTGTCCCTTTGTCCATTGCGTAGGCAAAGCTGTGTTTAGAGCTGTTACTTATGAATTAGGTTATGGCTGAGGGGAAAACTCTGTAAAGCTTTAGCTCTTTCATATAGAAGGGAAGTTCAGACCAGCCTTTCTCTTTCTGATCTCTTCCAGAGATGTCAGATTATAACTCATATCATCATCTTCCATTATGGCCAGTGGATGATGAAGGTTGTAGTCTAATATATCAGGAAGGTATCAAGTTGGGGAAGGCCAAGTCAGAAGAACATCAGCAATTGCATAGCTTCCTTATTCCCAAGTTATCATAGCTTCCTTGCTCAAGGATTGTGTGCTTCAGATATCAGTAGATAAGGTGACTGTTGTCCAGTTCTGATTAATTTTCATGTAACTTATTTTGCTATTCAGTAATTGGTCTTTTCAATGAGCATGTGAGTTTGGACGGATTTTTTTAGTTGAGAAATCACTTGCATTGATTTCACGAATCGGTTAACTGCCAAAAATCCTCTGTACTTCCTCTGTCATTAACATTGACGCCCCCTTGTCTGTGGTCTGGGAGCAAAAAAAAACAACAAAAAAACCCAGCGTGGTTTTAATACAAAAACTGCTGACAAAAAAGGAGAGATAAGTCAATGCCCTCAACTACAGATACTTTTCCTTTCACATAAACTTGTAAAATAATAAGTAAGGATGATCAGAACTGTTTGGTAAATTATAAATATTTTGAAAAGAATGGCTTATTAAAGACAACAATAGATTTCTTAACTAGAAAAAAAAACGGCTTCAACAAATGGGGAATCTTTTAAGAGATTTTAAATGAAGTTTTGAAATCTAGAACTGTTTCCTGTAAGCTGCCTTGTAATTTATGAGTATGTAATACGGTGATTTAAAAAACATTTATTGCTGCCTAAACAAAATGGCATGTATGTGATTTGTAGCTGGGGCATGCAGGCTTTCTTGACAAAATCATTGCTCTACCTTTGAGGGGCCATATTCCAAAAAGCGGGCAGGGCCCAAAGAAAAATGGATTGACTTAATATACATTTAATAGAAATTAATTATGGTCAGTATACTTGCATCCTAAGTAATTAATAATTTGCCCTGTCAAAATTTTAAAAAATACATATTGAGGGCAGTCTTTGGAAGGCTTTGGGATTTGTGCAGCCTTGTTCTATGAATAGATTTCAATTTTCAGTACCAAAGAGAAAATCATTTGTGACCATAAAGGGGAAGATTTAAAATGGCAGTCATTTTTTTCTCTAAAGTGGCTGTTTTATGTTTTGTGTAGGAGTATTATGTATGTGATCAGTGGGCGTGTATGTGTGTGTAACTTAGTTAAGTGGTAAAGGAAAAATGAGTAATGCAACATATGGTTAGATGAAATTAATTTGAAATGTTACATGCAAATGACTCATAATTTGGAATTCAGTGCAAGAAGAAATTCCAGCAGAAAATATATTAGTATTCTGTTTCTGGCTTTGTTTTTTAAATGCAGTTTACATAATGGATATTACAAGAGGGATGGAAAAGCCAAGAATTGCCAAAACTCCAGGCACTGTAAATTGCTGTCATCGGTGTAATATTTTAGGGACGTTTTTGCCAAGAGGACCCTTTCTTTGAGGACCTTTATAAACAGATGCTGACTTTTTTATTTCCTAATGTATGTATGATACAAATTTGTATTGACACTTTTGAAGTTTTGAGTCTTGGAGAAGACTCCTGAGAATACCGCAGATAGCTAAGGAAATAAAGAAATGGGTCATAGAACAAATCTATCTAGAATCTACATACAAATGACCAGACTAAAGTTACCATATTTTGGATATATTATGTTGAGACCTAACTCTCTTGAGAAGACCATAAAGTTGAGAAAGGTGGAAGGAAAGAGAAGAAGACAACCAGCAGCAAAGTGGACAGATGCAATTACAGCAGCAATGGGTACACTTTGGGAAACCTGAAGGGCCGGACTAGGGGCAGACGAAACTGAAAAAGGTCTGGTTGTGTTGTTGCTAAGGGTTGACACCAATTTGATGGCACATAATCAACTTACTGTACTGGGTCTCAGTTTGGTAAATACATGGTACGCATGTTCTAGTTATAATTGTATAGATGTAGGGATTTCATGTATGTGAAATATGAAATCCTAGTAGAGCTAAAAAAATTACTTCAAACACCCAAAAGGGAACAGAATATTGTGATTTATTACCTTACATTATTGGTGCAAATAAATATTTAGTATGAGTTTCTTTCTCTTTCAACTGGGGGAAAATAATTTTTGAGTTAATGCATTGTTGTTTTCAATCTTTTGCCGGGGGAGTAAGAGTCTGTATTTCATTTAAGTCACTGAAAGTCTCAGTAGTATTCTGCACTTAGCTCTAAAACTTGGTTAGATATTGTAAATTTGAAGCAAACCTTGATGGTATGAGCTGAAGGCTTTCATAAAAATAACAATAGTACGTTCCCTTAATTCATTCTAGAATGCAATTTTTAGTTAGCTTTCTCCAACAAATCTATAATTTGAAATAGCTAAGTGCATTTGAGTAATCCCAGGCCACTTGCAGTGCATCTTCTATATTGACAATACTTGTTTACACTGCTTTCGTACTCCGTAGTTCTGAAGGAAGGAAGGAAGAAAAGACATTTTTTTTAATTAATCATTGACTGTAATTTGGGTGATTCATATCAAACCCATATGTGTTTCTATCACTTTTTCTACAGAAGTAGGAGATGCAATGTGAGAGAAGTAGGATAGCATCTCCTTTTGTGAAAGCTGATATAAGGGTCATTTAATTTGATTGGATAAGTGACACACATTACATACAGGTAGTCCTTGATTTATGACCACAATTGGGACCGGAATTTATATCGCTAAGTGATGCAGTCATAAAGCAAGACATCACATGACCACTTCGCTTAGCAATGGCAATCCTGGCACTCTATTGCCATTGTTAAGCAAATTCCACTGGTTGTTAACTGAGGACCCACCTCAATCCAAGCCCTTCCAGGCTTGGTCCCTCCCATCCTTGATCCTCAGTAAGGTAAGGGACTGCCTCCAACTCCCCCTACCTACCTATCTCTCCCCCCCCCCCATTTCTGCCCTTTTCGCCACCCTGCACCCTGCCTTGCAGGGCAGCAAGCAGCCCCAGAACCTCGTGGCTCTGGAGCTGTTTGTCACAACCTGGGAAACTGCAGCTGTCCCAGCCCAGTCCCAATCATGGTCACCCTCGCCACCCAAGGCCCCTTCCACCCTGCACTCTGCCACCTCAGCTGACCTTCGCCGTCTTCTTGCTCCTGCTGCTGACGAGGCGTGCGCGGCCTGGCTTTTTGCAAGGCAGCTGCTGGCCGTGTGAGGCCATCTTCCCCAGGTCTCATGAGGAAACCGCCATGCATGACATGGGGAGGAAAGCCTCACGTGGCCAGCAGCTGCCTCACAAAGGGCCTGGCCAGGCATGCCTCGTCAGCAGCAGGAGCAAGAAGACGGTGAAGATCAGCTGGGGCGGTGGAGCTCGGGGGGCCAAAAGTGCATAGATGGGGGAGATAGGTGGCTGGGGGGAGTTGAAGTGCCCCTGCAGTTGTAAGTGCAGGTGGGCTGCCAGGTGCCTGAATTTTGATCATGTGATCATGGGGGCATTGCAACGGCCATAACTTCAGGGACCGGTTGTAAGTCCCTTCATTCAGCGCCGCTGTGACTTCAAACAGTCACTGAATGAATGGTCATAAGTTGAGGACTACCTGTATAATGCTTTTGCCCTGTGTTGACCCATCTCATCTAAATGTCTCTCATATGCTAGTTTCTTGCTATGGAACATATAGGTAGCTAAGTTTCTGCATGATTAAGACACTTGGCTCAGGAAAAGAGTCATCAAAGGGATTCTAGTATACTGGTGTGTGAGTCAGCCATCTATGCTCATAAAACAAAAAGTTTCTTGCATTCCTTTCTAAATCACTTCTTCCTCTCTGAATATTGAAATCAATAACAGTTTCTTGAGATGTTTCAGAATGCTGTATAGCCAATTTTTGCATGCTCAGTATATATATATGGGCATTTTACCAACAGTATTAAGTGTACAAATGTCCTAGCTTCATCTAATTTAGATTTTAAGAGTATGAAAAATGTAATAAGTAAGCATGAAAATACTGATTGTAACTACTTTTATGGGTTTTTTTGAGTATCATTACTACTATGTTCATTTGTATAATGTCATGCCTTGAATAGTATGTCATGTAATAGTTTAATTTAAAATGTCCTATTCTGATCCACCTAAGTTTACTTATTTATTCTTAAAACATCCAGTTTAATATGTTTCATGTCTATAGAAGTGTTCCATTAATTCCTCACACAATTTGAGCTTTGCTTTAGATCTTACTGAGCTATATATATATAGAGAGAGAAATGTCAATGGATAGAAAAGTTTCAGAAAAGGCTAAAGGACAAAAAATGAGATACCTCATATAAGTTAGATAATAGGACAAGAATATATAAAATTTACCTTTGTTTTATTGACTGTAGGAAGTCCTTTGATTGTATTGATTATACTAGAATGTGTATGATTTCAAGGCTAAGCTATGCCAGAATGCTTGACTGATCTTCTGACAATCCTTTACAATAAATCCCAACTTGTTGTCACAACTGAATCGGGGGGGGGGGGGGGGGGACTCTCAAAATAGAAAAAGGAGTGAGACAAGGATCTGTTTCACATATACAGAAAATATAAGAATGACATGATTGGAAGTGATGATAGCTACAATCAAAATAGTCTGAATGCTACGATAAAGACTTTCTTGGCTGAAAGTAAAGAAAACTTTAGAAGAGTTCATTGTGAAGGTAAACATGAAAAATGAAAAATCTGGGTTAACATTAAACATTAGGAAAACAAAGATAATGTCAATGGTTTTCACTTGATGGAGAAGTGATGATGATAGATGATGCTTTCTTGGTCTGAAGAGACTGCGTTTGAAAAAGTAGAGAGAAAGGCAGTAACAACATCATGAAGGATAAGGACAATTTAATGATGACAAAGTTCAGAATAGTTAAAGCAATAGATAAAGCAGCAATTTTCCCATGATAAAGTATGCCTGTGAAAGCTGGACATTGAGAAAGAAAGGCAATTGGTGCCTTCCATTTATGGATCTGGGGATCCATGGACAGAAGGAAGAACCACCCAATCACTCCTAAGCCAGATAAAGACTGACTCCACCCTTGATAATCAGCATACAGCAGCAGCTACTCTTCATTGAGCTCCAGCTGTATTATTGCCAGTGTCATGCTTGCTTCTGGGCCTGAGAAAAAAGAGTCCCATCCCCTCACTATTAATCCAGCTGATTCTAGAGGCCTTTGAGGAGATAGGTGGGGCATTTGACCCAGGCCTGGTGCAGTGTCAAAGTGAAGCAGCCATATACAACCAGCACAGGAGCATCAGCCACAACCTTGCTTCAGCCCCAGCTCTGCTATTCCCTGCTTATTTCTAGGCCTGGGCCAAAAGAATTCCACTCCTTGGATAATCATTCCAACTGGCCCCAGAGGCCTTTGAAGGGGGTTGGAGGGATTACTTAGTTCAGATGTTGAGCAGATGATAGGCCACTTGCAGGGCTGATTTCAAAAAGACACCAAAGGAGGGGCAATCATTAAGGAGGAGCCACTTCAGGGGTAGAATGAGGTGAAGGGCTGTATGATTTTTGTACTGCTTTCTGAGGTATGTGTTTGGGAGAGTTTTACAGTAATGTCACTGAGAAGGATGAAGGTGCTCCAATTAGAGTAATTACGGATAGAGAGACGTATGCTATTGTAGGGACATGCCTGTCCCCTCTTCTAATTACTCCCCTGCCCAGATGAACTGTAATATACAGGCTTGCTCTGTGGCCCACTATTGCTAAATGTCAAGTTGATGATAATATGATTTGATTGTGGATGAAAGGGCTTATCTGGTGTGTGTAATCAAAAGCTGGGAGTTCTGTCCCATTGTGCCCCTTGAATATTTGATACGGCAACAGAACAGGTCAAGGGGTCGGTGAGGGGTATTGCTTTACTCTGTAGGAATTCTCTCCCTCTCTCCCTCTCTCCCTCCCTCCCCCAGTCCGTGCAGGTGCCAATCTAGTGTGTGTATATCTTTGTTTGGGTACAGGGACAGATGGGGGATTCTGCTAAAGTTCTACCCACACTGCTGCTCAACAGCCTATCTCAGCTGAGGAGGATACTTTTGGATTTGGTGTTGAGGACTCCTGGAATGTTAGTTCTGGGAGACTTCATCCATGTCCGCTAGTGTGTGGTTGCTGATAAGATCAAGACACTCTTGAATGGAATTTATTTTCTATATTCATTTCAATTAATGTTTAGGCCTGGTTTTGTCACTGAAACTACCTTAACTACCCTCTTGGATGATCTTTGCTGGGAAACAGACAGAAGGAGGGCAATCTTACTGATTCTCTCAGTGACTTTGGTATCTTTATGGAGAGCTTGTCCCAATTAGATCTAGGTGGAAAAGTTTTAAAGTATTTCTTCATAAACTTGGATGTCTATCTCCAAAGGATAAGTAGGGGATTTTGGCTGAATCATGTGGGGTTTGGCAAGTTTCCATTTTATCCTCAGTCCTCTTCAACATATGCAGGAAACCTGTGAGTGAAATCATTTGGTGGTTTGGAGCAAAATGTCATCAGCGCAGATGACATCCAGTGGTCTCTTCCTTTCACTGGATTATGGTGAGGCACTGAAATTGCTGAAACAATGCCTGACCATAGTAATGGACTAGATCAGGGCCAGTAAACTGAAGCTCAGTCCAGAGAAGACAGAGTTGCTGTTAATGGATAAAGCATCTGCACAGAAGAATGAGGTTCAACCTATTCTGGGTAAAGGATCAGATTCCTAATTTGAGAGTGCTTCTAGATCTATTGACACTGGAGGAATTAAGGCCCTCTGTGGAGCAGAGCATCTACCATAACCTTAGGCTGGATAGAGATAGTCTTGCAACAGTCATCAATACCCTGGTAATTATTGCAATATGTTATACATGAGGCTGCCCTTGAAGATAGTGCAGAAATTTCAATTACTACGAAACACTATGGAACTAGGGGATATGAACACATCATGGCAGTTATTTATGAACTTTGCTGATTCCCAGTTTGTGTACAGTCCCAATCAAAGTTGCTGGGTTTCTCCTGTAAAGCCCTTCACAGCTTGAGACCACAGAAGCTGAAAGAAGACCTCTTTCTGTGTATTCCTACTCACACTAACCCTAAGATTATCTTCAGAGGACCTGATGTACATACCCTCCCATGCTGAGACAGTAGGTGGCTACCGAGGAGCAGACTGTTTCAGTGGTTGCCCCCAATACTAATTCTCATTCGTCTTCAGAAGATAATCTGCACAAGCAATCACAAATAGCTTTCTGAAGTTTGGAAATAGGTTACAGTGAAGGAACCACAAGTTATTAAACATTTGAAGCAATAAAACAATATAATGCTGCTGCCATACAAAATTGAGTAGGCTATATTTATTAATTAAAATACTGTACAAAACTATCTATGAAATCGTCAAAGCCAAGAACGACTTCTTGAATTAATGCAGTACAAATAATTTCTGTAAAAAAATGTTGGTTTAACTCCCCAGCCAGGCAAAAACTTTGCTCATCAGATAGATTCTCTGATCCTGTTGGAGTTTTGGGAGGAACTGTGCCAGTTTTCCAAAGTGAATACATTCATATGACCATAATAAGAATCCCATTTTTTCAGATTAGAATTAGGTTCCATTGCAGAGTAAGAATGTAACACATTTTGTGAAAGCACTAATGCCGAATGCAAATGTAAAGCATCACTAAATCTTTTAATGTTTACAGCTTTCTGAATGTCTTGAAGCTTTTGCACTGAAGGACCATTTGCCAATGCCTTTCTTAAGATCAAAGTCTGAAATAGGTAGCCATTTGAGTTTATTGCTTTCGTTTGTTTTAGTATTGCTTCCTAGAAAATCAGATAACTAGGAATAGACTTAACTACCACTTCTGCTACACACTCCTCCCCTCCCTTCTCAAGGAAAGGAAAAGGCATGCACAGTTGCTTCTGTCTCATTTCCCTCCACCCAAAATCTGTTGATTTCAGTAGAGTCCAGTCATGTTAATAGTCCTTTTTGTCTCTCATTATTTTTATGGATTTTCTGATTGCACCCATTGACCTTCTTACCCTTCGTTATAATACATTTCCCTACAAAGTCAACTAGCCATGTGAATAATTGACTAGCTAAAATCTATTCCATGTTCTGTTCCTTGCATCCCCAAATAGAGTAAAGAAGGAGGGATAAAATAATATACCCAGTAGAACAAAATGGTTGCTAACAGTCATAATTCCTGGCTCATGGGCTGAGAGAAAAACTCAGAGAAAGAATGAAATGGGGTCTGTTAAATATCTTAATAAAAATGTGGGCGTGTTGCTGGAGTATAAAACTCAATTGGTATCAGGTTATAACAACATCCAAAGCATTGGAAATAATTTTTAAAAAGCTTAAGAATGTTAGGTTGACATTTTGAAATTCACTGATCTGCATGCACTCTCACAGAGCATTAAATTTTCATTACATTTGTATTTTGTCGTGTTGGAGCCTAACATAAGATCTGTCATATGGATGATACACATATTTCTCTTTGAAGTTTAGCTCTAGACAGTGCCCCTGTTGCTATGTAGAACAGTATGTGTTGGTGATAAGCTGTACAGTGCCTTTTAATTGATTGATTAACCTCAGCAATGCAGAATTAATTGGAAATTCTCAAGACTTGTAGCATACAGTTTTATGTAAACTATTTGCATGGATGCATTCAGACACAAGAATGGGAAAAAATCTGGTTGATTAAGTGGATCTGTTTCAGTATGTTAAAATCTATTTCGGTATATGAATTCACTATAAGGTGTTAGATGGTGTCTTCCAGAATAACGATGAGTTAGTTTTTCCCACCAGCATTTGTTTTACAAAGCTATATGAGAAAAAAAATGTATGAGAAGAAATACCTGGCAGGAGAGATACCATTATCATTGTTGTAGATTACTCCACATATAAATGTGCAATTAAATGTACTTCCACTGGCTGGCTTCTGCAACACTTAAATTAGAGAGCTCATTTTCTCGAACAGGCAAATACTTGTCAGGTAGCATTCTTAATCTGTCTACAATACTTGGTATGTAACAATCCTTTTCACTTACACGTTTTTAGTTATAAAATGTACACATAAACCCTTTCTTAGCCTCAGGGCTGTAAATGATTATCCTATTAAAATGGCCTTGTATTACCCTTGAAATACATCCTGAAAAGAAACACTTTGTGGAACCTCTAGAGGAAGCTAACTCCAGAGCTAGAGGGTAATAGTGCTTTTTCTCTAATATATATCTACATCTTTTTAAAAATACTTCTTATAGGTGAATAAAATAGTATAGATTTTCACTTAAGCTGAGAAAATACAACCTGGATTAGTTTAATGTTAGCATATTTTCAGGTAATTAACAAACTGTTGTTTCTAGCAAACATCTATTAAAGGGACATAACAATGCATTTCATCTTCCTATACAAAATGTGGAAAATTAGACTGCTTTTATTTCACACTGATTGATTACATTATATTGTCTGCAATATATTTTATATCTTCAGTGCTACTTAGCCTGTGAGAGGGACAATGAAAATTCTTAAGTCATGACTTTCTCAGCCATAAAAATAGGAAAGGAACGAAAATTAGTTTTACCTAATGAAATCTGTAATCTGTCTTTACTATACTCATATAAACTCTGGTCTTTTTATATGTGAGGAAACAGATATCATAAAATGGCCCACCAAACTATTATTTTTTCAAAGCTTCTCAACATTTCTGAAATCATTTTTTGTTAAAAGATATTATTGTCCCCAAAAATGGGTAGCTATCCTTGTATTTTGATGGAAGTCAGTAGGAAAATAACTAGAAAACAAAGTAATTAAATTTGTTCTCAGTATATTTAGAATTATTATGCACTGCTCAAGTACTCTGAAATCAACCTGTGGTTTATAGTGGTAGTTTATGTTCCTCCTGTTGTCATTTAAATTAGGGTCACTAATACTTTCATTCTTTTTTCCTGTTCATTGTGTTCTACCTAGTGCAAAGGAATTACTTCATACTCCTTCCAGTGGGTGGGTAGATTTCAGCAGTAAGTGAAATGATTTGTATAAGCCATTTGTTCCCTCTTACAAGCTTACATTGATTATCCCACAGTCTCATCCTAAGAACGTATGACAGTATTTGAATTTGGGATAATAGCAACTATGTGGCTGCCAGCCAGAAAAAAATTCTTGTTAGGAGTATAAATAGAAATGTTTTCTACCCAGCTAGCCTGCTGAACACCAAAGTAGAAATTATAAACCATAATAATAAAAGCTAGTAATGCCATTGCTTTGTTTAGTAGCAGATGAGGAGAGTAATCGTTCTGAAAGGCCAAATGGATCAGTAGTGTCATGTTTGCCATATGCTATCCTGCCAGGTATCTAGATTGTAAAAGCCATGTGTTCTTCTGATTAATTGTGATCTGAGGGCATGGTCAGATCACGTTGTCAGGATTAGCCCAGGAAACTCCAGGAGACAGTACAGATTTAATCCAGCAAGGTTTAATGGCCTTTCTCCCGTTACAGAAATCATCTCAGAGTGAGAGCAAATTCCAGGGTCACCCTCCCAACCTCCCTTGCATTCTTTAGGGAGGGTTCAGTCTCATCCTCTTATCAGTACCTCGTTGCTCGGGCGACGAGAGTAAATTCTTAACCCCCCTGTTCCTGACTCTCACACACGTCCTGGTGACCCTGAGTTTCTCCTCTACCACCCCCCTCTGCAGGGAGGCCGGACCCATGCGATTGGTCCGCCCCTGGCGCCTGATGGACCCATCAGGGTTTCAGAAGGAGCTGGGGGATATTCCCACGGATCTGCTGCACGGTCCAGCGGAGGCCTTGGCTGCTGCCTGGAATAGGGAAGCGGCCAGGGCCTTGGACAGGATCACGCCTATGCGACCTCTCTTGCCACATCGGCCCCGACACTCCCCGTGGTTCACGGAGGAATTGAGGGTGCTGAAGAGGGTTAAGAGACGTCTAGAGCGCCGCTGGAGGAAAACAAAGACCGAATCCGACCGAACACAGGTTAGAGCTGCTATCAAGGCCTACCTTGTGGCAATAAGAGCGGCGAAGCACCTTTACTGCTCCGCCCTTATCGCATCCGCAGAATGCCGCCCGGCGGCCTTGTTTAGGATCACTAGGTCCCTCCTTGGTAAGGGGGATGTGGGGGTTCATTTGCAGGGCCGTGCAGAAGAATTTTCAGAGCATCTGCAGGACAAAGTCACTCGGATTCGTTCCAACTTAGACTCCGAGCGTGGGGCAGGGTCTGGGGAGACACCGAGGGACTCTTCTTACCCAGTTATCTGGGAACAGTTTGATCCTGTTGCTCCTGAGGAAGTGGACAGGATCCTGGGGACTGTGAAGGCCACCACTTGCCATCTTGACCCATGCCTTTCCTGGCTGGTGAAAGCAGCTTGGGAGGTGACGTGGTTGGATCCAGGCGATGGTTACTACATCCTTGCAGCAGGGAGTGTTTCCAGCTGCTTTTAAGGAGGCATTGGTGCACCCCCTCCTCAAGAACACCTCCCTGGATCCTACTGTGCTGGACAGTTTTCGTCCAGTCTCCCACCTCCCCTTTTTGGGAAAGGTGGTGGAGAAAGTGGTGGCATCACGGCTCCAAAGGGTTCTGGAGGAAACGGATTATCTGGATCCCTTCCAGTCAGGTTTCAGGCCCAGATATGGAATGGAAACGGCATTGGTCACACTTATGGATGATCTCTGGTGGGAGCGGGATGGTGGAAGTGCGACCATCCTTGCTCTCCTTGATCTCTCAGTGGCTTTCGATACCATCAACCACGGTATCCTGTTGGGACGGCTCAGGGAATTGGGGGTGGGCGGCATGGTCTTGTGCTGGTTCGCCTCCTTTCTCCGGGGCTGATCCCAATCGGTGGTGATAGGGAACGAGAGGTCCCATCCTCAGCCCCTCCTTTGTGGGGTGCTGCAGGGTTCGGTTCTCTCTCCACTCCTTTTCAACATCTACATGAAACAGCTGGGCGAGATCATCCGTCATCATGGGGTGAGGTATCATCAGTATGCTGATGATACGCAGCTATACATCTCCATCCCTGGTGAAGTAAGTGATGCTGTGGCCACCCTTTTGCAGTGCCTGGAAGCTGTAAGGGTCTGGATGGGGAACAACAGGCTTCGGCTGAACCCTGGTAAGACGGAGTGGCTGTGGGTTAATGGCTCCTCTGTATCCGGGACGTTGTCATCTTTGGTGCTAGATGGGGTGGCACTGCCCCAGACAGACCCAATGTGTAATCTGGGGGTCCTCCTAGACTCATGGCTCCTGCTTGAAGAGCAGGTGGCAGCCGTGGCAAGGAGGGCCTTTGCACAACTTCGGGTTGTGCATCAGTTACGCCCTTTCCTGGATCGGGATGCCCTTTGAACAGTCACTCATACCCTTGTTATCTCCCAGATAGACTACTGCAATGCGCTCTATATGGGGCTACCCTTGAAAAGTATCCGGAAGCTACAGCTGGTCCAGAATGCAGCCACACGGGCTATTGTTGGAGCCCCAAGAAGGGCCCATGTAACGCCTCTGCTCCGCGAGCTACATTGGGTGCCAGTTTGCTTCTGGGTCCAATTCAAGGTGTTGGTTATCACCTTTAAAGCCCTACATGGCTTAGGACCAGGTTATCTAAGGGACCGCCTCTCCCCTATGACTTCAACCCGTCCCACCCGATCACACAGAGACGGCATGCTTCGGACCCCCTCAGTGAAAGAACTTCGACTGGCAGGGTCTGGAAGGCGGGCCTTCTCTGTGGTAGCCCCCGCTCTTTGGAACATTCTGCCCCCGGAGGTGCGATTGGCCCCCACACTCCTGGCCTTCCGTAAGGCTTTGAAGACCTGGTTCTGCCACCTGGCCTGGGGTGGGGTGGGGTGGGAATACCTCAAGCATGGGGATGGCTAGCCCCATAGAGGCCTTCTGCCTTCAGCCTCAGATTTTTCATCTTCTTCTTTTCAGTAATGTTTTTAATTAAGGTTTTATGTATTTATATATTTTATGTTTTTAATGTTTGTTGTGAATCGCCCAGAGTTCCCCCATTGGGGGGAGATGGGCGGTTGAAAAATTTAATAAATAAATTAAATAAATAAATAAGTTTATTATGTGCCATAAAGTAGGTGACTCTTAGTGACCACATAGATAAATTATTTCTATCATGGTCTGTATCCTACTTGGTCCTTTAGGTACTCTAACAGTGCACCCATCACCACTGTAATTGAGTCTGCCCCCCTTTCTGCTGGTTGTCCTCTTCTTCTCTTTCCTTCCATTTTTCTCATCATTGTAGACTTCTCCAGAGAGCTGGTTCTTCACATAATGTGTCCAAAGTATTGGGTCTGGTCATTTGTGCCTCCAGTGAGAACTCCAGGTCGATTTGTTTGAGGATCCATTTGTTTGTTTTCTTGGCTATATATGGTATTCTTCAGAGTCTTCTCCAACACCAAAGTTCAAAAGCATCAATACTCTTCCTATCCTGTTTCTTCAAGGTCCAACTTTTGTTCCATACAATGTGACAGGGAAAACCGTTGTCTGCATGATTCTGATCTTTGTAGGTATAGACACTTCATGACCTCTGAATATCTTTTCCAAAGCCTTCATTGCTGTGATGGAATGGAATTATGAAGGCCAAACTCGGGGAGAAAAACGTTTTCTTTCATCTCCTGAGGCGCGAGGGAAAGATAAGAGGATGAGACTGGCACCTCCCTGAGGAATTCACAGTGTTGTGGCGGGCATTACTTGGGAGCTGGGTTTCAGTCTGGGAAGAGTCTTGCTAGAGGTTGTAGCTAATAAACATTGCTGGACTGAATTTACATGGTCTCTTGAAGTTCCTTGGGCTAGGCCTGACAATTGCTACTCTACTTAGTATTATTTTGCAGTGTATTTCTTGACTGCTTGTTCTTTTGATATTGATGGTTGACCCTAAAAGGCAGAAGCTATCCACCACTTTAGTGTTTTCATTGTCAGTTCTAACACTGGTTGCTGTTCCTGTTGTCATGAGCTTGATCTTCTCTACATTTAATCTTAGTTCCATTTTTTCACTGTTCTCCATGACTTTCTTTAGTAGAGATTGCAAATCATTTGCACTTTCAACTGTGGTAATAGTGTCATTTGCATAGGGCAGGGTTCTTTTTTATGTTTCTTCCGCCATTTTTATAATCACACTCATCATCTTCCAATTCAGCTTCCATCAATATATATTCAGCATATAGGTTGAATAAATAAGGGAGGAGTATACAGCCTTGTCCCCTTCTTCGCTGACCTGGAGCCATTCTGTTTCACCATATTCCATCTGGGCTGTGGCTTCCTGGCTTGGGTATAAGCCTACTATATTTTATTTGTTTGGGCATAGCGTGTTACCTGAACATGGCAGTTACATTTTATTAATCTCATTATAGAGTTTAGTGGGTGGTGGGAACATGGCCTAAATGTTGCAGAAAGGATTTGTTCTGCTTGCTTTGAAAATATTTTGATGGATTAAAAAGGACTGAAAACCATATACTTCTATAGTATCCTCAGAAATTGTGATGTATCTTTCAATACATGTTAAGATCCCTTTGAATGTGTACACAATGGTACTTTTTGAGATGTACATTTTTAAGATTCATCTTATTCAGATACCACATTTTTAAGATTCATCTTATTCAGATACCACCTTATGCATTGTTATTGATGTTGATAGACTTTTTTCATTTTCATATAGATCTGAATATATTTTTGAATATTTAAAATATAATCACAAGAATATCATGTAAGTTGGCCGACATGTTTAACTTTGCAGCTAGTTGGGAGTTCTCAAAACATGCAGAATGTCTGACATATTAAAACTGTCCTGAACCTGTGTACTTCAGGCTAGTCACTTCCATGATCTTACTGATCTCTAAAGATTCAGTACTTTATTGCATTGTGGAAGGAAAGGATTTGCCTATAGACATAAATCAAAAGGAACCAGCAAATTAATGTGTTCTGTATATGTAGATATCCCCAAGTGTTAAAAATTGGTTGACAGTAACAAATTTACAGCTTGTATTACTACTTGGATATAGACTAACTCTGCAAATCTTGAGGGAGCTGGAAATCTGAAGTGTCCTTTATCTTGTGTTTTTTATAAATCATTAACTATTATGTGATATCCATATGCATATAGTCCTTGTGTCCCATTTTTGTTGTTTCTTTTGGAGATATCGTTTTTCCTTTCAGCTTCCTGATCTGTCTAAATGAAGTCCTATTTTATATATGTTACTATGGTCTTATATTATTAGACAGGCAGGCAGGCAGACAGAATTATATTTCAGTGCCAAAACCTGATAATGGAAGCCTTCCATAAGCCACAGAGTGAGAGATGCTGGCTTTCATCTAGTTACTATTATGTGCTTTCCTGTTAGAATCTAGCTAAAAGTAGCAGTTTTTGCATATATTGTGGGTAAATATGTGTAACAATCTCATTTTGTGTGTTACTAATGCTTTTACTAAGTAATTGTCTTTTCTCCTATATTCAGCACTTTTGCCCTTGCCCATTGTTAGTTTATGCCCATGCTGAGTCCAAATGGAGGGCTATGAATATTCACAGTGTATTTAGAGTATAGGTTTCAGGTCTGAGGAACTTGGGTTTCTATGTCAGCGAATGATTTAGGAATTCTTAGGCAGGCTAAATCCATTTCCTGATTTGCCCACAGAATACTGTTGTTAAAGATTAAGCTACCTAAACTTTGTCTTTCAGAGTTTAAATTTATGTTAAACATCTAAACAGGCTGGTCCCTTGAGTAAGAGAAGTAAACCCAACCTAAATCAGTGGTGAATTACTACCTCCATAGATTAGATTTCTCAGATGTCTCCATCAAACAGAGGAATTGTTATCATAAGCATGCATATCAAATTGTGCGAGAGTGGGGGGGATTATTAATGTGGATTTCAAATCCTGATGTTTAGCAGCTAAAATCACTACCTTTGTGTGCGTATTCAATTGCTTTGAAGTTTGTTATGATGTTCTTTTATTACCTAAGAATTCTGATTATGGAGCCTGATAGTCATCTGTTTCAGAAAAGCCTTTTCCATATTACATTTTCAAACAGATGTAATTGAGAAAAACTTCATATGTTCAGATATATGAACATTTCTGAAGTGACGTTTCATGGGGAATATTGAACAAACTTGTACAGCTGCAGATTTGATATAGATATAAATATGTTTATTATATTTTTCCTATAGTGTTTAGTAATTTTCATGTATCTCATTGCAAAAGAAGAATTAGGACAGAAAAATAGCAAAAAAAAAAAAAATTCATCTCTCCCTCTCTCCCTCTCTCTCTCACACACACACATGTATTTGTTTACAAGGCATTTGTAAATGTAGGAAACCTATATTTGCCTGCTTCTTAATAAATGAAATTTCTGTAAACACAGTTAAATCAATGCTTTTATTTTCATTGGATTAAGGTGCTATTTGGATGCTGTACAATTTGGTAGGAAAATATAAAATGTAAACAATATTGCAGGATAAATACAATGGCTTTCCAGTGTTACCCTGTTTGTTTAATGAAGAACAAACTTGATAATGCAAAATCCATTAAGCTTTGAGTTAGGAATAAGTAGAAAAAAGCAAATAGGAAAATATTTAATAATCAGTCACATTGTAAAAGTGATCAAGAAGTAGAACCAATGTTGGGCTGCATACATGAGGCAGGCTGTAAATAAAGGAACAGCTTTGAATTTTTAGTGATGTTATGGCTGACAGTAAATTCAGAGTTACTATCAATATTGTGTTTTAGTAGTTGCAGAACCTGAACAACTTTTCCTCACCTGGGAAGCCAAACAGCTGGGCCTGGTAAATGGGAGACCACTAGGGAGCATCAGGATTATAGACTATAATGGGAAGTTAAGAAGCATACCAGAACAAGTATATTGTTACCAAGAACTCAAGCTTGATAGAGACTTTGCATTTATTTCCACGGAGCATACAGTATCATTTGTGGAAGTTGCTGTGACAAAGATATGGCAGTGGCCTCTGGCAACAGTAGCTTTCAAAGGGGATTGGACAAATTGGCCATATAAAACCTCCATGGTCAACGTGGTGTGCCACCAGATGCTACATGGTGGGAGGCAACAATACCTCCTGCTTATGGGCTTTCTGGAGTAATTGGCAGTTGGTGTTGAACCAGATTAACTTTTTGGTGTGTCTAGCAGACCTCCATCTGCTGCATTCCCCTATGAAGTCCTTTGAATTTTCCCCTAATTTTATAATAAAGGCATTTCACTGACCTTGGGAGATGGTATGAAATTCTCTGACTCTTGAAAATGAAAATGGATATTTCTAAGATATTGCAGAAAAATAACAGATAGACATCTTTGTGGTATCAAATACGGGATTAGTAAACCAGGTATTGAACAAAGTACATATCCCATGTGGCATTTTTCAGTTACACTGACCATCAGGAGGCACCGTGTGATTGGTTCCTCCTTGGGGGAGTATGACATACATAACATTTCTATCTTTCTGTTCTGGGAGCTTAAGGGAAGTATAGACTGTATATACCATTCTGAGAGCATCCATTAAACCAAGAATCCATAGGGGAAAAAATCAAGGGACTAGGGAGGTCCCACTTTAACATACTCACTGATAAATGAAGGTCATGGTCATGGTATACAGAGTGAGGTTCCAAAACACACTGCCCACTGCAATCAAACCTGTATACTCTGGATCTGTGAGAAGCTTGCTCTCTAGATTGTGAGCTTGCATAAAAAGCTTGACAGATACAGAGCACGACATGTTCACCTTCTCAAAACACCCCAGAAAATTCCATCAGAGATGGCACAGTGTCTGTGTATGTTCAAAAACTAGGTTTATGTTTTTCTACCAAATAGACACCAATTTGATAGCTACATATGTAGATGTAGATATGCTGGTCTATGACCATAAAAAAGATTTGATTTGATTTGATTTGATGTAGCTGCAGAAATTTTGGATTCCAGTCTCTTGTGTAAAATGTAATATTGAGTCCTCGGCCTCATAACTAAAAAACTTGCTGTTAAGAGGATTTACGATGCAAGCTGTCAGTTGATTTCTGGTGAAGATATGTCTCAGCCAGCTGTGCCCACTTCTGAAGACTTCATGTCCCTGGGCGTGAGTTGATGGAGAGTGCTGCTTACATATTGATTTAAGAAAGAATGGCCCTGCATGTCAATGAAATACCATGGAGGATTCTGAATTTCTGGCTCTTAGTTTTTAGGCTGTCTGCTGCCAAACACCATTATGGCGACATTAAAAAAATAAAATATACCTCTGCCTTCATCTGTCTCTGGGGCTTTTTAATTCTGCACGATAAAGATAACATGAGTTTGTTAAATCAAATCTATTTTGCTCAGAGAAGAAACACTAAGCAGGTTACATACTGACAGCTTTCACATAATTAAAAGGATATAAAGAAACAAGAGAATAAATGTTTACTACCCAAGAGAGGGCAATTAAAACTGGTTTTGAATTCCAGACAGGTAGATTTAATTAACCTGCAAGAGAACCTTCTAGAATTATGTGCTGTGCAAGGGATCAGAGAATCAGATTACAGTACAGCAGTCAAAGAATTTGCCCAGCAGAGCTTTTGAGGTATTATTTTTCCTAGGAAGCTTCAGGGAAATCTTTACATTAATACCATCCAGGAGATAGAGTTGCAGAGTTGACATAACATAAATGCATTCAAACTAAATGAGGAGTGGTAATTGCTAATCAGTGAAACAATAGGCTCAGTAGTTGTGCAGTCGTTTTTTTCATTCATTGGAGGCACCAATTAAGCTTCTCAGGTCCAGAATGCACTTCGTGAATACTGGCTTCCCTAATATGCAAACCAGTCTGATTTCATGTGCAAATCTTGGTCGAGTCTTGGATTTGGACCAAACACTAGGCGTACCCATCCATATGCATGTTTATGCAGAAGTCCTGCTTCAACAAACTCCCAGACTAGTTATGGGCAGTGATGGTTTTCTGCAAGTTGGCAAAGTACAGGTTGCTTTCTCTGATGGGCTGCATCGTGTCCAGCCTTAGGTAACTGTCGTTCCACTCTTTGGCCAGGGTGACATTATCCCACGGTGCAAAACCTTTACAAGTTCACAATAGGCCTCTGAAAACAGGAGGGATTATTAAATCATTTCAGGCAACTTGGAGTAAACAATAAAAATTAAAACACAGGGGAACCTCTTGTAGTGGAGAACTAAGGTGTATTTATACTTCTGCTACTCATAATGCTGTAAAATACAAGGCAAAGTTTAATATTTAAAATATATGTTCACATCAACCATGAAAGATTACTTTAGTTTCCTTGGGCATCTCTTTCCCTCCCTTAAAATATGCAAGTGAGTGTGTGAGTTTTTTGTTTTAAGTGTTATCAGATACTACGGTTCCCTATAAGAAGTTCACCACCAGTTATCAGTATACTCTTCTTTTGGCAGAAAGTACAGTGGTACCTTGGGTCATGAACTTAATTTGTTCCGCGACTCTGGTCATGACCCGAATTGGTCGTGACCCGAATCAAATTTTCCCATAAGGTTCAATATAAATATGGTTAATCCGTTCTGAACCATATGTATTTTTTTTTAAAAACCACAAAAATATGAAACAAAGTACAGTACGAAGAGAGAGAACACTAACCTTGCTCGAGGCGACTTCTGGCGTGGAGGACAGGAAGGCGGGTGGGGAGGCGGTTATTGTTTGGAGGGAGAGTCCCCCTCCCTACAGGAAGCCACGACCACGTGTCACGGCAGGGAAAATGGCCGCAGATCCTGTTCATCACCCGATCCGGCGTTCGCGAACAGAAGCAAAATTTTGTGAGCGGTGCTGTTCGTGACCCGAATTGGTCATGAACAGAAGCGTTTATGACCCGAGGTACCACTGTATATTGATGGTTGTTGCATCACTGAAGCTTTGCCTTTTCATGTCCTCCCTCCCCCCCCCCAACAATAGTTTGCAAGCTTTGGGAAGTTTTAAGGAAACAGAACAGCAAGCATAAGGAAAATGGGACCAAATACAATATTTACTTTGTGGCATTTAGCACTTACCAGAAGGACAAAATACTATAAAAAGTTGTAAAATGATAAACAATTAATTAATGATTAAAGGAATGTTTGGTCAGAGAAAAAACAACAAAAACTTTTCTGAAAGACTGGTAACCTTATTTGGACTTTTTCCTGAAAGAAGAAAAAATGGTATGATTTATGGGTTCAAAGATTTAAAAAGATGTGGATTAAGTGAGGGGCTGAAGGGATTTGTGTAATAACTAAGAGGGAGGAGGGATTATACAATTGTAATTATCTCTTGAAGAGAGGTCGGAAGTCATTCCATTTCATAACTCTTCTTTTTTTCTTTTCTTGCAGTTTTTTTCTTTTTTCCTTTTTTTCTTTAGATTTATCTTTTACTTTCTGTAAAATTCTCAATAAATTATACATTTTAAGTAGTAAAATGATAAACAATTAATGATTAAAGG
Organism: Liasis olivaceus; assembly: GCA_030867105.1. Classification (NCBI taxonomy): domain Eukaryota; kingdom Metazoa; phylum Chordata; class Lepidosauria; order Squamata; family Pythonidae; genus Liasis; species Liasis olivaceus. The sequence goes on from CM061355.1 coordinate 70,796,508, forward strand.
AACAATCACAACTATTCCTTTCAATTTTAAGGCAGCAGCTGCAAACAAGGAAATTTCACAGAAAATATAATGTTAATCGTAAGCAGAAATAAGCAAAACAATTTGTCGGCTTCTTAAATTCACATATAGATACTCCCCCTCTATTGCTAGCTGAAGAATAGAGAAATGTATACCATGTCTTGTGTGCCATAAACATCAGAAAACTGGAAATTCAATTGGGGCTCTTACATTCTCATAACTACAGTTGATCTTCTTTGCCCAATATAGTCAGACTTACATGGGCTATATGGTATCAATATTTTCTCCTTTGTCTTCTGAAGATTATATACATGTATAGTTGTTTATTTACTGCTGCTTATATGCCACTCCAGGCCAAAAGGAATCTAAGCAGCTTACGTTCCTGTCTAAGAATTTTTTTAAAAAAAATCAGTGAACAGTATAATAATTACAATAATTTCAGCACCCAAGGAACAGCCAGATACACCAAAAAAAAACAGGAGGACTCACCACTCAAAACAATTCTTCTCCCAAGACACTCTGGCATAGGCACATTTTGATGGCTTTTCAAAATAACAGAGTGGACTAACTTAACTTTGGGAGAGAATGTTGTCAGAAGGAGGAGGACTGCTAATGTCCAATCTGTATAAACATGCAGTGAGGAATTGCACTCTCTTAAATTGGTGACAAACCAGAATATAAATAGAATGTTCATGCCATTTCAAGATCCCTGTTGTTTCTGTGCAAGTTGCCCAGAGTGTAGTTCATTAGAATGTGCTTTAGTTGCATAGAATATGCCAGTGATTCTGTTCAGCCACAGGTTAAAGCGGCGTTTCTCAATCTTAGCAACTTTAAATGGGTGGACTGCAACTCCCAGGATTCCCCAGCCAGCATGCTGGCTTGGGAATTCTGGGAGTTGAAGTCCACCCATCTTAAGGTTGCCAAGGTTGAGAAACACTGGGTTAAAGCCTTAGTCCATTGTATTAAAAACAAGAACCACAAACACTTCTCATCTTATCTCCAGGCTTAATGTGGCCAGAGAGAAAAAAGTTAGCACAAATGTTCCTTGCTAAGCTCTAAAGAAGGCTGATAGCCTTTTTCTTTTCTTTTCTTTTTTTAAAAAAACTGCCTTAGGAATCATTAGTTATAACAGTATGAGAAGCTGCATGTCTGTACTAATTAAGACTAACATAATGAAATTTCACTGCTTCTGATGCCTCTGAATTTTCTAGTTGTGCGTGGAAAAGGATTGCATGCTTAGATATTCCTGTATTTGTCCCTCCACAGTCACAATGAACGAAAAGTGACCTGCAAGCATCCAGTCACAGGACAGCCATCACAGGACAATTGCATATTTGTTGTGAATGAACAGTAAGTACATATGTGTGTGTGTGTTTATATGGTCAAAATTCAAAAGCAAATTGTTATTTTGCTCAGAGAACATTTATATAGTTGTTATTATATAGTTGTTATATAATATACAGTAGTTGTTAAGCATTACTGTACTATTACTTTAGAAATCCCAAAGTGCTTTGCAATAATGGTAAAAAATATTTTAGAATAAGCAAACCCATTAAAAGATAAGTATTGAGGAAGTTAATGGCTGGGAAAAGCTGACATTAAAAGGTGAATGCAAGTTTTAATAGCTATTTACTTTTGCTGTTTAATTGATGATCAGTTAATTATTCATATGTGATCAATTGACTGGACAACTGGCTATTTATTATCTGATTGCAGTCAATATGTCCTTTGTAGATCTGTCTACACTTAAAATTGCATTATAGTTTGATCTTGTAGCAAAAATAGGAGTGGGGATATCTTTGCTCCCCATATTTACTTAATAATCCAATCACATACATATATGCACAGGTTAGAAGTAGTTCATTGTTTCAGAAATTGCATGCAATGTGTATTTTGTACTTGGCCTAAGGCTTTTATTTCTACTAAATTCTTGCTTTACATTTGACTATTTTTTGGCCAAAAAGAACACTTTTCTGATAAATCTAAAAATCAAAGATACAATACAGAAACAACTATCAAATTATACTGTTTTCTACTGCATTTTCTGCTCTTTGTGCATATGGGTACATTTTGCAGTATGTTCTTATAGAGGAAGTAAACCAGTTATGGCCATGTTCTTGAAATAGGCTGCACTGTGGGGGCAACATAAAGGGCAACATTTATTTAGTTCTGGTATGCCTTAATGGGTGAAAAACCCAAGTTCCAGCACAAAGTTTTTGATGTTCCAACTTAGTTATTTTATTAGGTAATTAAAAGGGCATTGAGATGTTTTGCATCTTGTGAAATTAAAAGAGTACAATTGTCCCATATCATACGTCAGCATTCCTTTCTTCCTCTATTTTCTGTGTCTGTTTTGTTGATATCTCGGTATGTCCAAATAATCACCAATCCATCTATCCATCTTAGACTGCAGTTTTCTTCACATTGTAGTTCTTAGTCTTGGAGTTTTCAGCCTCCGCAGTCTACCCTATTCCTAGATCAGTTGGTTCTTCTGATGTTACTCCCCTTGCTTGATTTACCTCTGCTTTCTTGCTATACACATTGGGTTTCCTTGAATTTCCTTCTCAACTTCCTGGGACTTCCTGAATCCCCTTATTTGATAATTATAATTTGCTAACATTGAACAAGATCAGATCTTGAAAAGGAGAAGCGTGGTTAAATTATACTCCCCCAAGTTCAAAATGTGGCTGTGACATCAAAGATGAGTTTTTGCTGCTTGAGGTGTAGAGGTGTACAGATCTGCCTTCCAAAGACTCCATAAAGAATGGACACCTCATCCAATTCATCATAGATTTGGGCACATGTGATTCCTTAAGGTTAATTAGTTTCATTTCCATAGGTTTTCTAAACATGTGTTTATAACTGTATTAATTTAATAATTTGATATTCAAATTTCAAGACCTCCCAGCTCTGCAACAACTCTGAGCGGCTTACCATGAGGTAAATTTTTTAAAAATAACATATATCAGAGACAAGAAGAAGACTAACCCATAATACGAAAAACCAAAAAATGCCTAAACCAAAAAACCAAAGGGACTCAACCAGCCATCTTAGCCCAAGGCCTGGGAGAGCAACCAGATTTTCAGCAATTTACTACAGTGGTTAGTCATTCAGTTCATATAAGCTGGTGATTCATAAAACTGGGCACACCAAACTTCCGCATTACTGCCAGCCCCTTTGTTATTTTTCAGCACCCATAGGCCTGAGAAGTTTACAGATATGCATTACCTGTTGAGGGCCTACTCTAGGATTTTCCAGGGAGACATGTTTTACATAGCCATTGTTATTTTGCATCAACATTTGCTGGGAATCTGGACAAGTAACATATCCAGGCTCTTATTAAAGACAATTAAAGGTGTTTTACCGGGAGTCTTGAATACCCGGCAGGTTCTGATGTAATTGAATATTCTGTTTTCAGGACTGCAGCAACTATGACTTCAGAAGAAAAGAAAGAGCGGCCATTAAACATGGCATCTGAAGCTGTGCACTATAATTTGACATCAGATTACACTGCACATCCGATGAGTCCTCTGGGCAGAGTAAGTTATTGTGTTCAATATACATTATTTATTAGTACAAAATTATTGAGCTAGTAAACCTTACATGACACGGAGGCACAATTATGTAGAAGTTGTAAGACAATCCATCTCAGTTTAGAAGTTAACAAAATTTAAACAGCCTTTTAAGGTCCACAGGTCTGTTTATTGTTTTTTATAAAATGTTATGTATTGTTTTCCATGGGAAAAACTCTCAAGTGAAGTGCTAATAAAAATTAAGTTACAGTATGTGCGCGTATGTATGTATGTATGTATATATATGTGTGTGTGCCTATGTGTAAAATCCAGCATGAATAATAACAGTGTATTATTCATGCTGGTTTTTAATAATAAACAACTTCATTATTAAAAGCCAATAAACAAACATTAGAACTGTGAAGCAGTTCAGTTCCTGGGAATAGATGTATTTGGTTTAAGGAGCTGCAGGCAGGCCTCCCCGGAAGCACCTTTCTGCCTTCAGATCCAAAGCACTGCACAGCCTTAAGCAGGGTGGCTAAAATGGACTCCTTTCTTATTTTAAAAAGTCACAGAGAACAGATAATCCTTCAATGGTTTTCTAAAAACCTATAATCATGACCCCGGTTAGTGGCCAATATAGTAGTTCTTACTAAAGAGGGTGTGAAAATGGCCTCGATGCAGCCGACTGCTGAGGCCCTGAGGTAGGAAAAACGCCCTCCCACACCACTTTATGAGATGGAGCAGAACCACTCAGCAGATTTTGCTGTCGTTCGCCGTGCCAAATTTTTGAGCTATTTATCCATATGGTGGAAGATGTCTGAAGAGGTTTTATCTGTTAAATTGCTAATCTGAAGTTCAAGGTTCATTTTTGAAAAACAAAACAAAAGAGAAGGTAAAAGAAAAGGAACAAATTATCCAGTTCCTGGTTGGTTTTCCTCACTCATTTGTTATTACTATTTCTTTATTTTTTAATATTCAGTCTCTTGGGCTTCAGCCAAATATTTTGGATGATAGAAGTGAATAAAAAAGAGGAAAAGCACAACCCTTTTTCTCTTCCATCCTTCTTTTTAAGCTGTAATTTTTGCTTGAGACATTAATTGCAGCCCTTTAAGAAACTTTGCCTTCCAAATTGACAGTGTTTTTCTGTTAAGTGTGGTCAAAGCCAAAAGTCACTTCGCTCTTCAACATGGGCGCACACATGCATGTACGCACACACTCAGTCCTCAGACATAAAAAGATGGGTGAACATTTTCATTCTGCCTACTCCTAGACAGGGCACAAAACAAACTACGGTCCCTAAGCCAAAAGAGGTTGCCTATCCTTGTCCTACAGAATAAGCAATCCATCTTCTTCCATTAATTTATGTAAATTATCATACGTATTGCTAAATATTGAAAGCCTCCTTTACCTTTGTTCTCATTTCATTATCAAATTTCTCACCCTCCAAAGCATGAAAACTCTATACTGTGCTTCTGGATTTTTCTAAGCTGCAGAGAGAAGCAGCATACTAAAACATCCAGCCAAAGGAAGTGGTAGTAACTAAGAATGGCATGGAGTCAGATTTGGATAGAAAAGATCAACCTCAGAGAACCTTGAACAGAATATCCTGGCAAGAATATTAGCACTCTCTGCTTGAGGCTTCTCTACCATACCTTGCATAATTCAATTATTTTGAAGAATCAAGAACAACACATCAATGTCAGGTTGGAGTGAGTACTTATCAATAGAGCTAGTGTTGCTATTTAAGCCACACTGCATGTTTAAAGCAACTTAACGGCTTCAGTGTTCTATACAAAAATCTAATGTGTAACTGAAACAATTAAATGTTCTTTTGCTGTTATCCCAGTAACATTTTCTTCACTTTCAGCTGTTGTTTTCCCTTTACTGAATTTTAGACTACAAGATCCCTGGAGCAGGAATGTGTATGCTTCTGATTTATAAAGTGTGCCCTCCATACAGATGGAGTAATTATAATCTAATGACATTAGAGAGTCACTTTCATGGCTGAAAATGTCCACATGAGAATTATTAATACTTTTATTAAGCACACAAGTTTATTAGCACAAGTGCTTTCCTGTCAGCACATGCATCTTTTCTGGGCTGCATTAGGGAGATATTTGTTCTGATATGGTAGTTTGATACAAACAAGTGAGGTATTTTAAGTCTTTTAAAAACACACTTTTGGAAGGAGTCAGTTTGTATGGCTGCTTATTTTTATATATTGTATTGCCAGTTGCTGCTTTTAGTAAAAACACATTGGCTTACATGGCTAAAAAAGTGTTATTGTTATCTTTTATTCTTTGGGAGTTGGGCAGTGTACAAATTAAATTATTATTATTATTGGTTGCACAGTTAGCCAGATGTTTAGACTGGGTTTGGCATTTTTATCCACCTTCCCAAGGACCTGGGATAGGCAGAAGTTGTTGTTTGATGGTGTTAAAGGTATTGTCACAGGATGGAAGCTGTTCCAAGTAAAGCTGCCTTTTGAAATTGACTGATGGTGATTTTGTCAATGCTGATGGTCTTCAAGTGGTGCTCCAGATATTTTGGGATTGCACCTAAGGCGCCTATAACTATTGGCACTATCTTTGCTTTCTTTTGCCATAGTCGTTCTACTTCTATTTGCAGGTCTTTATATTTTGTGATTTTCTCCAGTTCTTTCTCTTCTATTCGGCTGTCTCCTGGTATTGCAGTGTCCACTATCCAGACTTTTTTGTCTGTCTTATCAACAATTGTTAAGTCTGGGATGTTGTGTGGCAGGTGTTTTGTGTGTTTGAAAACAACTTTTCTTCTAGTACTTCTGCAGTTGCTGGCCCTGGTTGCTCAGCCAGCAGTCCTGTGTCCTGTAGTCTACTTGTTACGAGATGTCCAGGAACTAGAACACCTAGCGTGGTCCTTGTTGACCCAGGCAATGATGATCCGGTGTGGGTTTCTGTAAATTACATCTCACCATATTGTTTATGGGAGAGACACTCTTCGTCTGGCTCCTGTGATGAGACCTGTCCAGTATGGTTGAACTCTGGCATAGCTCTCATCCTTCTTGGAGCACACAAGCCCCACAACCACATCAAGGTAGTGCCTCACTTGGGGATGATGATGATATCTCATGTTGGTACAATATCCTTAATTTTACATGCTAGGAAAATAATATTAATCACCCAATGCAAATTAGAGCCCTGCATGGAAAGAGAGATACCAGATGTCCAAGTTGGCTTCAGAAAGACCAAGGAACATGAGACATTATTGCTGATGCATGCTGGATAATTGAGGAAGACAAAGAATACAAAAAAGGAAGTCAGTATGTGCTTCATTGATGATAGAAAGGATTGTGTGTATTATGTCAAGCAGTAGAATGTGTTTATAAAAATAGGAATCTTAAAATATCTCATTGTCCTCATGTGAAACCTATATACAGATCAGGAAGCCCCAGAATGGAGAGAACATGGCGAAGCAGACTGGTTCCAGGTCGGCAAAGGAGTGAGACAAGGCTATATACTCTCCCCTTATTTATTCAACTTATTTGCAGAATATAGAAGGGAGCTGAATTAGAAGATGTGTGTGATTTTAAAAATGGAGGAAGAAACATCAATTACCTGTCCTACGCTAATAACACTATTTTCACGGTTGAAAGTGCAAATGATCTGAAAGCTCTAGTAATAAAAGTCCAGGAGCATAGTGAAAAACTGGGACCAAAATTATACAGGTAGTCCTCAACTTAAAACCATAATAGGGACCAGAAAATTCATCATTAAGTAGTGCAGTCAATAAGTGAGGTATCATGTGACTGCACCAGATTCTATGACTTTTTTTGCCATGATCATTAAATTAATCACGGTCATTAAGTGACACATCACATTACGAAGACTTGCAACCTTTCCTGCCAGCTTCCCCATTGACTTTGCTTATCGGAAGCCAGCTCAGAAGGTCACAAATGGCAACAACATGACCACAGGATGCTGCAACCATCATAAATGCATGATGGTTGCCAAGTGCCATTACATTACATTACATTACATTACATTACATTACATTACATTACATTACATTAGATATAATTTCCATTAAGAATTTTAATACACTAGTAAAAACTAATACAAACTAAACTTAGAGAAGAGAATGGAAAGAAAGAATAAAAAGTGCAGGAAAAGAAAAAGGAAAGCGTGAAGTAAAGAAAAAGAAAATAAATATATAAAGAGATTTTCAACCTTCATCACAAGTGTAAACAAATTTAATAACTCTTCATCCCTTAAAAAAGTTAAACAGATATCTCTTAATCCCATATCCCATCCCTTATCTATAAGCAAATCCATAAAACATCCACTTTTCAATCCTGATGTCAGCAAAAAGTCCATAAAGGGTTGAACATTGCAAAAAAAAAAAAAAAAAGTCTTATTTTAACCTTGATTAAATAAACCATCTTTATATTCCTTCCTTTTACTTCTAACAGTCTTAATCTTTAATTCATTCAAATATTGTTTTAGCATTCGATTTCTCTTCATTTCTTCTTTGACCCATCACACAGAGTTCTTCAAGACTTTAACAAGCCTCTTTTGTAAATCCAATAGGAAAAAATTGTCCACGTCAGTCTCTTGGTTTGTCAATTTATATTTCTCTTTTGAATTTTAAAACATCAGCCAGTTTCTTTTGTAGATCCAGTGAAACATCCTTTTCTAAGTCATTCCCCTGGCCTGTCAGTTGTAAATCCACTTTCAATACCATCTCTATCATGTCAGATAAAATCTGTTCTACATTTGCCATTTCTTCAATAACGTCTTTTGGACGTAGTCTGTCCATAGAAGCTGACATCATTACTGACATTGTTGATGTTTTCTAATATTTTCTGACTCCATTCTTCAAAAGTCTCTTTCAGTATTTTGATTGTCGTACGTTTTGCATCATTTTGTAGGGTTGCATTTTTCCCCCTCTACCTAAATCATTAGCTCCCTCTGGTGTCCAATTTTTAAAATCATGAAATTACTTGTCTTTGTTATGTCTTGCAAAAACCAAAACATGATCTATTTCCCACAAGAAGCTGTTTCTTCTTATAATTAATTCCAAAAGTTTATTGTAAAAGCTTCAATATTCCAGATTTATCTGGGCCCCTAGTCCATTTATAACTCTCTAAGATGAAAATCTTACTATAGCTTTTTACTGTTTATTTCAGATTCTTTAAATTCTTAAGCTTATGATTAAAATTTTCTTTCGTTCAGTATTGACAGCAAATGCACCCGGTGTTTTCAAACTTCTTGTTCCAAACGTCTCTAATAGCTTAGAAGTTGTTAATCAGCAATTTCTGAAAGTGATTAGCAAGTGAGGTTAGCAAACTTAGTGTCCTATAAAAGGTGCTGACTGCAGTTGCGAGCAAGATAGCTATTCCTGTCATCTCCCAGTGCTCAAATCCACAGGACACCACTGTCCTGCAGCCTCCTCATGAGGAGCAGCCATCCAGAACACATGTAGGTGATCTCCAATCTTCTCCTTGTCCAGCAAAGTTCTGAAGAGACATCTACTCACTGGCTCTTCATTCTTCCCTGCAGTCATCAGCTCCATTTTCATGGAGATGTCTTCAGTCTGCCATTCCTCCTCCAGAAGCTGTCTTTAGGTTCTTAAGCTTGTAACTAATTTTTCTTTTGTTCAGAGTTGAAAATAAATCACCTGATGAAAACTTTTCAAGTTTGTCATTCTGAAGGTCTCTAAGTTCTTTAAGATGGTTAATAGGCAGTTTCCAAAAGCAATTAGAAAGTAACGTTTGCAAACTTAGTGTCCTTTAAAAGGCTCTGCTGCAGTTGCAAGCTAGATGGTTGATGCCATTGTCTCTCAGTGCTCAAACCCATGGAAAACTACTGTCCTGTGGTCTCCTCATGAGGACGAACCATTGGGAGCACATGTGGGTGATCTCCCATCCTCTCCTTATCCAGAGAGGTTCCAAGGAACCAATCTACTCACGAGTTCTTTGGTCTTTGCCGCAGTTGTTGGCTTTACTTTTGCAGAGCTGTCTTCAGTTCGCCATACCTCTCCCGGAAGTCCCAAAATTAAATATATAAAAGACCAAGCTAAGGGCAGCAACCAGTCTTAGAACTGACAATGAAGACACTGAAGTGATGGATAGTTTCTGTCTTTGAGGTTCAACTTCTCCACCCTTATTGCGTCTACTTCTCCGCCCTTATTGTGTCTGCAGAGTGCCGCCCGGCAGCCCTGTTTGGGATCACCAGGTCCCTCCTTGGTAAGGGGGATCTGGTGGTTCATTTGCAGGGCCACATGGAGGAATTTGCAGAGCACCTGCAGGATAAAATCGCTCGGATTCATTCCAAGTTGGACTCCGAGCGTGGTGCAGGGTCGGGGGGGGGGGGGTACCAGGGGATCGTTCTTGCCTAGTTATCTGGGAACGGTTTGATCCTGTGGTTCCTGAGGAAGTGGACAGGATCCTCCGGACTGTGAGGGCCACCACTTGTCATCTGGACCCATGCCCCTCCTGGCTGGTGAAAGCAGCTCGGGAGGTGACATGTGGTTGGATCCAGGCGATGGTTAGTGCATCCTTGCAGGAGGGAGTGTTTCCAGCGCCCTTTAAAGAGGCATTGATGCACCCCCTCCTCAAGAAGCCCTCCCTGGATCCTACTGTACTGGACAACTTTCGTCCAGTCTCCCACCTCCCCTTTTTGGGGAAGGTGGTTGAGAAAGTGGTGGCTTCGCAGCTCCAAAGGGTCCTGGAGGAAACGGATTATCTGGACCCCTATCAGTCAGGTTTCAGGCCCGGCTATGGAACGGAAACGGCATTGGTCGCACTTATGGATGATCTCTGGAGGGAGCGGGATGGTGGAAGTGCAACCATCCTTGCTCTCCTTGATCTCTTGGCGGCGTTCGATACTGTCGACCACGGTATCCTATTGGGACGGCTCAGGGAATTGGGGGTGGGCGGCACAGTTTTGTGCTGGCTCACCTCCTTTCCCCGGGGCCGATCCCAATCGGTGGTGATAGGGAGCAAGAGGTCCCATCCTCGGCCCCTCCATTGTGGAGTGCCGCAGGGTTCAGTTCTCTCTCCACTCCTTTTCAACATCTATATGAAACCGCTGGGCGAGATCATCCGCCATCATGGGATGAGGTATCATCAGTATGCTGATGATACTCAACTATATATCTCCATCCCTGGTGAGGTAAGTGATGCTGTGACCGCCCTTTCGCGGTGCCTGGAAGCTGTGAGGGTCTGGATGGGGAACAACAGGCTCCGGCTGAACCCTGGCAAGACGGAGTGGCTGTGGGTTAATGGCTCCTCTGTATCCGGGACGATGTCATCATTGGTTCTGGATGGGATGGCACTGCCCCAGACAGACCCAGTGCGTAATTTGGGGGTCCTCCTGGACTCACGGCTCCTGCTCGAAGAGCACGTGGCAGCCGTGGCCAGGAGGGCTTTTGCACAGCTTCGGGTTGTGCACCAGTTACGCCCTTTCCTGGATCGGGATGCCCTGCGTACAGTCACTCATGCCCTTGTTATCTCCCAGATAGACTACTGCAATGCACTCTACATGGAGCTACCCTTGAAGAGTATCCGGAAGCTTCAGCTGGTCCAGAATGCAGCCGCGCGAGCAATTTTTGGGGCCCGAAGAAGGACCCATATAACACCTTTGCTCCGTGAGCTGCATTGGGTACCGGTTTGCTTCCGGGTCCAATTCAAGGTGTTGGTTATCACCTTTAAGCCCTACATGGCATGGGGCCAGGTTACCTGAAGGACCGCCTCGCCCCCACGATTTCAACCCATCCCACCCAATCTCACACAGAGGGCATGCTCCGGATCCCCGCGGTAAAAGAACTTCGACTAGCGGGGTCCAGAAGGCGGGCCTTCTCTGCTGTAGCCCCTGCCCTTTGGAACATCTTGCCCCCGGGGGTGAGACAGGCCCCCTCACTCCAGGCCTTTCGGAGGGATTTGAAGACCTGGCTCTGCCATCTGGCCTGGGGCGGGGAGGGAGGATACCAGAAATGGGGTTGGCTGGCCCCTTAGCGGCCTGGTGTGGCCCTATTGGCCTCTTGGAGTTTTTAGCTTTTTATCTCTATCTTATTTTTGTAAATTTTTAGTTTTTATAACTTTTATAACTTTTAAACCTTTTATAATTTAATTATGTATTTTGATTTTAGTGGTTGTAAGCTGCCCAGAGTCCCCCGTTGTAGGGGAGATGGGCGGGGACAAATCAAATAAATAAATAAATAAATAAATAATCAAAAGTAAAAGAGCCAGCAGTCAAGAAAACACTGCTGACTAGCAGTCGGTAGAGTAGCAGTGAAGGCTTTGGAAAAAAATATGCAAATGCTGGGATGTGTCTATGCCTACAAAGATCGGAATCATGTAGGCAATGGTTTCCCTGCGACACTTGGTGGAGTGAAAGTTGGACTTTGAAGAAGCAGGATTGAAAGAATATTGATCCCTTTGAACTTTGATGTTGGAGAGGCCTCCTGAAAACTCCATGGACAGCCAAGAAAACGAAGAGGTCATCAAACAAATCAATGCAAAGTTGCCAGTTGATGCATAAATGACCAGAGTCATATTATCATACATAGGACATGTGAAGGCCCAGCTTTCTGTAGAAGTAATACTAGGAATGTTGGTACAAAAGAGATGAGGATGACTAGTAGCAAGGTGGATGGACTCAATTACAGTGACAGTGGGTGCACCTGAAAGTACAAGTTGGGAACAGATCATCCTAGAGAAAATCTGTGTGGTCATTAAGAGCTGACATCAGTTTGATGGCACATAATCATATATTTCATGCTGTCATAAATCAGCATTCTGTATATGAGTCTTCATGAATGTAAACCATGGGATATTAAAAAAAAATCCCTTTGAGTTCCTAAAATAATGCTGTCCTTATTAGAAAAAACATATTTTAGATTTAGCATATAAATATGGTTCAGCAATCTTGCTTGCCCTTCCCATATCCAGAGAATGTAATCAGATATATCAAGTGAGAGTGATGACTCTTGAGGCTTCCTCCCATACTAACGCTGTCAGAGATCTACATCTGCTGAGGAGTAGGAATCCCTGCCATCTATAGACAAAGGGAAAGACAACATCTGTCAATGGGAATAATTGAGGTTCAGGGTGTATGGCTCTGCAGCAGCAGGGAGGCTAGAAATTAAATTGCCTAGCAAACAGTGATTTTTGATAGCTTGGAGTTGAAAGGCGAAATTCAAAATAGCTTCCATTTGTGCCTGGCCTTGTGATGGGTTTCAAAAATGCTACATAAGGTCAGGGGCAAGTCAATCCCTTTCTTAAGAACTTTAGTTTGCAAAGAGGATCCTGTTCTCTGAGTCTCTTGACAAGTTTTAGCCCAGGCATCACTGGTATTACTTGACAGAAACTAAGGCATATAAAACAGGGATGGGCAACCTGTGACCCCTGCTTTTTTTTTAAAGCCTTTGAAACCCACTACAAGTTCAATAGTGTGGTTGTTGAAAATTAGGAGCATAGTTTTCCACCATTTTGAGATGGAAAACCCATGGAAGCTATAACATAATCCTATAAAAGTCCAAGGCAGTTTGAAAAGCAAAGTCTCAGAATACTGGCCCACATTTCTGATATTAAAATTCCCATTTTATATTCCCATTTCACCTACTCCAGCCCTTTTCCCACCAAAAATGCAAAGTGTAGCCCTTGATTTTCCAGAAGTTGCCCATTGTGAGGAAAAGAATAGTGTTAGATAGGAACAGGGTTGAGAGGCAGAGCTAGAAGACAGATAAAGGCAATAGAAAGAGCCCTAGTAGAAATAGGGTCAGAATAGTGACATTTTGTCTTACATAAATGCTGTGGTAGAGGTTATAGGAATGCCCAAGATGAGGTAGTAAAATACTTTCTTGTGACGTCTGGAAAATATTTTGTAGAGATTTGAGCTTCTAATTCACAGCCTGGGCTTCTTATGCTTGACAATAAGTTCTAGCTCTAGATTCTTCCTCTCTGTTTGAAAAACAGCTGCAGTTTAAATCTTTGTAGTCATGCATCTTCACTTTTATTCATGAATAAAAGTGACAACATTCATTTTGCCATCTGTCATGACAATAGGACAGTGCTACTGCAACAGCATACTGTTCTGTAGGCCAAGCATAAATGCATAGCCTACAACTGAAGTGTAACCAAGTGGGAATCATTTTCATTAGTTCATCAGAATTTAAATCTCATCATGTTGATGCAATATGGCAATAGTTGTAATTAAACAAAGAATGAAATGGAGAGGGAATGTTACAATGAATGCCTTACAATGCTAGTTGCATTAAGCTCCCTTTGCTCTTAATCAGAAAGATTTTTGAAAGTGGTATCCAGAGTAGTTATTCTGATCATTATACAATAATGTGTTCATATGAAGTACAGCAAAATTAGGAAAGGTGACTTTGCAATCTGGAAAAACTAAAACAGTCTTTTGTTGTAAAAGAACCTCATATTAGAGCCCAGTGAAGCTGGCCTCTTCTTTCTTTCCTGACATAAGGAAAGCATTCAGATTTGGAAATCAGTCCTGGTTCACCACTGTTTTTATACAGAAATTCTCCCTTAAGGTAGTCCTCAACTTACGACTATTCATTCAGTGACCATTCAAAGTTATGACAGCACTGAACAAAGGGACTTATGACCCATGCCTGAAGTTACAGGTGGGAGTTGTTGGAGGCAGTCCCTTACCTTACTGAGGCTTGGGGCTGGGAGGGACCAAACCCAGAATGGCCTGGATTGGGGTGAGTCCTTGGCTAACGGTTGGTGAAATTCGCTTAATGATAACAAAGGGAATTGCTGGGATTGTGGTTGCCAAGTGATGCGGTCATGTGATGTCTCACTTTACAACCACATCACTTAGTGATGGAAATTCCAGTCCCAATTGTGGTTGTAAATCAAGGACCATCTGTATTGAACCATGTCACTTGACCATATCTTGAACCTGAATTAGCTACTCAGTACCTTCAGTGGTCAGCTGACAAAGCTATGTGATACTTTGCTGTCATTTTACCAGTGGTTGAATTATTTTATATGATTATTTATTTCAATTTAAATTAGGCGCCATCTGACTCCAAACCAATTATGGTTCCTCTAGATGTGCAATCCATGTGAATGCATTAAACCTTTAATTGGCAGGATAACTTTTGAATTGTGGGAAACATTTCTTCAAGTAGGTTGAAGGAAAAGTACTATTTCCAGGTTAGCATCGGAAAGAAGCATTTAGTTCATTGCATAGACTGGTGGAACCTGATCTCCATTTGCTCCTGTTAGCCTAGCTGAGAGAGGATCTGTGTCGTGGCATGAGTCTTTTTCCCCTCCCTCCCTTATGATTGTGGGTGGAACTGAGTTTGGATTGGTTTCTTGCAATTCTTCAGAAATTCCACATCAGAAAAACTTAGTTGATTTGTACTTTCATGCAAAAGAAACAAGATGAGAATTGCTACAGAAAACTTTGACTTTTAAAATCGATCTGATATGTTTCAAGATAGAGTATTTAAATTTTTATTACAGTATTCCTATAACTATTTTGTTATTCCTATAACTTTTTGTTATAGTTGCAAGTAAGAATAGATCTTACTTCATTATTTTATTTTCATCTCCCCTCAGTTTGGAATAAAACTTAAAAAGAAGTGGATTTTTTTAACAGGAACCTCTGCATTGATAGTTTAAAAAGAGGTTTTTTTAAAAAAAAAAATCTCCCACAGTTATTCCTTTTGGGTCCTCCTTTTAAAAGGCTGTTTTTCTATTCTTTTTTTCTTCTTCTTCTTTTTACAATGTTATGTCCTTCAGATATGCATAGCATTATGGGGTGAGTATATAGCCCAATTATTCAGTCAGGTATTTGCCTGCAAATATAATTGATAATGTTTATGGGCTTTGGGACCAGCCACTTTAGAATTCCCAATATCCTTTGGCCTCAACCAAACTGGTTGTGGCTGCAGGAAATTCTGATTTAGCAACATATGGAGGACCACAGGTTCCCCACCTCTGCTGTACAAGAAAGTCTTATGAGTTTTATAAAATTTGCTGCCTTTGTCTTCTACACCACAATAGAAATCTTGTCCTGGAATTAACCCCAAGCTTTATTTTCACTTTTCCACCTACACACATCTACATGTTCCTAATATACCGTATATACTCATGTATAAGCCCATCTGCGGATAAGACAACCCTCAAATTTTTAACTCAAATACTGTGAAAAATGCACCACCCGTGGATAAGCCAACCCACATTTTTCACAGTATTTGGGTTAAAAATTTGAGGGTCTGCTTATCTGCAGTGGGCTTATATGTGAGTATATATAGTAAATATGGGTACTTTTTTAAAGTATCACTATATATACTTTAAGTATATATGGTAAGTATATGTAGTATATATATGGTAAATATGGGTACTTTTTTAAAGTATTACCATATATACTTCCAGAGAAGCTGAATCCGATTTTTGGGGTGCGTTTCAGCACCTAAAATTCTTGGCTTATCCACGAGTACATACAGTACCAAAGGATAAAACACAAGAAACCAGTGGAAAAATACAGTGAATAACGTAACGTTTTGTTTTTTAAACGCCCGGAGCTTGGCAACAATTTAGGCAAGGCACCTTCACGCTGAGAAACAGTTTTGAAACTGGCTCTCAACATGAAGGTGCCTTGCCTAAATTGCTGGCAAGCTGTAGGTATTTTTTTAAAATATCGCTGCTGGTTTCATATATCTTCCAATTAGGTTTTAAAGCCTGGACATTTTTTCATCTCTAACCACATAATTGTCAGCAGATGTTGCAGAAAAGCCATTTTCTGTGAACTTCAAGTTTTGCAGGCATTAAATTTAATACATAAATGAAGAAATAATTTTTTACTCCTGAACTATGTTAAAGTATATTTAAAGCAATAAATGTTAAAGTGCTATATTAGTTTAAAATATAACAACTAAATACAATGAATGCAAGATGTCCATTAGCTTTACCTAAAATGGTGGTTAGAAGACAATGGGAATACCTTGAATGGCACTGCTAGCTTATTAGATGGAACAGAGCAGAAGCTACAGTATGTTGTTTCATTAACTGTGATGTACATTCACAATTGTTGATAAAATATGAGTTAATTATAAAGATTCACTTGTTCCTTGTACAAAAGTGAGTGTCTGCTATTCAGAGTCCACTAACAGCTGTTTAGTTGCAACAATCATTAATTATTTATTCATTTTTAGCTGCCTCTGCAGTATCCGTCTGATGAAAAAGACAGAAGGGTGTCATCACTGTTCTTTTACCCTTTCCTCTTTCATGAGCAGGCCTCTTTGGTCACATCATTTTATGTCCTGCTGCAAGAAATTGTTTGCCTACCGATTCTGTCATGGACCATATGTCACAGAAATATCCATATTAGTTATAAAAATTAATGGAGCTTTATGATTCAGAATGCAATATAGTTGTTCAGTGTAATGAGAAGGCAAAATGTAACAAGATAAGGTTATTGGTAAGGGGATTAAACAATTAACAACTGTATGTGTCATTAATCAAGCTATATGTTTAACTCTCTTGATTTTATCCAGTTCTCCTTACCTATTCAGAACTTGGAACTTTTTCAGGTAAAAATATCTATCTGACAATAGTTTCTGTGTGTGTTTTTTTCAACTTCTTCTACCATATTAAAATGCTTCCTTCTCTGGCATATCCTGAATAATGCCCAAGAAAAATAAATAGTAGTACGTTAAGCTGACATTATTCTGATAATGAAGAATAAAAAGCCAGATGGGAAATCTTGGGTATATTTGAAGCAATTAAATTTAAACTTTTCATTCTGAGAGGGGTGAATCCAGAAATGGGGCACCAAAGCAAGCTTTGATCAGTAGTGTTGATTTCATGTGAAATTAGTTTGGATGTTATGGTCATTTACTAGTCTCCAGCTTAAAACAGCCTGATTCTTCCCCCTTTCTCTGATTTGCGGAACATTCAGCCTTAAAATAAAAAGTGTAGTAATATTTGAACTGCATTTCTTGATCAAATATCTGCATGCCATGGAGCCATGTTTTCCATTCCAATTAGTGTTTTAACAACAAATGTTAAATAAAAATTCAGATATATTGTACCATTTTTTTTTAACTGAAAGTACATGGTGTATGATACTCCATGCTGCTCTTTTCATATTGGCCTGGAATCATATTACTACATACCAGTCTGCTTTTTAATCTCAAAAAATTTACAGATGGCCGGTAAGAACTAAATATGAACACAATTTTTCTAAATCCAGTCACTTTGGTATCTGGGATACTTGGAATAGCAGAAGTGGTTTTATAAGATGGTCTTCCGCATCATATAATTACGCTGTGATTTGGCAAAAAATTGATAAAAGCCCTTGATAGAGGGCGATTTGAAAATGTATAAATTTCTACTGAAATTTGAAACAAGAAGAAAAAGTGAAAGAATGTATGATAAAATGGGCTAAAATTTTTGGTTACAATATACAAATGGAGCAGTGGGAGAATATGTGGTTGAAAGGATTGAAATTTATGTTATGTTATAATCTTAAAGAGAGTTTTTATAGAATGATATATTGTTGGTATATGTCACCGAAAAAATTGTCTAGAATATATAAAGGTACTTCAAATTTATGCTGGGAATGTAAACAACAAGAGGGGACATTTTACCATGTTTGGTGGAAGTGCAGAAAATGTTGGACTCGATTACATATATTAATTCAGAAGATTTTAAAAATTAATATAAAATTGAAACCAGAGGCTTTTCTTTTGGGACTGATCAATAAACAGTTGGAAAAAAGTCATGGAAATTTGTTTTTATACATGATAACTGCAACGAGACTATTATATTCACAAAGCTGGAAAGATTTGACATTACCCAGAATGGAGAAATGGATGGTGAAGATGAAGTTGCTGAGATGGCCAAATTGACAGCTTTGATCAGAGAAAAGACAATATCTACATTTATTGCTGACTGGCACCCTTATAGACTTTGCGTGAAACAGAAAAAAATGGAATTATGATATGTGGTTTTGATGATTAGGGAAAAAAATAGATTATAGAAAAAATGTTAGTCATGCTGTAACCATAGAGTAAGAGCTTAATTTACATCTATACCTATAACTGCTGTAAAGAACATCGGAAGCTACTTCTTTATATTTTCTTTCTTTTTTTTTCCCCTGCACTTTTGGCTTTGTCTTTTTCTTCTTTCTTTTTCTTTTATTCTAAATGTTAGTTCTTGTTAGTTTTCATCTTCCTTTTTTAAAATTTTAATAAAGTTATATTTTGAGCATCACTATCTTGAATTGGTAACACACAATTATTGTATTTACTGAGAAAATTCCAAGGGAAAAAGCAAAAGCAGTTGCTTAGTTAACCTTAAGTACTTTGTGTGTGAAAAAGTCGTAGCAAAATGAGATGTAAATAACTTAGCAATATATATCAGAGAGCCAGTTTGGCATAGCGGTTAAGGTTCCAGGCTGGAAACCAGGAGACCCTGAGTTCTAGTCCGGCCTTAGGCACAAAGCTGCCTGGGAGGCTTTGGGCCAGTCCCTCTCCCTCAGCCCACGATGTTAGGCTCAGGCAACAGCCACTCAGTCAATTCCTGGCGCAACCAGTGGATCAACATTTGGTTGATCTGAAAACAGTGGACCCTGCACATGTGGGGAAAACTCTAGGAAGGAAAAAAAAATAGCCCATTTTGGTTGTTGTTTGGCTTCCTGGCTAAAATTTGTTTTGATTTTAGTGATTTTTTTTTCTGCCCTGTTTCAGGTATTCTTGCTAAAAGCTTAATTTATAGCCTTGTTAAAAATCTGTGCTAAGCTTATGTAACGTCCTATTAAGCTGCAGTTTCAAATATTTGGATCCAGGAGTAACTTGGGAGCAGACTTTCTCCCCCTGCTGAAAGCTTCAAGAAAACATAAGTCAGCAAAACCTCCAAGGAAATTACTGATTTACCTGAAAGAAAATAATGTGGCTTCTTAATAAGTCCTAAAGGGAACATATGATCCAAATCTGCCTTTTTCTCTGAGGATAGTTTTACACCTCCTACATGTAATAAATATTGACCATTTCTTTTTATTTTATTTTTAGACATCGCGTTCCTCAAAAAAAGTCCATAATTTTGGAAAGAGGTCAAATTCAATAAAAAGAAACCCTAATGCACCTGTCGTTAGGCGAGGCTGGCTGTATAAACAGGTATTGTCTATTGGGATGGGGAGGAAATGCTATATATCTTCATCTGAAATGTAGTGTTGCAGTTATGAGATAAGAAAGGTGCATTGCCCTACATTGTATGACGAAGGTAATCTGCTAATGGTATCCACAGGAGAACCCAGAAACTTGCAAATGAGTGATTTTGCTTTCTGTTTTTTCCTGCAGGAAATTGGAAAATTATACTAGCTTGTGAAACATTTTATAACTACTGCAAAATGCCAGTGCTTTAGATAAAAGTTTGCTCAATTATTTGGATTTGATTTATTCCTCCAAATAGGGCACATCTGTTAGAGATTCTGTTTGTATCGTGCATTGTTTTATTATACCACTTTCTCAAAAACGAATCCAATATAAGTCATTTTTGGTTTAATTCATCTCTCTGGTTCTAACATATAAAAATGTAGAACCTGCAATTTTTGTCTTTTACTTTGTATGCTTGGAGAAAAGAAGTAATTCATATCCTAAAGTGAATATTGAAGTTTGAGCTAAAGTGGTAATTTATCAGTACCGTATGTCTGTGTAAACATTAAGTACTTAATTTGACTGGTGTGATCCAGATATTTAGCATATTTATACTTCAGATTTTACTAGTAAAATCTGTATTTGGGCCAGGAGTACTATATCTTAATCATTTCTTTTACTTGTGATGGAGTTTTGCTCAGTGCTCAAAGTTTTATTTAAAAAATAGTCAGCTGTGGCGGTTGCAACTGTTAAAATCAGATGCTTGGTATTTGTTCCTCTGTGGAATAAGTTGGTCCCCTAGCCAGCCATAAGGAATTATGTGACCCATCGTTCTCTCTTGCTCCTCCCCCCAACCTGTTTGCAGAAAGGATACCTGCCCACCAGGAACCATCCTGCTAAACTGGAACTCTTTGTTGTTGGGGCTTTAGCTGATATATACTTAGCAGGACTTCATCAGCTGCTAAGGCCACAGTAGGCCCATGAAACTGTGTAGTATAGAGGCGTCACGCATCATCTCTGTCAACATGATGCTAATCTCTTGGGAAAGACTCCCGTACAGCCCTGGACTGTAGAGTTTATCAAAAACAATAGTCCTGACATAGAAGTGAGATGCCTGTTTGAAATTCAGCAGTATGTGATTTTGTTGTTGTTGTATCTTCATGTTATCCAGAATAAATAAATTTCTACAGACTGATAAAATACGGAATGTCTGCTTTTTTAAGCATAGAAGCATAATTTTTCTGGCCCTGCAAAAGACACTCCATAGTGTCTGTTTTCCAAGGGCTATTAAAGCAATCATGACAAATAGGAGCTATTCTTATTGTTACAGTCTCTAATCCAATAATTCTTTATATTTGTTTGACCCACCCACTTGATCTTTGGCACAGAGCAGTGCTTTAAAGGAAAAAAGATTACTGTCAGAAAAGAGTATGCCCTTGCCATTTAAAATGATTCACCTAGTCAGACCTAAGTAGGGTTCTTCTCATTGCTGCCTTCTTGAGAGCAGCTTCAGACATTAAGCAGGGCAACTTGAAACATCAGGCACAGAGGGCATGGTTTGTTTGAACCTGTACATTTCTTGCATGTGCAAAATGTCTATAATGCAATGTTTGTAGATGATATATTATGCACCAAGCTTCTGCCTTCACAGAAGATTGTTCCATGTTCTTGGTTCATCTTTTAGAGATCAGTATGAGCAGATTCTTTTTTGATTTGGAAAATCACCTCTAAAACCAGGCATGGACCAATGTTAGCGGACCAATGTTAATATATTATCTGAATTATATTATTAGTTTTAAATATACTGTACTCCCCAAGCCAGGGAAGAGTGGAAGTTCTGACCTGGTGTCTGAAGCCTGTTAGGGCCTGGTTTGGAAGAAACAGAATGAGGCTGAATCTCTGCAAGGCAGAGGGGCTGGTTGTTCAGAAATCATCTGGTACTTTTATTTCTCCAGTGATAACTTTGAAGGAAAGGAGGAGCAGGTCCATGGCTTAGGGGTTCTTCTAGACTCATGGCTATTGCTGGATAGGTAGGTAAAGTCTATGCCAAGGGAGATCTATGCCCAATTTTAACTGGTGTGCCCTGATAATGGCTATCTATACCATGTTTACCCCTCAAGTTAATTACTACAATGCACTTGACATGGGGCTACCTTTGCAGATTACATGGAAGCAGCAGTTGATGCAAAATGCAGCAGCCATCCTACTGGCAAGTAAGAACTGCCAGTGCCATGTAACACCAATTTTGCAGGCATTGCATTGGATTCCAGTAGGCTTCTGAATATAGTTCAAAATGCTGGTTTTCCATCTGTAAAGCCCATTTATGGCTTAATGCCTAAGTATCTGCAGGGTCATCTACTTCAGGTAGAATTGGCTCTAGTTCATTCAGCCCAAAGAGGGTAAGGAGTTGCTCCTGATGTCAGTTTTTTTTCCTTAAGGATAAGATTGTTTCTTATGATTTTATGGATTTTATATTGTTTGTAAATCACCCGGAGTAAATATGAAGAGAGCCAGTTTGATTTAGTGGTTAAAGCATCAGGCTAGAAGCTGGGAAATCGTGAGTTCTAGCCTTGCCTTAGGCATGAAGCCAGCTGGGTGACCTTTGGCCAGTCACTCTCCCTCCACCCTAGGAAGGAGGCAGTGGCAAACCACTTCCAAAAAACTTTGCCAAGAAAACTGCAGGGACTACTCCAAGCAGTCACCAGGAGTCAACACTGACTCAAAGGCACCAAAACAAAAAACAGTATTGAAGACAAATAAATGCCAACTAATATTAATGTTGCATAATATACTTTTTTAATGAATGAAAGCCTTTCCAAGCTATATTGCTGTGATCCTCAACACAGTGCCCATGGGCAAGAATGTACCCACATCCTAGATGTCCTCTAGGACATCTAGGCCCAGTCTGACTTTTTTGTTTTGTGAATTGCTGTCCCACCACAGTAGCCATTTTCTGAATTGGGACAGCTTCCCACCGGCAGTCACAGAGCCCACAATCATACAGTAGTCTCAAAGTTCCAAATCTGCCCTCTGGCCAAGAGGTTTATGGATTTCTACTATGGTATATCTCTATACAGTTATTATTTTCATAAATCATTCCGTAAAATGCCTTGAGGTATTTATTTGGCATTTGTGTAAGCTAAAACAGACAAAATAGAGAATCTTTGACAAACTGTCTTGTACAAGATAATGGCAGGATTAGGATATAAATCAAATAAATAAATAAAGCTTGTTCAATAATATTGATGACTTAAGTAACAAGAATATAGGATAGTTCCTTCATAAAAGTAGAACATTTAAATGTTTACTTTTCTGCATGGAATATGCATTGGAAAACCAGAACATGAAACCAGCAATGGAGCATCTGAGTCATCCTAACAAAATGTATTTATTTATTTACTTAACATTTTTATATAGCTGCCCATCTACCAAAAGCACTCTGGGTGATAAACAGATTTAAAAAAAAAATCATTATCAGCTGCTCCTGTAATGTTTAAGAATATCCAGAGGCTTGGCATTCATTATTCTGCTATTCCTGGCTTTCATCCCAAGCCTGTTCATCAGCAGGATACTTAAAATTCCCTTAATACCCTTTCTTCTTTCAACAGATTTATTAAATTTTATTGTCTGAGAGCATGCACACTGTTGTGGTAATGCAGCCATTTACTCCAGGAAACAGTAGAAACTGGTTAATGATAGAAGAACAAATTTTAAAAAACCTTCAGAAATAGAAGCTTTTTATTTTGGAAGATACTTACTTGATCATAACAATATGATTAATAACAGGGTGAGGAGATTCTTGTTTGTTTAAATGTTTCTTTCCCCTCCCCTCTCACTTTGATATGTGTTTATTTATTTATAACTTGTCTCTCCTCCCAGGAGCTCAAGTTTTACATGCAGTTTTCCTTCCTACTGGTTGAAATTAAACTAGTTGAGAGAAATATTGAATATCTTAAGTTCTGTCATTAAATTTCATGAATGAATAATAATTTTGATCTAACTCCTTATCGTCTCAACCCCAGTAACCATAACCCCATATTGTATGTGTAGCTGCCTTAAACTATAGATCAATCTAGCCTAGTAATCTAAGATGATCTCTTATATCAGTCAAGCTATAAACTACTCCGTTGTTCAGTGCCACCAGAAAGAGTGGGGAAGAAGCACATTCATAGTTGCTTATATATCAACAACAAAATTCAGAAAGTGTCAGGCTCATGCAAAAATTATAGCATGAAATGAAAAGAGGAGAGGATTAAAAAATGTATGTGATGGAGAGGAGGAGTCAGGAAATATTGGTATCTCAGCAGAACTGATGGGATCTCTTCTTTCTTCAGGGCAATAATAGAAGGACTGCTGGAAGATCATTTAGTCCCTGTTTTCTACTGCAACTGGCAGCTGGAGTATCAGGCAAATCATTTCTTGCCTGCTTTAATGCAAGATGCCAGAGATTAAACTGCGACTTTATATAAAGCATGTTGTACAGCTGAGTGGTAGCTAACTCTAGTACAGCTGGAACCTAGACCAGCTATCTGAGGCCCTATAGAATATGTGAATATTGACAGGCAGAGCCCACATTGCATTAATCTGGGCTCCCCTCTCCTTGTGGTGTCAAGAATTAACCTTCTCCAAGGCCTGAAGATATTGCAGGAATTTAATTAGAGCCTTTTGATCTAGCATTCTTTCTCAGCCACTGGAGTGTGTGTTTCTCAAAAGCTAAAGCCTTTAGCATTGTCCTAGTTTCACTCTAGCTACTCAGATCCATGCTGTTAAGCTTAAGAGTAGAAGATTCAAGGATTCAAGCAATTCAGATAAATTGCTCTTGCTGCAGATGTGAAAAGTGTTCTTAGACAATGATCAGCTTCTTCAGAATCTAGCTATATTTATATGTTGGCCACCAGGTTTAAAGCCCATGTCCCTTATGCAGTAATAAAGTGTTTGCTGCCCGTTTCACATCCCCTGATGTTGAAGGTGCCTGCCCTGTGTTTTGATAACAATCTTGTCTGGACTCAGACTATTCACTTCCATTCTTCAGCCATCACAGGGATTCTCAATCTGAGCATAGATTTTCTAGTTACTCAGTTTACAGCTCATTGAGATAAGGGGGCTGGTGAGGATGACAGGATGAAAATTACACCTTTCACCTGTAATTCCAGACTTCTAGAGGACAGGCAATGATTACTGGGATATGAAGAAAAGGTACATATTGGTTGGCAGGGTGGTCACACATTGAGGGTGTCATTTCTCATAACTTGACAATTTTTCAACAACATTTTAAAATATTGTGTGTTGAGAGGAAGAGCTTTGTGAGTCAGGCAAAAGACATGTTTAGTCCAGCATTGTTGCACACCAGTCAGGTGAATTGGGGACATTTACAGGATGTAAAGTTAATAGGCTTCTATCATTGGTTGCCTTGGGAATCGTTACTCATACAGCTTCTGATGCAGGACACAAATGTCATACAATGTGGAATTTTATTTGTGATGATAAACATGTAATGGTTTAATCACACCAATATGTAATAACCTGTGATACTCCAGAGTTACAAAAAAATTCTGATTTTGCCAATGTGCTAAAGCTGTTGGATTTCCATTGCCTATGATTCTGTATTTCATTACCTACAGGATAGTACTGGCATGAAGCTCTGGAAGAAGCGATGGTTTGTTCTTTCTGATCTCTGTCTCTTCTACTATCGGGGTAAGTCTTTTAAATGTCTCTGAGCAGTGGGGTTAAGCTGTGCTTCCAAAAATATATTACCTTGTCTTTAAAAAAAGAAGAAGAGGAAAAAGACATTGGAACAAGTAATGGTCGTTCTGCTCTTCTGTTGATATAAAAATAAAAGTGCTGATTTGATCAGTATACTTAATTTGTTCCATGGGAAATATATGGTCAGTTAGTTCTAACCTTGAACAATCTGGGTCAGAACAAACTCCATTTCTGTGACTTCCATGTCCCCTGTCCTACCTCACAAGCTGTGTTATTGTTGTTGTTTAAATGGAATGTCAGAAGCAGTATTAAATGTTGGGGAGGCTCACAATCTTCATCTACCTCTGTTCTATACACTTAATTTTAGCTAATCCACTGTTGCCTTTCCTCTTTCCCCAGTTGTTCTGATGGACTGCTGCAGGTTCTTCATGGATACAAATTTTGCACTTGTGCTGTAGTTTGTTCAGAATAGTCTAGAGCAGTGTTTCTCAGCCTCAGCAACTTTGAGATGTATGGACTTCAGCTCCCAGAATTCCCCAGCCAGCATGGGAATTCTAGCAGTGTAGTCCACACATCTTAAAGTTGCTGAAGTTGAGAAACAGTTGTTTAAAGTCTAGGATTTTTGATGGAAGCACCATATAACCTTTTAAAAGTGGTACTTCCACTATTCCTTTCATTTGTTTTCTGACAGCCACAGCAGTAGCATCTATATTCATCTCATGGATCTCTTTTCTTGAACAGGCTTGGTCATCATGGTTTAAACTGTATAACCCACTCTATCCTATTTAGGAAGACCCAGAATTGTAGCACATGGTTCTAGCATCTGCTGGACCCTTCTGATGCTTAAGTTTCCCCATCTCTCCTATTTTTGTTGATAGAATAAATTTTTTGGCATAAAATAGCAAACTGCTTATGAAGAAGCTGGAAAACATGATGTAGAGGAACAGAAACCTTTCTTCAACTATTTTAACTCTGAGGGAGATTTACTAGAAGCCAGTAAAGGAGTTTATAAGAGGTCATATCTGAATTACTTTGGAGTCATGACTTTGGATTTTTAAAGCCTCAAATCATTCTGTGTTGTTTCAGAGTTAATCTTAGTATTCTCAAATATGTAGCAGTAATTGGATTTGGATGATCCAAGGCTTAACTGAGCCCAAAGGAGCCTACTCCTTCACTGAAACAGTTCACTGCAATTCAGAGTGTTTTGTGTGCAATAGAGAATTCCTCATTGATTGATACTGCAAATTTACACAATTTGTCTTCGTGAAAGTAACCATTATGGCTTTCCCCAAAGGTTGCTGGGAATTATAACTTGCTGAAAGTGCTGAGAGTTCTGTTAGAAAGTCTGAGCTGCTGCTTCTACTTAAAAAAATTATAGATGTGTGAGGAATGCCTGCTCAGTCTCATTGATAGAACAATGTCATCTTGTGGGACTTGGATATGACCTTCTCTGTAGCCACCTCTGCCCTTTGGAATGGTATTCCCTTAAAGTCTGCATGGTCCCAACCCTGCTGAGCCTGAGTGTTCTTTTGGCCTCACATTGGTATTGGGTATTTTAACTCTGGTGGTCTCCTATCCAAGTACTAAGCAAGATTAGTCCTGACCTTGCTTAGTTCCAAGCTAAAAGGGATGGCGTCACAGGACAAATAGATGTAAGATAGTTTTCATTACCATGTTCAAATCTTTTTATCACACCTTTCATCTTTAACACTGAGGCACATAAAATAAAGCTATGAAACTTGATCAAAGCTATGAAAGTATCCATATAGTAAAACTAAAAACTGGCAGGTTCAGATATCGGTGAAGAAAAGGCAATTGGAACATAAACATCTTCAAGACTGGAGCAAAAGATCATCAGAGAGATTGGATCTATGATAAAAGTAAATGTCCATTGACCAAATGTTAAAGTGAAAGAATTAATATTCAGCTTTGGAGACTAAAATAGAGTACAGACCAAGATTTTCCAGCAGAAATATGGCAATAATTTTAAACTGAGCTAATTCCTTTCACTTTATCTAAAGGATTACAGAAGTACCAAATTGCTCATGTTATAATCAGTTTAGAAATGCAGAGCTATTATGTTCAGAAAGATTATAGACTGTTGGAAAAACCAAGCCATCCTCAGTAACAATTAGGGGCATTGAAGTATTGTAATTTAATACATGGAGACTTTGGTTGAGCTAAAATTGTACTGTAATTAGGGAGATGGTTGTTAGTGGGTTTTTTCCCTACTAGAAGGAAAGTCAATTCATCCATTTCTGTCAAGGTCCGCAGACCAGGACTCAGCAGTAAATCTCAGTCCCCTGTCTTTGCAAAGTTTTACTAGCCTGCTAGTCTCAGGTTCAGCTGAACTCTCAGACACTCACATGGCATAACTAGATTAGAATATTTATTGCAAACTAAAATAAAGCCATATTAAATAGTTGATTGCCCTCTGTCAGTGTGAGGTTGCAGTTCCCTTTTATACCCAAATCATAGTTTCTTTTTCCCATCTTTCCCATGTTTCAGAGGGCTGTTTGCCCAGTACTTCATGGCCTTGAAGCTGAGCAGCTTTTGATATAACTGGCATTTCTGCCCTGAGAATCTCTTGCTCTTGGCTTATCTTTCACAATTGCAAACAGCCACACAGTTACATCTCCCAAAGCAGCCATTGTAGCTTTCCCTGGAAGCATCCCATTGTATGCATCTACATTACTAATTCTAACCAGGTTTAAAAGTTCTGAATATCTTTATTGCTAGTTCTTTCAGTGTTTCCTTTTTATTAATTTATTGGTTTTAGCCTCAATATTAAATTTATAAGTTAACTTGCTGAGATGCATAAATAGATCAAAGCCACTTATATACCCATCCTGAAAGAACTGAAGGAGATTGTGTTAATAACCAGATGTTCTAATATTAATTTGCAAGTACTCTATTAGCATGCTATAAGAAGGAATAGAAGAATTAAAAGAGAAAGTGTTCACTGCTTTGCTTTGTGGTAAAGGGGTAATAACTACCATGATAGCAGTTTTATGAATAAGTATGCTCCCTCCCCCATAACTGCTGTATGGTGAGTGTGGGGACATAATTTCAAAATTTCAAAGGTGCCATTTTCTCAGAACATTGAGTAGAGTTGTGTTTTTTTATTTGAATGGAGTCATCTATTTGTTTAATCTAAGTCTCAGTTAAAAATAGAGAAACAAAGAAAGAGCAGAATTCTTAAAGCTGCTTATCAATACTAGAATCTGGACGGAGGGCAACTGGTCACAGTCTCTTATGGTGAAATACATTATATTTACATTTAAATTAGTGTAATCAAATTAGTGTGTTCATATGTATAGAAGCTTGTCCTGTCTTGTGTGATATATAATAACATTCTTTAACTTCATAAATGTTCCTTATTTCAGGAACATTTTTGCTTCGGGTTATAGATTAGCACCCTCCTGTCAAGCAGAAAATGCACTGAAAGAAGCTATGCTTGATACCTTCCCTTCCCTTTGAGTTAAAACACTGAGATAGTTCCCCTGAATTTTCATTTCCAATTTTCTTCTTACACACTCTTAAGGAGAAGCTAACATGCATTTTCCTGGGACTCCAAAATTACCGAGTGAGTCCAGGAAAACTGTTGGCTTCTGTAAGGAGAAGCTGGATATGTCTACCATCTCCTGAGACAGGGTGTTTTGATGTTGAACAACTATTACCACGAGGAATTTTTTTCTGATGTGCAACCAAAGTCTACTTTTGCAATACCCAGAATGACAGCTGGGTTAGTCTCTTTCAGGGTCAGAATATTCCATGAATGTTCTGCATATCCCTATTTTTTATTCTGGTTTTATTTTTATTGTAAACTACAGTGAGTTTTCAGTAGTTGGTAGTATAAAATGTAATAATAAAAATAAATACAATAATTAATGCATATTATAGGCCAGAATGAGTTTTCTTTTCTATCCCAAGAAATGCAGTGAAAATAACTTGTAGGTATAACAAATACAAATGCTTGTAACTATTACTGTAACTTTAGTGTTATGTTTCTAGTAAATAAATTAGGGATATGCAAGCTTCAGATTCAATAGAGATGCTTCACAGTGCAGAAGAGCATGAATGCAGAAGCTCTCAAGCTCATTAAAAGACTCATTAAAACAGCCATATAATTTTGGATATAGACACAGCTGCTTTAATGAGTCACAGATAAGTGCTACATTTGCACCTCAACACATTCAGAAGTGCTCTGCTGAATCAAATCTGAAGCATTGCACAGTCCTTTCAGTTTTTATAACTGTTACATTCATTCATATCACTTCAGGCATTGTAAATACAATACTTTAAAGTATGTAAACTTAAACTTTGCTTAAGGTCATACCTATATAAATTACTTCATGGTTTTTACAATAATTAGGCAAGCTAGGGCAGTGTTCTTTCCTCATTTTACAGATCAGAAATAAGTTCTGGGAAGTGAATATTTGAGGCCCATTGAGTTCATGATTGAGCTAAATTATGAAACGCAGATTTT
This sequence comes from Liasis olivaceus, assembly GCA_030867105.1. Taxonomy (NCBI): domain Eukaryota; kingdom Metazoa; phylum Chordata; class Lepidosauria; order Squamata; family Pythonidae; genus Liasis; species Liasis olivaceus. The sequence continues at coordinate 70,826,346 of CM061355.1, forward strand.
CTGGCTTGCAGGTCATGCTTTTAATTATTAGAGTAATTAAATATTAGATATTGGTGCAGTATAGAACCCCTTCATGGATCACTGCCTTGTCGTGGCGAAGGGGCTTGTGTAACTCAGTGAAGCCATGAGCTATACCGTGCAGGGCCACCCAAGACGGACAGGTCATGACAGAGAGTTCTGACAAAATGTGGTCCACTGGAGAAGGAAATGGCAACCCACTCCAGTATCCTTGCCAAGAAAACCACATGGACAATGTTAAAAGGCTAAAAGATATGACGCCGGAAGATGAGCCCCTCAGGTCGGAAGGTGTCCAATATGCTACTGGGGAAGAGCGGAGGGCAATTCCAAGTAGCTCCAGAAAGAGTGAAGCGGCTGGGCCAAAGCCGAAAGGACGTTCAGCTGTGGATGTATCTGGAAGCGAAAAGAAGGTCCGATGCTGTAAAGAACAATATTGTATAGGTACGTGGAATGTAAGATCCATGAACCAAGGCAAGCTGGATGTGGTCAAACATGAGATGACAAGATTGAACGTCGACATCTTGGGAATCAGCGAATTGAAATGGACGGGAATGGGTGAATTTAATTCAGGTGACCATTATATCTACTACTGTGGGCAAGAAACCCTTAGAAGAAATGGAGTTGCACTCATAGTCAATAAGAGAGTGGGAAAGGCAGTAATGGGGTACAACCTCAAAAACAACAGAATGATCTCAGTGCGTATCCAAGGAAAACCATTCAACATCACGGTAATCCAAGTCTATGCCCCAACCACTGATGCCGAAGAAGCTGCAGTTGACCGGTTCTATGAAGACCTACAACACTTTCTAGAACTAGCACCAAAAAAAGATGTCCTTTTCATCATAGGGGATTGGAATGCTAAAGTAGGAAGTCAAGGAGTAATCGGAATAACAGGCAAGTTTGGCCTTGGAGTACAAAATGAAGCAGGGCAAAGGCTAATAGAGTTCTGTCAAGAGAACAAGCTAGTCATAGCAAACACTCTTTTCCAACAACACAAGAGACGACTCTACACATGGACATCACCAGATGGTCAACACCGAAACCAGATTGATTACATACTTTGCAGCCAAAGATGGAGAAGCTCTATACAGACGGCAAAAACAAGACCAGGAGCTGACTGTGGCTCAGATCATGAGCTTCTTACTGCAAAATTTAGGGTTAAATTGAAGAATGTAGGGAAAACCACTAGACCACTCAGGTATGATTTAGATCATATTCCATGTGAGTACACAGTGAAGGTGATGAATAGATTTAGAGGATTAGATTTGGTAGACAGAGTGCCTGAAGAACTATGGACAGAGGTCTGTAACATTGTACAAGAGGCAGCAACTAAAACCATCCCAAAGAAAAAGAAATGCAAGAAAGCAAAATGGCTGTCTGATGAGGCTTTACAAATAGCTGTGGAAAGAAGGAATGCGAAAAGCAAGGGTGAAAGGGAAAGATATAAGCAACTGAATGCAGATTTCCAGAGAATAGCAAGGAGAGATAAGAAGGCCTTCTTAAATGAACAATGCAAAGAAATGGAAGAAAACAATAGAATGGGGAAGACTAGAGATCTCTTCAAGAAAATTGGAGATATCAAAGGAACGTTTAGGGCAAAGATGGGCATGATAAAGGACAAAAAAGGCAGGGACCTAACAGAAGCAGAAGAGATTAAGAAGAGGTGGCAAGAATACACAGAAGAACTATACAAGAAAGATCTTAATGTCCCTGATGTCCATGTTGGTGTGGTCACTGACCCTGAGCCAGACATCCTAGAGAGTGAAGTCAAGTGGGCCTTAGGAAGCATTGCTAACAACAAAGCTAGTGGAGATGACAGTATTCCAGCTGAGTTATTTAAAATACTAAAAGACGATGCTGTTAAAGTGCTGCACTCAATATGCCAGCAAGTTTGGAAAACGCAACAGTGGCCACGGGATTGGAAAAGGTCAGTTTACGTTCCAATTCCAAAGAAGAGCAATGCCAAAGAATGCTCAAACTATCGCACAATTGCACTCATTTCACATGCTAGCAAGGTTATGCTCAAAATCCTACAAGCTAGGCTTCAGCAGTACGTGAACCGAGAACTACCGGATGTACAAGCTGGGTTTCGAAGAGGCAGAGGAACTAGAGATCAAATTGCCAGCATTCGCTGGATCATGGAGAAAGCATGAGAGTTCCAGAAAAGCATCTACTTCTGCTTCATTGACTATGCAAAAGCCTTTGATTGTGTGGATCACAACAAACTGTGGCAAATTCTTAAAGAGATGGGGATACCAGACCACCTTACCTGTCTCCTGAGAAATCTGTATGCAGGCCAAGAAGCAACAGTTAGAACCGGTCATGGAACAACCGATTGGTTCAAAATAGGGAAAGGAGTACGACAAGGCTGTATACTGTCACCCTGCTTATTTAACCTATATGCAGAGTACATCATGAGAAATGCCAGGCTGGAAGAATCACAAGCCGGAATTAAGATTGCAGGGAGAAACATCAATAACCTCAGATATGCAGACGATACCACCCTAATGGCAGAAAGTGAAGAAGAACTAAAGAGCCTCTTGATGAGGGTGAAAGAGGAGAGTGCGAAACCAGGCTTGAAACTCAACATTAAAAAAACTAAGATCATGGCATCTGGACCCATCAATCCCTGGCAAATAGAAGGGGTAGAAATGGAAGCAGTAACAGACTTCATTTATTTGGGCTCCAAGATCACCGCAGACAGAGACTGCAGCCATGAAATTAAAAGACGCTTGCTCCTTGGGAGGAAAGCTATGGCAAACCTAGATAGCATATTAAAAAGCAGAGACGTCACCTTGCCGACAAAGATCCGCATAGTCAAAGCTATGGTTTTTCCAGTAGTAATGTATGGCTGTGAGAGGTGGACCATAAAGAAGGCTGAACGCCGAAGAATTGATGCCTTTGAACTGTGGTGCTGGAGAAGACTCTTAAGAGTCCCCTGGACTGCTAGGAGGTCAAACCAGTCAATCTTAAAGGAAATCAACTCTGATTGCTCATTGGAAGGATTGATAATGAAGCTCAAGCTCAGATACGTTGGTCACCTAATGCGAAGAGAGGACTCTTTGGAAAAGACCCTGATGCTGGGAAAGATGGAAGGCAAAAGGAGAAGAGGACGGCAGAGGATGAGATGGCTAGATAGCATCACTGAAGCAATGAGCATGAAATTGAGCAAACTCAGGGAGGCAGTGAAAGATAGGAAGGCCTGGCGCAATATGGTTCATGGGGTCACGAAGAGTCGGACACGACTTAACGACTAAACAACAACAAGCAGTATAGAAACCATTTTGTGTTGTGGAATTGTACAGACCAGCACTAATATACAGTATATCAGCAAGTTGAAGGAAAGCCTGGATAGTCATATCTGGGTTTTTTATGCTTAAGAAGCTTCAAGCATTTTTGCTCTTCTGAATAGTAGTTTATCATTATGGCAATGTTTTTTGGTCTTGTCTTTCTTGCTTTTGCTGAAGGATAAAAGAGCAAATTCACCTTTGCTGCAAACAAAAGAGCATCCTAATTGAATAAATATTTGTACTGAAGGCATGGGATAAGAGAATCTTCACTGTTTGTTTTTTAATCCTATTCATATTCTGTGTACAGATAAAAATACATGTAGGAGGCAAAGAAATTTGTAGATGAAAGCTCTTGTAGGGAGTTTTTAATAAGATGGTGATAATGCAAATAATTTCACTATAAATGTGGTGATCCATAATAACCACTTTAATTTACCCATAATTAGAAATAAACTAAACATTTAATTGAGAGTTACTAGATATGTTTCGTGCTAACATACCATTTATTAAGAGTTTTTCTTAGACAAGTGTTCACATTTCTTCAGCCTGGAGTATAGTGACTTACCATCAATCTCAGTAGTATCTCTTTTGCTATCTTAATGATCCTTTGACTGGTTGGTATAGCCAAATTTTCCTCATTCTTTGTTGCAACCCAAGCCAAGGCCAGTAGAGCAAGGAATCCTGTGATAGTGGCCACTGTACTGGACAATTTTCAAAGCTAAGTGATGAGATTCAGAAGGTGGAGGATTTCAAGGTGGTGTTTATTTTTAGCAGAGAGAGAGTATTCATAGCACTCAGTGTATAACACTGGAAATTGAGTAAGTATTGTTCCCATATTGCATATTAGAGTCTGAGGATCAGAAAGTACCTTAAATTGGAATTTGAGCTGGGACTTTCATAGGCCTGTGTTATAGTTACTGAAGTAGATGTGCTGCTTCCAGCTAGGAGGTTCTTAATGAAAGGCAAAGCATTATGGGCCATTGGGTTTGTCCTGGTTGATATAAGGATTAAGCACTGTTTTTAAGTTATGTAGACTGATGCAAGGTATACATTCATCTGTGTTTTTGTCTTGTGAGCACCATAAAGACTAATGGGGAGTTCCATACAGAAGCCACAAATGCAAATTCTGCTCATACTCTGGCACGAGGCTACTCTTTTGGCGTTCACTGATATAAACCCATTTGGCATATAAACGGGGAGTTGACATTTTCTGTCCACAGATGAATGTTTTTATTTTGTGGTGTGGTGGTTAAGGTGTTGGCCCTCCTCAGCCACGGAAGCTCACTGGGTGACTGAGGCTTCTGTCGCTCTCGCATCCCAACATGCCTCACAGCATGGATGTTGTAAGGAAGAATAGGAGGAGGGAGTACTATGTCCCCAGTCTTGAGCTCCTAAACTGCATCTCGGTATTTATCATTGAATCATATTAATTCTGTTGATTCACACGAGTAGTATATGGTTATATAATGAAGATATGCATGCCTATACAGCATTGCATGCATAGTAATTCCATGGATTCCCTCAGAAGTATGACTGAACATGCTACTTTCAGTTAATAAATTAATCAGAATGCCTGCCTTCAAATGTATTAGCACTGGTGTGAAAAAGGGAAGCAAACTAGATGAAAGTTGAGCAAGAACTTTTTTATATCTATATCATTGAGATAGATAGATAGATAGATAGATAGATAGATAGATAGAATCTCCCCATGTAGTATTGGTTTTCTAGTTTATCAAATGCTTGGACAGTAGCATGTTCCCTCATGGGTACTAATGCACTGAAATACCTACAGATGTTCTTTGCATCCAAAGGGGTATTTAATTAAGAGTGGCTTGTGCTTTTTTTATTCCAGAAGATTTATGTTGTAGCATTAATAGGCTTCTTTGAAAGCTGCCTGCTCGTTTTGGAAAAACATTTTATTTCAGAGCTGCCACTAAAGATAGTGGTAGGTGACCTTCCCTGAATACTCAACAATGTGCTGGCCTAAGTTTTGTTTGGGGCCAGGCAGACAGTGGTTGAAAGTGATTGCAAAATTCACTCTAGTCTTTAGCAGGAATATGAACTGCCAGTGGCAGGTTGGCCTTCATATGCCTGAGAGTAAGGCTTTACTTTGCTTTGGATTCAATTCAGAAAAGGTGTGTTGGAATAAATGCAGCAGCTGTGTGTGATGTGCTAAAGTAGCTGCATCTGGAACCAAGACTGGGCTGCTGCCATGGTAGTCTCTTCTACCTTTGTTTTAATGAGCTGCAGACAGATGCTTCATTTGCTCTCCCATGTGTTCCAAGGACGTCTTCCAAACTGAATCTGAAACATTGCATGGCTGAATTACAGAGCCCCTCTGCTCAAGAGGCATCATAAGCCCCCTAATCTTAACACTATCTTTAAGATAACAGGCCTCTTCTCCTTTCCAGTGCTTAATAACATTTAGGTTTAACTCACGTTTTAAAATACAATTTAATCTTCTGTATGTATTTAGTCAAATCATATCTTGATGATTAGGGGAAATATTTATTATGACTTGTCAAAATAATCAGTGGCTCTGAGATGTTCTCTGCTGGGACAGAGGGAGGTAGCAGGCCATATCGAGGTGGCTGGAGACTAAGGGCTTGCAACTGGACTTCTAGCTGATTCTACGTGCTTTATTCTTTTTCACTGCTGGAAGACATGGCATAGTTTAAATGAGATTTATAGCCCCACAAGTCCTTTCAGGGGTTTTTTTTCCTATTCACAGTCTTCTTCCAGCAACTTCTTTAGCCACAATCACTGCTCTGCCTACACGCACCCACATAAACACACACATACATCTCAAGAAGACAAGCAGAGAGCCAGACAGAATTATCTGTTTATCAGTTTCTATTCTAAAAACATCATTACTTGCCATCTCTAAGAATCTGTATGAAAAGTAGATGGAGGTTACTGGGGGGAAAAAAGTGAAATTACTGGATATAAAAGATTCCCCCCCCCCTTTTTTTTTTCCATCTAAGGGATGTTCAAAAAGCCAGGGAAGATTTAAATGCATTTTTTTCCTTACATTGTATAATGCATATCAGGACAACTTTCTTTGATCAATTATTTTTGTATATTTTCTAGATGAAAAAGAAGAAGGAATATTAGGGAGCATACTTCTTCCAAGTTTTCAGATAGCCATGCTTTCTTCTGAAGATCATATCAACCGCAAATATGCATTTAAGGTGAGAATATTCTTCAACCCCAGATTTGTGGTGTTTAATTTTTCAGTGGAATATAATTGTGAACACATAAATTGTAGATTACAGAAGGGGCCCCAGAAAAGTTTCCGAACAGTCCTAAATATGTGCACACAGACTTTCCGTTCCTTGTATTGCTAAGTCAGAATGTGTTTGCTTTCCATTCTAACCAACTAAGGAATATGATTTATTTTATTTTATTTTATTGCAATATTCCTGAAACTTCAGCACAATAATTTTGTAGATTTCTGAGGAAATGGTTGCATTTCACACCACAATTTGTTTAACAATTGTTTATTCAATAAGACACAATTGGTAGGATGTGTAACATGTTAAACCAAAATCAAGCCACATTTCAGTGTAGCACAACTTGTGAACATTGCCTTTGTATGTCTTTAGTATCTGACAGAACTTTACCAGTTATCATGTCTTTGCAACCTAGTTATCTTCCACTTCCTGCTCCATACAGCTTCCCTATCCAATCTGCAAGTTCTTTTTAATGAAGTTACCCTCTTCCCACAAGCATAACTTCTGAAGCTGTTAACCCTTGAATAAATCTTCCTGTCAGCAACTGACTGAAGGCTATTAGAATAGTTCAGACATTCAAATGAAAGTAGCTTAACACTGTAGCATTAGGCTGGTGTCTTCCCCACATCTGATCTTCTCTCATTAGCATTTTCTTGATATCTGTTTTACAAGGTATATTTTCTTCAATGTATGCATAATTAATTGAAGCTCTTTTTCTATAAAATGTTCCTGACCTTTTACATTTTGTTTCTTGGATTTGAACTACTTTGGGCTCTTCTTGGCGATGAGTAAGCTAAATCACGCTTCGTATTTTAATGGGTGAGTATATATTTGCAACTTCCTATTTTTTTTTTCCTGATCCTGGATATCTCAGCTAATCCATTTCTATAATCTGTGTGCACCAGATGCCAGCAGCAAATATTTATTCTATAATTCATAGAAATCATTTAGAAACTCAGCAGGGGCTCTGAACAACAACAAGCCTTCCAAATTTAATAGTAATTTGCTTTTCCTCTAGTATAATTGCCTCAGAAGATGAGCATGATGATGAATAGCATTGTATTAGTTACAGTGGGATGAGTTTCTAGCAGCTGCTTGCATAAATCTTAAAACCGATAAATTACTGATTAAAGAAACCAGTAATGGTCTTTGATTTTCCTCCCACCCTTTCTTTTCTATCTTACAGAATGTTGTACCTTTCTCCCCACAAAATGACCATGTCATTTCCAATCAGGCAGCTCATCCAAACATGAGGACCTATTATTTCTGCACAGATACAGGGAAGGAAATGGAGTTATGGATGAAAGCCATGATAGATGCAGCTCTTGTACAGACAGAGCCTGTGAAAAGGTAATGTAAGTTGACAGCCCCATAGAATCAGCCAGTTACAGTTCCGGCCTTGATTACATATCGTGAGGAGATGTGTTCTGAAATATGAGTAAAACCAACCCTGATATTTATTAGCTTTCTGAAGATCTTAGAAAGTAACATCAAAGCTTCAAACTGTCTCTCTGTTTCCCTGGATGTGCATCTTAAGGTTACAGGATGATGCAAATAATGTGTCATCTCCCAAGGCTTTCTATCAAGGTTCAGTTGTTTTTAGAAGACTCATATTGGTGCAGAGGCATTTTTAGGAACTGGGAAGCAGACAAATATATGAACAGTAAAGGTACTCTGTTTGCAGCTTGGTTTGTTCCATTTTGTCAGTAATGGGATGAAGAATTGTAGAAGTGATAAGTGGATTTTAATGGCCTGTTGCCCTATTTTGTTGAATAGTTTTATATAGCAATAATTCCTTAAAATACAATGGTACAGAGCTAAGGTGACTTTCCCTTGACAACTGAGGCTATAATTCATCCATAATATTGTTCTCATGAGTTTAGCAGGCAGTATGTGAAAACTTGTGTTGGCCTAGATTGTTCACATTTCTAGCTTCTGCTTACCCAATTGCAAAGTTACTCAGGACAGACAAATAATAGACTAAAATTAGATATTGTACTCAGCCTAAATAAAGATACTTTATTATATATTATTATATATTTAATGTTTCCAGGCCCCAAATAGGCCAAAGCAAAAGCTCGGTTCCAAAACAAATTAGAAGTTTAATATGCTTTGAATAGATATACTTTCCCTGATTTGATTCTTGGCTGCTTCTGTTAAAAATATGTGTTTATTTTCTGCTATTTACAGTTAATTGTTAACCTTGATAATGTTTCAGGAAAAGATTAGTGGCCCAAGAATGAAGTTTAACAAAGTTATAAATTTAGTTTTGTTCTGGGGCCTGAGAATTGGAACATGTCAACTGCAAAAAAACCATGAAACCCTCTTTTCTTCTTCCCATTTACTGATAAATTTATTATCAGTTATTATTTGCAATAACTGGAAAAAGTGACGCTTTTCAAATTGGACTTGGATATTTTCATTTCCATTCTGAAAGTTGAAAAACCCTAAATAGTCATATTCTAAGCTATTTTAGAGGAAGAGTGATACCTAAAGTATAACAGAGAGGGAACTGAAACTTACCCCTTTTTATTCTTATACTTTTCAGGCCTAAAATAGCCATTTGATATCTGAAAAATTACTAGGTATTACTGTAGAATAAAGAGAGAAAGTATTACGGTTTTCATATTGAACCAGTTAACTCATAATTTCTATTCTAAATCTGTTTCTTTGCATGGGTCTGAATATTACAACATATTTCTCTAGACTTCTGTTCTTTCCTAATGACAATCTATAATCTACATTTTCTCAAAGTTATTTTATCTTAGAATCTTAGTTATAAATATTCCCACAACTAGTGATTGCGTATATGTGTGTGTATTGGTTGGTTTTCTTCATTTTGGTTATTTTACTGTAAACTGCCCAGAGATGCTCTGCAGTGAGATGGCAGTGACCAATTTAGAGAGAGGGAGAGGGAGAGGGAGAGGGAGAGGGAGAGGGAGAGGGAGAGGGAGAGAGGGAGAGAGAGAGAGAGAGAGAGAGAGAGAGAGAGAGAGAGAGAGAGAGAGAGAGAGAGAGAGAAAGAAAGAAAGAAAGAAAGAAAGAAAGAAAGAAAGAAAGAAAGAAAGAAAGAAAGAAAGAAAGAAAGAAAGAAAGAAAGAAAGAAAGAAAGAAAGAAAGAAAGAAAGAGGTGCAGGTTTAACAACGATCAAAGAGGTTTATTGAGAATAAGTAATGCAAATTGTTTTGAATAAGCAATATCCCATTTAAACTTGACATTCAAACACTGAAATAAGACTTCATTTGGCTATATTCCTGATTATATCTCTGTTATAATTTAGGTAATTTGAAATATTCACATAATAAAATCTAGTTTTTCCATTTAAAAAGTTCTCTTTTTTGCATTGCAGCTATTTTCAGTTTTATGCTAAGAAATTCATTAGTGATGGCATATTATCCTAGTTTTTGCAATGGAACATATAATATATCAGATATCATACAGTGTTGGTATAATATGGTACTAAATATTGCTTTTGACCAATGGTGAAATTACTTTTATCTTATTACTGGTAGTCCTTGCTATCCAACCATTCATTCAGCAACCATTCAAAATTACGACAGCACTGAAAAAATGGACTTATGACCGATGCCCGAAGATATGGCTGTTGCAGCACCCCCGCAGTCAACATGATCAAAATTTGGGTGCTTGACAGTCCAACCAAACTTACAACCACAGGGGCCTGCAACTCCCCCCCGCCTATCCCCTTCCCCATCTGTGCCCTTTTTGCCACCCTGCACAGCAACATTTGGTGGCAGCACCAGGGCTGTGGCTGAACTAGAGGCCCAAGGCCTTCAGCAGTTTCAGCCAGCTGCCACTGAGTTCCCGTCCTCCCATTCCTTCATCTTGCCTCTTTTTCCTTCGTTAAGCCTGGTGTCCCCTCCTCCCATTCCTTCCCGAAGCCATGCATCCCATACCTTCTGGAAGCCATGCCTCTCCTTCTCTTCCTGGAGCGTCCCATTCTGTGAGACCAGAAGGTTTCCAAAGGATTGCGAGAATGGGACTTTTGAAGTCCCATTCTTGCGATCCTTCAGAACCCTTCTGGTCTTACCCAGGTCTCGCAGGTGAGGAATGGGAGGATGGGAATGGCGTGAGCTGGCAAAGGCCAGCAGTGTGAGGCATGAGGTGGTATTATCAGTCGCAGCAGCGGCTCTGAGGCTGAAGACAAGGCCTGGAGGCAGTGGCAGCTGGCTGAGACTGCTGAAGGCCTCAGGCCTCTACTTCAGCCCCAGCCCCGGTGCTGCTGCCGATGAGTGCCGCTGTGCAGGGCAGCCAAAAGGGCATAGATGGGGGGGAGGTTACAGTGCCCCTGCAGTCGGAAGCACTGCTGGGGCGACCAAGGCTTGCAGGGGTGGCTGTGGCTTTGTGCCTCCCCCACCTGTGTGGCATCCCCGCACCGCTTACCTGGGACTCTGTCCCCTTAACGACCCGCAATTTTTGCTGAACGACAGCAGCTGGGATTGCTGGAATTGCAGTCCCTAAGTGAAGTGGTCACATGATGATTTGCTTAGGGACCACATCACTTAGCAACCTAAATTCTGGTCCCAATTGTGGTCGGATAGCGAGGACTACCTGTAGTGAAATCTTGCTGCTGTTCAAATTGGCTCCTTGCTACAGTTTTCTTTACAATTATCCGGTATTTGTAGAATTTCTCAGATACGGTAAAGTCTCTGAAATAGCTAATTAAATCAAATCCAGTTAAGAGTAAAATGGGGAATAAAAGTACATGATATAGTCAGAGAAGGAACTATGGACTAAAAGAAGAGCAGTGCAGAGATTAAAACTAAGGGACATTATAAGTGAAGATTATGGTTTTAGCCTAGGTTATTTATAGATTGAATAAAGTAGAAGAAAATAAGCTAAAACAACTAGGGGACAATCATCTATACCAGTTTTTGTTCTCAATATCCTGGGATTTTTCAGTGAGAAATAAAAATAAGCTTTTCCATTCTGTATCTCTCCTATAATTTATAGCTATAAATAAGTTTTGGCTGGATACAGGTGACGTTAAGGCTGCATAGGCCACCAGAATATGTGGAAGAATTTTATACAGTGGTTCCCCCTCATCCCAACCTCTTAGGAACATACTTCAGCCTGTTTGCACTACCATTGGTGCTCAGAGCAAATGCATTTAATGGAGCTTTTGCTCAGCATAAGTGCCTGTGTCTTGCCCAAATGGAATTGCATATAAAGTCAGTTCCAGAAAGAGAGTTTTAGACTGATGCATTCTATGCTAGCATGTATTTTACTATTTACACTGTGAAAATTTGGGGGGGGGGGGGGGACCTTAAGTAGTAATGACTAGGTCACCAAATGAAAAGCAAGCAGCAATTCACAATTAGTGAAAGTTCTCTGTGTCCATTCATACTACATATTTTCAGTTAATAACATCTTAAATTAAAAATAATGCTACCCCATTCTAAAACCAGAAATATTTCAAAGGTGTTTTATTTCTCCATAACTTCCTATTTTTCTACAGGAAAAAATGAGGGAAATGTCCTCAGGAAAATATTCTGCCCAAGCTCTATTTTCCTCTCTTTTTCCTTTTTATTTTTCTGGGCCTTCACATCTCAAATTAAATTAAACAGTCAATGAAAGGCTGCTCTGGAACAAACTTTAATGTTTTATATTTAAAATATAAGAAAGGTATGACTGTAAGAATCCCTATATCTCTTGATAAAGCTGGATCAGTTTACAAAGTATGGCATTCCCATCCTTAAGTAGTAGTATTTGTACCAGTACACATACTGATTAAAACAAAGTTGTAAGAATAGGAAAATAGTGGTAATTAAGTTAAATTGGCTGTTCTGTGTAACAGGCCACCTTCATCACATATGTGCAAAAAGATACTCTAAAGAAAGAAAGTTTGAGTTTCAAAAATGAGATGAGATCTTTAGCAGAAGGTTGAGATTGGAAAAAAGTGTCATTCAGCAAATAAGCAGGATCAAGATAGCCTTCAGAAGAGAACAGTATTTCCAGTGAAAGCACAAATGTAAGCAGGAGGAAGAGTAAAGTAAAGAAACAGACATCTTCATCTCACATAGCTTGAAATGTCAGCAAGGCACTTAAGAAGGACTATTAGCTTAGAAAAAAAAATATTAGTATGAAGATGGTAGCTAAATTCTTTCTCATCATAATAAGAAGGGGAATCTAGATTCAGTTAAGGAAGCCTGAGACTTGGGGAATTCCTGTATGGTTTGGCCTGGAACAAAGATAAAAAGGGGTAGAACAACACTGAAGAGAAGCAAAAAGAAGAACCAGGATAAAACTATATGATTGTTTCCAAGGGAAAGGAGTAAAAGTGAAACAGTAGTCTGTGATGCTGAAGACTAAAAACAAAAGAAGACCTCAGCTTCAGCAAAAAAAGGACCTTGAAAGAACTGTTTCAATTGAGTAGATTAAACTTAAGTAGACTTCCTCAAATGTGAAGAGAAAAGAGAAAAAGAATTGGTTGATGAATCCTGAATATTTTGAGAAAGAAGGCTGTTTTAGAGTAGGCAAAAGAGATTACTGTATAACTAAAAGCAGAAGGGGAGGAACTAGATGATCTAATGGTTTGGATTCATATCAAAATGTACAAAATGGACTGGGCTGACTTTCTAAGTTCCTCTTCCTCAGTGCTTTCCTGAACACATTTTCCAGAGGTTGGTTGACTCTGCTGAATGTTATTGATGCCAATGCCGGCTGCCTAAAGGAAAAAGGAGTCCTTGAGAATCAGACTAAGGCAAGGGTTGATTTGAAAGGCCATAACTCAGTAGGCTTTAAGACTGGAACTACAGAGTAACTCAGGAAGAAGAAGGATAATGTGAATAGAAGCCGAGAAATGAGCCTGAAATTTAAAAGCAATTGACCTTTTTGCTCAGTTTTTCTTGGATAAATATGCTAACTATGCAGCTCTTGCTGTTTCTGGAAGGATACAATTATTGTACACCACAGACCAAGTCAGCAGATAGTTGCCCCAATTATAATTAGTGAAGCCACAACTGTTTTCCAGAAGATGAGTAACTAATATCTCACCAAAAGATGTCAGTGACCATGAGAAGTTTAAAATGTATTAATGTTCCCCTTTATATGCTGAAACATCTGGCACTGGGAATTTGAACTAGATACTTCTGTATATTGCATCTTCTGAAAAGACATTTGGGTTGATATCAGTCAGGATTCCAGAGACCTTGGCAGATAAAAAGAAGCCACAAAATCATACTTTTCCATCCTCAGGGGGAGAAATTTGCCCTCCCTCTTTGCTTCCTCTCTTTATATTGCCATTTTGAAAATGGAGTTCTTCTGTCTTTAAGAATAATGCAGAAGGCAGAATTTTAGTAGTTGTACTCCCATGAAATTTTTGACTTTTTCAACACATTCCAACATATAGATGTTTGATCTTCAATACTGATAGATAAAGGGGATATAATATAACAAATATGCACGATTTACATTTTGTAGTCCATTGTGTAATTTAAATAAGCATAAATGCAAATTTCACACGTGGAAAAAAGTAAATACATCCCTACATTACCTCAAATACCTAAAATTAGAATCAGGTGCACAAGTTCAGGTACAAATTTTTTAGAACATTGTTAGAGAGGATCTGTCTTATTTAAACTCAGACATTTAGTTTGATTTGTTCTTTGTTGTTGAAGTGTGTGCATAAATCAAAAGAGCTCTCTGAAACCATCGGAAAGAAGGTTATAGATGCCTCTGAGTCTAGGAAGGGATTTAAAAAGATCACCGAACAATTGGGCATCAATCATTCCACTGTCCGGAAGATCACCTACAAGTGGAGAAGATTTCAAACAACTGCCAACTTGTTCAGGTAGGCCACCCCAGAAGTTCAGCTTAAGAGCAGGAGGCAAGATGCTGAAAGATGTCTCTAAGAACCCCAGAATTTCATTGCATGACCTACCAGTAGCTCTCACCACTACTGATGTCAAAGTGCATAAGTCTACCCTTAGAAACTGGACAAATTAGATCTACATGGAAGGTGTGCCAGGAAGAAACCTTTGCTGACCAGAAAAGCATCAGGGCAAGACTAAAATTTGCTCATGAACACTTAGACAAAGACCAGGACTTCTGGAACAATGTGCTCTGGACAGACGAGGCAAAGATAGAGTTATTTGGTATAGTACCAGAAGACATGTTTGGCAAAAACCAAAACAGCATTTCACTAGAAGAGCCTGATACCAACTATAAAGCATGGTGGTAGGAATGTTATTGCCTGGGGCTGCTTTGCTGCATCAGGGCCTGAGCAGCTCACTATCATAGAATCCACTATGAATTCTTCATTGTACCAGAGGGTGCATGAGGATAACGTGAGACCATCTGTCAAAAGATTGAAGCTCAACCGAAAGTGGACTTTGCAACATGACAATGACCCTCAACATTCCAGTAAATCCAACAGGAATGGCTGAAAAAAATGGAAAGTTCTGGAATGGCCAAGACAGCCTGGATCTAAATCAAGATGCTGTGGGGTGATTTGACACAAGCTGTCCATGCAGGAAAGCCCTCAGATATCACACAGCTGAAAAAATTCTGCATGGAGAGGTAGGAAAAGAATTCTTCCCAGTCCGTCTCAGAAACTGGTAGACAGTTATAAGAAGCATTTCCCTTTGTTTCTGCCAAAGGGGCAATACCAGCTATTAGAGCAGTGTTGTCCAAACTTGGCCACTTTAAGATGAGTGGACTTCAACTCCCAGAATTCCCCAGCCAGCACTCATCTTAAAGTGGCCAAGTTTGGACAACACTGTATTAGAGCAAGGGTTCACTTATTTTTTCCTCAGAAGGAAATGGCATATTTGTTCATCCTTTGTGGCATCAGTGATTGCAAAGTCAACTTTTCATCTTTTTTTTTTTAGTTACATCACCTTTAACTTTATATACTATTTGAATGAAGATAAAATATTGATATGTCCACATGTTAAAAAAAAAATTAAATGACATGGGGTGTGCTTAGTTTTTCATATAACTGTAGCTTCATTTCTGCCTTCCTGTTTTGTTACTAGATAGTCGCTTTTTTATTTATTATTTATTTATTTATTTTCAGACTTGCATGCCGCCCATCTCCCCCAACGGGTGACTCTGGGCGGCTCACAATAATAAAAAAGAAGAAAAAACACAGGTCTCTCCAAATATGGATAAAATCTATAAATAATTAAAAAACATATATTAAAAATGCCCTAAAAACCTCCTATGATTTTAGCCCTAAAAAACCTGTAAGATGCTGGGTGGGGGGACAACCCATCACCCCACCAGCCATCTCCACGGGTGCGGGCCCCCCTCTGGCCCCCAGGCCTTCTGGCAGAGCCAGGATTTGATCCCTTTCCTGAAGGCCATGAGTTTTGTGTGTCAAGTGTTTTGTTTTTCTTACCTTGTTGCTTTGTAAGCTGTCCTGGGAACATTCATATTGAGGCTTCAGAGTAAAATGTATTCAGTAAAAAAAAGTAGCTCCTCCAGTTGAAAAGTCTCCCTTTTGTGTATATATTTAAAGCTGAAGGCTTCGTTCTATGGGATAGAATTGTGAAACTTTTCTGGGCCTTTTCACAATGTAAGAAGTGGAATGTTAATCGCCACTACACCGTCCACTATGTGGGAGATGTGCTCTTTTTTCCTTTTTTTTTTAAGGAGTGGAATGCAGGTCCATTATATCTCAGGCATCTTGTTTGCATGGCAGTGAAAACTTATTTTAAAAAAACATAGCTTAAGGGCCAGGCTTCACAGACACTTCTTGCTTATTAAGTAGATCATTGGTTGTCAGAGTAGAGACCGGATGTTCCAGATAAAAGCCTTCAGATATTCATTATGTGAAGGGGCAATGTGCATAAGCAGTTGTGCCTGGATTGTCTGGGTTGCAAAGATCAAGACTTAGCAAGAGGTCAGATTCAACAAAAGAAGCCTGGAATATAAGGCCTGGTCAGATTTGGGAGCAGAGACAGGAACAGAGACAGAGGCTTCAGAAATAATGCCGCCACTGCATCACTTTAAAGGCAGCCAACCTCTTAAACAGAGCAACTTGCAATACAAAAGCTATTAGCAACATTCCTAATCCAAGTCTTTTGAGAGCCCATGTGGCACAGTGGTTAAGATGTTAGATGAGGACCAGGTTCAAGTTTCCTCTCCACCATGGAGAGGTCACTGCATGACTTTGGGCCAGTTACTTTTTCAGCCCAACCTATTTCACAGGGTTATTGTGGGGGAAAAAATGGAGGATGTGTAGTGTATGCTGCCTAGACCTTCTGGAGGAAAAGTGGGATATAATTTTGAAAATTTGTCATATGTAATTTTATTAACTATCGGGTCTTTGGAAGTTGGTAGTATATAAGTACTACCAATAAATAAACAATTCAATGATACATCAGCATATGAAATATTGTAGACATTTCTGGCTACCACGTTTCATAAAGGATATAATAGAGCTGGAAAAAGTGCAGAAGAGGGCAACCAAAGATTCCTTTGTTGTAGGAAAAAGCTACAATGTTTTGGACTATCTTGTTCTGAAGCAGGGTAATTTGAGGTGAGGACATGATTGAGGAATATGATAAAGAAGATGTCTGTCTCTCATTTAGATGGGCAGAAAATGGGGGAAACAGTATCGTTTAAAACAGGTATTGTGATTGAGTGAGGACATGTTCAAGGTGTGTTCTATCCTGCATACCATGGTGGAAATGAATGGGAGAATTTTTTCTCCCTCTCTCAAAACAGGAGTTCAGGCATCATCCAGTGAAGCTGACTGGATGAAGATTTAGAACAGACAAAAGGAAGCATTTCTTCCCATCGTGTATAATTAACTTGTGAAATTCATTACCACAAGACATAGCAATGACCACTAACTTGGATGGCTTTAGAAAGGGATTGGATGACAGGTCTATTAAGAGCTATTCATCCTGAAAATTTAACGTTACCTCTAGGTTAGGGGCAGCATGCATCTAAATATCAGTTACAGCAGAACACTGGTGGAAATCTAATGTCTTCCTCTCCTGCTTGGTGAGCACACCAGAGGCATTTGGTTGGCCACTGAGAAGTAAAATTCTTAATCACTCAGGCCTATTTTTATGCACTTATACTACAGTATATCATCTGGAAATTTTTAAGGCTTAAAGAACTACACCTTTAGTTTCAGGCTCTGGCTGTGGCATTCTGATTGTAAATGAAGCTTCTCATGCTCTGGTTCTGAACACGAAGTTGCAATTAGGATTAGGGCTAGGTTAAAGTCTGTTCAGGGGATCTAGTGGTAGGAGTCATCCCCATTACCAGACTCAAGTGTGAAAGAGTCAGGAACAGGTAGTGGGCAATATTTCTGGTCCTTTCCCAGTTACACGAGATTGGTACTCACAAAATCTAAAGTGGTACATGTAGTTTCCTCAAGTGTGTAATGATATATACATATATGGCTTCTCCCTTGTGACCCCCAAGATACAGATACATATAATTCTTTGGGGCAGAGGGCTACGATAAAATAATTGCCCCTTTGTGTACACATTGCTGCATAGCTCATATTTGGATAGGGGGCGACAAACTGAAGTTGAATCTAGATAAGAGAGAGGTGCTGTGTGTAAGTGGTTTTCAGGACTGGAAAATAAGAAGATGGCATTTATTTATTAAATTTGTATGCCACCCAACTCCCAATGATGGGGCGGCTCACAAGTAAAAAACATTTTAAAAAATGCAGTAAGAAACAAAACTAAAGAATAAAAGATAACAAGACAGAAACTGGACTGGAACAGAAATACACCCACACAATCCATGGGGGCATCACTTGCCCTCGCTAAAGGCCTAGGTGAAGAGCCAGGTCTTCAAGCCCCTTTAAAGCACCAGTAGGGTGGGGGCCATCCAGATTTCAGGGGGAACCTCATTCCAGAGGGCAGGTGCTGCTACAGAGAAAGTGTGCTTCCGGGGTCCTGATAGATGTCATTCTTTAATCGAAGGGACCTGGAGTGCACCAACTCTGCCAGATCAAATCAACCAGGCATATACTATGGGAAGCAGGTGGTCCCTCAAGTAACCAGGCCCTATGCCATGAAGGGCTTTATAGGTAACAACTAGCACCTTGAATTGCACCTGGAAGCAGACTGGCAACCAGTGCAGCTTGCGAAGCAGAAATGTTACATGGACATACTGAGGCTTGCCCATCCCTGCCCATGCCACTGCATTCTGAACCAGATGAAGCTTCCAGGTGGTCTTCAAGGACAGCTCCATGTAGAGTAGTCAAGCCGTGAGGTAACCAGGGCATGAGTGGCTTTCTGAAGGGCCTCCTGATCAAGGAAAGGGCACAACTGGCACACCAGATGAAGCTGGACAAAGGCCCTTCTGGCCACAGCTGCCATCAGCTCACTGAGAATTGTACTGGAGAAGGTAGCACCCTCATGAAGGAACAAATTCATAGCCTGAGGATTTTCCTTGATTTCAGCTTATCACTGCAGACAAGCAAGGAGGATGTTGAGCCTAACTGGGTTCAGACCCTAATAATTTATTAATTGGATTACTGTAATGACTCTATCTTGAAAAAAATGTACAAAGCTACAGTCATTGCAGAATGCAGCTCTTTGATTGTTAAGTGAAACAGTAATGAGACATATAACATCAGTCTTGAAAGCACTGTACTTCTTGCCTGTCAAATACCTGGCCAATTTAAGATGTTGAAATTACTCATTGAAGCTCTAAATGACTTAGGACCCAACTACATTAAAAAAAAAAATAGCCTCCTTTGAAACCACCCAGCTAGCTGTTTAGTTTACCTGGGAAGATTTTACTTGGAGTTAGGATGGAGGATTCAGGTCATAATGTCATAGTCAGGAGTTGGACTTTCTCAGGGGCATTTCTGAAAAATTTCTATTCCCGAGGTATGTTTGACTGGTTCCCATGCTTTAAAAACATGGCTGTCCAGCCAAGCCTTTGTAGAATAGCAACTACTCAGAGCCCAGGCTGCTTGTTAGGTTTCCTGTTATTTTGCTTTCCTGATTTTTTTTTAAATGAAGTTTGATAATATCTGTTCTTTTTAAGCATTTATTTGCGTATTGTATTTGTATATTGTTCTCAGGGACTGTCAAGAATAATTGTTGTTTTATTGGGATAAAACACAATAAAAGAGTCTTATTTAAGGCTGGTTCTACTGTTATCTTGTAAGCAACTCTATTTGACCGGAAGGGTACCAGAGAAATTAAATAAATAATGAAACAAACAAGAAAAGCTATGGAAATGAGATGCCAGTGCCAGGAAATTCAAGAAATGGGAGAGCAGATCAGGGACTGAATTAGGTGTGGGCAGCTGTGCCCCTTGGCTGGATGCAGCCCCCTGTTCTCCTTCTTTGGGACCCCCAGAGCCATCTTCAACCACAGGTGTTGAAAACTAATATTTTCTGCTGTTTTGTAGCAAAAAACAAAGTCTGTAGTAATAAGCCCTAAAATATAATTAACATGGTTTTAAAACAAAAGAAAAAGAACCGATTCTTGCAGAGCCTCCTCTCTCAATAATTCTGACTCCCCATCCAACCCACTGCAACTGCTGCATGTACAAAGAATGTTTAGGGTGGCCCCTGTCCATTGAAGTGCTTCCCGTGCTTGCCTAAATGGTGGGTGATGGAGGCCAACCCTCCCTTACATGCATAAGCAGTAAGTTTATCAGAACCATCCCTCCCAACCCATTTTTTGTTTTTGCCATTCAAAAAATCACTCAAGCAGGTAAATCAAGCTCTGTTTTAGGTGGTATAACTGCTTGCATGTAATTGCATCATTTCAGCACTTCGAAGGATAACATTGTCTACCTGATGGGGCTGCCCAACCTGCAAGTGCTGTGTATTCTGAAAGAAAGAAAGAAATGGCTTGCTGTTGAACAGACAGAATTGTAATCTGTTTCCTAGTGATGTTGTTCTCCAGTGCATGTTTCTTCTTCTTTTTTTAGAGCAGACAAGATTACTTTTGAAAACACAGCACCTCGTGAAGTAAATAACATTGCAAACCATCGAGAGCTAATTAAACCAGAGACTCAGAATAATCAGCAGAACAGAGAAGTAAGCAAAATGGAAGACAAGAAGGCTTTAGAAGCAGAAAAATACGGATTTCAGAAAGTTGGACGGGATAGACCCTTAACAAAAATCAACAGTGTAAAACTGAATTCCTTGGGGTCAGAGTATGGGACTTTGCCAGCAAGCGCGATCCCATCAGGACACTACAGGCCAGTTCATTTAAATGGGTCAGAGAAAGCTGTGAACCTTATTCTAGGAGATTCTGCTGATGGAATCCATCACAACGCCATGCACTCACATATAGAATCTGAACGTGTCATCCAGAGAACTAATTCAATGTTACAGTTGGAGCAGTGGATTAAAATACAGAGAGGAAAAGGACAAGATGAAGAAACAAGAGGGTGAGTAATTTCAGAATTCTGGAATATCTTAGTCTTAATGTATATTATGATTCAGTTTTTGTTATGTGAAATATTAATTTTAGTTTGGAAAGATTCTTGAACGTGTTCCACAGTTCTTTGATTATTTAGATGTAGTATTTCAAACAGGTCTTGAGATGCTAGCTAAAACTATATTTATTTATTTTTTTAAGTGTTAATTTATAACACTCCTTATCCCAAATGTCTGTGACTAGGAATAACTATTATTCATGAAGCGATGGATATCTTAGCTAGAAAGACCATTCCCTATTTATATTTTGTTCAGCCTAACTTCCTAGATTATCTTGCTTTTTTTAAGAGGTTAGAGAGCTGATAACCTAGCCTCCATAATTACAGTTATTAATTCCATTTTTCTAGCAGTTGCTAGGTCACTAGTTCTCCATGAAAGTTTTCCTATTGTTACTGATTTAAATTAAAATTTCCTTCAAGAACATCATGTGCTTCCTTTTATTCATTCATTCATTCATTCATTTGTTCATTCATTTATTTAATACATTTACATGGCTGCCTGTTTCATATACATGACTTTGGGTAGCTAACAATTAAAACAGAATAAAAACTGATTAAAAATACAACCAGTAATTAAAAACATATAACATAACACAGCATAAAATAGTAACCAAGAACGGTAGCAACATCTCAATATAAGCAAGAAGTGGGCTCACGCACACTATCAGGGCCCCAGTTTTGATGGCAAAGACAAGTTTTTAATGCCTTGCAAAAAACCAGCAAGGCTGGGCCAAGTCTGATCTTGGAGGTGGGGGGAATGATGTTCCAAAGGGTGAGCACCATGCAGAAAAGGCCCTCCTCCTGGGTCCCACCAGATGGCACTCTCTCGTGGACAAAACGTGGAACATGCCTCTCCTGCCAGATTTAACAGGATGGGGAGACACTGCTGGGGAGATACAGTCCCATAAGTAACCTGGCCCCAAGCCATGAAGGGCTTTAAAGGTAACTGTCAGGATTAGCCCAGGAAACTCTAGGAGACAGTACAGATTCAATCCAGCAAAGTTTAATGGCTTTACTCCCATTACAGAAATCTTCTCAGAGTGAGAGCAAATTCCAGGGTCACCCTCCCAACCTCCCTTGCATTCTTTAGGGAGGGTCCAGTCTCATCCTCTTATCTGTTCCTCATTGCTCTGGTGATGAGAGTAAGTTCTTAACCCCTCTTGTCCTGACTCTCACAGTAACCACCAACACCTTGAATTAGTTCATGTTAACTATATAGTTTTGTGGCAAACAATGGAAGGTGCAATTATTTGTCTAAACCATAAAAAGAGTTTCTTTAGGGTTTGTGACAGAAAATGCTAGTATTAGCATACCTTTGAAGCATATTTGGGGCATGAGTCTAATGCAATAGAATATTTCTGAATTATTATCAGTATTTATATACTGTGCAAGGCATTTTAATGTGGTAACAGTAGCAGCTTTAATATAAATCTGTTACTGGCTAACTGGTCCATGGAATAATTTAAGCTGAATGTTATGGAATTAACATTTTTCCTCTGCTCTTGGCTTTTTGTGTATTTACAGACATAAATACATAGAAACATGAAGATGTATGTTTTCAGTATTTAAAAGCTTTTAAAATGTGTCTCTGATGACTGAGCCGGTTAAGCCTAGAATAGGTGAAAATATGTTGTTCTGTGTGACAAGAGGTAGAATTTTTAGGAGGCCTTATCAGGAACCTGGATAGAAATACCCAATTCTGATTGTTCCATTTTTAATGTATAAAATATTATACTCCAGTAATTCAGTCAAAGTGAAACTTTAATCAAATAACATCACTACAAAAATGTGGGATGATTTAAGTCAATGATGTTTAAAATAATTGTATGGAAAAAATGCATATCTTTCAGGGAGGAAGAAGTAGCAATGATTGGGGGCTTTTAATTACTCCCACATCACTGGGAAACTAACTTTTCCAATCATGGACACTTCAGGAAATTCTCAACACGCCTTGCTGATAGGAAAGCACAAGAGGATCACTTTTCCTAAACTTGATACTAACTAACAGGAGAACTCATTGACCAAAATCAACTCAGAAGGAACATTGGATATTGAGTATAGTCAAGCATGTTCCCTGGATTTCAAGAAGACCAGCTTTAATAAAGTCAGAGCAGAACTTTTAATAAATTTAAAGCAGTGATACTGTATGTAAAATTCCATGGCAGAGACTCTAATGAAATAAGGTCCTAAAATTGAGTTGGAGTTTCTTAAAAAGATTAAATTGCAAACAATTCCTTCTCATGGGGGGAGGGGGGGAATCCTTCCCTTTTCAGGGTTAAAAATAATATGGCTTCTTGATGCTTGCTGTAGTTGTCTTTAACCAGTTTCTAGCCCATCTCAGTGTCTGGTTTCTATATTATAATTAATGTGATTAGAATATTTTTTATTGTAGCAGGCCAGGTTGTTAAGTGCATTCTAATATGTAATGGAACATGTCAAGGGAAAATTGACATTTGGATCACATGCCATTGTTTTCGATTTAAGCAGGCATAGGAACTGGCAACCTCCCCCATTTGAACCTACCCCTTAATGCTGTTGCATTGCATTGGCTGTTCTCCAGATCAATTTCTTTCCACTGTAGAAGTGTTATAATGGCAAAAGCTATTAACGACACATTATTAATTGGCAGGAAACAAATCCTTTTGATCATGGAGAACATCTAGTTAAATATGGATGAAATTATTAACAAGGACCATATAGTTAGAAATGTTGGTTTTGCTTAAAGTGAATTTCCCATAAAAACCTCTAACAGTGATTATCCTGCCTTTCCATAATTTCAAGTCAGTTTGCAGAATTCAAAAGTTATTTTTGAAAACCTTTTGGGGCGGGGGGGATGACAAGCAATCATTCAATTTGTAAACCTGTTCCCATAAGTCCTGTGAGAATTGGGACTTGGTTCGCCATAGTATTTCCCACACCCTGATAACCTGCCACATTTTCCTCTGCCTCCTTTCCCTTTACAGAAGGCAGCTCATGAAAAGCCAGTGATTTAGGGAGAAGGAGATAAGGAATAACATAAGCTACTTATTTACTAGATACAGAAAGGGGGAGAAACTAGGATAGAGGGAGCCAGATAAAGAATTCTGTCTCGCTCCTTCACAGGTGTAAAGAAACTAGGCAGGCTGTCTTCTTTTTAAGAACATGAGAATCAATGACACCTTGCTAGAGCACAAGGCCTTAAGCACGATCAGAATGGGAATTCAGTGACTGCAGCTTGAGCTGTCTAGTATGTGGTGCACTAATGACCTCTAAAATCTTCACCCCTTTCCCATGGGTTTAGGAACAGCAGCAAATTGGTAGATCCACTGGAGATAGTTATGTATGGGTAACAAGGTCACACAAGAAGCATCTGTCTCCAGTTTTGTGAATATAGCCAGTCTTTGCACCACTTTCCTTTATATATATATTTTGTCCCAATTTATAATCACCGTGTCCTATTAAAGTGAAAGGCTTTTTTTTTTTCTTTTTAGTCTCCATACTGTAGGGTGTTTAGTCTAACACTCTTCAGTATGAAGCAGGTGTTAGAAATTGAGATTTACTGCACAGGTGAACCTATTAATCAGTTAAGACATTGTTTCAGCTGCAAGGATATCTGGTGCACTATCCTTAAATAAAAGCATAACAAAGATAAAAATTAGCAGACAGATGCACATTTGATTAGAAATAGTTAATTGGATAGATGAGAACTTAGTTGCAAGTGGTCAACAGTATTTCATAACATTATCTTTGTAGAGCAAAGTACTAGAGGAGGATTTCAGAATAATTCATTTGTATACCTGGAAAAAGTAACTTTACGGTTTTAAAAGGAGAATGTGAAGCAGCATGTTTCATGAAATAATTGGTAAGAAGGTATCAAGAAGGTGTTAACCTTCAGAATAAATAAGATAAGCAAGATTTGGATAGCTGTATTGCTATGCATACTGAACAGGCTACTGAAAGATCAAGTCCATTGAATTTCACCAAAGCCATGTTCTGCAACTCTTCATATTGTCCCTTCCTTTTATTTTAGTGATTGCCAACACAACTTACTTCATTACACATGCAGAGCACGTGAGCACAAGGCAGCAGCCCAAACATGTTGTGCTGGCTACCAACTCAGCTGGCTTCAAAAAAGGGTTGGACCAATTCATGGAAGTCATGGGGGTCAACCACTATTAGCCTTGACGAAGGCCATCTGCTGGGAGGCTAATGGGTTTCCTTGTGCAGTTGGTTGGCCACTGTGAGAACAGATAGCAGTAGATGGGCCCGGGTCTGATCCACCAGGACACTGCTTATGTTTTTATGTAAGGTATAGATCTCCAACTAAAAGTCATTATGGCCTCTGGAGAAGTAGTTTAGGAGGATATTTTTATTATTTATATAGGAAGTCTTGTTGTAAAGCATTTTAATTAATATTTATTCTATTTTAATTAATATTTATTCTTTTTACTGTAAACCACCCCGAGTCATTCTGCAGTGAGATGACAAATTTGAAAAATAAATAAATAAATAAATTGTGCCCTATCCCTTAATTATGAAAAGTCTGTGTGCATTAGAGAGCATTTGTGTTTCTACTTCTTGTGTCTCTCCCTCCAGTTTATAGATTATGCAGTTGGTTCCGCATCCTTACAAAGGCCATGCGCATCTTTGCTGCCCCAATCAGTAATGTGCTTTGTTCATATAAAAGTCATATTTAAATATGATTGCATTATTTTTTTTAAAATGTTTTCTCATCTCTCCAATCCATTCTCTTCTATTTTGAATACTTTAGCTTACTGAGTTTAATGTTAACGTATTTATACCAAAAGTTATCAGCAGTTGAAAAAGATCTGTAGGGTTACCCAAAAACCTTTGTAAGGCTGCAGTTGTGTATACAGACCATGCATATGTTGCAGCTATATGTTTTACAGGAATTAATAAAATCAGTAGATTCAGATTTATGGACTTTGAGCCAAATACCACCAAGGATACCTCTTTCCTAAGAGAAGATAATGATCTTGGAGGTAAACTACCTGCAGTGTAAACATTTGGAGATATGATTTTCCAGTGCACAGAAGATTATAACTATAAAATTAAAGTTTATCACTTTTGGATTCACTCATCTGCTTTGTGGCAATCCCTGGAAATGTATGTTGCAAAAGAAAATAGGTTAGGATAAACTTCTCCAGTTTGGTACTTCCCAGATGTGTTGAAACTGCGATTATTAGTTGGTCAGGCCAGCTAAAATTCTAGTAGTTGCATCACAATGTATATATTGAGGATAAGGGAGAACAATTGGAGGACTAGCATGCATTTTGCTCTGTTTCCATGAACACATACTCCACCAAGCTCAAGAAACAAATATTCTCTCTTGAAACAGTTATTTGAATCATAAAATACAGTGCTTACTGTTTTTTTTTCCCAAACACTTCGCTATTTACTTGAAGAAAGGCCCTTGTATGTTGCCGTGAACTTACACATGGACTGCTAGTGGTCTCACCTTAGCTAAAGAGCAGCTTCCTTTCGTTTGGGTGGAAGGAGTGAGGACTAAATTTTTAACTCTTTGAGTTAATGTTGCAAGTAGATTGCAAGACTAAATTACCTGTAGAGATAAAATACGGAAAAAGGAAGTTTAAATGTTTCTTATAATGTGCCTAATTATTTTCTGAACTACTGTATTTATGAAGATTTCTTGTTTCAGCATACTTTCATATCAGACTTTACCAAGAAATATGCCAAGCCATCGAGCCCAAGTTGTACCTCGTTATCCAGAAGGTTATCGCACCCTACCAAGAAACACTAAAACCAGGCCAGATAGCATCTGCAGTGTAACACCTCTTTATGATAAGACCCTTGGATCATTGCCAGCAGAAGATAAAAGAAGATCCATGCGAGATGACACCATGTGGCAACTCTACGAATGGCAACAACGGCAGTTTTACAATAAGCAAACAACTCTTACTAGACACGGTACTTTAAGTAGTCCCAAAACCATGATTAATATATCTGATCAACCAATGCATTTGATTCCCACATCACCTTCCCATGGTTCAATAGCAGGTTTCCAAGGATATTCCCCTCAGAGGAACTACAGGTCAGAAGTGTCCTCCCCAGTACAAAGAGGAGATGTAACCATTGACCGTAGACACAGACCGCATCATACCAAGGTGAGGGTTTGGGGGTTTGATGATTGGTTGGTTGGTTTTCTATAATATGCTGCAATTTATTTGTTTGTTTGTTTGTTTGTTTTCTATGATATGCTGTAATTTGTGGTTCATAAAAGGTAGAAAAGATATTTAGCAGCCACTCTAGAAGACCTGTCTCTTATTTGCAAAATGCCTGTAATGCAGGGCTTCTTCATCTTTTTTTGCCATGGACCCCTTTGACAGTCTGGGGAAACCTATGGACTCCTACTCAGAAAAATATATTTAAATGCATAAAAGAAAATAACGAAAATAAAATTACAAGTTGTTTTTTTTTTCATCCAAGTTCACAGACTCCCCTGAAATCTGTCCACAGACCACGAGGGTATCTGTTTTAATGGATGGTTTGGCTAGCTTTCCTTCCTTATGCAACTGATAGTAGACAAAGAATTATGTTACCCTTTTGTGGCATGCTGTGGTTACATTCTAAAAATTACATTTGATCAACTAAATACAGTAAATGCAATACCTGTTGTATTTAATCATTTTGCTGTTCTGCCACATTAAAAAAAATACGCTGTTTGGCATTATATTTTGGATGTAGTCTAGGGGCCGCTCCCCAGACTTTGTGGAACATACCATCCTGGAACTGTGGATGGTGTTCTTTTATCATTTTCCCCCCCATCAATATGGCTTTGCTGATCTTATGCTGTTAACTCAGTGGGCTTATAGAGACAATATAACAGGCCTCCCCTGCAGTCCATCAAGCTGTTGTTTGAAAGACTGCCCAGAGTTAATTGCACTATGGTTCATCTGTAGCCCTCCACTCAGACTGTGACTTACAAGAGAGCATTCTGTTGGCTTTATGAAAACAAAATTAGAGGCCCCATAATGTTGTGGGACATATTTCATGTTGTGGTTTTACTATCTTCATATGAAGAGTGGGATATGCTTTTAGAGATGTGATACAAAATGTATGTAATGTGAGTAGTTTTCTACCCTTTGCTTTTCTCTTCCCTCTCCATCCTCCTATCTGTGCCCATGATCTGCTCCCCCAACTCCTGAAAGATTTAAGCAATGTGGAGGGAAGAATCATACCAATAAATGCATTAGGGCAGGGTTCCTCAACCTTGGCAACTTTAGGACGGGTGGATTTCAACTCCCAGAATTCTCCAGCCAGTTGAAGTCCACCCGTCTTAAAGTTGCCAAGGTTGAGGAACCCTGTATTAGGGTGATATATTTGGATATGAGTCTATATAATAGATTTTTCACCTATTTGCTGTGCCTTCCTCAAAACAGGGTGGCAAATAAGTTTTAAAATAAATACATTCTTTAGTTTCAGTAGGATGATCTCCTCTGGGGCGTCTTGATATTTGCAAAGTTTGAGATGAAAGTGCAACCTTTCAGTGTATTTGTTCTGACAAGTTCTTAACTTCACTTCAGACACTTTTCATAAATCCTAAGTTGACTTGGAAAAGCATATTTAAAATATCACACCTAACCTTTGGTTCTAAAAGCCCTGAATTACAAAGTGCGTGGTTTGTTTGATTTTCTTCCCCCCCATAGCAGCATGTCTTTGTGCCTGACAGAAGGTCGATTCCAGCAGGCCTGAGCGTACAGCCTATTACTCCCCAGAGCTTGCAAGGCAAAACTGTGAGTGGCATTTTTATATTTAGCCCATCATTTTTTATTTAAGAACAACCTATAAAATACAAGATACAGCCTGACAACTGTTCTAGTTACAGAGCCTACATTAAATGCAATTTCCTGTCCTGATTCTTTCAGCAAATAAAGGGTATCCTTCCCAACAGGTCAATTCTGTCTGCACACATTAAATTTTGCAAGGGTAATCTGTTCCTACTTTGTTTTAAATGTCGTTTGAATTGCATATTTCCTGTAAGGGAATAATTCTCTTTTTGACCCATGTCATTATATAATTTAGACACATCTAGGACAACAGTAGAGCATTTTTAAAGATTTTACTGTTGCCCATTTCACAGTGACTTGGCATTAAATTGTAGAGAGGAAATGCCAGTTACTGAAGTTTTCATTATTTCATAATGGAAGTCATGATTAGAGAAAAAATTGCTGCAGTAGGCATTTGGATATGCATTGTGTGGTCTTATGACAAAATGTTATTTACCCTGAAATTGCACATTTTATTCACATTATTAGAAGTACTTGACAGTTCTGTACCAAAGATTTAGTTCAGATTATAGATTTCTGCAGTTTCCCAAAATTCATTGAATTCAACCATGACTACGTTGACTAAGTTTTTTTTCCCTTTCTGAGTATTTTTCTGTGTATTTTAAAGTAATTTGTCTCCAGATGAAATACCAGTGGATTGCTTAGATATTCACAGATGTAAGCATAGACTTAAAATACTCAAGAAAATAATGCAGTACTGAAGATAAGGTAGCTCCCTCTGCTGGGCTTTGTTAAACACAACCACAACTGCTAGTACTGTGTGCTTTGAATGCACCGTCAAGTATTAACACAATGTGATGTGGATGTTCAAATCTAAAACCATAAAAAATGAGGGCCCTAATTCCAAAGCTCCTAAGTGGTCCTGTTCTTATATACTAGAAATGCAGAATACCAGAAATTCTGGTTTTTATAACTTTTAAACTTTTTATAATTTTAATTATGTATTTTTGATCTTAGTTGTTGTAAGCCACCCAGAGTCCCCCGTTGTGGGGAGATGGGCGGGGACAAGTTAAATAAATAAATAAATAAAATCTGCAAATAACGGGATATTCTTAATCAGACATGGGAACAAGTCCATGGCTCAGGGAAATTATACGTGGCACATGATAGAAAGGTTGCAGTTAGCTATATAACAAAGATATGTGCTTGGTAACTAAGGTTATTTGTGAGCTCTTGATACATGAATCAGTATAGTGAGATTCACTTGTAGGGAGTGGTGGGGACTGACTCTAAGACTACATCAATCTAAGCGGTACTTCAGGAATATAAAGAGGCAGTTACAGAAATGGAAGACTAACAAAGTCAAAAAGGCAAGTAATGAAAAAGCTATCTGTAGGCAGCTGGGATCAGGATGCACAATAGAGGAACCAAAAAAATGATATAACCAGATTGTGACTTCTTGGGTTGGGGAAAAGATACATAACAGTAAGGAAATGGAGCAAATCAGAACACTTGAGTGAAAGAGAATGGTCTATCTTAAAATGTTCAAGGTTAGGATTCTTCTTTGCATTAGATGCTTGTGGAAAGGTAGAGGAATTTCCTGGTTCTCCAGATTCCAGTATAAGGTGTTTTTTTAAAAAAAAAACAACTGCTACATGTCAGAGCAGAATAACTAATTGTGAAGCATTGTCTGTATTCATATTTTAAAAATATAATAGCTGTTTGAAAGGCCCATAACCTCCCTTCGCTCTGTGAATGCAGGTTTATGAATCAGTGACGTGGTACTTGCTTTCAGAATGTTTTCACTTTCTGCCACAATTTATCCTTCATCGTCCAGCATCAAGATGTCCTTTCTGTACCTTCAGTTCTAGCTCATATTGAAATGTGCTAAGAAATAGTCTAGGGAAAAGGGGAAGGAACTGTAGCTGTATTAAAAGAAAGTAGAAAGTGAATTGTATTTTCAGTCTGCCATCTTGAATTGTATATGACTTTTTTTGTAAAAATTATGAATTATTTCATTCTTTGCTTTTTCTTTTGCCAGCCTTAGAATAAATGACTCAGTTAACAGTTTCCATAGCTTCTGCTTTTCTGAAAATATAATCAAGACATTTGAATGCACATAGCCTCTATGACTTCTTCCTGGTTTGTGATCACAGTGATTTTTTTCCTCCATTCCTTTGCACATCATGCCTAAACCATGATTTACTATGACACGCACAAAACAAAACTAGCTGCAGTGACACACACACACACACACACACACACACCCATCATCTCTTTGCCCCTCTGTTTGGCACTTTGGAGGAGTTCACTCCAGACCCCAAACTGTGATAAACTTTTTGGTTCCCCTTGGTTATAGGCAGATTTTGTTGGAAGGTCCCTTTATTCTTTGGTCCCTTTATTCCAGAGGGGTTACCGTAACTTGGTTATAGTCTGCTAGCTAGCATTATTGAATGCAAGTGTAAAACAGAAGTTTTGTCCAGGACAAGGATGAACTAATTTTCCACTCTTGGCTTCTTACCCAATGTTCCTGTAGCCAGAGGAGCTCACGCTGCTGCTCATAAAGCTGAGAAGGCAGCAAGCCGAACTGAGTAGTATCCGGGAACACACACTAGCACAACTCATGCAGCTAAAACTTGAGGCCAGCAGCCCAAAGGTCAGCTATGAAGTGATGTTTCTCATGTGCCATCTTCCCTCATTCACTGGGCTACCTTTTTCCAATGTGAATTTTGCTTTCCTGGTTCTCTGTGGTGTTCTGCTATTAACCCTTTGAGTTTTGGTGTGAACGTGAAATACATTGCTATCAAAATGAACAGAATAATCCAGTCAAAGACATTTTGCTTTCATGGAGTCCAAATTTTGCAAATTATTCAGATTACACCCAATTTTGAAGCCAGAATAGGTTAGAGAGATCAGAAATACAATCTGACATAACTGTTTCATACTCTTTTCTCGTCACTGAGGCAACTTGCAATTGGTTTTTAGCTACAGGAAATATATGCATGTTTATCAAAGGGTTTATAGTTTGAATAGAATTAACATGACTTATTTTTTTTCTTCATTTATTTTAATATTGAAAGCTAATTTTTGTACCTAATGTATCTAGTTGAAAGCAATTGCAACCTTATTTAACTTAAATCTCATTAATTAAATTAATTCATTAAAATTAATTTAATTTAAAAACCAGTATAATTTTTTATTTTATTTCAGTTCCTTTGTGTTAGTGAAACATTATTTAATCCATCTAAATGCTAATGCAAATTTTACAGTTACCCTCAATCTAATATGGTTCTCAGTTTTCTCATTTTTCATGTATGACATATGCAGACATAATCTAAAAATTGTTAAGGTTAAGATGTGTGATATATTCTTTTCTTTTCTGAATGACTTTTTACCTCTTCATATCTGTCCCTTTCTTTCCTCTTTCCCCTCTGAATGCTGGTTGCTAGAATGAGATTCTTTCTCATCATCTACAAAGGAATGCCATATATTTGGACCATCAGGTGGGACTCATAGCTTTTTTTTTTTTTTGTATGCTTATATTTGGCAACATGTTAATCCTTTTTCATCACTGAACTTTTATGTATTGCTGCAATCCCACTACAGTTTTAAAATAATGAAGAAATTTCTGCAGCTGTTAAGTGGCACCATTTTAATGGCCAAGACACTCCCTTTGCTCCTATTGCCCTAATGCTGGAGCCGAAAAGAATGCATCATTTGGGATGAACTGTTTGAATGGGTTCAGTAATTTGTGTGGCCCATATGTAGAATGCTAATGTCCAAATGACAGGGTTTTATATATAGTTATTTCTATTTCTTCCACTGGATATCTGTATTTTGAATTAAATATTACTATTAAATTTGGAGCATAAGTATATCCCATTATAATTACATTTTCCAGATGTTTTCCCCTTTTTTAGAACAAGCTGCACCAAATGCAGTGGACATGAAGATCTTGCCATTATCTTTTTGTGGCTACTGTCTCCTTAGCTGTTACTGCAGTAGTTGAGAGTTCTTTCTAGCTTTCTATGTTTCCTTTATCACCATCTCAAGGTATATTACCTGACTGGATGTACCATCATTGCATTGATACAACTCATTTTTTGAATAGAATTCTGCTGAGCCAACATTACCCCACAATGGGGTACCCAATCTGCTTATGCTCATTCACGAGGCCAGCCCACACTTTAATCAGTTGGTCCCAACATAAAATCTCTTCGTTTTATGCACCTTTTACTCTATGCATAAAGGTGTATCTTTGTTTCACAATATATACTGCTGGGAGATGCCATTTGAAAGCATGAAATTTTGAATAACTTCTATCTTAAGAATTTTGGAAGTGTCTCAAGCAAGAAACTCTCAGGATGTTTGATTCAGCCTGTTTCCTGCTCAGAAATAAAAGTTACACATTCAGGACAATTTGAACTGAAACATTTTGCATATTCCTAATCTGCAGAAGGAGGAAATGGCAAGCTTTTTCAGGGATACTAAGAACAGATTAGCATTTCCTAAGTAATGTTGTTAATATCATATGCTCCTTGAATAGACTGCTTTTTATATTATTGTACAAATTAAAACATTTTTGAATCAAACATTTTTTAATAAGGTATGACAGTTAAATCTCTTTTGTGAAATGAAATTAGGGAAGTCCCTGTTTCATTTAAAACAGGTTTTACAGTGGCCATGTGTAATGCTAACCCAGGATTTGCAGTTTTCTGCAAAATTTTGATAGGTTTTATCTACTTATCAACTTAATGTTTAACATACTAGCAATGCTGAAAACTGAATCGGATTTTGATGCATGCAATTAGTGTGTAATAATTTAAGTCATGTTGCTGGATTTGTGTTCATCTCTGGGCAGCCTAAAATATTCAAACCAGATGCAGTGGGCTTGTATTTACATTCATTTCAGCCTTTGGTTGTAGAGCTAATTCTATCCTGAGTCATTTTATGAACAGCCCTGTATATCCTTTGAAGGACATTATCTTTCATTCTTCCCTTGTATCTGCTTATGAGCAGTACATCAGTGATCAGGCCACTTAGAAACTGTGAAGTGTCCTAGTCTTAGCATACAGGAATTACTATTAATGTCTCCAAAGACTTCCTATCTGCATGGGAACTCTATATCCTGCAGAGTTTTTATGTGGGTTGCTGCAGTTTCACACCAGCATTTGCCCTGCTGTTACACTGAACAGGCAATTCATAGTTCTCATCTGAGGTGTGTCCATCACAGGGCTATTTTTAAATAAAAACGATGCTGATTTTGACAGCTGAGAGCTGGTATTCTGTTAATTCAAACATTCCAAGTAAATCTTCATTAAGCAAACCGATTGAATCATTGAAATTGCTAAAACAATAATAGAAACTAACCGGTCTCTAAGATAAGATTATGGGTATTTTATCTCTGCTTCACAGCTACAATCTTAGCGTATCTGTTACAATACTTGCACCTGACAGAAATTAATTACATCTCTGAAAGCCAATCTGTCTTGACTTGTACTAATAACAACCACAAAATCATTGGCATAAATAAAATATCGGTACCTGAGGAAATGTACAACATGACTGTTCTATTTAGAAAAGGTATATAATTGACTCGAGTTAATTTGGGTGTGGAAAAGCTGTTGTATTAAATAACAGCCCATTTTTATGGTTTTGAAGCAGATAATTAGAATGGGAGAAATTTCTGCAAGTGAAAAAAAAAAACAGCTGTTGCTCCTGGTTAGTGAGCTGCCTTGTTCACATACACATAGAAAACTTACTATAGTTTGGTAGCTTTGGTGCCATAGCATAGTCCTCTTACACAGCTGTTGTAATTCTGCTAACAGTTCCCATCCTCTCATTCCAGTCCTCCTCATCTTCTGCCACTTATTTCTTGGTTTTTATATTGCAATGCCAAGTTTTTTCTTCTCTTTCCTAAGTAAGATAGGTCAGTGGGGTCTGTACAAAGGGGCAAACATAACCGGAAATTCTATATGTATATTGGTGCATTTTCTTGAACTGTATTAAATGCATACGCCATGTTTTAGCTGAACCAAATCCTTAAAAGCTCAATGCCAGGAGCATTTATTCTCCTTTCTTTCAGTGCAGCTAGAAAGTTCATTAAATGAATTGAAAATGTTCAGAAACCAGGCTTACTGGCTACTCCCAAAACTTTATTACTGATCAATGCAGTAATAAACAAACATGGTTTAAGAAGCAGCTAATATAAATCATAGTGGAAGCTATCATAGCAGAAAGTAGATGTATGTAGAAGCTAAGTAAATATATTAGCTATATATTCTCAGAAAAACTGTTCATATTTATATTATAGTGTTATATTGAAAGTCGCAAAATGTATATGAAAATTAAATTGGCATTCATTTAAAAAAAACTTATTTTAACTGTAGTTGACACTGTGGAATGGTAACATAGCCACAGTTCTTGGTGGCCAGACTTCATACGTTTTGCATATCTTAGCTCAAGATGTGGCCCCACTAAGGGCTGGGAGGAGAAATAGCTACTTTACATTGCCATGATGAGAAAAACTTGAGTGAAGTCTATCCTTTATTCAGTCTCTATGTTGGCACACTGTTGCCACCTTAGATCATAAAGATTGACTCCAGAAACTTCTATTTTGCCCCAGACAAGTTTTTAAATTGGATGGTTTTTTTTCCTACGCTATACCACATGTCTTAATCTTGGTAAACTAGGTATATGTAATGAATTGAGTAATGAATATAGCACTTTATCCATCTCAATTAATTGTGTTCTGTCTTGGAAAGCTTTCTAAAATCTTATTAATGATATTTATTGCTTAAACTAAAATGGGATGTACAGCAATCTAGTTTAAATTCATAGGTTTTCTAGTTTAGTTTTAACTGGCTTTTTTTTAATGTACCGTTTGCTAATCATGAGAGGAATTATAAACTGCTGCACTAATGGAAAACAATTAAAGTAGAGGCTATATTTACAGTGTCGTCTTTCAAATCTAGCCTTGCTGTAAACTGATGTTTGCTGTATGCTCCTCCTGATTTGAAATAGATGAAAGAGAATGAACCTTTAATCATCTTGGTTCACACTATGATTGAGAACTCGGCGCTAAGACCACAACTATACCATCAAGTAAGGTCTTGGATAGTGAATGAAATTGCTTTTTATCATTGCAAAACTTTTCCTCAGTGACAGTTTTTGGTTGTACCCTCCAGTTTATCCATAACATTGGTGTTCCTCCTTTTTTCTTTTTTTTCTTTTGTTGGAAAACCACAAATCATCCATGCTTTATACAACGTTGCAGTATCATTAGCATGGCTTTGCTGAACGTACTTGTCCTTGAGTATTGAGTGTCCTCCTTTGGATGACTTTTTCTTTTCCAGAATATTTAGCAAATTACTGCTTTTTGTGGGTTAATCCCATATATTTGCTTCCAACATTTGTCGTAGCATGGATCTATGCAATAATTTATTTTCTTTCTTTTGCCTTTGAAGGAATTAATCTTGGTTTAATGCAAAAGCATGCCAGCCGTGTTTATCTTGTCATTTTCTGGCAGCTTTTCATTTGAGGAAAATAATTACTAAATGTTGTAGGTTCCTGGACAATTGCGTGCATTCTTGCTTGTTTTCTTGTTGCCCTTGGGAGTTAAAAAGGATCAAAATCACTTTGATCTGGGGAATATAGCTCCTTAAGGGCACTATGTTCAGAAAGTCACAGCAAACAAAGTCAGTCTTAAGTCATGATTATTAAGAGAGGAAATATGCTGAATGGAAATATAACATCAACATATCTGTTAGAAAGCCAATTAAAGAATAATTTAATCTTGACCATCATATGTTTCACAAAATGCCAAATGAATTGATTGGTAATGGGGTGGTGTCTTCTTTTTACAATAAAGGCATTTTTTTTTTTCAATTGATGATCTCGGGGGCTCCCAAGCTCCAAACTCAAACTGACTGATAATCTGAGCTTGGACCAACATGTAAGGTCATTGATACCTGTGCATGGAGATCATTCCATTTTCTTTAATAGTCGAATAACAGAGAACTTGGGCAGATGCAATTCTTGTCACTGCAGTTGTGGTAGGTAAACCTGACTCTACTGTATGGGCTCACTAGGTCCCACGAAATCTGTTTAGGACAATGCTGGGCAATCTTACTAGGGTACAAAAGGATTGCCCAGCTTCAGGGACCAGGCTATTCTTTTTATGAACAACTGTGGTGTGATGCAGTGCTTCCTATGCCATTACAATTTTGCTCAAACTTGTTAGCTTTTAAATAAACTACTTCCCATTGAGAATTACTGTGTTATTTTTTTTTTTTAAAAAAAAAAAGGTATATTGTGCAATATTAAAATAGAATAAAAATCTTGGCTTCGCTTTCTTAAATTTATCTGAGACCGGAGAGGTGGTTAACAAATAGCAGCCAAATGTGCAAAACAAAATTCTTAGGAAGGTTTAATAGTTTAAAATGAAAAGAATATGAAGAAAACACGGACTCCTCACCATTTTTATCTTTTTCTTTAGTTACCTAGGTTCTGGTTTCACTTTTTTCCAGGTTGGAAATATTGATTTGTTCTTCATTAAATCATTTTGTAGCTGATTGCCTGTACGGGGTCTTGAGGAATGAACTGCCTGTTCATTCCTGCATCCCTGGTATCGTTAGCATGTGCAAACTAATTGAATTGAATGTACAGCTGGGAATGGTTGTTTTCAAGGTTTAATCTGCTATGTTCAGCATGATCCCTTCTATACTCCCACTTGCCAAGCTTGATGACATAGGTCATAGCTCTCTAGAGTTAAACTTGACCTCCTGGGGATTATATGAATACATCCATGCAGTTTTAATGGCAACAGTATGGATGTAGATGGCCATTCCCTTCTGGAAGGTTGTGTGTGAGAGGTTTTTTTCCCCCAACTTCCCAATCTAGTCTACGGCTGTGGAATTTCTTGGTGGACTCTGATCCAAGTACCAATGAGGTCCAACCTGCTTAGTTTTTTGAGATCAGCCAAAGTCAGCTAAGTGCCACCTGTTGGTGTCAGCTCCACTAGGTAGAGTAGACCAAGAAATCAACTCCACAGGAAGGCTAACACTATTTTTTATTGAGAGTGGCTATAATATCAAAAGATTGCAAGTCTGATTGTGTTATACCTCCTCCTCCTCCTTATAGTTCAGTGAATTAGGGAGGTG
Organism: Liasis olivaceus; assembly: GCA_030867105.1. NCBI lineage: Eukaryota > Metazoa > Chordata > Lepidosauria > Squamata > Pythonidae > Liasis > Liasis olivaceus. Next base: position 70,864,197 of record CM061355.1, read on the forward strand.
TCTGTCTGGGCCTCTTCTGAATATTATCTGTCTGTTGTGGACTTAAAAATATGTTTTGCACTTTGGCAACAGAGCTGGCATAACTCCATGAAGGTCATCTTCCTTACTCTCTACAGTTGGGATGACTTTCAACATATCATCTTTATCCATTGCAAATATTTAATTCAGAATATCCAGATGGTAACTGGGGGAAATATATTTGTAGCTTTTATCAATTATTCTGCACTGAATGATTTGCTTTAAATTCAGAAATGTTCCCATAGTTTCAAATAGCCAAAAATATTTGAATACTCTGCGAGGACATATAAAGGAGGGGGTAAACTGATCTATGAAGTCAGTGGGCAATTTATGCCAGAAAATTTAGCACTAAAATTCATTTTCTGGGCAATTCCTTTGTGTGCCTCCTTCCTAGTTTTTACTCCTAAATGCAACTCTAACTCTTCAGAAGCCACAGTTCTCTGCATAGGCTTCTGCAGCTAGCCAAGATGATACCAAAATGGCAAAAGGTGCATCATGTCATGATGTAAGCGCTGGCCTTTTATACTCGCGTTGTGATATGCAAGGCTAGAAGGAGAAGAGTTTGCATCATGACGTTGCGATGCAAATTTCATCCCTTGCCTCACCCCATCCCCCATGGATGCCCACGGTTCTCTGTGGCTTTTAAGATGTTGAGCCAAGTGGCTAAAATAGATTTTCAAATCTTTGCTTGGGATCTCATGAGGCTTCCTTATTTGAGTTGCACTGCATGCCAATTGATTGCTAACTACTTAAATTTTATGATGAGTTACAGAAGACCAATAACTTATTTTTAAATTTGGTAACAGGCAACAGCTTACCACATGGTGGATGCGTATAATGTACGGAAGCCCCAGCCTGAGGGTGAGCTTGATATTATTGGTGTTCTACTCCCGCAGCTGTTTCAAGAACCAGAAAAATGGCAGAGGCGTAATAGCTCTTTGCCCTCTGCCTGCCTAGAACCCATAGAGGACATGGGCTGTAAGCAGCTGTGATGGGAAGTGCCTGTTACTTTCCATCATTAAGAAACCTAAACCAAAAAAGAATTATAATTACATTAGAAGTGTTTTTCTGAATGTAGCATATATCTTTTTCACTGATTCTGAAAGTTTGAAGAGAGGGTTCTTTCTTTATCAGTCTACTTTTCCTATATTAACAAATTGCTTTTTAAAATAGCTTAGAACTGTTCTACCCTGTTTCATTTTACTGAACGTCCAAGTGCAAAGGTATTACCAGAATGAGATAGGTTTTTGGCATCATTTTAAAATAAGACGTTTTATCAGCTATATTTTTCATATCACTCAGCCCTCAGTAGTACCAGAAGTCTGAGCCCAAGGACATTTTAGGCTTATCCAAAGGCTCATCTTGTTTAATTCTGCATTTTAAATATTTGATTAGATATATTCCATTTTCAGGATGGCTGCCATGATAAATTCAGCTTTTTAAAATTGTACTTAGCAAGCATATGATAGTTTGATGTTACAACTATAGGACATAATGGTTACAAATCACATCTATGCCCTGCAGCATTTTGACTGCATTTGAAATGAGTTCTTTTCCCTCATTATTCTCTTGAAATTGCCAAGATATTCTAATGCCCTTAGGCTTTATGCTGGATTCTAAGCATGATTTTTAAATTATGCATGTACAAAAAATCCAACTTTTACAGGCTTGTAGAACACCCTGTACATGAATATAATTGTTTCTTCTGGAATACCTGAAGGACACATTTTTCTAAGAAACTGGTAGAGCTTTATCGGCAGAAGGCTCAGGTTTTGATCTCTGTAAATAGAACCATCCCAAAACCATTCTTGAACTAGATGGATGAATGGTCTGTTTTGGCAGTAAACCATTTACAGTGTCCCAAAAGGTGGGGAAACACTATCACCTGCTTGGATTAAAATGGGCAATCTGATATACAGTGCTGTTGTTTGGGCACTAGATGGTATTGTTCCTTGAGTCTTTGTAGAGGTTTTATTATATGATTAAACATGGATCAAGCCTTAAAACATCTAGGAGCATTTTGAATAAAAGTTTGGAAATGCGCCTCTATCTTTTGCTTAGATTTCAGAATGGGTTATCTTCAATGCACTCTATTTTGCCCATCATTTAATAAAAATGCTGCTGCTGCTGCCTCCCCCTCCCCCTCCTCCTCCTCCAAATACAACTTCCACAATTATCAATGAGATAAAGTCAATGGATGTCATTAAGTTAGTTAATAGAGTGAATTTGCTGTTTTCCATTTGGAAAATTTACTTCCAACCTAAGCCTAGCCTGACCTTATTTTTAGGGTATATTTTTACCTTATCTTTTCTAACCTTGCAATCCCAAAACATTCCTTATCATTTTGTAGGACCAATACTTCATTCATAATAAATGACACTGACCAGGGTATTAACATCTGAGTATATGAGTATGTCTTCTCTGTCCCATTGTGTTCCCCACTGGGAAACATTGGACAGTTTTCAACAGTTCAGAGATATCACTCTGATACCACTATTCCTTAGAAAATAGGAATAGTGCTGAAAAAGTCTGAAAATACTGCTGTCTCTTTTTGTTTTCTGTAGACTAAATGCTCTGGAGCCAATAGAAATTCTCTCCAAGCCTATAAATGAATTTAAAGCATAATTGCTAGCTGTGCTTCAATTCACAGGTAGCATCAACTGTGTAGCTTACTGTTTGGGACTAACTGAAAATGATGGTTTGTTTCAAGGCAGACAATATGTGAACTTCAGTGTCACTGAAGTGTGGGATGGTGTTATATTATGAACAAATGCTATGTAAGAATCATTATTCCTCCTGAAATTATATCACTGAAAATGTGAGATTAGTAGAACATACTGGTAGATAGTTGTCATTTTTTAAGGTACACAGGATGTTAATTAGATGGATTATATTATTCCAAGGAGTTTAAGCAATGATCAGTGCATTTTGTTCAGTTTTAGGATTAAAAAATAGGTAATTAAGAATTAGAATTGCCTATAATTGCATTAAAAGTGAAAGCTGGAGACAAAAGGTATACATCATCTTATAATTCCTGCAGACTGATTCATGTCTTTCTCCTTTGAGAGCTTGGCCAGATTTACATCAACCATATTTGAGCTTATCTGTTTTATCATTAAAATTATATTTCCATTCTTCAATCCTTTCTCCTATCAAGATGGATTGTGTAGAATATATTCAAGTGGGTTGTAAAATAAGGTACTAAATATCATACCAAATTAAAATATATGATCTTTATGAATGTAAAGGTGCTGTGGCTTTTTCATCTTCCAGTGCTCATTTCATTAAATGTTCATTTCAAAGCAAGGTTATTTATATGGCTTTAATACACAGTGCATTCTCTCAAATTGTCACCAAGTGCATTTGCATGAGGATATGCCTTGAAATGAAACACTTAAAAAAAAAAAAAAAACCTTCCAAGGGTCTTTTCTGTGGTTGAAATATTTGAATTGTTAAATCCTTACCTCATCTTTGTATTTCTAGTTTTTTCTTTTAAACACAAAGGTTAGATTTCTAATCTAATTGTGTACAAAAAAATACTCTGCATGAATGTGAAAGTAGGGAGGACAATTGATATTTTGGGAACTAACAAGTATGCTTTATTTAACTTAAATAATATTGTAAAGTGTTCAGACCTTAAATAATGCAGTAAAATGTTTATTGTGATGGCCTGAGTACAGATGTAACAATTAGACAAAATGTTTTGGGCATTTTTCTTTTTGTTCTTCCACTCTCCTTGCTGTAAAGTTGTGTCTCCATTGATCGCTTTTGATCCAAACTCATTTGTGCTTTATCTCAGGTTTGCAAATTTATTTAAAACGTTGGTTTAAAACTCTGACAACCCTTGTAATTGTAAATTTAATTTACTGCTGATTCAGACCTAGCACAACATTGTGGTTAAAGAATAGAAAGGAATGGGGAAGTGTTCAGAAACACATGAGGGCATTACATCTGTATTGGGCTACTGTCTGTTTATTAATACACAGGACATGCATTTGGTCAAATGATTTTGCTGCAGCAAAGTAGAGCTCCCAAGTAGAAATTGCTCAAATGACATTCCATAGAGTTATCCCCTTCAGATTTTTTTAAGGATCTTGCTAATCAGCAGTCTTAAAATGTAGAGGTGAGAATGAAGCCAGTGCATAGACAATTTCCTTCTTCACAACTACTGTTGATTGTGCTAGCTGCTATTCCGTTTAGCAGTTTATACTCTTTGAGGAAAGGGGTATTAGAACAATGGTATATAGCAAAAGTAAGCTGGAAAATCTCATGTACCCAAAGTTCTTGCTGTTTTTAGAAATTCCCAGCCTGTACTATTTATCTAGTCATTCTATTATTTGAATGGGCTGTTTTGCTACTGTGTAGCAGTGAAATCTTCTCTAAATGCCTATCTTTCCAATACTTCCTATGTTCATCCAGTGTTTTACATTTGGAAATGCTGGTGCATTTTCCCTCCCAAGACAGAGGAATCTTTTTATACATATTGTTATTGTGCTGGAAGCCTTTTTAAAAGAAACTTGGAGAAATACACCCAACTAATAGGACCTGTCTACAGGCAATTGTGTTTCTGCTTTTCACTATTGTAAGACATAATTGAGAATAACCTTTTCTGTACATCTCAAGTAAGTCTTACTGAGCTTTCCTGAAAGATAAAATAAAGGCAGGACACAGCTCCATATTCTGAATTCTCGCATACAGATTTACTCTCTGCTTTTATGATGCCAGATCCTTGGTATCACAGACACTGATTTATCTACTCCTTATTTGTTTCACGTGGTTCTTATTTAATCTGGGTGGTTAACTAAATTTACATTATTTTATGATTTCTGAAGATCACAGATAAAATGCCATTCCATTTTCATCTTAGAGGAGCTTTCTAGCAAGAATAAATTGTTCTCCTTTCTGGCAATCTATATTTGGCATTCCATTATAAACTAATTTACATAGTATGTGTTGGTTAAGGCATATTAAGTGCTTAACATTTTGATCTGAAGTAATGTATGCTTAATTAAATGCTAACTTAAGAATGCATTGTTTTGCATGATTTTAGTGAAGTTGTTTGATGGCAGTGTTTTTCCTTATTATAGCTGACACAAGATGAAAGTAGGGGTGCTCTGTACAAATACAGATCAGAAGAACTGGATATTGATGTAAGTACTGTTAGCTCTCTGAATATTTATTTTTTTGTTTTGTTTTGTTTTTGTTTTATGTAAACTGATGTGTTTGTAAGAAGTAAACAGACTAATGTCTCTTTCTAGCTTTTTGAAGCAGAATTGAGATACACCTTGACATACTTTTGAAACGTTGGGAAAAATGTTTATCTCCTGCAGGTACCTAAGATAGATCACATAAGTTACAGCAACTTTATATCTGGAGTTGATTTATACATGGAAGTAACTGTTAAAAGCTCATTGTTCTGATACTCCCAAGGCTCCCTGTCAATCCAGCAACTTTATTTTATCATTCTTGCCTGCCTAAATTATAGTCTTCAAGAACAACACTGAACAGTATTGTATAATCTAAGCAGTTCAAATGGCCCATAGTCTATATTGGTCAAAGATACTAGTCACTAGCCTTTACTCTTTAATGGGGAACAAAGTTCGGAGGTTTCTCGTCAAAAAGATGCCCTCCCCTTTTTTAAAAGCCAGCAATTGCACCAGCCAGTTAAAAATCAGTGAACTGTATAGGTTTACTGATTTTGTTACTTTTGAGGCACGGTTTATTCTTTTGCAGAGTTCTAGTTCAAATGTATATATTCCTGTGTGGAGGAATTGTTCTCTGTCAAGAAATGCATCGTACATCCATCATGGATTTCTATATAGGTCATATGCCTGACCTGAAGCTAATCTCCATGTGCACATAGAAACACACACACACACCAGTAGTTCAGAGTACGATACATAAGTGGATTGATAAAGAGAATATTGTCTCTGTACTCATGTTCCCAGCTGAATGTATGATTTTGAATTGAAAAGTGAGGATCTGCTGTTGGCCTTTTTTCCAGTCTCTGCACATTTGTGTGTTTATGAGGGTTTTAAAGGTCTGGGTATCAGTAGTCAGTATGCAAAGCAGCTAGAGGCACAAATTATCAACATCTTTTCTTCTGCACTAGGCTAAGCTTAGCCGATTATGTGAACAAGATAAAGTGGTGCAGGCCCTAGAAGAGAAGCTTCAGCAGCTGCACAAGGAAAAAGTAGGATAATTATATTTATTATTCCAGATTTATGTTATTTTGCACGCTTTATTATCAGAACATTGATAAGTGAAGTAAAGAGAAAATCAGTCCAATGATGCAGAACATTAAAAATTATTCTTTTTATTACCATAGTACACGCTTGAGCAAGCTTTGCTATCAGCCAGCCAAGAAATACAAATGAATGCAGAAAATCCAGCTGCCATACAAAATGTCATCTTACAGAGGGATGATTTACAGAATGGCCTGCTTAGCACTTGTCGAGAAGTATCTCGAGCCACTGCGGTAAGAAAATGCAATTCTTTTCCCTTAGTAAAACTCACTGATGTGTTAAGTGATGTCTCTTATTGTGCAGTTGTCTAGGCGTTCGTTCTTATTACATCCTTGCAAATATTTGTCTTGATTTTCCAAATCTAGAGCAGGTTTAGAAAGGATGGAAATTATTTTGCTACAGTGAAATAAATGAATGTCTCTATTTTAAAAGCTAAACAGTTGGTAAAACATACATTGACTATTCAAGCAAAAACTGGAGTTCATCATAAGACAGGAATTATCTTAAAAGATCTTGAGGTCATCAAGTTGACATATTTGTTCAAGTTGTCATTCCAAAAGCTATTTCATGCTGTTATCCCCAAACTTCACTTTATCAAACTCATGATCAAACATATCATAACAAACATGATCCATTCCATGTAATGGAATACCTAGTGTGTACTGTGGAAAATCCAAAGACAGTTGTACTATTTTTCCAGAGTATTGTGTGCTAGGCAAGGCTTTGGATTATATTTGTTTTTTTTTCAGGCAACATACTAGACACTGTGGAATGCTTATTAACAGTAAATGTTGGTGTCTCTGCTCACCTATGTCAAACATTCATAAATTAAGAAATTAAACTGTAGATTTTTTTTCTAATGGATGTGGAGCAGTTTCAGTCACAGAATGTTCCACACTTGGGCCATCACAAGTGTTTGTAGTGTTTATGTAGGAGCAAATGTTTCCTTTGGTGTTAAATTTGCATTAGCCCCAGTTTAGCATTGGTAGTATAATATCTTTACAGTCACACTGTAAAAAGTTAGCCATAGCCTTGTTCTATCATCTCTGTTTTGGACTGAGGGTGGGAGACAGGAGAAAACAGTAGTTTCATTGAAGGCAGATTTCAGAAAAGGCAGGACAACCGAAGGTCAGATAGCTAATGTGGATAATGAAGAGAACAAAATAATTTAAGGAAGTTTACCTTTATTGTCTAAAGCAGTGTTGTCCAAACTTGGCCACTTTAAGATGAGTGGACTTCAACTCTGGGGAATTCTGGGAGTTGAAGTCCACTCATCTTAAAGTGGCCAAGTTTGGACAACACTGGTCTAAAGGTAGATCATGCTAAAATGTGGAACATATTAAGGCTAATAAGCATGCCAAGATACTTGATTATTTTTTTGAGCAATGTTCAAAATAAAGAAGATGCTTTTGTAAGAACTGAGTTTGGGGACCAGAGAAATTCAGTGTAGGAAAGGGAATGAGACAATAATGTGTTTTGTCATCATTTATGTTTAACTTATATAGCAAATGTTTTAGAAAAATGACAAGATTGGAAGAGATTGCAGCTGGAAACAAAATTGGAGGATGAAACACTAAGAATTAAGAGAGATGCAGATGATACATTTTGTCAGCTGAAAGTAAAATATGCAAAATTTGGTGATTCAGGAGCAAAATGTTCTGGAGAACTCTTAAGTTGTTTGTTCCCATATGTTCCTCTTCCTCCCCCTTCCCCCCAGTTCATCCTGAATCTTCTCTGGACCAGTTTCTGGAAGTAAATTCCTCAAATGAAAGTGGCAACTTAAATCCAGAACCACAGAAATGCCTGCATAATTGCATTGTTTGGAGAATGTTTGGCAAGGATCCAGAGGGGGAACCAGAACATTTCAGAGTTCTCCAGAATATTCAGTTGCCAAATTGTGCACATCTTTCAATTCAGAAATGCTCATTAGAAAAATAAAATGGAAAGTGAAAAATCTGGGCTAATCTAAAATATTAAGATGAAGGTAATGTCACCTGTAAATTCACAATGATTGCCAAGAAATGAGGATGGCAGACATTTTTATTTTCTTAGGCTCAAGAATAGAAAAAAAGGGAAAATACGCTGGAGAAGTAAAGAGGAGATTAATCTTACTGAAGAAGGCAGTGACAGACGTAGACAAGTTCATGACATAAGCATATTTCTATTACACCAAAGTTCAGAGTCACTAAAGCAGCAGTTTTCCCAGTGATAATGGATAATGTGAATGCCGGACATTGAGAAAAACGAACTATCGTCTTTGAATCATTGATTTGGAGATGGGTAGTAAGAGTACAATGGACTTCAAGAAGAACCAAATAAATCAGTCCAGGACAAGCCTTTGAGGCAACGATTAGCAAGTAGAAACTTATTATTTGAGTACAGGATACATGTAGGTGATGCACTAGGAAAATACACTAAATGCATGGCATGGTTGAGGGGAGAAGATGGGGAAGACAATGATTACAGTAGATAATCATTATCATGGGTTAGAGATATTATGGTAATGTACCTGTAATTGCTATAGATTGTCATCAGGGACAAGTCAGGATTTGTCCATGCAGTCACCAGAAGTCAGCCCCAACTCAGTGGTTCTAACTAATAGAGCTATAAATCCTCTGGCAGATGAACTATATCCAAGCAGCAAGTGAAAGGACACTCATGGAAGAGGTATCCATCATTAAAACCTCGTTAAGACTTCTATGCCATACTGAAGAACAGGGAATCATTAGGCATGGCAAGTGATGGATGGGGGTGAGGGGTGGGAATTGAGCAGAAGCTTGTACCACAAGTGCTTAAAAAAATTGGAAAAAATACAACAGAAAAAATAATGAAACATAAGAGAGATATATATTATATTTTTTATTATTTTTTTCTGTTATATTTTTTCCACTTATTTTTAAGCACTTGTTATGCAATTTTTTGATATTGTATGTATCTCTGTGTTTTGTTCCCTTTTGCTTTTGTTTTCTTTTTCTAGTATTATTAAAATAAAAACTTAATTAAAAAAAAAAGCTTGCACCAACTATTCTACTGGATCCCCTTCCATGAGTATCCTTGAACTGGCATTAAATACAACCCAGTATATCGAAGAAGCAGAGCCAGCGGCAGTAGAGAAAGCCGATAGAGGACTGCCCCCTTCACCAGAGATACTGCAAGTTCACATCTTAGATTTTCAGTTTCTTTTTCAAATATTAGTTCCTAATAAATAAAGGGGAAAATGTGCAGACCCTTTTCCCCATGAAGAGTTGAGCTGTTCCAGTCTCCTGTTGTCAACTATCTAGAAAGATGCCAGGCCCTTTATACTTCTGTAATGAAAGTATAAAATTATATACGTTAATATACTGTATATCATTTTGAATGTATTGATCTATTTTGTGAAGGTTCTTTGCTTTCCAAGGACTGGACATACCACAGCATAGCAGATTTGTACACAGTGCTTTATTGCAGCACATACCTTCCCCAGCAGTGGGGCTACAGCTCTGGGTTAACTCCACCCTTCTAGGCCTTGCAAGTTGCTGTTACCACATAAATACATTTTTCATACTCAGTCCTTTTTACTCAGTCCAAGCAAAAGTCCCAAAGTCTGTAAAGTGACATACAACTTTTGCCTCCTTCCAAAACATCTTGCGCTAGATGGGATGAGGTGCTGCTGAATCCTATTGTCCATGTCCTGTGCAGAGTCCCAGAGGAAAGGCACGTATCAAGCCTTCAGGTGGCAGAGTTCCTTCCACAGTGAACCCTATCTACTTCCTTTAATTCAACAAGGTCAAAAGAATTGTAATAGATTGTAATATAAAATGCCATTTTGCTCCCTATACTTGGCTCTGCCCAAATGGCATCCAAACCAGAACAAACATGAGTGATTTTATCTTCAAGAAAGCCCATAAAATCTTCGGGATAGCTAGGTCAGTTCACCCTGAGCAGGGCTGCCAATATACAATCAGCAGATACTTGGACATTCTCATTGCTACTGAGTAGATGTTAGCTCATACTAATCTTCCACCTAAAGTGTGACTCATATGCCACTTACATGTGGCTCCTAACTCTTCTATTTTAGACCATTAGTGCCACAAATGTCTAGCAACAAAATGTGACTTAATATAACCAGTGTTAATTGAATTATGTTGATAAATCAATGTTGTATTACTTCTTAACAAAGTATGGTCCTCAGGTTTGTAAAGTATGTACATATCTCTGTGGCAAGCCACCAAAATATGATACCAGTATTTTTTATATGTGCATCTGTTTTCAGGAACTCGAAAGAGCATGGAGGGAATATGACAAACTAGAATATGATGTAACAGTCACAAAGAACCACATGCAGGAGCAGCTGGAGCGGACAGGCGAAGTTCAGGTGCGACCAGAATGTCAGCTTGGTTCCATAGCTCGGTGTGGGCGTTTATGATCTGTATATTGGCTGCCCAGTACAAGTTCCTTGAATATTGTTATATGTGAACTATAAATGTCTTCATTTCTTTAGTTTGTAAACTTCCTGGTTTTTTATTTACACACACACACCCATTAAAAGACTGAGAAGATACTAATTATGTAAATCACAAACAGTGTTTTAGACCTACTGTCACGCTGCTAAGTACTGAACATAATGGACCATGTTGCAGAAAAGAGTAATAGAAAGAATGAGCATTTAAGCAGGCAGAGAAGATGCAGAGCATTGTTTTGGAAGTGGGTGAAAGGATTAATCAAGGAAGTTCTACCTGAGTGAATGGAATTAAAAATAAAAGGGATAGAATGATATGAGATGAACCTGACATGAGGGAATTCTGGAAGGGATATTTTAGAGATTTGTGCAGGACTGATAGTACAGTAATATATTGAAGAGTGGAATTGAAATTAATGCTATAAATATTAGCATTCAAAAAATTATGAAAAGGAAGTAATAAATGCTGTGAGAACATTGAAAAATGGTAAGGCTGAAATAATAATGAAATTGAAGAAATGTTAAAAATATGTATATGGATTGCTTCTAGAGTGGCTGTGTTGGAAAAAGGCTGTTATACAAAGGGAAAGAGAATAAGAGAAAAGGCTCTATACAAAGGGAAAGAGAATAAGAGTGAATGAAAAAGCTGTAGAGGAATTAGTTTATTAAGTGTTTGGCAAGAATACTCGATTGAAAGGGCACAAGTGGTAACAAAGAGTAAAATTTGGTAATTTCTAGAAATTGCTTTATGCTAGATAGGGAGTGCATAGACCTTGCTTTTCATTGAGAAATATCTGAATTTGAGAAAGAATGCTTATTGTACATTCATTGGTTTAGAAAAAACCTATGATAAAGTGAATAGGCTTGAATTATGGAATGTTTTGCACAAGAATGAAGATAAGGTTGGTTGCTGAGTTTAACAGCAGTATGTGATGGAAGTAAAGCATGCATGAGAATAAATAGAATGTTTATTGAATAGTTCGGGACTGAGGAGGGATGTCCCCTTAGTTTAATGGCTAAATGAATAATGATTGTGGTGACACTAAGGCATATTGGTTGGGAATATAAGTGCACTTTTGTAAACAGACAATGCTGTTTTGTTGGCTGAGAACATGATGATTTGAGGCATAAGTTGAACTACATGGTGCAGTGAGGACTATTGATTTATAATTTTTTTTTCAGAGATCAAAACAGTTGTGTTTCATAAGGGAAATGGCAGAACGATTGCAAGTTATATATAAACGGTGAAAAACTAGAGCAAGTAGATTAATTTGTGTATCTTGGTGAATTTTTACTAAGGACAGGGAATTTTTACACAATGTGTATTCAGTTTCTGATCACTAGGAGGCACCATGTGACATGTTTTGTCCTGATTGGAATTCTTCAGATGCAGGTAGCTAGATGTTTGCACTTTAGATGTCTGTGTATAGTGCATTAGTTTTAGGAGTATCCAAGGTCCTGTGCTTAGCAGTTGCAGGTTGGTATATCTAGAAGCACTGTCAGACACTTTTGCTTAAACTCTCAGGGAAGAGATATTCAGGTGCTGCATTATATCATGCCCCCGATTTATAGGGTTTTACATGACTTACATAACTACCAGGTAGCCAGTAGATGCAGGTTTGAACCCTATACAACAGTGTTTCTCAACCTTGGGAACTTTAAGACCTGTGGACTTCAACTCCCAGAATTCCCCAGCCAGCAAGGCTAGCTAAGGAGTTCTGGGAGTTGAAGTCCACAAGTCTTAAAGTTCCCAAGGTTGAGAAACACTGCTATAGTTGCCCACATCTGAATAATCCTAATAAGACAAAAGGACAAGAAGACCTGGCGCGATATGGTTCATGGGTTCACGAAGAGTCGGACACGACTTAATTGATTGGCTTAATTGACTTGATTGAACGACAACAAATAAGACAAAACCAGTCAGGGGATGCCTTCTGGTGATCAGTGTAACTGAAAATACCACATAGAATATATACAACTAAAAATAGAGAAATTCCACCACCACCACCCCTGCCACCAAGGTGGGTGTGGAAGTCCTATAAAACCTTTTACGTAGCAGTACTAAGGATGGTGAAATGGATGGGGAAATTTTAGGAAGTACAAATGCTGGTAGAAAGGTAGTGAATAGTATACAATCTGTTGTGAGGAATGACGGGAAAAAAAAGTGAAAATGGCTTTTATAAGAGCATCCTGCCCACTTTGTTATATGTCCAGAGAAACATAAAGGTTGAATGTAATGGGAAAGAGGTACTTGAGAAGTGTGTGTGATAGGACAAGAAGAGGTGTAGTCAAGAATGAATGGGTGCTGAACGAATGTAGACTGAATGCAAAACTGAGTGGTCAGTATGAAAGGTCGTTGAGGTGATTCAGTCACATTGAGAGAATAAAGATCAAATTGCAAAACAACAAATGAAGGAAGAGAGAATGGATTGGCAGGAAGGGGAAGACTGGATGGAGTTCATGAGATTCTGAATAAAGAGAGAACTGAAAAGTTTTAAATGTATGAAGCATTGTATAAACATAGTGGAAGGACAGATGGTTTGCAAGGTTAGAATGTTACAGAGAAATTTGGTGAATGGTATTGGTATATGATCTGTTTGGCTCCCACCCTGAAGATGATCTGGAAGTCTTTAAAAACTTGGGTGTTCTCCCAAGCCTTGGGGTAGAATGGCTGTTGAGCTGGTCAGTTGTATTTTATGTTATAGTGAGCATGTTGTCCAGGCTCATGGGATTTTCTTTTATTGTTTCCTGATTTTTAATGTAAGCCACCCAGAGTCATTCTGGAGTCAGATCTCATAAATAAACTAACTAAATGTAGCTATAATTCTTTTTCTTAACTCATATCTTTAATTTCTTTGGCTTACTATTTTTTACTGCACTTTGAATAATATTGCTTCTCCTAAAAGGGAGTAAGTAAATAACCACATGCCCAAGTAATTATCTACTACCAATAAAACATTTTTTTAGAAGAAGAAAAATAGATCCAGCTGGGTAGGGCCTGAGGGCCACAGAATGCCCTTGTCAACTCTCAGGTATTAAGGCTGGACCTGTTTCTTTCTCTTCATCTCTCTGGCTCTTTGGTTAGTTATTCAGAGTCCCACTAGACAGCGGAGCTCTGGACCTTTTGACTTAAACTGCATCACTACTATTGCCTTTGCTATGCACATCTTGCACAGTGTGTACAATTTCAGCTAGGCAGAACTTGATATCTATAATGGTATGTGGGAATGACCTTGGGAGACAGCGGGAAGAGGTGCTGCCTAGGGAACAATCAGATAAGAGGAGGCATAGCCTACAGCTGTATAACGGGAGAGAAAGAAACTCAGAAAAGAACCTCCCTAACTTATCAGCCTGTAAAAGAAACGGAGGGAGATTTATACTTTCAGGCTTGCAAGATTCTGTTAATGTAGCCTTACAACAAAGTAGAATTAGCTCATCTGGTTGTGTTTCCTATCTGTTCAACCAGGGGAGGCTGACAGTATCCCAAAATTACATGTGCTGACTATTGCAGCAGTAACTATCATGAGAGTTTGGTTATCTTGAGAGAGGCCAGCAAATAACCTTTGATCAGGTCCAAGAAAATATTGGGATTCAGAACAGAACAGAACCGGGTGCATCATACTACCTGAAAGTAATCAGATGCATTAAAAGCATGATGTCTCATTGCTAACTTTTACCTCTGGCAGAGTGAGTCAGCCGGGATACAGCGTGCTCAGATTCAGAAGGAGCTTTGGCGAATTCAGGATGTAATGGAAGGTTTGAGTAAACATAAGCAGCAAAGAAACAGCACCACGGAGGCAGGTAAATTAGCATATTGACTTCCTGTGGATCTCAGGGGCTAGTGGAGAAGCCTGTACAATGAATAAATGGCATACTTATTCTTGTTTGATTAAATGTAGTTTTACTTCACAAGACTGAAAAGGAAATAATGGGAATGTTAAATCACTGCAAATGTATGTTACTACAACCATGGTTTTTAACCATTGTTTATGATAAGCTAAATGTTTTGCTTTGTTTTTAATAGGTGTCATAGCATCAAAGGCCTTTTCACCAAAGTATAAAAATGAGGTATGTTTTTCTTTTTCAACTTTTTGGGGGACTCTATAGAGCTATTTAATTTCCAGTCTAAGCTCCTGCTTGTCCGTTTATCTGTATATTTCATATGTTTAAATAAGATAATTTGTAGTTGGGGTGCATATGAAGGCTAAGCACATAAATTACATTTATTCTATATGGTATGGAATTTATTCCTATCC